>CM076661.1:11303277-11643228 GCA_038496675.1 Rachycentron canadum
CTCTCTCTCTCTCTCTCTCTCTCTCTCTCTCTCTCTCTCTCTCTCTCTCTCTCTCCCTCTCCCTTCCCCTCTCTCCTCTTTCCTTTGCATTAATCAGTTTTGACAGCCAGCAAGGAGAGTGTGTTTAATGTGAATTTTTATCATGATTAATCTTGTCTGAAGGAGGTATCTCTGATACATTTTAATGGGGTATCTGCTTTGATTTTTCCTTCCATAGACTCCAGAGTTGGCCCAAAAAATAAAATGAATACTTTCTCCAAAGCCGAACCAGTCTATCGAAGCCATTCCTGATGTATTTCATGTCCACGTTGTGACCCATAAACAGAAAATAGCAGCATAGTATACTGAGGCTTTATATACTTCTTACTGCCAGCTGGTGCCACAGTTTGGTGAATGTTGATGACTGGAGTTGCTTTACAATGGGCTCTGTGTATACCACCTGTCAGAAGCAGTGCAAAAAAAAATAAAAAAAAGCATGCTGATGATGTCCATTAACCTTAAAACTAATCCTGTTATGGATAAACTATCTCTGAAAGGATACACGAGAAATCACAGCGAGTGTATGGAGTGTAGTAAAGCAGACAATTTCACTGCCGCAGCACCAATCTGTAGACAACAACAGCTCGAAACTGTACCATTTCCTCCTGCAGTCTCTCGCTCCCTCTCTCTCTCACTCACTCTTTCTCCTCTCCCTCATACTCTCAGGAACACATGCATGCACAGTCTCGCACACACACACACGCAAAGTGCTGACACTCGCATTTCGTTCTCTGTGTTTTCACTCTCAGCTCTTATAATCTGTTTTATCTCAGGTGCTGCCAATAGCAGGTTTAATTAATGAGAGGATATTCCTAATGTAATTTAGCCGGCACAGGATTATAAAATGACACATCACTCTGCAGCCTGCAAGGCAATGAGAGAAAGACATGGTGGATGGGGAAGGAGGGATGGAGGGAGTAAAAGGGGAGAAGAGAGAAAGAAGTCGGTGTAACTTTAAAGTGCTATCAGCGCCACATCAGAGCTAGAAGGGCATTGGAAACTGAAAATTGCCTTGGTTAATGCGCCCATCTATGCTGAATCTGTACGTGTGTCTCTGTCTGTTTGTATATTTGTGTTTGCACATGTGTCAGCAGCCTTAGTTTCAAGGGGTTAGGATTTATCTTTCTTTACAGGGGGAGTCCCATACTAATTAAGTCTAGGCCTATTAGAGTGAGCTCCTCAGCCTACAGCATTACAAGGTGTCACTCTCCCATTCATCCTGAGACCCAGAGAAGCAGCAGGCAGGCAAGCGAGAGACATAGGTTTACTATTAAAATCAAAATTGCTGATATATGCAGCTCAATGGATGGATGCGTTTATGAATGGAGAGATGCAGTTGGCCGGCTATTTGACTATCTGACTTGGCAGCACCAGCAGCTTTCTCCTGTAGTTTTACAGTAATGCTCTTCCAAGGCCATCCTTTATGGAGTCACTTAAGATTGTACATTAACACGAAGTATAATAAAAGAGTTTAATCTACAGGTCAATAGTACTAGAGGTTGTTTTTATGTCTCGGCTTCATGTGAGCCCTAAATACATTTAAGTTATACATTAGATCCATGTTAAAATTGACATAGTGCCATAAACACAGACATAGAATGTAAATGAATTTCACACTTTTAGTGAGGTAATGGATAATATAGTATAATTGGGACAAAAGTGTGCCACTTCTCTAATAACTTCTTGAGTATGTTGGTGTAAAAAAGTAAATGATATATTTTCATAATGAAATTCCATCCATAAGTGCTCATTTAAGGACAGGGAAGTCACACCTTTTTCTAGACATAAACACACAATTTCAGGGTTCTGGCCGGCATCCCCTGCAACACAGTATACTGACCTTTTTCTTACCAGCCTGGACAAATTCTCTTCTCTAGCCCAGTATGTATTCCATTTATCACGATCTTTGACATTTTTCAAGAACAGTGAGGCTTACAGTAATATCAAAGTTGACATAAATTTAAATAAGTGTCTGGACATGGACCTCAATTTGCATTTCATAAATTATATGTTCTATCATGCATTTGCAGAGACTAAAAGAACTAAGATAAAAGATGATAAACAAGTGTTTTTTTGTATTTTAAAAAAGGCAAAACAGATGGTCGAGTAATGGACAATATGAGAAAAACAGAATAACTACTGTCTAACTACTATATCTCCTCCTCCTCACCCTTACTGTCAAAGTTATTGATGGTAACATGTGCTGATGATTTTATTTGACCTGCTGTCACTAGTTCAAGAATCGGGCAGGAGAAACATTCTCTCCGTTACTCCCATGGTGACTTGAGGTTCATATTTGTACTCCATGAGCTTGTCAGTTCAGTGTGGAGGATGATGTCTGTCTGAAGCCGTAATTTCTATACCATGCAGTTTGAGATGCACTCTATCTAGCTAATGTATTCTTAGCAATGAGTGGATTTCAATTCGTGGTGCACATATTACAGCACTGTCCAGTGAAATGACCACTATAACGAAGACATTTTATTAGAACACCACACCACACTTGTGGCCACATACACAGTATGTAAGTGCTTCAACTCACGAGAAAAGATTTTTATAATGTGAACAGATGCCATTGTTTTTAATCATATTGCAGATTGCACAAGTTGCATTGTGAACTCAAGAATTTCAAAGCCAATTTTGGGAAACCACAGAATTTCATGTTGGTGTTCCTTTTGTTTTAATCCACTCTTAGCTCTGTTTAATGTTGTGGATGGGAACAATTTGAATATACACACAATACAAGTGATGTTTTTGCACTGAATCCTGCAAAATGGCCTCTGCAGAAGCATCAATATTATATCAGCTGAACTGATGAGGCTTTCTTCAGCAGTTAGCATGAAACACAAGAGACACCCTTTCTCTGGTTCACCAGCAGTGTTTGACCCAAGCTGGAAAGTTTAGAAACACCCCGGTTGTCATATTGCTTTGAAAAGTCATAAAAATCATTAAAGGATACCTTTAGCAAAATAGGTTTTGCTTGCTGCAAATCACCCCACGTGCTTATACTGGCCCTTCAAAAATCTCTTTCTGTTGCACTTTCAATGTTATTAGTGAGGGACAAAATCCACAGTCCTCAGATTTTGCATAAATGTGTTCTGGAGGTTTCCTGAAGTTAATGTGAAGCTTCAGCAGTCTTAGATGTGTCCCCGTTTCTGTGCTGAATCATGGCAGAGGGGTGGCACGAAAAGAGAGAATTTTGTAATAAGAATTTGACTTTGAAATATATATTCTCAATTTGATAATTCAGATGGTACAAGACTCAAATGAGCTTCAGACACAGTGTATGTTTTTTATGTTTTTTTTCACAAAATGAGGACTGTGGATTGAAACACATTGAAACCGCTTTAGGAAGAGATCACCAGTAAAGGAGAACCAGAGAACACCATTAAGGAGTAATATGTACATTTTCTCTTCAATAGAACACGGTTATTTGGCAGGAGGAGCTGGTGGGGGTGACGGTAGCTAATGTACCCTCTGAGCGGCTCTACATCTTCAGAGCGCACCGCACAGCGACACACTATTGGAAAGTGATGAATTGGACCATGGCTAACTGGTTAGCATGCTAACCTCAGTAGAAGAAAAACAACAGTTTACATTGACATTGCTTTCCACCACTGGAGATGAGTAAAGGGATCAAGTTTTATGCTGAATTCACAACATTTCCTCTAGACTGGTAAATCTGTCTCTGAAGTGCTAACCTTTACTGTATAGCAATAGCAAAAATGTACATATAGTGCATTTAAAAGAAATACTTTACTTTTTCCACTGTTCATCGACATTTAGTGGCCAAAGTAAAACAGGACTATGATACAAGAGAGCAATGCTCAATTCCATGCAGTAGTTGCACTTTAGGCCATTTCTGTTATCCATTCTTTTACTTCTTTCTTTCTGTCTTTCTTTCACCGCTGACCGTAACAGGTTTAAATATAGAATCTGGGCTGAGGTGTTAACGTTTGACAATTTTGTGGCGTAACCATTTCTCACACAATCTCATTCCACAGAACCTGATTTGTTTTCCAGATGATTTGTAAAAGTTGCAGCACATTCATTTCAAGCCACTTAAACATTAAAGGCTATAAAATGCTGTACACATTTGGAACATCATTTGAAGAATTTGGAGCGGCAGAGAATTTTGTAATTGGCAAGATTAATAATATTTACAGCACTGAGATGCAAATCTCCCTTCGCCGGAGCCCCATGAATAATTGAGTGCGAACAATCACTTTGAATAATTTATTTCTAAATATTCTTCAGTGTGTTTTTTTATGACCAGAGGGCAAGCTGAGTTTTGTGACAGCAGCAATGTGCGGCAGTAATTACGCTGAGCGTCTGCGGCCCCTCTTAATTGCTGGGAGAAGTTCCTTCGCGCCAGCAGCCTTCTACAGAGGGGAGGAGAGGTAAAAAAAAAAAAAGACGGTAAGACAGAGAACAGGGAGAGAGTAAACAATCCTTCTCTCTTTCTTTCTATCTATCTTCCCACTCATATCCCTTCACTATGCTTTCCATCACTGAGATTTCCTGTACCAGCTCCCCCTGCCTGTGTTTGCTGCTCATGAGAAGAATATTGATGCTAATAGAATTAATTACTTGTGGTGTTGTTTTTTGTTTTTTTTTCAATATATCCTAACAGCGAGGTCTGTTTGGGGGGGGCTGGGACTTTGACGGAGGTGGGAAATTAAAAAGGGGGCTTTAAGAAAGAGATAAGTTGATGTGTGCAGTGAGGCCTCCAGACCTCCAGGACCTATGAGGAATACCACGCTCCTGATTAAAATCACAGCTATCATTAAAGCAGTGCCCAACTCGCCATTTTTAATTGAGGGGTTTTAAACAGAGACTGTGACTTGACTACAAAACACAGAAAGCAGAAGCTGAACCCAAAGGCGGTTCTCTCTGTGCTTCCAGCTGCTCAGGCCACTGGTGTTAATGATGGATCCTCCTGCTGCTAAGGCCACCGGTGTTAATGATAAATACACCAATTAATTTTTCACAAAGAAAATGCATGACAAACACCCTGTGAGTTTTGTGCACAAACATCTCATCAAAGTTGTTTTATTTACATTACGATGGGTTTTTTTTTTCTTTTTTTTTTTTCTGCAGGTGTTGCTCCCAGTCTGCAAAGGTCCAGATTTATTGTTGTTGTATTGCTGCTTTTTCCTCTTATTTTACATCACATGAATGCAATCACTGCACAACCAACCCCCCCCCCAATAATAACTCAAGCCTGTTTTTCTTCACTCAGATCCCTTGAGATGTTACCAGTGAGACATATGAGATGGTCTCTTTCATTGGCTGTGGCATAAACTGAAACAGAATGTCAGGACTATTGCAGACAAGAAAGCACTTTGTAAAATTTTATTATGTCTTGATAGATGATGTGCACCTGTTCTGATTACAACCATAAAACATAGTTCCAAGCTTTATCATCCATCTCTTGAAGCGGAATATGCTTGGCGCTTAACTCAAATCCCCTATTGTGAGATAATAACACAACAAAAGATTTTGTGCTTTGGAGCTTTGGCAGGATTTAAAGTTTTTTTTTTTTTTTTTTTGGCGAGGTAGATTACCTGTTTTCTGCTGTCTTCTCTTCTTAATTACCTCTAACAACAACACGTTTGTACTTTGTCAGACACCCAAAGCCACACTAACACCCTGTTGCCTCTCTCATCATCCTGTCTCGTCTCTCCTCTCCTTTGCTCTCTTCTCCCATACTTTTGCAGTGTAGCCAGAAACTTAACCAGAGGCCTTGCTGCCCACTATCGATCCGCGTGTCGTAATGATGGCTGAGAGATTGCCTGCACCAGGGAGTGATCTGGGAGCCAGTGCAGGATTAAGGAAGGCATGGATTGCTATCGATTTCTATCTGATACAATCATTTCATTTGGGCTCAAATCTCCTTCCTGGTGCATTGTGAGCCAATCCACGGCTGAGATCTTTTAATTCTCCCCCTCCCCTGCTCCCTTCAGAGGAGTCTAATGCTGTAACATGCCACTCTGCTAACAGGGTTAACACCTCCTGTTGTTCTCACCATTACTACAAAACTTATTAATTAAGGCCAGCCCAAGGACTAAGACCTCAAGCCCCCACCCCCAAGAGGGACCTGAGAGGGAATGAGGTCTCAGGGAAGATCTCAACTTGACCAGCCAATAGGTCTGCTGGTTTATACAGCAACGCTCCACTGTGACAGATTTGTGAATAGCAGGATCATTTACTTTGATTGATTGTATTGTGTGGAGACTGCCCCATTTTCCCCCTGAAAATAAGGCCAATTTATTGAACTGCAGTGTCTCATGGGTGAGTGTTTTTAATTTGTTGTCTCTGCTGATGAGATGTATCACTGTCAGCAGGTATATGTCCTCAGCTCAGCAGGCAAGGAGCCCGTTTAACATTCACAAGCATTGAACACTATGAAAACATAGATCATCTATGCTTCTCTGTGATAGATAAATGAAGAGGAACATACTTGATACGTACTGTCATGAAACATATCCCTTCATATTACTTAGACAATAAGGTGGGAGCTATAATTCCACAAGCCAAATCAAGTGGCATTGCTATGAATGCTGCTGTACACCCATGCTCATCACCTGAATGAGTGTGGACAGATGTTATCGGTTCAAATGCATCTAATAAGCATCTAATATTGTATTTATCCCCTCTACTTTTCTATCCAGGCTTAAGGCGGCTTAGTATTTCAGTGAATGCGCATCTGGGTTGATGAATTTCACATACAAGTATCATGCTGACACAGACATGCTTTGTAAGGGGCTTGTTTCCTAGCATGCTCTTCAATTAGTCCAATTTATGTAGCAAGGCCCGGATTCACCTTCAAAGCAGGGGAACAAACAGCCAGGCTTCTATTGATTTGGCCCTGCTTTTCCTCCCGGCCATTGATTAAATCTCCGGCATTATTTGCTATACAGGCCAGGGGGATGGCGTTATTGCTCTGCTCTGCCGTTACCTGTCAGTTGCCAGCCCTACCAGACAGAGAAATAAGGCCACCAGAGGTAGAGGAAAGAGAGATGTGATGAAAAACAAGAGTATCCCCCCACCCCCCAACAACTTTCTTTTTTTTGCCTTTCTTTTTTTTTTTTTTTTTTTTTTAACTCCGGGAAGAGATTTGTCCCTTAATGAAGGTCTCACCACGGAAACGAGAGTGGTCGAGGGGGTCACAGGGGTTTGGGGAAACGCCCTCTTATCCCGTGCCGGCTTACCCCCACAGCCACTGGAGATGACAGTGCTCCAGTCCAAGTGTTTGACCCCTCAGATTGATTTATCGTAATCAACTGTGGACCAGGAAGAATCTGGAGGATGCCTGTGTTGTGGGGAAAGGCACCTTGGGACCATACAGACAATCACTAGACCCTCCATCAATTTACACATGACAGCAACCAAAGACAGAGAGACAGAGAGCTGCCGCTGGTAAGGGTGAGAGAGGAGGAGGCTCGGGCACTGAGCGAGGTGGGGATGGATATGTGTGTGTGGGTGTGTGTGTATGGGTGGTGATAGTGGGATATAGGACAGAGGGTCCCTAAGGCCAACACAGTTAATTAGCTTTGTGAGAAAACAATCACACTAACAAGCCAAACAAACTTATTAGACTACTCCCATTATCCTTCCTGTTCTCCCAGGGCCACCGCCAAAGTGGCAGTTTGAGAGACAGCTTTTCTTCCGCCGCAATTGTACATTTACACCTTTGCATGCTGATTCTGACCAGACACAGAGACGCGCATAAAGTCTCCCACACCCTATGACAAATAGATGACTGCCCTCGTGTGGAATAATAGCTGCACATTTGCGCTTTCTTGCTCTCTTTCACAGAACATTTTTAATCACCTCTGAAATGTAGCCTCCGTATTTGTTTTGGCAGGAAATGAGACCGGTTCAATTATGTGTGAGATACAAAGGGAAATGATTCCACAAGCACCCCTTCTCACTTTCTTCAGGCATGACTGCACCACTAGCTTTATGTCACTGGTGTATAGTACAAGCCGGTGATAAAAATGAGCTTTGGCGCATAAAGCAGCATCTGCCCACACAATCTGCACCAAACCAAGTGGCCAGTCTCAAGCAGCCACTGGAAGTACAAACACACTCCCTCTTCCTACCAGCGTTTCAACAGATTAAATAACGCTCAACATAAATTCTGGAAGGAAGGGAGGAGAATCGCCTCTCAAAACCTCAGCAGACAGTGAGACTTGAGCTTTTATATGCTGATCCATAAATGGAAAAAAGGGGGCCTCTGCATACATAATCACACACTGCCTCCCATGTTCGTCTGTCTCAAACACACAAACACTCACAGTCACATAAAACACTGATGCACATCATCAGAGATGTGTTCATTTAAGTTTATTACCCATGTGGAGCGCCATGGTCCTGTGTTAAAGAACATGGAGTCTGGTGCCACTGGCATATGGGCGCATGGGACGATATGTCATGCTGAACATAAAGGGGCCACGGTGCAGAGTGAGAGCAGATGCAGTCCTCCAGGGGTGTGGCTGGCACCGGGCTGCTTTCCTTGGCCACTGTCCATGGTCTCCCACTGCTGCAGGACTGTAGGAGATGCCTTTAATATGGCTTTAAGTCCCATTGAACAGTGGGGAACCCAGGGATCCAATTTATTACCGGCCAGCTGCCCAACTCGCCTGTACACAGTCTGCCATATGCAGGCCTTAGTGAGAGTCAGTGTAAGCAAGTTGTGTGAACGTGTGTGTGTGTGTTTCCATGTTTTAATGATGCATGCATAAGTGTGTATGGAGTTGATGTAAGTGCACACACGTGTCTGAATGTCTGCTTAGCTCATGGGTTTACAATGCAAAACTTTTAAAAAGGACCACAACCAAAAACATGGTGTCATGAAGAAATATGTGATTATCAAATGTTTAAATGTGAAGCAAAAACATCTGCCAACTCAAAACTAAACTAAAAATCAGGGCACTGTAAAACTGTAAATTCTCAAGATGATAATTCTTTCACCCAGTCAAATTTTCTGACTTGTTTCTGAACAGCTGTAGAAGTAATATAGATCGAATATCTCATTAAGAAACATTAAGACCAGCTAAGTCGATCCATCCATTCATTATCTATACTTTACCCACCAAGGTCGTGGGGGGCTGGAGCCAATCCCAGCTGATATAGGGTGAGGGCGTGGTCCACCCAGGACAGGTTGCCAGTCTATCACAGGGTCGACACATAGAGACACACAACTATCCACGCTCATGCTCATTGCCTACAGGCAATTTAGAGTTACCAATTAACCTAAATGTGCATGTCTTTGGACTGTGGGAGGAAGCCAAGGAACCCAGAGGACACAGAAGAAGGCACAGGGAAAACATGCAAACTCCACACAGAAAGGCCCGGGCATTGAACCCAAAACTCTCGTGTCATACAGTGCCGCCAACTAAGTTGAGGCAACTTTAATTATCTATTGCAAAATAGGAAGATTATTTATCTTGGATAAGGATAACTGTAGTCCTAAAATGAGGTATTATGACTTTCCTGAGTTGCCCTTTCTGCAGTGTAAAAGATAACAAGGAGGCCAGCAACAGGTACCAGCCATGGTAAAAAGGATGAAATCACACTCAAACTATGCTCATTTAATCCAACACAGTTAGGCTTCTCTCTGTTCTGGTGGGTGCAGTGTACAGAGCAGCTTAAAAAATGTGGCATTCCAAGAACAGAAGGGCCCCACTGTGCTCTCACTGGACTTGGACGACGCTAACCCTGCTCCTCCTCATGAGTAGCAAGAGGCAGCTGCGAGAGCTGAGGTTTGACACTGGGCCACAGGAGACCAGCTACCCTAACCTCAACCCTGACCCGCCACCCACCTCACCTCAACCCCCCCACCCCAAGCCACAGCCGGACTCCCACCGTCGCTTTCAGAAACACGTGGATGATATTTATTGTGCAGTGGAATTCACAGCTCCATCAGTGATCGCTCAAGCCATATATGTGTGTGGACAAGCGGGTGTGCGCAGTCTCAGGTCACCGTTTTTACAGAGGGGAGCTAGCTTTTGCTTCATGCTTCATTACTGAAGGAGAAGTCTGGCTTACAAAGACCCTTTTGAACAGAGCTGTGCCATCGTTAAAGTTTGCTGACTTTCACTAGTTCCACTGTGAGCAGCTGATCCTCTCTGAGTGATACAAATACGCAGTATATGGAGAGGTGATGAAAGAAACGAACAATTGCAGATGTGTGTGTGTGTGTGTGTGTGTGTGTGTGTGTGTGTGTGTGTGTGTGTGTGTGTGTGTGTGTGTGTGTGTGTGTGTTGGGGTGGTATGACAAAAGAGGAGGTTGGAGGACAGAGGGATAACGGCTGGTGAGGAAGGCAAAGGGAGGGTGAGGTGAAGGGCAGTAATGGGGTCAGCCTCAAAGGTGATGGCTATAATCCATCAGTAACCTTTCCTCCCACATACAGCCATGTGCAGAGTATGTATCTGTACACATAAGCACACATAAACACACTTGCACTGACGTTCTCGTGTAACCCCGGCACCGAACCCCAGCCCAGCGTCTCTTGTTTGATGAAAACCAGAATGTCCCACCAGATCACACAAATCCCCTTTTAACTTTCCACCAACTTTAGCATTATAGGCCGAGCTGTGTCTGTGTTGACAATATTTAATGCCCAGGGATTATCCTTATGGTTCAACAAGATTTCAGGACACTGCTGTCTCACTGTGGGTTTACAAAAGCTTTTGATGGATAGCCCTGATTGTATTAACCAGCTGTGTACTATAGGTGCAGTTGTACCCTCTGGAGTGCTGCATCACTTTTTAGTGCTCTGCAGTTTCATGGTAATTGTACCAGGCTCCGTCTAGGTGCCAGCTGGAAAGGATGGAATATCCCAGGCTGTCATCAGCAGCTTGTTCTTAAGCCTCCCCCCCTAAACCCAGAGTGTTCATATTCACTCATCTGCACTTTATTGCTAAGATGAAGATGCTAAAATGTTTGCTTCTCCTTTCCTTGGTCACCGGATGAGATGTTCAACAAGCACTCTCTAATGAGTTCCGTAAAAATGAAGGAGCCAGGAACAGTGGGAAACCTCAAAAACCACAAGCTTGTGCTTTGTATTTAATTTTTAACACACAAACTAAAGCGATCCTGTCTTTCCTTTTAACAGCAAATTAAAGAGAATAACCCAAGACTGCATGATGCTGATGGAATAATTCATTTTTTGTGGTTGCCACATTGCTTAAAGGGTGTGCAGGCATTGAAACTTGGCTGGCCTTACAAGTGAGAGGAATTAGAGCTTTAAACCTCCGGCCAGGTTCTGTCTGGAACAAGGCAATCTCCTTCGCTCATGGAGCCTGCATTTTTAATGAGAACATCTGCTCCGGTGGCCCTCTGGTGGAACCAAGGCTTGCTTAATCACACAGTCGAGCCCCTCAAGTCTCTCGCAGTGGGATCTTCTCAGCCCAGTGATCAGACAGAGCTGGCCACTTCACACCAGAGCAGAGTACTCCCTGGTAGAGTGGGGGTGGAAAGGGCATAGTGGATGTATTATATTTGATGCAAAAAGGCCTTCATATGGAGAGAAAGTTAAAACAAGGCAGTGAGAGAATGACTGGAAAGAGAGCTTTGCAGACACAGACAGAGGTCTATTAGTGCAGTGTGTGCAGTCTTCTTTCCTACAGGTGGGAGTGTGGCTTAGACTAGACTTACACTAATAGGGAAAAATTTAAAATATTATCTCTTCCTTGTTTTCACCCACAAGAAGCTTCTGTTTTCTGCCCCTGAAACCGAGTTTTTCACTCATTACAGTGGATAAACTGCAGGTGCGGTGGAAATTAATTTTTTTTTTCCCCCAAAATGCTGTTATATGACTGTTAGTGTTCACAGACACAGTTGAAATGAACCACTTTAATATTGTTACAGTGTTTTATTACAGACAAAGAGCTTTTCAGAAATTATTTGAAGCCTCTTATGTGGACTGAACCATGCTTGGGAGGAGAGCAATGCTTCCAAATTCTCTTGCAATTGTCTGAAAATGGCCTGAGGGTCCACAGCTTTGACTATCCCACAGGATCATACATAACCTGCAGCTGTGACAGCAAAAGCTCTGTGATGCAAAGACAGACTATGTGAATTCATAATAATCCAAGCAAACCAGTTGTTCTTCAAAATGCAAAATAAAAAACATGAGCATGTTCTTATGAAGAAACAGTCATTATATTGTGTTGTTTTTCTCATCAGGTGATAATAAAATATTGTTTTATACTGTTTTAGCTGCATAATGTAGTTGAAACACATAGCCTACTACAAAGAAAGATTTGTCATCACATCATTTGGCGTCACTGAAAAAATGGAGTCTAATCTCTCCTGTACCATGTTGTTTTTGTGCCATTTTTTTTTTTTTTTTTTAAGCCAGCTAACAGAGTGGAACAGACAAGCTCAGTGAAGTATGTACATTTTAATCATATTCTAAACATCAGGTTAAACATATCAACATTACAAAACATAGTGAAGATGTGAGGATCCTTTGTTTTTCAAATTTCCCGAGTATCAAGGGCCTTTTGTCTGAATTTTTGCTCAGTGGTGCTTGTCATGTTGTTTTTTCTGAGCGTAGGACTTTTAAACTGTACAGTAAAGAGCGCTGATTAAAGTTTGTTGACTAAGAAAGTAATACAGTTAAAAAGACATTGACTCACTCATCTTCCTGATGAGGAAAAGCACTGCTCTGGCATCAGATCAGTGTGTCGCGGTGTGTCCACATGTGCATCTTGGCACATGCACAGCACATCTGTAAGAGTGCGACTTGGTTTAAATAAATCGTCGTAACGGCAATGTCAGGGATGTGGATCCCTGCATAAACTTTTTATTTGAATGTCCGCACATACAGCCACTTGCACTTGTGTATGTGTGCACACTTTTCCGTGTGTTTGTGTGTATCACAGCGACAGACAGACTGACCCTCATAGCACACTGAGCGCAGTGAAATATGAGCTGCCGGGATGCTGTGAGACTGCTAGCCTCTGGTTGAACCTCCAATGAGGCCCACCTCTGCTTCCACCACCACCAATTAGATCGTGCCCATAATGCAACCTGAAAGATGCACTGAGCCTAGCAGCTTTATAAACATCCTCCCTGTCTACAACTAGCCCCTCGCAGCCTCATCTTTTCAGCTCAACTTTGTGCGTGGGTGTGGGCTTAAACGTGTGCATCAGGCGTGACTGTGTACGTGAAGTTGAGTGTAGAGAGTGATAGATCCTCCCTCGCAGGGATGCACTCCCATCCTGACAGTGAGTGTTATAGTCACTGCTCTCTCTCTTTCCCGGTGTGTGTATCTCTCATTCGCTCTCTCTCTCTCTCTCTCCTGACTACATTATCTTATCTGATTACTCTCTCAGCCGGGATGCGCAGACATACTGGAGACTGCAGTGTAATATAACATGCCTCTATATGACTTGTGGTTGCTACATGAGATATGCCACCGCACACATCATACCACCGGTAACATCAGACCTGTCTGCTAGCCTCTGAGGCCTGACAGCTTCATTGTTATTAACCATACACAAGAACCAAGGCACAGACAGCCCGGCATATCAATGCTGCAGAAAAACTCTGTAATTACGCTGTAAATCAAAGCAATCTCCGGCCAAGCCCTGACCAATTTATCTGCAGACCTAGATTTAATGTGCACAGGGAGGCTGTCTTGCCCTGTGACTTGTGTACACCTCAGAACCCAATAAGGAACTGGCGATGGCGTGTAAAAGCACACTGTACGGGCCATGAATGATGCCTCCTCCTCATGCGTTTGCCATCTTTTCAGCTGAAAGATATAGCTTTCCCAGCTCTGGATCATAAAGTGGCAGTGAAACCGTAGCCTACCATCAGTATACAGCACTGTTAAATAATCCAGAGTGTTTTCAGTGGCCTGTGGGGAGAACGCAGAGGATGGTATAAACATTAGAGTCAGGAACAGCCCTCCAGTAATCTTTCTATGTGAACAGGTGTGATCTCTGCCTCTCTGCTTTCAACCCATTTTTAGAAGTAATAAGAGACATCAAGCTTTGGATTCTGCTACAGGCTGCAACAACACATTCTCCTTGAAGTGTATCCAAATGATGGTCCTCTTAAAGCTGTATAATAACAGCTTGTGAAAATCATCAGAAAAATGCCGCCTGAATTTTAAATAAACTGAGCAGATTCAAGTCTTGTTGTACACACATAGACACACTTGCATACTGGTAAGGCCTGGTGCTTTATTGCATCAGACATACTGTAAAGTAGAGGAGTTAACTTTAAATGGGCCACCATGTTGCACCCATCCATCATTCTCAGTGCGGTCTGACTAGTTTGAGGTCAGAGGAAAGGATCAGTCGTTTGGGGGGGCAGAAAATCGAGGTCAGAGGCAAAGAGGAAAGGGAGTGTGGGAGGATAGGAGTGAAAGTGATAGAAAGACACGTACCTAGCACTCACATACACACACACGCACACAGAGCTGGTGGTCTTCACTGTAGATGCTGCATACACTTCCTCTTGGCTCTGTAGGTTTGCGCGGTGTGACTGTTTTAAACCTCAGTACATTGGTAATTACGAGATGAATTTGATTCAGACTTTGATCGAGTAAATTGAAGATCAGGTTTCTGGCTTCGGATTCAGAGAAGGCAGCTTTGGCATGGATTTAACCGCAAGCACAAAATGTCCGCACAATAACGTTTCGCAACATTTCTCTCGTAAACTACGCTTTTCTGTTTTCATCTCTCATCAGTCATAGCATAGTGACAGACAGGGAGACAACATCAGAATGAAAACAATCATATTCTTTTATGAAACATAAATGCTTTTCCATTTTGTTTACCAGCTTCTGCTACTCACCTATTTTCATTCCCATTTCTCTCTACCCCTCTCTCCCTCCGATTGCGCCAGAGCAAGCAGTAAATCTATTGCTTTTTGGCTGCTTCTCCCTGTTGATATTTTCATGAGGTCTTGTACAAGTAAGGAGAGAAAGAAAGATGAGACAGAGCGACAGAGACAGAAACAAGTAGACAGTGAAGAAAAACGTGAAGAGTGAGTTGGACAGAGAGTGTTTTTGGCCAAATATTATGGTGTCAGATTGTCCTGGAAAGCAGCGTGGGTGTCTCTGGGCTGACATGTCTGTAACAGAGAAATCCAACCGACTGGACTTTTTCAAATTAAAATGTTGCACTGCACATATTAATCGCACTAAGAAAGAGGACTATTACACCCTAAGGGTGTTTCGGTAACTTGCCTATTGGCAAGTATCCATTAACTACTTCAGTGTAGGAGTGTTGGTCTGGAATTGGTTTTGCTTACATATTAAAAGCAGTTAGATGGTCAGTGGTCTCAGATTATTACTCCTGCTGCTACTTTGGTTTTTATTGTTTTCCATATCGACTGGTCTACTTCAGAATGGCTATCAGAGGCATTTCCTCCCCTGTTATCAGTGTGTGCCTGTACTCATGCTGGTGTGTGTGTGTGTGTGTGTGTGTGTGTGTGTGTGTGTAAATGTGGAGTGCAGGGGAAGGGGGTGTGCATCTGTAAGATAGACCTAACCTTGTAATACTACCTCTGCCTTTTGTTGTTAGACTTCCTCCAGGGTAAGTGAGAGGTCAGTCTCTGTCAGGTGGTTTTGAGATTTACCAGTTCCATTTGCCTGTAAGTGTTTTATGAAAGACAGCTCAGTAGCTTTCAAACTCACACCAGTAGCTTTCTTTTGCAACACTGGACCGTTGTGATACTGTACAACGCAACAACTTAATTTGCTCTGCAAGTTAACTTTAAACCTGACAACTTTAAAACTATCACAGCAGTTTCCACACTGTTACACACAAACAAAATTATAGATTAAACAAAGTGTCTCATTAAAGAGCAAAACCAAGAGTGCAGTAATTACAGTACAAATGCCTCTAAGACACCCGAATCTGGAAAAGAAATCCCAGCTCTGCTGCCTAAATATTTCACTCCTGCAACTCCTCAATATGCTTTGTGCATATGGAGCAGAATAAAATCCATAAGATTTTTGTCTTCAGGCTAGATTAAGATCTACACTATTTTAAATTAGCTGACTCCTCCATAGATTCCCTGAAAACATTTCAGAATTTTTTTTTTTTTTTAAAGACAACAACAAGTCATTAAAATGAAAGATTGCTTTAAATTCACTGTTTATTCTTCTTCATTGCTTTCCTTTGAGAGCACTTTAAATTAGGTGGAGAAGTGAATACCTTCAGGGGCGCAGGGGTGTGTGTGCGTGCATGTGTGTGTGTCTGACACTCTCTCAAATTACTGTTAATAATGCATCAGTCAAAACTCTTACACAACTAGTAAATTTTTATTGGGTGTGTACTTTTGTCACTGTCTATTACCTTCACTGCTGATGACTATATATATAACATACAAGCAGGTTCAACTCAAAACAATATTGTTTTCCATGCACAAACTTTGTAAGAGATATTAAAAATGTGGGTGCTGTGGATGCAAAATTATCTGTTGCTATGAACGTGCTTATTTCATTATGAATTGTATTGTTCATATAATGTCTAACACACAACAAGACGTCTGAGGGGTTTTTTTGGGGGGGGTGCTTGTTTTTTGTTGTCGGTGATATCATTCTTGATGCCTCAAATATTTTTTTTTAGAAATGGAGGCTTCAAAATGTTGGATTTATTTTTTTTTATTTTTTTTGCAAAAATGACAGCTGTTTCAAGTAACAACACAACTTTTTGCAGGAGCTCTTTGCCTACCTCAGTCAAATAAAAAGCAGTCTACTCAAACATGATGCTTCATCCACTGGGCAGGATTAATCATCTCTCCCTGCTGCATGGCTATAGTGGGTTGCTCCATCTTGGCCCGGAGGAGACATCAAACGTACTCTCCCTGCCCGCCTGCCTACTGTTTCCCCTGGAGAGACAGAGATGGGTTAGAGAGTGGAGACTGGCCTCTGGTAGTGCAACTCTCTGTGGAGTCCATATTGATTACACCTGCCACCGGCAGCTAGCTGGAGCTGTGTACTCTGACAGCTGGCAGCACAGGGCGAGATGGATAACTGCTCCAGCCAGACTCTAGCCAGCTACATCATCACTTGGCTCTGTAGAGGGTGTTTGGAAGGCAAGATGTTTTCTGTTTTTTTGTTTTTTTCATCATCGGTACAGTTTTAGTTTACTTATTTACAGCATGTTTTTACCTGTGTGGAGATTCAAAGAGCTGACTTTATGTTGTTATGTTTTCATGGCTGCAAATTACAATATAAACAACACTAAACACTCATAAGGGTGAAGCGACACAATGTCTCAACATCGTATTCTACACATGGTTGACCACAGGCTCGAGTAGTAAAGTTTTCTTATCTGAGATGACCAGCATCTTGAGTGCTTCAAAGTGAGTCAGACTATAAACATTTCTGCACTTATATCAGCCCCTGAGGACAGCTCACTAAACTCTGTTTAAAAGGCGGCAGGAGTGACTTGTGGGAAGAGTTAGGAGGGAGAGCCGGTGTGAATCCTTTTCCTCTCTGAGCTTGCAGTCCCTCCTGTAGGCTGCTGGGTATATGGTGTTGATTATGGAGATGAGTGGCTATAAACTCAATATTTTCCAAGGTGCAGTGAGAAGACTGTTAAGTAGTCAAATGCCTCAGCTCTCACACAGGAGAGCCATATAGTGAGCAAGCTAAATGGGTGTAGAGGGATTCCAGTGGCTTAGTCAGGATAAGGAACTGGGATCTAGTGGTATGTTTCTCTCATTTGTGTCTCTCTAGAATCCCCCCTCACCCCCATCACTATTTCTTTTCGCACCCCAAAGGTCTTATTTACAATCATTCACTTTTCACGTGAGCCTGTGACAATAGCATTGGGGAACAGAAATTGAAACGCGGGCCTTGCCAAATCCCTGGTCATCTGGTTTCAGAAAATGCACTCATGAATTCACAATACGCACTCAACTTGAGCAAGCAATTGGTACACTGAATTAACAGCACTGTAATTAAAAAGTAATTTGATATATGCCAGTATGTGGTGCACTTTTTACAGAGTTGTCCCAGTGAAGTTGAGCAAACATTTGCTCTGCTTAATGATTTATATTCCTCTGTATTATTCTCACTTTCTTTGTCAGGCTTTGCATTGTAATTTCTTCTTTTCCTGCAAGTGCAGCTTCCCCCCAGCCGCCATGCATCTGTCTTTGGTAGTGTTCATCAAAGACCAGTGGCTCCCTTGACACTGTTACAAGAATCCAGGATCAAGTTGCTCTACTTTTATTTATGTGTAGTGCTGGGTGTTTAAATATCTTCTTGCGATCTGAGAGCTTAGTCTGTTTTGACCCAGTCATTATTTCTGTGGTAGGGACCGCTAAAAACCAGACCTCTGTGCCTCATGAGAGATCGAATCAAAGAGAAAGACCAGAGACAGAGAGAGAGAGAGAGAGAGAGGAAAGGGAGGGAGAATCAGTCAGTTTAGGTATTTTGAGAGTCAGTCAGCCACTTGCCTGACAAGCAAGTAGCTTCTCGGCTGTCTGCTGATGCCTGATGAAGTAGGAGACATGCCGAAGCATTAATGGAACTAAAACAAAAATAAACCATTTTCAAGTATAAAAAGAGACGCACATACACAGAACTTGGCAGTGTTGCCTTTGATTTATCCCTCTGGGGGAAGAAGGACGGTATTTGTGTGTTTGGAGGGGGGAAAAAAACATGGCACACAAGGAAGATTCCAAGTTCGCCACAGGAAATCAATTTATTTAAGAGGGCAGCCTGGCTAAAAATAGGGAAGCCCCAAACAATAGCGTAGGAATTAATTGCCCAGATTTTGTGAGGAGGCAAGAAGACTCCAGAGAGCCAAAGTTTGTTGTCTGTCTTGTTTTCATGTGTGTGTTATGGAAATATTGGTCTAGTCTAGTTGTCATGTTATTTTGTTTTTGGCATATTTCTGCTTGTCTGCAGCTGTCAAAACACAACTGAATCTCAATCATTTTCCTCCCTGATACGACGACTTACCACTTGTCAACACTACTGCCAGCTGCCTTATTTGACAGGATATGATGATTTATCACAACTTCTCCACAGTAAACAGACAATAACTGTTTTGTCACACTCCACCGAGTTCTAACTGGGTTTTGGGGAGTGTGCGAGGGAGTGCTGTAGGGGCCTTATGGGGGCTGATGTGTTGTTTTTAATGAGATCTCACAGCAGTGTTTAAATATTTAACCGTTCCTGGTGAAGCCTCCCCAACAGCCGCCAGGCAAAACTGGTGAGGTTTCATGCAATCATCACAGACTATACAGCACCTAGCCCCTGAAAACATCAGAAAATAAGCACAACCCGAATATATAATGGCATTCTGAATACACAGCCTGCTGTGCCTAATACCCGCACTTATCGACAGAGATGCTGTCTTTTCCCCCGCAAATAAGTATTCAGACACCATGACAAAGAGTGAGCATGATGATGAAAAGCTGTTGAATTATACATCTGCTTTTTGATGGGATATTTTCAAAACTTTTTTTTTTCTCCCGTCAAAGTAATCCCCCCAATCTCTGTCTCGCTTTTTTTGCCTTTTCCCATCTCATTTTGAGCTCTGCTATATGTGTTTGAGAAACATTTCACCACTGATCAGTTCAACTCCTACACTCTTCATGTTTTTACATCCTACCACCCGTCATTCACAGAGAATGGCACTGGGGTGTCTGCCACCACCTGCTGTGTTCAGAGGGAAGTGGTGGTGATGTGTATGCGTGTATCTGTGTGTGTGTGTGTGTGTGTGTGTGAGGAGGGTGGGTCACAGGAGACTGGGCTGCCAAAATTTTATAGGTGACAGAGGGCTGAGAATTTATCATTGTGAATTTAATCTACTGGATAACTCATACTCAGTGATATAATCAGATTATTTAGGTTAACTAAGCGAGCTATTTTAATCTTTGGTTTTAAATATCCCTGTTGTACTTTAAAATTTAGTTTTTGTACTCACGCTGTTTTAATCAGATTCTTCTAATCCAATCTCCTGTGATGCCTTTACACACCAAAAGCTGGCATTTGTTAAGGAGGTTGAGGTTGGTGAATATTTAGGAAAGACCTCAGATGCTATTAAAAGCAGCTTGGGGAATGCTACACACTGTGTTTGGTTGTTGAGGTTACGATTCGGGAAATGCACAGTACCTGCTGCCAGCTGGAGGAATCTGAAGGGATTCCCCCCCCCTGCCCCACTTTTATACCCCCTCCCCCTCTGCAGACAGCACACCCCTGCCTGTCTGCTCAGCTTCCCCAAAATTCACAGTCTCATCCAGCCACTGCTCTTAGACCCCACTGACTGAAAGGAGCATTATTAGCCCCTGCTAACCTGCCCCTTTGACTGTGTAAAATGTTGTTTATTTGACAAGGGATGTATATAGACATTGCTGTCAGGTCTTTAGAGTTTGGCAGAAACATGGTGCCAAATCATATGCATGACTCCTCTTGCAATGCTGCTTCATGTGGCTGCCAAGTGAGGTCCACTGGGGTCTTTGCCAGGGGGACCAAGACTACTGTACAAACCCCCTCCACTCACCCACCCGACCTCACTCCTAAGACACACACACACACACACACACACACACACACATAAAAACACCTTGCACTTCCTCGATGCCCTCTCTCCCTCCCCCAGCCTGTAGCAATCCTATGCCCTCCCATTCCCCTCCCACCCCTACCCCCTCAGTCTCCATACCACACTCATTATTAATGATCTGAGGGACAGCTTTCATTTGATCTATTACTTAGGATGGGACAGCGGCTGCTGTGCTGCTGCATCCCCGCTGGATCTTTAATTATTTCATGGAGGGCTTTCCTCCTCTCCACTGCTCCTTCTCTGTTGTGCAGATGAAATATTGAAGTTGAGGAGTATAGTGCAAAGTGGCCCCATACAGGGTGAGGTGCATGTGTATGTGTCTTGTCTACTACTTTGTGTCTGCGTAGTAAGTGTACAGTATTTGTGTGTACGAGTGCGCGTGTGTGTGTGTGAGTATAAGGCTGAGGCCCCTCGTGCAGTTCTAAGACAGATCTTAGTTTTTCCTTAAATGTGGCTCAGACTTTTATCTTGAAATTTAAGTCGTGGGGTCACAGATTGCATTATTTATTAACTTTTTCCTCAAGCCACAGTTCAACTTTGAAATACAGACATTCAATGTGTGAATGTGTGAGTTGTTGTTATTGTTAAGACCTCTGAGTATATACTGGCCATGTGACAAAAACAACTGAAAAAATCCCTAATGTCTGAAAAAGGAAAAACACCATTAACAAATGTAAAGAGAATTATTTCAGCGCATGTGTAATGTACTGTGATTATGGGCCATTAATGTCATATTACAGACATGTTGAAGGGCAGTAATAGCATGAAATCACTGTGCACTTTTTGTTGCCAGGAATAACAAAGCACAACAACATCTGACACGGAAATATGGCCGACACCGCAGGCACACACAACTTTGCATTCAGGTATGATGTATGGCCCAGCGCCTAATTGCCTTGCACTCCTACTTCATAAATTTTGGACTCTCTTGAGACAGAAGCTACTGTGTTAATAGCAATCAAAATTCCTAACAGGGCAGTGCTTAATTCATTTTGTGTCATACAGCACATCCACAGCATCACCAGGCAGCAGAGCGACATATGAATCCAGTAAACTGTCCTCAGATACTTACCTCATCGGGGAATCCATAGTCCATAAACATAATGACACCTTATTTTACTTTATGTGATTACATGCGATGGTAAGATTTGCATCCACAGCACCTCTACACTCAGTAAAAACATTGGATTGCTGTAATTGGGAGTAGGAGTAATCCATGTGCTTATGTGGGGGAGCATTGGAATGACATTGATATACAGCACTCCATTAATTGCCATATGAATAGGGTCTGCAGTGGTTGGCGCTCTGCTGATGCATCACAGTAAAAGAGATGGGTCACTCTGTCTTCTCCAGCCCGCAGCTTTGCCAAGCTCATAATTACTAAAACCCCCAATTAATCTTCCCATCACATAGGCCAAATATACACTTCCTCTTGATATAAATGAGTTACAGTATATGCTCTTAGTAAATGTACACGCTATGTGTGTGTGTGTTTGCACAAGTAGGTATGCATGTGTACATTTACGTGTGCACACTTGTGAGTGCCTGCGCCAATGAGAACACCAAGTGTAAACAGCACTGTGTTCCCAATGTACTCTACAGCTCAATTGTGAGCTGCACAGGTTATCAATACAGGAGGTATCAGTTGTTATGGTTATTGGTTATTATGGGAAACAATGTGCTCAAAGGTAAAACACAGACATTCCGGTACATATAGTTTAAATAACCAACTTCTGTGGCTTATTAAGACATAAAGAAAGGCCACATTTGCATGTTCTGTATGATTTTCCTTTATTTTGCGAGTTTTTTTTTTTTTTTAAAGAAATTTTAAGTGTTTTATCTGAATGCACCCTGTCATTTCTTGAAATGTTTTAGTATGTATTTAGAATTTTGCATTTTGCCTGTTTGTGAACTGAAAAGAAGTGGATGTGAGTGGGTGCTTGTATTAATATTTCAATCCATTTCCTCAGTGTCAGTACAAGTACAAGCGTCTGTTAATAAGCCCAGCTACACTGTGTCTGATTTCTGAGAGGTCACTACAGCAGTTAAATGCACACTTCTTAACAATAGTTTTGTTTGTGTTTGAGTATGAGTGAGTATGAGTGAGTATGTGTGTGTGTGTGTGTGTGTGCGTGTCTTCATGAATATTTATTTCTGATTGTTGCATTGAGTTCTGGCCCCTGGCCATTCAATCTTTACTTTTTCTGAATAGCATCTCTTCTCCACAGTCCAACCCAGCCGCTAGTCTTCCTATTATCACATTCACAACACCTTACTGGCACCCAGTGGTGAAAAGGGGTACTGCATCCACTTGATGCTTGGCCGACAGCAGGGGAGACGGAGAACTGTTTACAAGTGGCATTTGCCCCTAATTAAAAGCAGCACTTGTTGGAGCACTTGGTCTGCAGAAGGACTAGCATCCACAGTGCTGCAAGCTGGGCCACTGATCCTCCTGTAAGCTTCCTCCACTCTGCACACACACACATAGACAAACACATTGGTCAACAAATGAGAATGCAAACACAGTATATACATATAAACATAGCAAATGACACTTTACATTACACTGCATAATCTGTTTTCAGGATAACTTTGAGTGTTTTGACAGCTCACAGTTTTAGTGAACAGTGAGGACAGCGAGAAAAGGCACAACAACTGAGAAACGCAGTATGAGAAACAACACAGATGGTTCAGAGTGTAGGAATTTCCAAAGACAAATGAAGAATAGCCTTTGTGATAGCGATTGACCAAGTCTGCAGAATCTCTCACTCGTTCAGCAGCAGACAGTCAACTCCCTCCGTTTTCTAATTCTGCTGGCCCAACATCTGGCTGTCCCATGTGGAAAGGCCATTATATCAGGATAGAGGATGAATGAAAGTAGCCATCGACCTGTCTGTGTAGTGACTAACTGGGCCGGCAGTGCCTTCGAGTTTTGGCCAGCTTAATGGAGCACAACAGCTCAGCAACTAATCACCTGTTCTTTCTCATCAGCTGCTTCTCCCATGAGACAGTAATTGATTGTTAAGTGTTTGATGGATCAGACTAAGACTGAGCTGACCTAACTCGGTGAAACGTGCAGTACAGTTTGTGCTCCACGTTTTTTTACTCTCAGAGATTTTTTTTTTTTTTTTAAGCCACAGACTGTAATACTCTTGTCCACACGTAACATAACTAAGTGTGTCTCCTGTGTTTTTTTCTGTCATTATCCACTGTTAGTACCATAGTGCTGTCATACTAAACCTTATTTTCAGATCCATATTTGTGTTGCTGTGTACATCTACTAAAAAATGTACATCTTATCCGGTTATTTAGGCTTTCGGTATGTGTGGTTTAGTGATTTTCAGTCAAAACTTTTTCCTAAAACAGTTGAAAAGTTTTGATGAAATACTTGCTCCCAGTGCGATTTCACTCGTCTGAGAATATTTCTAATAAAACAGATAACACCACTTGTATGCTGAACATCCCAAATTACAGAATTTATTAAAACTACATCATTTGCAAAACATTTAAAATTAACTCAGTAACTGCAAGTTTTTTCTCCTAATCCTAGTATTAGGGCTTAACATATAAGACTATTAATCGATTAGTCAAATGTTGGAGGTACATATGACCTCCGTGATGATGATTATAAACTTGTAAACTCCAACTTGTGGGTATTCAACAGATACATACAATCCAACTATCTTACCTGAGTCTGAAAAGCTTGTTGTGGTCCAGCTCTTGCTCCTCCACAGTCGTTCCTTGACCTCTGTCCCTCAGCCTCCTCTTCCTCTCCTCAGGGTCCAGAGTGAGTAAGACCACCAGACTGGGCTGGAGCAGGTCACTGGGCCAATGGTACACCTCTGAACCCTCAGCTGGGAGGTTGGACAGTGGACCGCTCACTGCTGTGGCGATGGCATAGGCTGCTGTGCTGTGCCAATATCTGGGGACAGATAATGGATGGTGGATTGAAAGGGGAATGATGGATGGATCTTTTATCAGGTGGCTGACCTCTTAGGTAGACAAGAAGATGTTAAATATGAAGTTTTGGGTCTAGATCCCTGTGGAAGGTTTTCCGTTGTCCCCTCTGTCCTCCTCAACTTTCTACTAGAGAGAAAATGTCACAAAACTTCCCTCCACCAACAACACCTCAGCTGCCTTTACCTGTCAACGATGACAGGTGTCTTCATGCCCTGCTGGCCTATTTGTTCTGCTGTGATGTAGTTCCCCAGAGCATAGAAGGCCCTGCGGATGAGGGGTGGTTCCTGATCAAAGCGGGCCCTCCAGGGGGACAGGCACTGGGGAGGGGACCGCAATAGAACGGCCCCCAGAGTATCCCTCAGAGACTCAGTCAAAGTAGTCTTACCTGTGATGGGAAGAGGACGTAGAAAGACTCACCTCAGGGAGAAAAAAAGAGTGACAAAGACTGGGCACATTTTCTACATTTTATAAAATGTACAAACATAAAATAAACAATAATAATAATAATTTAAAAAAAATTTTTTTTTTAAATCTCATAAGACACTGATGTGAGCCTTGAAATGTTTACCTAAAACCATCCTACCTACATGGTCTCCATGAGGGTGGCCAAGACTATTACATGAGTGAGCCATAAAAATAAACCATCTTCACGGTGATGCAACTTCTCTGAGGTCAGGAAACGTGATATTCCATTATGCGAAGATCACTGGCAGATAATGGCTTTAGCAGACAACAACCTGCAATCACTTTAGCAAGACATCTATATATCAAAACCGATCACATATTTATTTGTGAGGTAATGGCATTAACCTGTGGCATCCAGGCCTTCTATGATGATAACAGGGAAGTCTGGTTTACTTCTGGCCTCCGCTCCGCTGGACAACAGCTCCAGCACAGACTTGGCCTCTGGGATGATGTCACCACACTGCAGAAGAGATAAAATCAGTTTGCTGCAGTGAGAGGAAGCAGGAGGGAGTCATAGACTGTGATGCACATGAACACACGCGCGCACGCGCACGCACACTTCCGTGGGCCACCTGGCGCTGATAGATTAATGGCAGAATCAAGTGCCTGGGGCCCACTTTGCTGCACACGCTGCTATACCCGCCTCCACCACGCGAGTGCGCCACTCTTGCAAAATAATGCAAATTTAGCTCCGTCTCCGCACTGCTTGTTTTTCCAAGTTTGCGCACATAGCGTCAGGTTCACCTCTTTCAGGACTTCACGAGCCTCCTCAAAACTGTAAAAAACGTCCGAGTTGATGATGTTCAGGACAGATGGGTGATATGATGGGGCCTCTGTAGGGACCACATAGTATTCCTTTGACATTTCCATCGACTGGCCCTCTGCATCTGGCCACAGGCGCTGGGTCCACAATTGACCCTCTTCACTTCTTGAGTACGAGCACACAAGCACCGGGTCCCGCTGCGTTAACCCTCGCAGAAGTCGTTCAGTCTGGCAGGAACTTTCTGAATTATCTGTGAAAAAATAGCCCCTGACGAGAGAGTCCTTGACGTTCGGCAGAAACGAGGACATGGGAAACAAGTCGCACCCTGGAGACAAGTGCGCGTGCAATTTGTCCCCCAGCTCCCCGTAAAACTTGGCTCCCCCGACTCTGTCGCCGCTGCGGACCAGGAGGGAGTAGCACCGGTCGGCTTTGAATCTGAAAAGCCGCGGCACTGCTTCTCCCCGGTGCTTCTCTCGAACTGCGAAATATTGGGGCTCCGCTCCGTCCAGCTCCACCGAAAAAACACGAGAGGGCCACCGGGGGAGAAGAGACGCAGTGCGCCGCGCCATCCTGAGCCCCGCGTCCATCGGCCGTTTGCGGCGTTACGTGAGCGCAAAACTCCAGCCTGAAGGGAGGGAGCGCGAAAGTCAGGACAACAAGCGAAGGCGAAACGAAACTTACCCCGCGAAGCAGGAGGGTGACGTCACTTTGACAAGTGCCAAAAGTGAAGACATGAAGGCAGTTGCCATCAAAAGGGATGGTGGGGATAAACAAACAAACAAACAAACAAATTATATATATATATATATATATATATATATATATATATATATATATATATATATATATATATCTTCAACATATACAGTGTTGACATGTTTCCTGTTTGCGTATGGAGTTTATATAAATAAAAACTGACTCGACTTGACTTGTGTTATTAAGGAAACATTAGAATTAGAGCAGGTGCCTTGCAGAGAAAAGAAAATCCTTCTGAAAGTAATTAACATCCCCTCAAGCTCCATCCTCTACAATCCTGCCATGAAAATGCTTACTCTTACCACCGTTGCGTAATAACTTAAGGTGGAGGTTATTCATGGGTCGGCCGAGTAAAATGCTGCCTGGTGCAGCACGTAAACTGGGAGGTCAGGTTTGTGCTGGCCGGGCCGCCACGCTGAGTTTCGTTTTCTAAGTTTGCAAACTGAAACAGACCGACCTCTGTGCAGTTTCCGCTGCAGACGCGCCCCGCGGCTCCACTATTTAAGACGCACCAGTGCGACAAGACTCGAACGAGACTTGGATGCGAGGCTGGCTTATACCACTTATACTAGTCTGAAGATGGAGCTCTCCTCCGTGGCCGCGTCCCCGAAGCTGCTGCTGCTGCTGCTGCAGCAGCTCTGCAGCAGCAGCCTGCAGCGCATCCTCGCGTCCCTGAGCGTCTTTTCCACGGTTTGGCGCTGGACGGCAGGTGACTGCAGGAAAACGCGCTCACCCGACGGGGCGTCGGGGGAAAGGACGGCGCGAACTACGACACCAACAAGTGTGAACTACCATTTCACGCGCAAGTGTAATTATAAATGTGGATTTTGCTTCCACACTGCAAAGACATCCTTCGTGCTGCCTCTGGAGGAAGCCAAGAGGGGCCTCCGACTTCTGAAGGAAGCAGGTATCCATCAGATTTGACATTTTGTACTTTCATACGGTGTCAAGATTCGTGCGTGTTGTTGACCCCGTCTGACCTCTTTGCTTTTCCAGGTATGGAAAAGATCAACTTCTCAGGAGGAGAGCCTTTCCTGCATGACAAGGGAGAGTTTCTGGGGGAGTTAGTTCAGTACTGCAAGCAGGACCTCCAGCTCCCCAGTGTCAGCATCGTCAGCAATGGCAGCATGATCAAAGAGAAATGGTTCCAGAATTATGGTAAGATGCTAAATCAGTGTCATCATTTCATACATTATTTGTATCCTTATTCCTTTTTATCACATGACACACTAGTTGGCAACAGGTAATTACTTTTTTCCTACATTTGGTACCAACGGAAATGTCCCACAGACTATTCAAAATTACTCCACCCTCTCGCAGGTGCCTTTCTGGATATCTTGGCCATTTCCTGTGACAGTTTTGATGAAGCAACCAACCAGTTGATCGGCAGAACTCAGGGCAGGAAGAGCCACCTGGACAACCTCTACAAGATCTGCAACTGGTGCCTGCAGTATAAAGTGGCATTCAAGATCAACTCGGTCATCAACACCTTCAACACAGACGAAGACATGACAGAGCACATCATCCGGCTAAACCCAGTCCGTTGGAAGGTAGACGTCAGAACAGGAACGCATTGTGTTTGTGTGCGTGTCTGTGTCATCACTCACATACTCAGCTTGATGCTCATCATTCTTGGGAACAGGTATTTCAGTGCCTGCTGATTGACGGGGAGAATGTGGGAGAGACAGCCCTGAGAGAGGCAGAGAGGTTCGTCATCAGTAACCGGCAGTTTCAGGAATTTCTAGATCGGCACAGCAGCATCTCCTGCCTCGTTCCAGAGTCTAATGAGAAGGTATGAGACACAGAGCAATGGCAGCGAGTATGACTGTAGATATGTCACTTGCTGTACCCATTCTCACATGAAACTTTTACACCCCGTGATGTTCTTCACAGAATTCAGAAGAGGAGCAGTATTATCAGTGATCCTCTCACTATGAAAATTGTCATATTGAGATACTGTGACTGACAATTCTCACAAGAATGATCAATGAGAAGGAAATTGCTGATATTTTAATAAATACACTAGAGTTCATATCATGCGGGTTTGCATACTTTGAATAAAAGTCTAAATGATGCTATGAAAACAACTCCTCCTATCTAAACAACCATATCTGTAGTTTTTTTGTTTTTTTTTTCCCAAATCCTTGACCCACAGAGACGTCTCTTGAAATAGCATGGCTACAATAATAAACACAGACTGCACCAAGAGTGGGGAACCTATGTAAACATGGTTACTACTATTACTACTACCATTACTATAATGGTTATGGCCAAAAAGGGATTATTTTCCACCACTGTCAACATTTTAATTTCAAAATAAGAAAGCACAAAATAAGCAATTCATCTTCAAAGCAGACCAATATGAGACCAGGTTCTTGAGGAAGTGTAATTCTGTGAGTTCAAACGCAGAGTTTGGGTACAACCAGAAAGGTCAAGTAACTTGGCGACTACATTCATCAGATAGGATCATTCACTCATAAATAGAGCTGTAAAATATTTGTTTGTTTGAGATTTTTTTTTGTTCTGAGTGATTAATCCCATCCACATCAGCAGTTTTTGTTCCACGTATAGTTATGAGTGTAATAATGTTGAGAATGAAAAGCCAGGCTTTACAAAAGCAACATTTTAATTTGTTTCCTTGGTTGTGTTTGTCTCACAGATGAGAAACTCCTACCTGATCCTGGATGAATATGTAAGTACTTTGTTGATACATTTAACTCACTCCCCTGCAGATTTCTTCTTTGCTAAGCCATATGCATTGTGTGACTGTGCCACTACATTTGCTAAAAGTTAGTCCTACACTTCCAAGTTTAAGGCAGTTAGAAGTTGTTAAATGATGATTACCTAAATGGAGTTGAATAGAGAACACACAGATCATTTACCTCATCTGAAGAACATTTAGATGTGAGGTTACAAGAGGATACACTCTTACACTGTGGCTGATAAACTTCTTTATTTTCAGATGCGTTTCCTGGACTGTCAAGAGGGAAGGAAGGACCCGTCCAAGTCGATACTTGATGTCGGCGTAAAAGAAGCCATTTGCTTCAGTGGCTTTGATGAAAAGATGTTTCTGAAGAGAGGAGGGAAATATGTGTGGAGCAAAGCTGACATGAAGCTTGACTGGTGACCTTCTACTCCCCATGTATTTTGATTAACCTGAGCGATTGCACTTATAATATTTAAAGGTGATAATGTTTGTACTTTTGTATTTGTCACTTTTATATCTTACCATGCTGCTTGAGATTACTAATGAAGTATTTTTTCACATTCCTGTTTTCCTGAAATATATGCACTGTTGCTTCTTGAAATGTAAATGTGGATGTTTGTGAATAAAATATAATAAAATTGTGAAAAGGTGTTTTTTCTTTTTCTTTTGCATTTTACACAGGATGGCTGGTTGACTTGGTGACACTGGTATCTACGGACGTACGTGGACTTACGGTGAGCGTATTTCGTCACTTCCTGCTTGCGCCTGTTGTACTCTGTCGCTGTGTAGACTCTCTCAATCCTCTCTCTAGTTTTCTGTTAACTTAATCGCTTTAAGCACCACTACACACTAAGCGTAATATATTACTAAACATATTATACTACGCCTAGTTTTTATCACATAGGCCTATAAAAGAACCTGTTAACCCGTAATAGTTGTAATACTTGTACTTGCCATACTAGCATACCAGCTATGGCTGCTCTCTCTCTTTCCGCCTCTCCTTCCACTTCTCCCTCCCTCTCGTGCTCAGTGTGTCTGATGTTTAGTTACTCCTCTGCCTCCTTTAATGATAATGGTTCATGTAACAAGTGTAGTTTATTTGCAGTCCTGGAGGCGAGGCTCAGTATGCTAGAGTCCCGGCTCCGCACCATGGAAGCTAGTCCATTAGCTATTGTAGCTTCTCAGACCCCCTTAGCCAGTACGGAGCCACCTAGCCTAGCCGCCGCTAGCGGTTCCCCCGCAGCTCCCGAGCAGCCGGGAAGCCAGTCCCGCTGGGTGACAGCACGAGGTCAACGGAAACATAGACCTAAAAAGCCCATGTCTCACCACCAACCCCTCCACGTCTCCACCCGATTTTCCCCACTCAGCGACACACCCGCTGAGGATGAAACTCCCCATGTTGGCTCTGTTGCTCACAGCGGCCCCGCCGTTGTGAAGCCAGCATTAGTCATTGGCGACTCCATCCTGCGGAACGTGAGGTTAGAGACTCCAGCGACCATTAAATGTATCCCAGGGGCCAGAGCGGGGGACATTGAGGCTAGCCTGAAGCTGCTGACAAAAAGTAAAAGTAAATACAGTAAAATTTTAATCCACGTCGGCGCTAATGATATCCGACTTCGCCAGTCGGAGTTATGTAAAGTTAATGTGGCATCGGTGTGTAACTATGCAAAAACTATGTCGGACTCCGTCATTTTCTCTGGCCCGCTGCCCAATTTAACGAGTGACGATATGTTTAGTCGTACACGGTCATTCCATCGCTGGATGTCTAGGTGGTGCTTATCAAACAACGTGGCTTATATAGACAACTGGAGCTCCTTCTGGGGAAAGCCTGGTCTGTTTAGGAGGGATGGCGTCCACCCTACTTTGGGTGGTGCATCCCTCTTATCTAGGAACATAGGACATTCTGTTAGCCATCCTAACCCCTGACAAACACCCGGAGTTCAGACCAGCAGGCAGAGCCTCAGTCTTACACGCCCCTCTGCAGGTGCCTTCGTGCTGTCACCCACCCAGTCCCCCTTCTGTCCCATAGAAACTGTGTCTGCCTCGAGGCTGTATAAGCCTAAACCCAAATCTGGAGGAGTTATTCATAGCAACTTAGTGAAAATCAAAACCACTGCTCCAGCAAACCAACCCAGTAAAACTATTAAATGTGGTTTGCTAAATATTCGATCTCTCCCTTCCAAGTCTCTCCTAGTGAACGATTTAATCACAAATCACCAAATTGATCTATTAACCCTCACTGAGACCTGGTTGCAGCAGGATGAATATGTTAGTTTAAATGAATCTACCCCTCCCGGTTACATTAACTACCATGTGCCACGTGTCACTGGTCGAGGAGGAGGAGTGGCTGCAGTTTATCAGTCTAATCTGCTTATTAACCCTTGGCCTATTGTTTCATATGATTCATTTGAAAGCCTTACTGTCAGGTTCTCTCACCCTGACCAGAAAGCAGAGAAACCACTTATACTTGCTGTCGTGTACCGTCCCCCCGCACCTTATTCTAAGTTCTTAGAGGAATTCCCAGACTTTCTGTCAAACTTAGCAATGGAATCAGACAAAGTCATTATAGTGGGTGACTTCAACATTCATGTGGATGTTGATGATGATTGTCTGGCTGTTGCATTTAAGTCTCTCTTAGATTCAATTGGCTTCTCTCAGAGGGTAGATAAACCAACTCACTCCTTTAATCATGTCCTCGACTTAGTACTAACCTATGGGATAGAAGCTGAGCACATTACAGTTTTCCCTCAAAACCCTGTCATCTCTGACCATTCTTTAATAACATTTGAATTTACCTTGACAAATTATACTTTACTTGGGAAAAAGTCCTACTACAGTAGATGTTTATCTGATATTGCTGTCTCTAGATTTAAAGAGCTCATTCCAGCAGAGCTTGCTGCCACACCTAGTAGCATTACAATGGGCAGCTATGCTGATCTGACTCCCTTGCAGGTAGATTATCTTGTAGATAGCACTGCAGCAGCACTCCTTGGGACACTCAATGCCGTAGCCCCTCTGAAAAAGAAGGTTATCAACCACAAGAGAATAGCTCCCTGGTACAGCCTGAACCTGCGCACCTTGAAGCAGAAGACCAGACGGCTGGAAAGGAAAACACATTCCAGCCAACGTGAGGAAGACCGTCAAGCTTGGAAGGATAGTTTATTATTATATAAAAAAGAACTTCGTAAAACCAGAAGCACGTATTATTCATCTTTAATAGAAAAGAATAAAAACAACCCCAGGTTCCTTTTCAGCACTGTAGCCAGGCTGACCAAGAACCATAGTGCTGTTGAGCCATGCATCCCTCCGACTCTCAACAGCAATGAATTCCTAAATTTCTTTACTGAAAAGATTGTGAATATTAGAGCAAGGATTGCCAATGATGAACCACAGACTGTAGTGCCTATAGAAGCATCTCCCAGACTTAATGCATACCTTGAAAGCTTCACCCCCATTGACCTGTCAGACTTAACTTCTGCTATTACCTCCTCTAAATCAGCCACATGTCTACTTGATCCAGTCCCAACAAGACTGCTCAAGGATGTCTTCCCCTTAGTTAACACTTCCATACTGAACCAGATCAATCTTTCCTTAGTCACAGGGTATGTGCCACAGGCCTTTAAGGTGGCAGTTATTAATCCCTTACTTAAAAAGCCTTCTCTAGATCCAGGCGTGTTAGCAAATTATAGGCCCATATCCAACCTTCCCTATATCTCCAAGATCCTTGAGAAGGTGGTTCTAAAGCAACTACATGAGCACCTGCACAGTAATGAACTGTTTGAAGCTTTCCAATCTGGATTCAGAGAACACCATAGCACTGAAACAGCACTGGTAAAAGTCTCCAACGATCTTCTTATAGCTTCTGATAGAGATCTGGTCTCTATACTGGTACTTCTGGACCTCAGTGCTGCATTTGACACCATTGACCACAGCATTCTGCTGCAGAGACTAGAACATGAAATCGGGATTAAAGGCTCTGCCCTAAAATGGTTAAAATCATACTTATCCGATAGGTTTCAGTTTGTTAGTGTTAACAATGACAATTCAGAGTACAGCAGAGTTACGTATGGCGTACCACAGGGCTTAGTTTTAGGGCCAATTCTTTTCATTCTTTACATACTTCCATTAGGCGATATAATCCGGAAACACTCAATCGACTTCCACTGTTACGCAGATGACACCCAGCTCTACGTATCGATGGAACCAGATGATAAAAGCCGCCTCACCAATCTGCAAGACTGCCTAAAAGACATCAAATCCTGGATGTCCACTAACTTCCTTCAACTAAACTCAGATAAAACAGAGGTCATTGTGTTTGGACCTAAACATCTCAGGGACACCTTCTCTTTGCAGATTGCTTATCTAGATGGCATCACCCTGAACTCTAGTATGACCGCAAGGAACCTTGGAGTAATATTTGACCAAGACCTTTCATTCAGCTCACACATTAAACATGTGACTAGGACTGCCTTTTTTCACCTGCGCAGCATAGCCAAAATTAGGAATATCCTCTCTCAGAGTGATGCTGAGAAACTAGTACATGCATTTATCACCTCCAGGCTGGACTACTGTAACTCTCTGTTGTCAGGATGTCCAAAAAACTCTCTAAAGAGTCTGCAGTTAGTCCAGAACGCTGCAGCAAGGATATTGACAGGAGTTAGTAAAAGAGAACACATCTCTTCCACTTTAGCTTCTCTCCATTGGCTTCCTGTAGGATATCGAGTCGACTTCAAAATCCTTCTGCTGACTTATAAAGCCCTTAATGACAAAGCTCCATCTTATTTGAAAGACCTCATAGTCCCTTATTATCCTTCCAGAGCACTTCGCTCCCAGCATGCAGGTCTGTTAGTGACTCCCAGTATCTTTAAAAACAGACTGGGAGGTAGAGCCTTCAGTTATCGGGCTCCTTTACTATGGAACCAACTCTCTCCATGGGTCAGAGAGGCAGACACTCTTACTACATTTAAGACTAGGCTTAAAACCTTCCTCTATGACAGAGCGTTTAGTTAGGGCCGGTTCAGGTAGCTCTCAACCATTTTTATGCTGCTATAGGCTTAGACTGCTGGGGGACACATCAGGTTACATGGAGCTCTTCCCTCTCCTCTCCTCTCCTCTCCCACACTTTAAATTATCATTTTCACTATCTACTGCACCTGTTGTTTGGCCTTGGTGTCTGGCTCTCTCTCTATTTGTGTTTCCACAGATCCACCGAAGCTCCATCTATCTCCACCAACCGCCCCCTGCATCACCCCCTTCCCCTTTTACCCCTGCTGTTAAACCGACCTGCTCTTCGCTCCCAGGAACCGGTCGACCACCCATTACCCCCATTAAGCTGCCTGACTCTCCCTGCCTTCCCTCCCACCAAAAACTGCCTTCAGTAACTCCTGACACCATTTCCATCTGTGCATATTCTGTATTGTTACCTGTTTTCTTGTCTGTATACAACATCTATTGCACGTCTGCTCGTCCTGGGTGAGGGATCCCTCCTCTGTTGCTCACCATGAGGTTTCTCTTTTTTCCCTGTTAAAAGGGTTTTGTTTTGAGTTTTTCCTCAGCCGATGTGAGGGTCTAAGGGCAGAGGATGTTGTTATGATGCTATGTAAAGCCCTTTGAGACAAACTGTTTGTAAAAATGGGCTATACAAATAAAATTGCCTTGCCTTGCCTTGCCTTGATATGGTCATTTTAAAGCTGGTCCTCTCCTCTCCAGTCACATCTCCGAAGCTGCTGCTACAGCTCTTCCATCATGGTAACAGGCAGGCCATGTCATAATGTGTGTTCTCCACTGGACCCAACAATGGAGACAAAACCTCTGAAGGCCAAACTGAAGTGAACAACCAAAAAATTTATTGGCCACAAAAAGTCAAAAGGTACTAAAGCAGTCTTTAGGATCTTCTTTGCTGGAACGTGGAGCTGAGGACCAGCTCACGCTGGGTAATGGACGGCGTAGATCTGAGCTGGGATGGGCTGGGCTGGGCAGAGTGAAGTACAGGAGTGGGACCAGAAATATTAACAAAGAACACAGGCTTAATCACAGGAAAAGCAGGGGGCAGCAAATCCACAAGCGAGCCAGGTACCACCATACCACATAGGTGACAATCTGGCCAGGAGTGAAGATCTGAACCAGGCTTTTATACAGAAGTGACGGGAGAGTGGTGTCCTCAGTTTTGCCCAGCTCCAGAGAAACATACAGACAAGACACATGCCCCCCCAAAAAGGAAGGGAAACAATGAAAAACACTGTGATTCTGACAGGCCACCGTAAAAGTAAGAGCACGGCATAAAAATGCGAGAAGGAAATGATACATCTCAGTCAGGGGGACTGACATGTGACTTCCTGTAAAGTAGGATGAGCAGGTATCCCGGAAGACTTCGACAAACGAAAGGAATTCCGCCCTCATGTTGAGTGAGAACTGAGTCATCCCACTCACAGGAATGTGACGCAGCTCTTGCAGTCACCTCAACAGGTGCTAGGCTAAGTTATTATGTGGATACTTTCATTCCTGGCCTCTGATGACATCTCTCCTGTTGAGAACACATCTCAGTTCCTTTTCTACTGTTTTATTGTAGTATTAATAATTTTCTGCTTTTCCTTTTTTTTTTTTTTTTTTTTTTTTTATAGCAATGTTCTGATCTTGAGGAAGGTTGTAAGCTACCTAATGATAAAATACATCCAGGGCGTCATCATTTAATATCTGGCAATGTCTGACATGTTGATTTCTACATTGGAATCATTTTATTCAAATCATCAACCAAACCAAAAATCTGGCTCTGACCATTTTCATACCAGATTATATATTACACACAACAGTTTCTCTTTGACTGAGAGGTTGTTGGTATTTCATGCATGGCATGAATTGAATAATACAGAAACTAAACAAAGGCCAATTTTGCGGAGGATTTTGCAGACTTGAAGATATTCTGGTTTATTTCCTTTTTTTCCTGCTATTGCTCAACTTGCTCCAATGGGAGCTGAGTTTTTCTGATTTTATTGCTGTTTTTCAATACTACATACACATTTCCTGTATTTTCTGGCTGTATTCTAATAAAAAGACTGAGAAATAATTATATATGGTCATTATAGCATTGGCCTAAGATTATTGCAAGTTAATATATACGTATATATATATAGAAAAAAGTGTGTATTATCCAACAAGGGCTATAAACACATTCCATTAATCTGTTGGTAGGTGTGCATGATTTTAACACCTGGAAAATAAGTGTGCATGGTTAGATGCCACTGGAGGAGAGTGAGAAAACACCGTGTGCTCCTCGGTGATTTGAGGCGAACGCTCCACTGGCGGCGGTGACGGTGTCTCTCCAGCAGGGCGCGCTGTCGCCTGAGAAACGCCGCCGGGTGCCGCGCGCTCCTCCAAGCGGCAGCGCGGGGCAGCAGACGGGAAGCCTCTCGCGAACAAATGGCGTCCCTCCAGTGAGAAGCAGCCGATCTCCTCCGGAGCACAGGCGGCAGCAGGAACGGCGGAGAGGTAAACACGCCGCCCGCCGCCACCAACACCACCACCACCCCCTCGCCCCCTCCTCCCCACCACCCCTTCCTTCCCCGGACGCCCTTATAAAGCGGGAGAGCTCGCTGCTCCGCGCCGGGTTTCGTGCTGCAGGCTGCGGGCTGGACGTTGCGCACTCGAGCGGAGCCGCTGCCCCGGTGCACAAACATTTCTCCTGTCAGGCAAAACCGAGAGGAGGGTTTCAGCTGTAGCTTGTGCCCCCCCCCCCCCTGCTCTGCTTATTTTTTTTTTTTTCCTGCGGTGCGTCACTATTATTATTACTATTATTATTTTATTTGTATTTTTCTTTTTCTATTTTTTTTTTCGCCGATGGTTGTTGGTGTTCGTGTTTCACCAGGGCCTGATCTCAGGCGCTGCAGGCGACAGCAGCGGGTCAAATGATTCCACCCCGACGTCCGAGGGAAACACAATGAACATGGACATCACCCCTTCAGAGATCTCCTCCTCCTCCTCCTCCTCCTCCTCCGCCTGACTGGTTGGCCGCGTCTTCGTTAATCCAATTCAGGAGATCATCTTTTCCAACCTTTCCTGAGGTTACACCATCAAGACGGCGTTATCTCAGAAAGCCAGGTAAGGTTTTCTTCTGCTCTTATTTCACGTAATAGGAGTGAGGGGGGGGCTCACGAGCTGTCAGTCTCAATTATAAACTGCTGTCGCAATATTTTCGCCATTTCCTCGTTTTAACAGCAAGATATTCTGCACCTGAGCCACAGCCAGCTGACTGTAAGCGATCTCAGCGCCGGGCCCTCATAGTCTAATAGTCCAACTCTGCAACTCCTTCTCTTATTTTGAAATAATTACTGTAGATGTTGTTGGACATATGACAGAGCTCTGGCTCCAGTATAGCATTATTAACCTTTTCTGTGTGTGTGTGTGTGTGTGTGTGTGTGTGTGTGTGTGTGTGTGTGGCCGTAGTGCTGACACTTGATCAGAGTTGATGTAATTGTTGTTCCCCCACAGCCTCAGATCATATTTATTTCCTGTACAGCAGCTGCAGAGGGTTGCATCTGAACTCCAAGGATAACGTGTTCAGAGTGGATGGCTCCACTGAGCCCTGAAAGGTCACTCACTGTGCCCTGCTATTTCCATTTTAAGCAGCAGGTCCCCCCCCCCCCCAAATCCTCCCCTCGGGGTACAGCCAGATTATAGATGTAACTATGAAACCAGGCTAGTAGAAAAACAGCATCCCCGCAGCCCGCACTGGCCAAGGCTTTGAGGTGTGAGTGTGGTGCAAATTTCCTTTCCAACGTCTATATGCCACCTGTACACCGTGTTCTCATCTCTCACACTGTCATATCCTTTGAGGCAGGCTAACATGCTCAAATCTTACAGTGACACTGAAGGCGTATTTTCTCCATCCTTCTCACCTAATGAAGCCAAGACATTGTGAGCATCCTGTTATGACAGACCGTCCATTGAACATCAAGTGTCAGTATACGGGGGGAAAGCTAGTTCACCTCCACACGTGTGTTTGAGTGCGTGGGTTTTGTTCCCGTGCCAGGTTCATGAAATGCATTGAACATATGAGGACGTATACATACAAGGTCGATCCGGTTTCAAACCATGGCTTTTAAGATCCAGCTCATTGTGTGCTATTGATTCTCTCTCCAATTTCATGCTTCTGCTCATATCATAGGAGCTGCACATTGAAACACACTTACTCTCTCTCTTTCACATACACATGTAGTGAACTGTGTAGTGCAGGTGGTGTAGTGATGCACTTTTTCCATTCTTCTCAGCGAGAGGCTTCTTTGCCATTGGGGAATAAATGCATCAAGCTTCTACCCGCTGTCACAGATTTGCTCAAAACAAGAGAAAGATGTTCTGTACAAAACAGTCAGACATTGCTCAGAGTGACCGGCGGCAGTCAGCCATTCCCAGAGGGAAGTGGAGATGTGTTTACTTAAGAGTGAGAAGGAATGAGGTTATGATGCCCAGAACTCGACGTGCCATTCCAGTCTCGAGGGAGTACACACATGGTCAAAAGTGCACACACGTGAACGTACATGGACACATGTATAAACACAGGCGTGCACATAGGAGGGGGCTTTGGTTTTGGACGTTCACACAACAGAGGCCCTCTCTTAGTATGGACTGAATGTAAAAATGAAAGTATGAGAAATATTACTGCTGCAAGATCTCACTTGAATTTGTTATTGTGATGATGATCATGGATACAGATACTCTGGATGTCCAGGTGTGTTACTCACTGGATGCTTTTTGTTGTTGTTGTTGTTGTTAAACTGTGTCCTGCAAAACAAAGCACCTGACAGATTTGTAGTTTAGCAGCCCGATGATGGTTTATAAAGACTACATCGAGGAAAATAATACATTAAGGTTAGTAACTGTAACATTGTTGCCTTACCTGCTGTATGTACTCTATATAGCTTTTTGGTACTTCATTTTACGTTTTGGTGGAATCAAAGAAGTGTGTCTGGGAGAAGTACCTTGGTTTTCCAGACCTGAATACGTCTGAGGCAAATGTCCAGATTCTGGAGCTTCTGTCTGTGCAACAGGTAGAAGCCTGGTCAGCCCTACATCACACATCAGCACCTAATGTTAAGCAGATTAGTCAGCTGGAGATAGCAATGAGCTCGAAATGCGACACCCATTCAGTTTAAGTACACTTAGCCAGTAATTAAAACTCAATTACTGTCAGTTCCTCATTACCTGTGGAGTCTCATTTGAGTGGTTTCACTAAACAAGGAGAGGGTCTGCAAGGGCCAGACAACGCTGAATGTAAACCTGCCATGGTTAGGTAACAGGGCCTTCAAAAGAAACGTCTCAGACATACTGTACATTGCCACAGTGTGCCTTTGTGGAATCACCCTGTTATTCTTGTGACATTTACATATCTAGAGAAGAAGTCATTTTGGTGTAATCTGATTTCAGGGGTTGTAGTCTGCCTGTCTGCAGTCAGGTTGCCAAGGATTATGCAACAGCTTAAATGCCATTTCAGCAGGGTGTTGTGAGTGTGTATTCAGGGTGGTGCTGGCTTCCAGGTTTCCAGGTCTACTGTGTTTGTGTGTGTTTGTGTATGGGGGTTGAGAGGGAGGCCAGTGTACACACCACACAGTCAACAATGCAGTCACTTGAGTTCTAAATAGCTGCTGAAAATGATGTTCATTGCTCAGTGAGCGCTTTAGCTCTTTGTGTTATGGCTTGTATCCAGCCAGTTAGGACTGCATCAGGTTGAGATAGGGATTGTTATGAGAGCATTATGTGATGCTCATGTGTGCCTAGCTTCTTTCTGACGGCGGCTTGGTACTTTGAACTGGCCTCCCAGGCTCTATTCTCTCAGACAGGTAGGGCTCGTAAAGGGAGACACCGTTATGTAATAAAGGCACCACAGATTCTGCTGACCGTCCAACGCTTTCCAAGATTTAGCGTTTCAGGGATGTGTAAATTGCAGCAGGCCATCACGGCTGAGTGAATCCCAGACAAACAAGCAATAACCACAAGTCAATTTAGACAGGGAAAAAAAAAAAAAAAAAACATAACTACAAATGAACATTTTATAAAATAGTAGATTTTTGCCCGTGAACTCATAATTATTTGCTCATTTTCCTCAGACACTAAAACAGGGCCATTTCCGACAGACGCTCTGTATGTGCCATACTGACTATTGAGCTGCTTTCAAGAAGTGATACATTAGCACCATCCATCTATACTCACTGACTGCCTAATGAGGGACACAGCCAAGATGTGTCCAAGAAAAGCTTTCATTGCGATTCGAGTTCCCGTTTTTTGTTGGATGGTAAATTTTACTGCCTCCTGCAGAAAATGGCCCAAACATAGATGATGCAACATGAGTATGTGGAGGTATTTCCAACATGGCTGCTACATAATGGAGTTTTACTGGACGAAAATTGAACCCTCTAAAACACTTGTAAAGTTTGGAATTTAGTGTCCGTCCTACATTTTCAGACTACATGGGCTTCTTTCTGAAGTTTCTAATTTGGAAAAAAGTCAGGGAGAAATATTTTGCAGGCGGAGACATTAGTTTTTCCACCCACGGTAGCCTCAATGGACTGTATTCCAGTAACAAATCATGTTTCATGTTCATTAAAGGGGTACAACTCATACTTCAGCTTGACTGAGAATAAGCCAAACCTTTGCTCTTACTATGTCTGTCTCTATCACTGATGCTCCCCTCCTACACATGAAAACAGCAGAATGTACCACGTTCAGGCTCATACTCTGCTGGGAGTCACTCTCGGAAATGTTGGAAATCACTAACTGAAGTCAAAGCAGATGAGTCAGGAGGTAGGCCGGGAACTGGGGCTGCCAGTGGTGAGCCAAGAGCTGGCGCAAAATAAGCATTGTGGTGACATAGATTTATAAAGCATATTCTCTGTCAAAATGATCATTTCAACTTAAATTGCATATTGCCATATCTGCCAAAATGGGGGCAGAGCAAGGGCTGCTGCTAAGCTATTACTACCTACCCAACGTTAGCATTAACAGACATTTACTTATTAGTCCAGACAGTACAGCATTAACTAAACCATACTCACCATGCTGTCCCCAGCAGCCATCTTCTTTTGCCTGCATTTCTGTTTCTTCTCTTCTACTAAAGTGAGCAAGCTAACCAGCTAGCTTCAGCCCAGTAAGCCAGGTCTGGTCACTTTCTGGTACCAAGCCACTGTGGAGTCCGGCCTTAAGAAGTAGCGCTGCCCAGAGGGCGTCTTATAGCCTCTTGTCTTGTGAATGCAATGTTAGCATACACAGACTGCTTCACGTAAGGAATGGCATTTTAATAACAGTGCTTGCATTTAGCAGTAACTTAATGCAACTTTGCTATGGTGAAAAAAGAGTAAAGATTAAATAGTGTAGTGTAATATCCATCATGACACATCCAGGGTGTACTAGGCCCTCGCCAAATGTCAGCTGGGATTGGCTCTAGCCTGCCCTGCATGGATAAGCAGTATAGATGATGGATGGTTAGATGATATCAATCATTTTACTGTGAATTTTACCTGCTGAGGTGGTTTAATTCAGTGGGATCCAGTGACTCTGCTATTACCAATAACTATACAGAAAGATAATTTCTGAATGGAATTACAGTGCAAGGCTGTGACCATGAATACTATCAAAACATAGTTTGAGTACATCAAAAGATAATGACCTGACGTGGTGTTAAAATGCTTTGCTCCTGTTTTTTGTGATGTTGGATATACATTTCTGAGCTGTAGTAATTGCCAGAGGTGTTTTCAAGTACAACTTTGAATAGACAACAATGGTTATTTCGTCAGTTTACCTTTATCACCGTCTGCACTGCAAGAGAAAAAAAGGGAATCCAGCTTTGTCCATTTATCTGATGATAATAATAAGAATAGTTTTATTAGTAATTCTCATAGCAATTTCCTCCCTTGTGTATTACTGCCTGATTTCCCTGTAAAATACTATGTTGTTTATGTCCCAATCCTGACAGTCACTTATGACAACACCACCTCCATGCTAGATCTTTACACGTGAACCCCAGAGAGACTTTGTGTGTTTGTACATATCTAAACGAGCGGATTGATGTATAATATAACATGTCTAAATATGGGCTATAAATTGTTTAATAGTGCCAAGCAGCTAGCAAACCTCATGCCCCATTATTTCAAGAGAGTAAAAGATAAAAAGATGATTGCAAGCAATGCTTGTGGCAACCCCTTTAAATGTGTCACCAGAGTGTTGTAATTTCTTTTTTATCGCTTTTTTGATATGTAAAGTAACATCGAGACAAATGCCTTAAGAGTGTTTCCCCTCCTCATCATTTAAAGAGGGTTTTATATGCTTTGCGTATCTGGAACAAACCCAACAACAGGACGTCAGTGCATTTCCTAAGGTCGTTTTTGGCTTCCTCCTTCCCACACTTCTGCATAGGGACTAAGAGATTGTTTTTGCTTTACAGTACAAGGCAGCAACTCACCAACAGCAGGAAAGGTAAGGGCTGGAAGGCAGAATAGAGAGTGAGAGATAGATCGTGCTATTGTGGTGTGGTGTGTGTGGTGTGAGCGATCCCTCTGTGGATTGTGAAGATGATATATTGAAGTGTATTTGCAGTGGCGAAACTGCAAGGAACAAGGAAGCAAAAGTGGGTGAGTGAGATACTGGGATGACAGCCGAAATTCTTGAGTGTGTACCCTTTTGTTTAGCCTCTATTGCTCTAACTTCGCGATTACTGATATTGCTCGTGGATTGTTTTAGCCAGCGTTGGTGAGAGTGCCCCCATAACCCACAGATTAGGCGCTGAGTGCCTCTCTGTTGTAGTGCCTCTCTCCTTCTGTGACCATGAAAACTCTATTGTCCAGATGGGTGACAGCAGTCCTTACTGTGCAGCAGTCACTCGTAAGGTTCAAACTAGCTACGTAGTGCTCTCATGAAAGTCATTTCTGTGAAAGGACAAAACATGACACCATTTAAGTGTGTCGGTTGTTGCATCACTTTTAAAGTGAAGTGAATTTTTTATTTATTTTTTTTTTTAAACTTCTTTTTCCACTTATGTGGAACTTGTCACAACCTGCGCAGTTCCTTTTGTTTAGACATGCATTGCACAGTGACATAGTGGATTCATCCCCAGGGTTGAGTGTTTGTATGTGTCTAGTCTGAAAGGGACTGGCAAAGACTGTACATTAAAAATGCAGATATACCAATTGCATACTGTCTGTTCAACCTCCTTGTGGCACGTAAAACACGTTAATTGAGCGACACCCCCCCATCCTTCTGGATGTCTTTACAGTGTCACCATCTTTACTGCTCAGCCACCATTAATCAGGTCCAACTATCTGCTGTATTTTTTAAATAGTATTTTGTTTTGGATGGAAATTCTTAAGGAATTCTAATCTGGCTTTCTTCAAGGATAAATTAAAAGGTAAAAACAACAAAAAAACCTGGCAGCAAAAAAGCTATAAAACAAAAATGAAGCCAGCAACATAAAGTCAGAAATGTGAGTGAGGTTGTTCTAGTTATGGCAGTTTATTTTTGTTGGATAGAGAGAGAGAGAAATACAAAGAGAAATTTGGATGCACAGACACAAGTAACTTCCCATGACGACACAAATGTGAGTCCTGAGTCCAGATATGTTCAAAGCTATAGAAAAAAAGGTTCAAGGTCGTCAGAACATCCACAATAGACTTCAATCTGATTATTCGATAGAAATTGGTTATTGTTTGCACGCAAGACTGAAGCAGCGAGAGACAACAGATTGCCAGCAAAGTCGACCTTTTGCTCGGGCTCTCCGCATCTGTCAATAGAAATAGGCTCAGTGGGGCATGGCTGTCGCCTTCACTTACCTTCTGAGATACTAATGTGGGAGAGTGAGCCTGTTGTCATTGCTTACAGCCTCGTTCCAAGCACTTGTAGAATTGGATAAGATATGATGTCTTTTGCAGCTGTCTCAAATAAGGACCTTCTTCTATTTTTCCCCCCATCTTGTTTTTATGGTCTTTATTATCCTTTGTCTTGTGGAGAACTGTATGTTGTCACTTGTTCAGTACAGTCTTGGCCTGTTGTTGCCTTGAACAATAAGACTCTGTGGGCAAGAGCTGGCTGTTATTTCAGCCTCTAGTCTGAATCTTTTGCTCTGTGCGTGTTGCTCGCCAGTTTGTCATCAAGTGTAGGAGCCTGCCTCCTTTCTTTTGAAATCAGATCAACAGGGTGTGTTGATCGCTCTCTCATCTCCTCCAGGTCCTGCGAGGTCATCTGGGGTGTGGAAACTAACTCATTTAGGTAGGAAAAAAAAAAAAAAAAACACAACAACCTCAAATGGCTTACTAGCAACTGGAAGAAGAACTTAAACTCAAAAGCCAATGAGTGTTGTCCAGCTTGGGGTCCAGTCAGCCAAATACTCAGTATTTCTTCAGTGTAGTTTTTTTTTTTTTTTTTTTTTTTAAATGTAGAGGAAGAAAAAACAGGACATTTAAAATGCTATAGAATCTCTCTCATATTCACACCCGGCTGTGAAATATTGCCAGCGTCTCTGCTCGCTCTTCTACCGGTCCACTCCAGAGGCGTACCCCTGGATAAAACCAGACGTGGGTCTATGATGTACGGCTTCATACCCCACCAGGAGCATTCCTGATGGCTTGGTGCTGCCAGTTATGACGTTGATGTGGTGATGTGATACACGGGGTATTTTATTTTCGAAAACTGGCTGGGTGCTTTACGCCGTTCCTGTGTGGGGCTTCCTGCCCAGCACGATCTGCTCTGTGCAGCTTGATGTGGCTTCCATGGAAATGAAGGAGGGAAAAAAAAAAAATAGATTAAGCGCATATTTTTAGCAGAGCACAGCAGAGAGCTGCTTCTGAAACACACTGCAGCGCGTCTGGTCGAATCACAAGCATTGTCTCGAGTGGCTGCAATCAGCTCCAGTGGAATTCAGCGGTAACAGTGGCTTTTAAATTGAATTTCACATGATTTTTTTTTTTTTTTAATTACTCTGTCTAGTTTAGACTGTCTAGTTCTCCTTTTTCTTTTCCCCATTTACTCTTGTTTTTATTTATTTATTTTTTTGCATTTCCCCATCTTCATCTTTAGCTCAGTCATCCTTTTTGCTCTGCTTTGTCTCTATCATACTTCTCAGGGCAAGTGGATGGTTTCTGTTTGAAGCTGTGAGACTGCTATTTCTGCTCACAGTGTTTCTGGTAAATGTGGGTGACATTGCTGGGTTCAGTGCTCACAGGCTTCTTCAAATTGACACTTGTAAAGACATAAGCATTCGTTATATTTGTCACCTGCCATTTGCAACTTGTGGTTTGACTGCAGCTTTACCTTTTCTTTTTTTTGTTTCTTGTTCCTATGTCTTTTTGGGGTAGTGGTGCAACCAATATAGGTGACTGTACACTTCTCTGCCCAAGAGTTTTAGAGATTATGCTATAGATTTTTAGGGTATATGGGCTTATTTATAATTAAGCATACTAATTATTTTATTCTTAACAGTGAAAAGCAGTGTCATGCATTCATGGTACATGTGAATCATGTAATCATGTTTACATTTGTCATTCAGTTTTTGATAGAGTGGTACTAATGCCATTCCTCAGCATTTTCCATTTCACTGTCACCATCAACAAGCACACTCCACAAAGTAAATGTAAACCAGCCTGAGCAGACTAATCACAGTCCCTGCCTTGACTGTGTACTCTGACAATATTTAGCTGCATCGCAGCAGAAAAATGGCAAGAGACCAATTAGAAATGAGGCTATGGGTTTTTTGCCCCACATACCCAAGCATGACCGCTGCCACTGTCTGTCAAGCCAAAACTGCAAAACGGACTTTGACTTGCTAGGCACCATAACACACAGAGACACACACAGAGAGAGAGACACACACACATACACACACACACAACTCATCTCATCTCCACACCGCTCACAATTCCAAAATACATCTGGGTGATTGTGTAACTCCTCAGGGCATGGTAAAACTAGGCCTATCACCACTCTTGGCTACCCTCCCTACCCTACCCTGAGCTCCCCCTCCATGTCAAGGACAGACGGTGACTGTCCCCAACCGCTGTCCCTCCACCAAGGCATGTAACTTTTCACATCCAGTATCTGAGCTGAATGTATGTGCAGCATGGATTATGAATGTGGGTTAGTTGATTGTCAATCAAGAGAATAACTTACTCAGGCATCCTAACTTCATGGGTTATGGCCGTGCACCGTATGATATGTGATTTCAGTTGTGTGTGTGGTCTTCATCAACCTATAACAGACCAATGACCTACATTCTGCCTTGACAAACATGCTCAGAATAGACGCTGGCATGATTTATCAAAGTCATTTCTCATCAGGTTAGCTGTGGTGTATTTCATGAAGATCTTCTGTATTTTCAGAAGATGACGATTTGTTTGCAGGAAAAGGCAAAATTGGTCCCCCAAATACAATCTGTGGCCAATCCATCACGTGCCGCATAGTGTTTTCTGTAAAGTTATAACATTTATAGTGTCTTCTGTAAATGAGAGATTTGTTTCCATACACATGTCTGTGTCCCTGGTTGTAAAGGTGAAGGTTGTAAATATCAAACCTTGTGTTGGTCTCCATCAAAAAGGAAATAGAGGTGGTTTTTTTTTTCTGCGTTTTCTGAGTGTTAGCAGCAGGCTTTACTCTCCATTCACTGTAGGGCTCACTGGAAGATGTGGAGGATTTAATAATCATAGTGTTGAGCAGATGTTGTTGTAATTTGTACTCTTCAGTGGTCATATTACCAACCATGCTCTTATAGTGTTCTTTCATGTTATAACAGGGAGGACACCAGAACACAACATTGAACTGCAACAAGTATATACATTTGCATTGTTTATATTCGAGATTTGAATAATTAATCGGACCGTGGTGCGTGAATAGTCACAGTGGCCAAATAACCTGAGGATCAATTGTTTGCCGATCTCATGGCAGGCGATCGTTTCAGGGGCGAATGCTGTATCCTCACGCTCATCCATTATGCTTCTGTCCATCTACAGTACGTTTTCGATAACCACGTGCATCTGCGTGTACGTCTGCTTGAGTGTGTTCGTGTCTTTCCTCAGCGATCTCTTGTGCCTGTTTGTTCCACTGCTCAGTGGGAGCCTCCACAACAAGATGATAAGGAGTAATCACAGGCAGTGAAGATGAGCCAGGGGAACCAGGAAAACGGCCAGAGTTGGCACACTGCCACTCTCCTCGTCACTACCTCTTTTTACTCCGTCTCCCCTTTTTTCCTCCGCAGCTGTAGACACAGAGAGGATATAGCACAGATGAAATTTAAAAGGTCCCACTAATTGGCCATGAAGAGCAAGGGCTGGGCTCTTGAGGGAGGAAAGGCAGGATGGAACTGGGTAGGGAGGAGGAGATGGTAGGATAACTAACTGCTTACTGCAAAAGCTCAGCCCATTCTAGGTATCTTTTTTCTTTACTTAACCACAAATTACCTCTGCGCTTCATTGTGCTGTGATTTCAGATGATTCAGTTCATGTACAAATGGCATCTGTTGTGTACATACACGTGTCAGCGGGTTGCAATTACAGCCGCAGCTCCAGTGAGACAATGAGGAAATTACTGTAGCAGTATGTAAGACAGAAATGTTGACAAGAGTAAACTTAAGACGAGATTAGGTTCCGCTGATACATCCAGTCAGAACAAAGTTTGGTTGTGTCAGCTAGTATTACATCGGGGTTCTCACTACATTAATTTTGCTGCAAAAAATAATGACACAAGTGAACATCTGTTGGCTTGTCCCCAGACGTGGTTCCAGCCCTCATTCCTGCCCTGCGTCTGTATCTAGCTGAACACAGTGCAGCCTTCAGTTATTGTCTGCCATTGCGCTCTCTAACTTGCCGATCTGGCTGACAGCAGATTCCTGTAAATCAGCTGAAGGACAGCTTTGTGCATGTGTTAAAAGATGTAAATGTGTGCATGTGTGCGAGAAAGATGTGTGGGCTGCTCTCACTCCCTGAGCAGCTAACAGTTGTTTGCAGCTTTCCTTCACATCAGCCATAGGTGTGGTACATAATATAAATAGAACCTTATGCAATGCTGTGATGTGACGTTATATAATTATGCACAGTAAAAACAGTTTGGCCGGGTTAAAATCCCACACTGTTTCAATGTTCTTTTACTTACATAGGAGCAAATGACAAGGTAGCCATCACACACTGGTGCAGTGAGACTTCGTAATTGAATTTAGTTAATGAATGCAAAGCCTGTGTGTCTTCGTGTTGTAGCATATGAGAATATGCTCTGACTTGCCATCTTTAATGGAGACTGTTCAAGTGAGAATTTGCATTTTATGTTGTTCTGTATATATCAGGAAGTGCAGAACAGAGCTGGTCCTTGGTATGAACACTGGCCAGAGTACCAGCAAAAGGTGCACACAGTTTAGTGTCCGTTTCATTTTAATTGTATTGTTTAGTTGTTTTTCCTAGCAACAGTTCAAAACTTATAATATATCAAAAAAGCAAAAAAAAAAAAAAAATTCTCGCATTTGAGAATATGTAACCAGTCAGTGTTTGGCATTTTAGCTTGTTTAATTTTAATAACCTCCAATTCATTATTACTAACCATTAAGTTTCTGTTGATATGTATCATAATTATATCATAAATGATATAAATAGATTTGTTTTAATAAGAAAATTAAATTCCAGCTCTTGGGAAAATACAATGACTCTATTATATATACAAACTTACAGTGCTGCTATACTGTGCAATGAGCTGCAGATAACTCATCAAAGGCATGTGTTGACAAGTATGGCATCCACAAACCTAGCCAAATTATTGAAGTGAGGATATTGAGAAGCCATGTTGTGCTATAATTTCCACAGAATAACAAGACAAGAAACGCTTATACACTATATACTGTATGTGTAAATCTGTGTCATGGTCCTAGTGAGTTCCAGTTAGAGGCTGACATCACTAGAGTGAGGTCATTTTGTGATTTCATTTTGTTTTTGGGCTGGTCTGCTTTTAAGAGTAGAATTAATCTTTGGTACAGGACAAAAGATAGTGTGTATCCTCATGTGTGTCTTGGCATAAATATCAGTGTTTATACCAATGTATGTTTTGCGTTCTTTTAAATAACCTTGGCTTGCTTTTGGCTGCCGAATACACAGCCTAAGCTGTAATGGATGGCAACGTGGATATTACAGGAAGAAATCCCCTTCGCTTCTATGCCCTCAAGGAATTCTCCTCAGCCGCCCCTCCTTGACCGTTTCCACCCCTTGTTACGCAATGGATTGTTACTGCGTGTGCATGTGTGTTTGTCTCTTGGCTATGGAGTCATTATCAGATGAATGCTGCTGTAGCCAGTTAAGCCATGGAGTGGAGACTCATCAGCCTGATGACTGACACGTGGTGACCACTGTACAGGATGAATGTTTGACTTCTTACTCACTCCTGGCTCCTGCCTAATTGATTTTTAGCTCACTGACCTGACCTTCTCAGACCTATAGTACTCTGGGAGGTCATATTTGAAACACAAATAGAGGCACCAGAGTCCCACATGTACAGTCGCACTGCCTGAAACACACTGTTTATATGTATGTTTGTGTGTGTGTGCACGCATGTTTCTCCGTGATAATGGACCATCTAGTTAATAATGCAGCAGAGGAATCGCACTGCAGCACCTTTATTCTTGAAAACTCATTTATTGCTCTCTCGCTCTCTCCCTCAACTCCCTCCCTCCTTCCCCCATCCTCAGGCCATCCTTACCAAACTATTTCATTTGTCCTCATTGACCCGGTCTGTCAGTATTTGCACAGCCAATATAAAGTCTGGGAGGAGAGAAGCTGTTCAGATGTAAAGGCGCACACAGTGTTAGAAAGTCCTGCTCTTTACAGTGTGAGTTACTCTTCGTCGTTTTTTTTTTTTTTTTTTTTTTTTTTTGGCCACGGGGTTAATGGACTTCATTAGTGTAGAAAAGGAGACAGATAAAGACACAGCGTAATTTCAGTCTTCCAGAAACTGCTGCCATTCACTTCATCAGCTTTGATACTGTTGCTATAGCAAAACATTTTCATCAAGTTTTTATGACGAATGCTAACCCGTATTTTAGTTCCTTTTAAAACTCTCAACCTTTGCATAATGATAACCATCAGACCTGGTTGAACAACAACTAGTCAACTACTCAAGGTGGCTCATCTATGCAGCTGCACTTGTGATAGTGACTGAGTCACGGTTTAATTACAATAGTCCTTTCGTGCTGTCTTCCGTGCCCTCCCACACCCTCCTACCTCTTGGGGGTCATGTTTGTAAGTCTTTGATAAGAAACTGCTTCTTCCGCTTTTGTGCACAAGTCCAGCTCCTACATGGCAGCGTGTCCCCACCACCCAGTGCTATCTGGTCAGTGTGATGGAAGGTGGAGAGATGGATGAATGCCAGGTGATTCTGAAGTGAGTCAGACATTGAGGCACGTCTTGTTTTTCTTCTGTGTTTGTCCTCTTGAGTTTTTCTCACTTTGCATTTCCTCCTCGTCGCCTCCTACTCAAGACACGATGAGAAGATGCGAAGGAGGAAGAAGCGAAGCAATCCCATTTTATTAAATGAGACATTTTTCCCAGTCGAGCATCATTTGGACATTGTTTAATGATAACAGGTGCCGGGCTGGAGCACCTGAATGGGCTTGGCGTTGTCCTGTATCATCTTTTTGTCTTACAGTTTTGTTGTCTAGTGAAATATTTTTCATATTATCACTTGAAATACTTTAAGTACATAATTGGCTTTTTGATTTTCATCTGGAGTTAAGTACTGTCTCCAAGTATTTTCTCAGTATATTAATTATTATTTAAGTTTGATCCTTATGGGTTGAAACTGGCAAACTGTTTGATTGATTAATCCACTTTGACGAAATGGGGAACTAGATATGATGTGAATGTTTTTGTTGCTGAGAAAAAGGCACCATACACAGGCAAGCAATGAGAGCAAGGTCTTTTGTTTCTGTTTTAGGGCACTTAGCACCCTACCCGTTAGTCAGTTAGGCTGAGATCGCCAGGCAGAGGTCTTTTATCTGATCCCGAGGTGTAACTGAAAACTCAAGGTGACAGAGCATTCGCTGTCAGAGCCCTGGAGCTGCGGAACGAACTGCCTGAGGACATCAGGTCAGCAGATTCGATGACCTCTTCGAAACCTCTTTTTAAAACATTCTTTAAGAAAGCTTGTCCTGATTTGACTTGATTTCTATTGTCTGTCAATTTTGCTGGCAACGCTGTATTTGCTTTCGTTTGCTCTGTTTGCTTATGACTCTTTTGGAATTTGATCTGCTTGTTTTGAAGTTTTTGCCTTGTGTGAAGCAGCTTGTAGCGTGACTTTAGAAAAACGCTCTGTGAAGATTATCATTTTAATGCCCCATTTTGTGCAGCTCCATCTTCAGCCTGTGCTTATATTTTTGACAAAACGTCCGTGTAGTCAGAGCAGCTGCAGTGTCCAATAATCTATAGATTTCCAATGAAGTGGAGTATCTTTCTAATAATAGACTCCTACGTAGGATGATCTCATGCATCCTCAAACAAGTCTCCTTTGGGATTCCTCCTCTTTCCTTTCTCTTTGGCCCACTGAGCAGCATTAAGAGAATTGAGATCTCCATAAACAATGGCAACCAAGTTTTTTTTTTCTGTTTTTTTTTTTTCTGGTGGGGACAAGTGATTAACCAAATACATGAAATCACATGACTCCCAGGTGTTGCCTTTTTTGCCACGACAAATTAGTGTCTTATTTTATTCTATTGCTCTAGTGTGCCTTTACCTAGCACCCTATTGTGGATCCGTCTAGAGAAACATCCTCCTGAAACGATGAAAAAGTGTATTTCGGAGGTGCAGTGTGAAGTGATGTCATATCTCTGCTCTGCTCTGTCTTTTTCTTTTTTTTTTTCTTTTTTTTTCCCTCTCCACTCCCCTCTTTTGGGCAGCACATGTAGACAGCCTTGGAGCGATCATGTGAACTCTTCAACCTCTCTCCTCCCACTCGCTGTGCTCTTCTTCTGTGCCTCCAAACAGGTAGCTGCACATTGAGGGAGACGGCAATGTGACCGGTGAAGGCAAATTGCGATTCCCACCACCACACACACACACACACACACACACACACACACACACACACACACCCCCGGCTGGTTGCTAAGCAGCACGGCGAGAGCTTGACAGTGTTGACGTTGTATGTGCGCGACTACTTCCTGTAAACAGCCAAGTGGTTGCTCCTTGCTCTCAGCTACAGAGGGAAGGAGAGAGTGAGACGAGACACGGCCCAAAATAACCTTTTCTGACTTTCATAAAGGAGATGTGATGACACGCAGTGAGGAGGAAGAAAGAAGTCTTATTTCATTCGGAATGAAAATTTCACAGGGAGCTGAGATAGCTGATAGCTACAGGAGTTTTAGAAGCCTTTGAACTATATTTCCCTTTTTTTTTTTCCTCACTGCCAGAAAGCATGAGGCTTGGAATAAAAATGAACACAGCTGACAAGGGCCATTTAGGCAGAGAGCTGGTGTCATTCTGCATACAGCAGGCCTGTTTGTGTATGTGCACACTCACTGGACACGACTCACAATGCATTTTCAGTCTGTGCTCCCACCATCGTGCTGATTGCGTCACAACAAATAAAGCACTTCTTGGACTCCGGATTTATTATGTAGACAGATGCAAACCAAGCCACATATATTCTCACTTTAAGAGTTTCTTTCATCATTAGCAGGATTATGCGTGTTCTTTGACTTATCCTTTCGCAGGACACATTTTGCTTAATTAATTGTGGCCTTCTCTGATTTCCCACCCTCTTCTTCCTTCCCCCCCCTTTTTTTTCTCTCTCTCTCCTCTCTTTTGGGTTTTTCAGCTCTGTGGCGGTGAAGATGACCACGGCACGGTACCGTCCCACCTGGGAGCTGGCCGTGGACCCCCTGGTCTCATGTAAGCTGTGCCTTGGAGAGTTCCCCCTGGAGCAGATGACCACCATCACACAGTGCCAATGTGTCTTCTGTACACTGGTGAGTGGGACGCTCTGCAAACACCAACAAGTCTCCCGTAACTGTCAACAGGATGAAGATAAGTGCAGGATCTTCACCATACTGAAATCACTAATGGCTTCAGGATCTATTACAAATGTCACATCCCTCTTGTGTAACCCAGTGTGAAAAGGCTAGGGAAGCGGAACAGCAACACCCATTTGCTGTCAGATCCTAAGAAACTAATTCATAGATGTGGAAACAATGTCCAAAATGACAACTAAAAATAGAAGCCACTTCCTAGTGCACAGTCTGGGTGGTGCCAGGAATTACCAAAATTCAGTTAGCAAAGTTTATTCTAGAGGCCAGAAACAATGTAAATGCAGACACTGACTGATATCTTACCATGAACTACTTTATATGTTATGTTTATATGTAATGTTCATTTAAAAATCTTTTTCCTAAATTTAAGAAAAAAACAATTTACAGGATTAAGAAATAAACAGAGTAGAGGTCCTTTGGATACTTTGAATTTTCAGCTTTTACGGGACTGGTATTTGTTGTTTTGTTTTTTTTTTAAATTTAATTAATTTATTGGAACATCTCACTGGCTTCCCTTGAAAATCCTGATAGTATAGGTTACATGACTGGATATTGCACTGGGTCAATGTCGTGTTTGTCTCTCTGTTTCCCTCAGTGCCTGAAGCAATACGTGGAACTCCTGATTAAAGAAGGCCTTGAAACTGCAATCAGTTGTCCAGACTCTGCCTGTCCCAAAAGAGGACACTTGCAGGAAAATGAGGTATTGATCAAAGGATAAGTCAAGAGTTTTACTTTGATTGTCATAAGATTTGTTTAGTCATTATTACCAGTCAGTTGGTGACTGCTTGCCAATGTTGGATCGTTCCTTCCAGTTCATCAGGCTCATGAAGCTTTCTGATAACGACTAGTTGTAATCAGTGCAGCAATTTCCATTAATGATGGTCATGTTTTATTTTAACATGAATATATGGCAGTGTGTGGCAAGTATGTTCTGTATCTGCATGCAAACAATGAATACTGGTAATGCAAGGGGAGAAAAAAACTCGTTATATCTAGAAATCAATTTCTCCATGTTATGCATCTCCTTTTTCCTCCCCCGTAAATGAGCATGAATTGGTGAAACTAACACGTCTGCAGTTAGTCTAACACCTCTGTGCTCCCTCAAAGCTCTTGCCTTCCTCAAGATGACCACTGTGCTCCACCTGCCAGTGTGTTTATTCCATTATAATGAGTGTTCTTGCGTGTCTGCCTTCTTCGTGTGGGGTCAATCTCAGGGCAAAGCGCTCTTCTCCAGGCATTTTAGTTGATGGACTCGCTCAGTCTTGGAAGCCCATGGGCTTGGCGCGGTTCGGCACCCCACGGCCTTATGTTTCTAATCAGTCGGAGTCACTGGCCTTTAATGGAACCCAAGCTAGTCCTGCCAGTCAGGCAAAGCATCCCTCATCCCCGTCTTCTCTGACAGCAGTGCCATCACCTTGTAATTGACTGCTCTTTTACAAAGCCCAGATACTCGTTTCATTGCCCAATAAATGAGTGAATTTAACCTTGAGTGGGCCTGAGTATGCACCTTGAATACGTTCTGGCAATTGGATTCTCTTTTCTATCTCAGAATGGGATAAAGGGTCTTATTGGTAAGCAGGGGGCAAGTTCTTATCTTGTAGAAATTATAATTTGACATTGTTCTGGAAATGACACTCGCATACTGAATGTATAATTGCTTCTTGCTGCTTCTGTCTATAAATATGCACAATGACCTGCTTATTTCCCTCCCACCTCTCCTCTCCTCTTCTCCCTGTAGATTGAGTGCATGGTGGCCACAGAAATGATGCAGAGATACAAGAAGCTTCAGTTTGAAAGGGGTGAGTCAGTGCAGAAGCAGCAGCAGTACATCAGTGATCGCTCCTCGGTGTGTGGGCAGTAGCTGTCAATCGCACAGACACGTGGAGCCTCCTTTCTTCCAGGGATACTGTATTTTACCGGGGCACACAAAAGCATGGTGACAATCCTGTCTTGCACGTGTAGCTGGTTTGCTGCCCGCTCTTGTCTGGATTCAATCATCCACCCCCCCGCGGCCATTTTTGCTATTGAGTTACGCCATGGGGCCTCTGCAGACGGCTAATGGAAACGATTTGAGCAATGCTTGTTTGCGCAGTAAATTTCTGTCTTCAACACTTCAGGTGTTGTCAAGCTGTCAACTTTCCACACCGCTCACCATGTTGACAATCACTGCTGATTCAGAATTAATTGATTTCTGACAAATTCTCCATTCAGTCCCATCCATGAACCTCAAATAATCAAGCAAGCAGGGAGTATTCTTGTGACAGGCAGTCAGGCTTAACTGTCTGATTTGTACTGGGGTAGTCATCCTCATCAAACACCAACTTCCATGAAATATAACCTACGTGAAGGGGGAAGCCTCTCAGCCCTTTTTAAAAATGATTTTAATTGCACTGGTTTGGCTCTAAACTCGCAAACTGTCTGACTCGGATAGGAACAGGTCACTTAGCATAGAAAGATATTTAAATTAAGTCCTTTTTATCTCTTGCCTCAGTGTGTGGGCCACATATTCAGTGCCTGCAGTTCACACTGTTTGCAGAATAAATGTTAACCTTGTGATGAACACTCGGATATCAGCGCTGGAAAGATAATGGCGGGTCTGTGTTGACACGCTCCATGCTGTCAACGTAGACTTGCTAATCAGTAATTTTAGAGTTCCACCGCTACCAAGAGACAACAGTAACCAAGCTGTGCTATCACTCTTTGATGGTACTCACCCTGCAGGTTATCCACCTACACAGAGGCACAAACTGTACACAGAACATTCAAATCACAGTTGTAGAAGCAAACGCAAGAAGACAAAGACACAGACAAACGCATATAGGAACATAAAGGGGAGGGGGGGTGGGAGGGGTGGGGGGGTCCTGTAAATGAATAAAAATCCTCAGAAAGCATCAGAAAGAGCTGTTGATGCTGCCTGAATAAGGGCAGTCAGCCGTCTCATCAATGTCCCAGTCCATTCAGGCAGAACAGTTGCTGTAACCGTTCCATATTTCTCGGGCTGAGCCAAGAGTGCATGTGGAATGTGTGCGCGGCGTTCTTGGCAGAGAGGCAAGGGGAAGGAAGGAGAGGATACAAGGGCAAGTGCATAACGCCACGAACTTCAAACAGAACCGGCGAAAAAAAGAGAAAGTGGCAACTTTGCCACTTTAAAAACATCACAGTGAATATCCAGAACTGCTTGACCAAAACAATAACGAGCAACAACGGACATTTCTGCGAAAGCAATTTTCCGGCATCATTAGATACAAATATGAACCAATGCGAAGGAGAGTGTAGATTATAAGGCATATTTGTGTATGTGTATCTTACCTTTTTGCAAGCTTGATGGTGCAGTCAATTGTACCTTCCACCGGCTTCACAGAAATCCATATTTAGTGATGTATGGCTCTGCGGATAGCTCCAGTTTCTACCTTGAAAACATCAGCTGTGATGCAAAGGAAGTGAAAGTAAAAGCTTTTGAAAGCATTTGACAAACTAAACATTGACTTGATCACCAAAATGTCCTTATGAAGATTTTTTTTTTTTTTTGTGTTTGATTTGGGTGATCTGTCCCTTTTATGGAAGTAACTGTCCTTAACACTAGGGCTTATTTTTGTGCCATCAGAGGTTCTGCTGGACCCGTGCCGGACATGGTGCCCTTCTTCGACCTGCCAGGCCGTGTGCCAACTAAAAGAATCGGATTCTCCAGCGCTGCCCCAGCTGGTCCAGTGCGCCGTCTGTGCCCTCGAGTTCTGCTCAGCCTGCAAGGCCAACTGGCACCCGGGGCAGGCCTGCCAGGAGAACAACCTGCCCATTACCTCCTTCCTACCTGGAGAAAACAGGTACTGCTGTCTGTTTATTTATTTATCATGCCTTGTCTGAAATTCTTAGTCTTTGGATTTCTCTCTCAGCGAACCTACATAAATATGTCAGCTTGGGCTTTGACAAATTGTGATGGGCATTTAAAAAAATTTTGTTCTGAAACATTTAGGACAGATAATTCACTCGTTAATTGCTAAAAGGGCATCTTCAGTCGCAAACCTCTGCTACTGGATACACAATGTAATGTAATTGTGGGTATAGATTAATTGCTTAAGTGACAATAAGCCCATTCCTAATGGGTTTATTTTTTTTTAACTTACAAAAACATTAGTTATAATTTTAATAGCCAAGTCATTAAATTCAATGACTTAAGCAATTTTTTTTTTTTTGCAAAGCACATCAGTTAAAAATCTTATACCCCAGCAGTTTCCAGTTAATGTCATAATGTCTACATTATCCAACATGTCTTTACTTCCTCTTCAACCCTCAAAAAGATATTTTATTCCATTTGAATATATAGCAACAGTATCAGGCCTCATTTGCAGATGAATTGCCTGGAAATGTTCATATTCATTTTCTTAGAACTGACATATCAGTCCCACTCACCTGACCGGAGCTCACGACCGTTTGTCAATATACAGCAGGATTCATTCAGTGCAGCCTTAAATATAGACTGACAGCTGGTCTGGCTGGCTGTTTTGCAGCCACAGCTCAGCTGAGCATCGGCCAGGGCTCAGGCATAAATTAATAGGCAGACATAAAACAATCTGCTGAAAGTAAACTGCAGTGGAGCAGTCTGAGAAGGGCTTATTGTGCACTCTGAGAGTACAGTATCTGTCTGCGAGGGTACAGGAGGACTGTCCGGTGTCATATGCAGCTGACCCATTTCTTTGTGATATCCTCTTACTGGCTCTACAGAGCTTTCCTCTATCAGCACAGGTTCAGGACTAAGTTCAGAGGCCACTGTGAAGGGAGAGAGGATTAGCAGGAGGACTGTTGGTGTAAAGAGCCTTGGTGTTTGAACTACATCTGTTCACTATAAGGACGTCTCAGACAGCTGGATTCGGCTTCGTCTTTGTACCCCAGGTCTTTTATGGATTGGAGAAATCCTGAATCTTCTTATTTGAATGCCCCTTTTCCTCTCCTACCTGATCAGGTTCAGCATTACACGAGACAGGCTGTGATGAGGGATCAGTTTCTTATGCAAATGTCTTTTCTTTTAGACGTATTTTAACTCAACCACTGTTGACTAATGAGATTTTGATGTGAATGCAACTGCCAAAAAAAATCAAGGCGATATTTAAATGCAGAACAAGAATCTCATGCTCTCTCTCTCTCTCTCCCTCTAAGCAAATTTAGAGCAGTCTTTTTTTTCTCCCAGTTTCACAATGGCTGCCAGGTGTCAGATGAATGGACGTGTACAGAATGTGCTGTAATGCACTTAGAGGCACAGTACTATCAATTCTTGGGGAATTGGCCTGGAAATGAATGGGCTTGTTTGCCGTCCTAGGACGATGCCCAGAATGACGGCTACCTGCTCACCTCCAGGTTTCAAGAGTCAGCACTTTAACTGAAACAGACGAAATTGATACAGACAAACTGACACCAACGGGAGGGAAGAGTAAGAGTCTGGGAGCCACTTCAAGGCCATTTAGTGATGGATGGTGGATTTTTTTTTTTTTTTTTTAAAAGAAGAGTTATCGACTCCTGAACTAAAGCTATCCACCATTTCACACAATCCTGTTACACTAAAGATTGTAAATATTGATTACTGCGCTAAAGCGATCACATCTCCTGCACTTCTCGAAATGCGAATGATTTTGGATTTCATATCAAGTATGAAATGGAAGGAAAAAAAACACACCATGCTTGTGTCTCTCTCCTCCCCAGCTCTTTCTATAAGAATGAAGAGGATGATGCACCGATCAAGCGCTGTCCTAAATGCAAAGTTTACATCGAGAGGGACGAGGGCTGTGCACAAATGATGTGCAAGAACTGCAAACATGCCTTCTGCTGGTACTGTCTGGAGTCCCTGGATGTGAGTTGGACTTTACTCATTTCTTTATTCCCTCATCTTCACTGCAATAGAGAGCATTGTGTACTTTTCATCTCTAAAAATCTCCACACTTTAATATTGCTCTAGTGTTTGCACACTGTGATAATCTTGGATCATTTGTCTCCATGTGACAGCAATCGTTTTCATTATTAGGAAACTGTAGCCTAACCTTGGTGCTGATAAGAAAGGAATAAGATGTATTTGTTTTTTTTTTTGGTTGGTTTTTTTTTAAAATTCATTAGAAGGCTGAAGAAAATGACAGCCTTGCATGAGCATGGATAAGGGTGACATATGAGCCGTGATGACTTATGTAATCGTAATTGTGTGAGCGCAGATGACCGCAGGTCATTTAAAAAGCAATTTTCTCACAACAGCTGTCTGTGTCTTTCATGCTGCTTAGTGGTCAGTCTTTATCTGTATTCTGTGTATGTGTTTGTCTGACAGGATGACTTTCTCCTGATCCACTACGACAAAGGGCCCTGTCGAAACAAACTGGGCCACTCCAGGGCGTCTGTTATCTGGCACAGAACACAGGTGAAAAGCCCATCTCCTCCTCACCATCATCCTCTTACACTCACTCAGGTTCCTACCCCCCCACAACCCGTAACCACACTGCAGCATGTGGCTATACACATGCTGTCTTGTTCTGCCTCTTTCTCTCCCTCTGGCTCTACTCATTCAGAGATTGGCTACTATTATCTTGACAGCACGATGGGAAAAGGACAGCTTGTCTGGTGGTCACTGTCCTACTGTTTCCTACTAAGCCTATCATATACATGTTTGACTTTAAAAAAACGATCTACGTAACTAAGGTATCTTTTTACCTTTTAGGAAACCAAATCACATATAAAGGATTGGATATAACATGGAGTTTCCCACATGTGAAGTGATGGATTACACATAAAGGATTAGCCACAACTTGGAATTTTTCACATGATAACATGCTTTGAGTCTGCGACAGAGGGTTTTCTTCAGTTCCTAAAATTTCTCCTCCGTATGTCTCCTTAGACAAATAATCTATTCATGGGTTGGCATGTCCCTTGGTCCAACATACTTGTTATTTTGTCAACATTAGCATACACACTGGCATCTGTTGCCCAGTGGGGCAGGCTGAGTCATATGATTACAGTTCAGCTGGTGGAAGCCAGCTACTGCTTCACTGCTCTGTGTCTTTGTCTCTCTCTTGCTCTCCTCATTTCACCCTCCCCACTCCTTCACATTAAAGAAGCCTCTCTCTGATTCCCTCATTAATACAAGATGTAGCGGGGCAAACCTATCTTGCAAAACAAATCCTTTCCCCTTGCCTGTGTCTGACGACATCAGTAAGAAGGAAGGGCATGTCCTCAACATAAAAGCACTATTACGGTCTGGTAATAAGAGCATAATTGTGCTCTGCACACTTTCCGTTGCACAACTGTACTTCCAGTAGTCACTGTAAAAGTAACAGTAACTCAGTAATGTGGCTTGTAATAACGATTAAACCTTGCCTGCAAGTGATGGCTGAAAAACATGTTTCTTTGTCCTCAAAACAGAAGGAAAAACATTGTGCAATTATAAGTCAATTTTGCATGTGACTGCATGTTATGTATTCCATTTTGTGGCTTTGAATTTGCTGGTGTCTGGCTCCCCCATGTGGTCGACTAGCTACCTTGCTATAGTAAGGCGTTTTCTGTCATTACAGTACCTTTTCTGACCAGCTAGAATACATTCATCCTGTGTGTTTAATTTGAACCTCAGCATATATGAAATCAATTATGGTAGATCACCAACTTTTTGAACATGATCCAACAGCAAATAAACAAATAATAGGGGAAGGGAAGTAACACTTTATCATGGGTGGGAGTTTAATCTCTCAGGCGTGGCTGTTACTGAATGCCTAACTGATCACTAAATACATGAAGTCAAAATTGATTACATTTTTTTCCCCAGTCACTGTAGTTTACTCCAGTTTTCTTTTCTTTTTTTAATAGTTTCTGATCTGCTCCCTTGTTGGATATTTTTTGTTTGCACCTTTTCTTTCTCTATTGATTTCAAAGACAAACCTGCACACTCAGCACCAATAAGTGTAATGTAAATATGTAGGAGTAATAATTTTTATGGTGTTACTTTTTTTTTTAGTTGCATGTAATTGTCAAATTAATAGGAAAACATAGATTTCTGAAGCTTTTTGAAGTAACTGTGCTGAAAAAGGTTTGTAGTTTTGATGGGCTGGACAACCTCTGCTGGACAAATGTGGGATTACAGTTGCTTGAAAAGCTATAAGCCCCAGACCTGTGGAAACAGTGAAATCATAAAATATAGTGTCACATTAATGAGCTAAAACATCCACATGCAGACAAAAGAGTTCTTCAGACATCTGAGGGTGCCCTGTGATTTCTTGCGCTGTTAAATATTTTTCTGTTGCTCCCTCCTTGCAGGTTGTGGGCATCTTTGCTGGCTTCGGCCTGCTCCTGCTGGTTGCCTCCCCCTTCCTGCTTTTGGCCACTCCCATCGTCCTCTGCTGCAAGTGCAAGTGCAGCAAGGGTGATGACGACCCTTTGCCAACCTAAACACGCCATAAGGGCTGGAGTGGAGAGTCGCTCCGAGGATGGGCCATCTTTTTTTTTTTCCTTTTCATCCCTTTACATTGTTTTCTTCCCAGCAGCTTTGAGTGCTTAAGTTTTTGGGCTGAGCCTGCACCAGCCCCCGGCCGCTTCGGGATCCATTGCTCTGCATGAGAGAGGCATGGTAGAAAAGCGACCCTACACCTTGGCACAGGGTCAAGGGTCAGAGGAGGACAGACTTGTCTAAGGACAAATGTGTCTGTGTGTGTAAGACGCTGATGGTTTGGGGATGTGAAGGAAGACTGGGCCACTTAAAAGTGGCCTTACTGTGGGTTACTGTGGTGTGGTATTTTGGCAGGGTTATTACAAAGAAAATCTAATCTATGTGGAGAAATGCTTTTCTCTTGTATGGACAAGGTCATGCAGGAGCCACCTTAGGAAAAAAAAAAAAAAAGCTTTTACTTTTTTTCGCTCTGTTTTGTCAGTTTGTCGTATGCAACAAAAGCTTTTTTTTCCCCCCACCACCACACCTGATGTAGCTCTACAGATTCAGTCAGTAGCATTAGAGTCACACCACGCATGTTGGGTGTTCACTCGATTTGCACACAGAACATGGTTTTGTTGTCATGTTCACGACTGAGGTAGAGATGGGAGGCTGTTGTCGCACTCAACTCAATGTACAGCACGTCCTCTTGATGATGTCAATGTTTTATAACCTGTTGCATTTAATAGAACTGTGTTCAGAGTAGTGTCTATGTGTTGTATTTGAGTTTTTTTTCCAAACACCTATTGAAGGGGATTGCCACTCAAATCTAAAAATACACTTAATTTCTGTGGTCAAGTGTCAACGATAACTAGTTTTGTTATCAGCCTATGTTTTATACCCAAACATTCTTTTTGTAATTATTGTCACCATCTCTCCTAATTCGTTCTCTTTGATGCGCCCACAGTGCGTATACAATGGAGTCTTCTTTGTAAGAGAGAGATTGTGTTGTTAGAGAGATGTTACAGATTTTCACGATGCTAGATCCAGAAATTTTCCAAACTGAGTGGTTCTCCCCTTTAGGTTTAACATTAATTTAAAGTCTGTCAGAGGACTTTGTATCCACATGTTGTGGAGCCATTTTAATACTTCACTAAAAGAGATGTCACACCTCCAATTCTCAGTCCCCAGGTGGTGGTTTAGCCAAATAGAAATGAGTAGCCTTAAATTGAGAATAGCCAAAATCAGGCATTTCCCCCCTGTGCTTTAAAAAGAGTTCAAAGTCGAAATCCAAATAATCCCAGGGAAAGCATGTTCAAAGGCATTTTTAAAGCATAACAGACAGTCAGTGAAGCCCTTTATATTCAGATGATTCTATGATGTCATCCATATGCCACAATGTTAATAGCTATACTTTAAAAAAAAAAAAAAAAAACAACCGTCCTGATGTTTTGTGTGACCTAGGGCCTGTACTTCCTAAGCCTCTCTGAGCAGGAGTGCTGATCAACATCCATCCAACCATTTGAAGTAAGATCAGATCTCCCACTCTTGGAGACTTGGCCCAAATTGCAAACTTGCATATGGTAGTGGTCCAAGTGTCGATGTTTTGTTTTGTTGGTAGGTAGACCTCCAACAACAAGCAGCTATTCCGTGCAGGGATGTCAGAAAAAAACAAACAAAAAAAAGCCTATAGAATAAAAGAATGTTCCATTTTTGGGCACACGATTATGAAGCTGCTCTATACTATATCACTTTATCTATGCAAGTTTGTACATTACCATTCTTAAAAGGCTGTCGATTGGTCATAATCATGGGTGATCTGTGTGGCAAAAGCTGCAGAATGTCACTATACATGTGCACATCATGACTTTTATTTAATCAGGGAATTGTTCAGAAACTATCCATTGACTTTCATCATCTGTTTCGCTGTCTTATATATTTTACAGTTGCTATCTTAAAATTATTGGACGTAATTTGGTCTCATTTTGGTTTTAATTTTTCATACGTTGATGTCTTTGCTTCTCTGGGGCATCAGATTTTTTATTTATTTATTTTTTTTACAATAAACCAATGTCAAAAAAAATATATAATTTAGTTACAAACAGAATATTGAGTTTAGTTTTACAACAACGCAAAGCCATTCCAGTGTTTTTCAATAAGCCATTTCCTCTTTCCATTCTACTGGTGTATTTCGCCAGTGTTCATGTAGCATTTCATGAGAAGTGTGGCTACAGTTACAAAACAAGGTGGTCAATAGTTAACAACAGTAGCTAATCTAAGCTAAAACAGTAGCTAATCACTTGCAACTCCCTTCTGTTCTCATGATATTAGCTCTGATATTCCATATGTTAATCCTTGTTATTTGTAGCCTCACATTTTGAGTACCTTACCTGTAGCCTGTGTTGCTTTCACTGACCTCACCTACTGTATGAGCATGATAATTTAATATCAAAGCCAGTCCAATTTTCTACCTTCAAAGTTAAGTTCCTAAGCCCTAACATAGTTTAATTCCAGAAGCTTTTGTTGTTTTCATGACAATCGTGCCAAGCAGTATTCCTCAGTGGAATAAGGAAACAGAGCTGTCAACTGTTTGTGCATTTTGGCCATGTATTTGTAATGTATTAACAGTTTTTACAGGGTGGAAAATATTTAATGCTTCTTTTATGTAAGCGCTGCACTGTATATGGGTTTCATTGTTTTACTTCTTGATATGATCTGTGATGTGCGTAGTATGGTGCCCGCTGTGTTTAATGGAGGAGTGAAGCAACTGAAATCAATGTCAACTCAACAGAAAAGTCAATACATATGAGAGATCTGCAACTGTACTTTGCAGGGGTTTTCACAGTTTAATCTATCAGGGTTCTGACATCGCCAGGATAAAAATTATTTTCAGATATTTACATTTAAACACACGCGCATCATCAAAGTTTTCAGCAGGCACAAGCCAACAAGTCAAATGAAATCATGGCCACTTCCTTTTTTGTTGTTGTTTTTTTTTTTTTTTCTCTTTTTTTTTTTTTTATAACACAACATTCACAACTTTTTTTCTGTTTGCTAGCACCACTGAACAGGTAGATGCTGTATTATGCAACAAACAAAAAGGGCCAAACAGCAAACATTACAATCACTGCAGTGTCACATAGTATATAATTGCATAATTATTCATATTCTAGGGCCAGAAGAGGCTCGTCAGGGCTCGATATAAAGGTTTATAGACTCACCTTACATCAGCACATGTGTCGGAATGGGACAGTTTGACGCAGTTAAAGCCTTCTGGCATTTGAATGAGAAGTAAGGGTAAGTTTATTTTACAAAGGCTCCAAATCTACTTTGCAGCTAACCTAAGATCATGTTGGTTACAAGCAGCAATTTATATTTTATAACCTTTTGTGTCAAGAGATGAAGCTGCATGATTTTTCTCTGACTTGTACATGTTAAATATTACTATATTGTAGCCTCTAAAGATCTTTGGAATGGTAGCGTTGTCACCCTTTTACCCACCTGTCTGTATGTGTTTTATTTTTTTTGGGAGGGTGTTTGTTTTGTTTTGTTTTTTTTCATAGAAAATATCTTTTGATGTACAATACAGCCATCCTCCATTCAGCAGGTTGGTTTCATGTGTCTGCGTTACTTTTTCTTTTGTTTTAATTTTTTTTTTTTTTTTTTTTTAAATGTGTTACACCATAGTTGTTGTATTTGCATTATCTTTTTACAGAGCGGGAATTCTTCAGGGCCTGATTGGTCAATTCAATTTCAGCCAGTCACTTCAGTTAGTGGATCAGTGTCAGAGGAAATGCTGTCTGTACACATGGCTTCTGTGTTTAGAGATGGTAAACAATGTCTCTAGTTCAACCAGTAATTGAAAGTTAATTGACATGGGTGATAGCAAAGAAATCAACATTGTAAAATGGCATATTTGGCTGAGTTCTGTAGAACTAGACTCAGCATCTCAGTATATCAACAGTTCCACTAACACTGTGACACCAGGTATTAAAGGTTGTTGTTTTTTGTGATTCGTATCTCTTCATTCATTCACACTAATGCACTGAACTATTTCACACATACCATGAAGAATGTCTCTTTCTGGTGCTGAAAGTGTTTAATTCTGTTTTGTGTTAACATGGAGACCTACAGTACAACAGGATGCACACAAATCTTCCATATCAGTTAAGGCAGATTATAATTTCCAAATTAGTCTGCAAAAGATTAGATATGAAAAGTAATAAAACTAAAAGCTGCAAGTACATTTTAGAGTTAACAAGTCTTTTTTTGCTGCAAAATTACAATTTATTTCCCCTTGAGGACAGCAGAGTAGATCATTAATAGATAATCAACAAAAATGGAGACAAGCAAAGCAATATACTATCACAAAGGGAATGTGATGTCATAAAAGCATGTAATTTGTTTTTCATTTTTTAATTGTTCTCATCCTCCTAATTAATAACTTGAGTCATACAGTAACTTTTTGAATGCTGTTTTCTGAACCATAGGAGGCGTTTTTTATCATTCTCTGCTCTTCACAATGACCTTTTGTGGAATTGTTCACATCCTGTCATCTAGTCTTTGTTTTACTTGCATCTTTCCTTCATATTCAAGGCAGATCTTTCTGTTATGTCTGTTCCATTGCAGCTCTGTCTGTTCATCAGACATGTGTCAGCCTTTTGTTAAGGTCTGCCAAAGAACAGGTTGTTCTCTCCCTCTCTCTGCCTTTGTGTCTATTTCCTGCCAGATGCTGGATTGGGAGCATTAACAAGACAACCCTGAAAATGAAAGTGCAAACGCTCGGTGATATATCATCCCTCACCAGCTGTTCTCTGTTTGGAAGTCTCTCCACCAATCACTGGGCAGGACCACAGGAAGTTACCATCTGTGGGCACCATGGTGACAGGGTTTGTGGATAGGCGTTGAAACTGATGTGTTATCTGGAGCAAATGAACTATGATACAGGGGCAGAAAGGGGGGGGGGTAGAGAGAGCCCGGAGGTGCAGGGAGGGATAGGGGAGAGATGGACAGAGACAGGGAGGAGTGTGTTGCCTAGAAGACAAAGAGCTGAACCTCAGAAACAGGAGAGAGAGAGAGCCAAGCTTTATTGCTGGGAGAGGGATGGATGAAAAGAGATGAGACAAGGCCTTTGCACCTGCTCTGTATAGAACACAAGGTTCTGCTATCACACGTGTGCTGGCTGCAGGCCGATCAGGCTGGTCTGCTATGGCTTTACTTTCCAACACCCCACTGCCAAGCTGTCCTCCCACTCCCCGTCAGCATCCACCCTCCCCTCTGTTACTTTGCACCTTCAAACCAAACGGCAAACTCTTCACCTTTCAGTCCTTATACTACAACATCGCTAAAGGAGAGTCTATGTGACTATGCAGAGGCTGAGCAAACATTTTCTGAGTATGGTCTGATCCAGTTTATATAGTTTGCCATAAGACTAGACTAGTCACAGGTTTCATGTCTCTGTACCGCACTCTCCAGCATGACATGCGCAAACATGGCCCCGAACAAAGGAGATGTTAGAATAAATACAGTTCTGTGAGTCACATTATCTACCAAGGACAAGGACAGTGTTATAAGAGCACATAGCAGTTGGTGCCATCTAATCAGGTGAGGTCAGACGTCTGCTGATGGGTGATACCATGATATGTAGCACAGAAGAGAACAATCCATTCATGGAAATATGATCAGGATTATGATAATATAATGCTTACATATCAGAATTTCCATTACAACATAAACAACACTATAGCAAAATTTAGATCTTTTTTCGACCGCAGTCATGGCCATGGCCATAGATTCAGATTATAGATATATATTATAGATTGCAAGTTTATGTTGGGCTTTCAAGACCCAGGTCGGGAGCCGTTGGTCAAAACTTTTAAGACCCCTTTAAAAATACACACACATTGAGTTAATGTGCTATTGTTGGGCTTTCCCCAGTTGATACCTATACCACTAAAACAACTACTAGTATCATAACTACATGGTGTAAGTATGCCTCAATGAGTGAAGTCATATTGAAGTGATATTTATTTTTCCCTCCTCAAGGCTGCAGGAGACTAGAAATGTTCTGCCTTGTGATCTGCAACACGTTGTCTAAGAAGTCGATTAATAATGACTTCATCCTACTATTGCTAGTCCTTACTATGGTTATCTTGTCACTTATCTTGTTGGTGGATATGTCTAGAGCCAACTAGCAGTCTGGTAGCATTAAGGTGGATTTACCTGGATATCAAGTAATGACATTACTTCTCAGGAGTACTGCTGTAAGCAATACTAAGATACACTTGATGGGGAGCAGTAAATCCATTTGCCAGAAGAGGGAACTAGAGTGCCGTTAAAAACAGCAAAGCCAGTTTTGTCAATAGTGATACACACGTTGATTTTAAACACTTCACATACTGTTAAGAGATACAATTAAGATGCAGATCTATTCCTAGGTTTCGATTGCCTGAGACTTCTGCTTTTTCACATTTTTAAAGCTGTACACTGTTATTTGCACAATTATCAAACAGCCACTAAATTTCACAGTCCAACATATGGATTTGTTCTTTACGGTCCCTCAGCCTTATTTTTTGCTCATGTATTACTGATGGCAAGAATTAGTCATCAGTCACCCACATCATTATACAACTAGGTTTCTGTCCCAGTGAGCACGGCGCCCTATTCTAGAGGCTCCGTCCTCCTCAGTCCTGACATGTCACACTGACAGGCATTCACCCCTGCCGTGGCAAGAGTGGACTAAACACACGTTGACATTAGAAACTAAGAGTTCCCTGCCAGCTCTCGATGGGGGTTAAGGGTTAATAATAGGCATGTGCATTTGCTCATACTTGCACACATAGCACAAAGGACTCTTAATTGCAACCAGGGGCCATTGAACATCAGCCAGTTACTGACATAAGATGACAGGGTCCTCTGCCTCTGATCTATTTTATCCCAGCATGTAGTTGTACTGCTCTTTGTCCCTTAAGCCTGTGACACCTATTAGTGCTCATTAGCTTCCTGTGGTTCAGCAAGACTGGGCTGTGGTCTGTCAAATCAACAACAAAGAATGTACTATATTTAGGGCCCGAGCACTGAGTGTACGAGGGCCCTATTGGAATTTTTTATTATTTTCCTGGTTCAAATAAATTAATTGCATATTTGAAGCCCACATCATATTTGGACAGTCTAAAAGACCTTTGTGATATTGAATTGTGATGCTTTTCAGTTTTCATTTGGAGGACCTGTCTGTGGTGGCCAGAAAATACTTAATAATCCTTTATTGTGAAAATTCTGGGTTTTCATTTAAGGGTTTGGCTTCCAACAGGAGGCAGCTGTAACTCTGTTGTACATTGTCCTAACTGTCCTCAAACTTCTTCTCGTCTTGATGATGCTTCATTATGAAAATTGTGAGTTCTTATTGGGCAGCATGAATCTGGTGGAAGTTTGATGGTAGAACAACAGCAACAGGACATTGTTGTAACTCAGTTACATATTGACACGTTTGTTTATACTCGTACTGATGACATCTATGAACTAAAATCGTAATCACACCAAAATCAGGAAGTAACAAAACATTATCAATGTCCTACACCTACATGCAGACAATAATGTGTGCTTGTTGTGTAGTCTTTGGCTCCACAAAGTGGACACAATTAAGAATGCATATAAAAATGCAAATGCATGTTGTCTGCAGCCACCTTGGTCTATGCAGTTAATGCTAAATGCTAAATGTTAAATTAAAACTCTTGTAACCTTCAGAGAACCTTAAAGGAATCTTCCCTTAAAGTTCTATGAGGCTTCTACAAACATAACCATCCAGAAAAATTCCAGAAAAATTCAAGAAATGTTCCAGGAAGTTTCCCTTCCCAAAAGTTGAACCTCAAGGGAATGTTCCCTTAAGGTTCTCTAAAGGCTAAACTTTTGAAACCTTCAGAGAACCTTAATGGAACCTAAAGGGAATGTTCTCTTCAGGTTGTTTGTAAGGTAAATTTTTTCAAGGCCATACTTCAGGGAAACTTCCAGGAACATTTCTGAGACATTTCTGATTATGTTTGTAGAACCCTTGTGACCTTATGGGAACATTCACTTAAAGTTCTATGAGGGTTCTTCTAACATAACCTTCTACTAATAACTTTAATCTAACTCTAAAAATAGTGAGTTTCCATTGACCAGCATGGCTCTGGTGGCACATGACATTTTCATTGTGTAGTCTACACTTGAAATACATACACATAATCTGTGCTTGTTGTGTGGTCTCTGGCTCCACCTTGTAAGAATGCATATAAAAATGCAGTAAATCTTGTCTGCCCCCACATGGTCTGTCCAGCAAGTGTTAACCCATGAGCGTGGTATCCAGCTGCTTTAACCTGTGTGCTGTGTGCACCTCGAGCTGTGCAGGCGTGCCAGGGCCTATTCAGCACTGATTGCAGCTTTAACTGTTGTTGCTCTAACAATCAACTTCTCAGAATGTGGCTTTAAAAAGATCCAGTTCTTGCAAATAGTTGTTAGCAATCATAGCCTCTATGGAACCTCATGGGCACCTGGAATGTATCATTTAAGCATATAATATTTTATGGCATTAAAGGAATAGTTTAACATTTTGGAAAATACATTCACATTCTTATATCTGGTTTGTTTAATTTGTACAAAAACTAAAATGTCTTCCAGGAGTCACCAAGAGGATGCCGGGCAACCAGCAGAGAGGGAAGTCACTTTTGGTTGCCAACCTGTGTCCAAAATCATTCCCTGAATCCCTGCTCCCTATATAATTGACACTCAGTAGGTCAGTTGACAGTCTATGCAAATGACACATCTGACAATTATCATCAATTTGCATCATCAATGCCAACTGTTGAGTCATGCAATGATAACTTTCACATCTATAAAATGCAGACCATTGCATTGTATGACTGTTGGTAAAATGTAATGCATATGCAATATGACCACTGGAATTTTTGAGGTCTCTACATCTACGCATTCAGAAATCAGCCTCTCGAATAAAACGATGGAGTGTTAATGTAGTGTACTTTTCACCTCGCCTCCCAACCTGATGCGAAGCTAAGCTAATTGGCTGCTAGCTGTTGATTCATTTTAATTGTACAGACACGAGTGGTATAAATATACTCATGGAACTTGGCATCAAATTAAATATATTTTCTAAAATGTCAAACTGTTTATTTCACATCAATAAAAGCAGCAAAACAAAATCATTTTCATATTGAATTAAACTGTAAAATGTTCACTGGCGTTTCCAATGAGCACTATTTGAAACTTCTTCAAGCCCTATCCAGTATGTATGAATGTCAAATACAACACTGCCACTCCTGGTTGATTTACACAACAGATATAAGAGCCAGTGACAGACTGAATCGCATATACTCCATTTTCCCTCCCCGCACTCTCCACCCCTCTTCATGTATCTTTAGATAGCTCTTGTGCCTTACTCTTGCCACACTCAGAACCTTAATAAAACTCATCTACATCGACCCATGTCTTCTTTCACAACCCTCTGCAATCGCTTCCCTGCTCTACTTGCCTCCTGTTTCTTTCCCCACTTTACCCCCTTTTCTCTCCATTTTATCTGGGAGAAGTTTGCCTGGGGTCAATCACCTGAGCCTCCTCACCTGGCCTCTGACAGGCCTCTTGGGATGGTAGGCCTGCCTGGTGAGGATAATGGTTGTCGAGGGCCGCGGGGATAGTAGCAAAGTCGGCTTTCTGTCATGATGACATACCTGAGAACAGCGCAGACCTCAGGGGTTTGGTTTGCAATGAGACCATAGTCAAATACAAATGGGCTGTCACTGATTATAGTGTTGCCTGGTATAAAGAAAACTGCAGGGAAATCACACAAAATATATTTTCGAATTCAGCTTACATTTAATTTGGCAAGAATCTTCCTTCTTTGTATGCGGGTTGCTAATTGATTTTTTTTTTTTTTTTTATACCCGAGGCTACAGTTAGGAAAAAAAAAAAAAAAAAGGATTTCATCTGTGGATTTTACATGAAGTTTGTAAAAATGGAGCTGGATCAATTTCCAGCCCACTGCTCTTTATATTATGTCAGTCATGTGTCTTTTAGTCAGGCAGTTGACTGGTGTTTGATCAGTGGAACTGGAACCGTCAGCTATCAGAGATGACGTACTGTACTGAGCCCCCACTGCTCCTACCATCACCACAGCTTCCAGCCACACACCTGTTCCCTCAGCCTGCTCTATCTCTCACTCACTCGCTTGCTCACACACACACGCATACACACACACACTGTGTGCCTGTGATTTCAACTTGGCTCTTTCTCATTAAAGACTCAGTGAAATTTGACAGGTTTTGACAGCAAAGGTTTCCACATAGATCTTGCCGGAGTGACAGATATCCGACAGCTTGATGATAACTGCTGCCTTATTGCAGAAACACACGTGTCCCTCATGGCTGATGACAATAGGTTGTGCTGAATGATGGATGGGAGTGATGAAAAGTTACATAGCTGGAACAAGAGGAAAATGTGTGTGCTGGGGAAAAAAAAAAAAAACAAGATAGGGATTGTGAACTTGTATGAGGTCACTGTGAACGCAAGTAAAAATACTTACTTCATCCCGGTTTAAATATTTTGATATTCACCGGCTGCACTTTCATACAAGTTTCTAGGATAACTATTCTTGATGCAAGTTTGTTAATGAGTCTATAGCAACCTCAGCTATTCCTCCAAGACCGCCTTCCCTACTTTATCAACTACTCCTTGCGCACCTCCCCTCTCCTTCTACCCTTGTGCTTTTACCTCCTCCTTCCACCCTCTGCCTGTAAATCAGCTCCTTAGTGCTGCTTTTAATATTGCTTGAGTGTGCAGTCTTTTTAACACGCTCTGGCGTTCACTCCTCTCGCGTGCCCTCTGTCAACAGTAAACTTTCTGAAAAGCGAGCTTAACAGGCCGTGAAAGGGCGGCACAGATGGCTACATCCTAGGTGGTAATTATCAACCACTTCCCCCGAACAAAAAAAAAAAAAAAAAAGAAAAGAAAAGAAACAAGCGAAGGTGTTGCCGTCAGGTCAACTGATGCCGCTGACACGTTCGTAGGCTCTCTGGCAGAGAGCTCAAACCGACGTGCAGGAAAGGGCCTTCTGGACGCCAGACAGCGCATTGACAGTGTCACAGGTCAAGCACAGCCATAAGAGGATGATTTTTGGCTTCAGTGCACATCAGCCAGAAGGAGATCTATATTAAAACACAATTCTAGTTGGCTAGAAAATCACAGTTTGTCTAATATGCTATACTGCATGCACAGGCTTAGCTTGGTGTCACATCTTGTTTAACTGAAGTTCTTCAGAAGGATTTTAATTGCACTCTAACGGGTTAGTTCTAATGTTGTGTAATGTACAGTAGAAAGGCAATAAGAGCCAATTAGTCTGCAAGTGTTTCAGTCAGCACTAGGTGTTGGTAATGGCTGCGTTTATGCGCACTCTAAACAAGCAAGAGGCTGATTTTTGAGGAGCTTAACCATTTATTTTGCTGTACATCTATTAAAATTGAAGGTGACAGCTAATTTGAATCCTCTTTAATTTGTGGGAAATTTAATACACTACAAGGTGATAGGCGAGGCTCCCCCCACCGCCGTACAAGCCGCCCGCCGCATGCAAAAATATGTAAATGCTGCCCGTATTAGAATCTTTGTCTGGTTGTCATTCTCACATGGGGCACATCAAAGCCATATGACCTGATTTTGCACCTGCTGTTTAATTAAATTTACAAGACAGACACAGTCTCCACTCCCGGTGATATACAAATCTGGCTTTATTACCCCGGCACTGTAATTTACAAGGCAATTTACTGCTGGGCGGTAATGGTGCCTGCCAAAGTGCTCCCTCTGAAAAGATACACAAACATGCACAACAACAAGTTATCCCATTTCCCTTCCTGAAGATGGGACCAAGAATGCCAAGACCAAATGTAACCACAGGATGAGCTGAGTGTTGCTGAGTCCCATGAGGCATCTACTGTATGTTGGAGGTGCTTGCCTGAATGTCCCCACTTACTAGGAAAATCCAATACCAAGTTCAAATAAACTGAAAAACAAGATTAAACGTTAGAGATTAAACCAAGTTAAAACCTATTATATGGTTGGATTTGTACGGTCAATGGACAAGATTGAGTATGTTGTTGAAAACTGTGGAACTGCTTTAAAGAATTGCCCATAAACGCTCCCGCTGATGACATTATAGAAACCGTCAGCAACAGATGTGTTTATAGAGCTGCAGCCATAAAGCAAAACACTATCTCAAGACACTATCTCATGACTGGCTCGTGGGGGTAATACATTTTCATATTTTGTTGAAATCTCAGTGAAACCAAATGATTGGTACACCGAAAATGTGCAGATGAGCTTCTGTGACAATTTCTCACAGTGAAGACCCCCTAGAAGCAAAAGTGATATTTGGTGTAAGAATTTCCTTGTCCCTCCCACTCAGGTTTTGAGGAATGATTGAGTCATAAACTCTTCCCTATGAAAACTTTAACTCAGGGCCGGGTTGTTCTAGAAACTCCTGACTACATTGGGAGACAGAATTGTTTGCATCCATTTCAAACAATCACACTCACAGGTACCTGACATCAAAGACGGTTGATGATGATGATGATGATGATGAAGCACGATTTCAGACACACCAGAAAGGCATTCGCAATTTTGCTCATGACATCTTTGCATTGTAATGACATACAACAGAAAAAAGGGAGCTGGATTGAGAAGTTCAAACCCCCCTTTCTTTGTCATGTCCACACAGCTGGTCAGTCACTGCATGAAGTGGGTGAGAATTGTTCATTTCAGAAAGTTACAAATATTGTTGGACACAGACACCAAATCTGACAAAAGCACCTCTGATGAAGCATAGCAGCATTTACTACAGGTGAATTCTGGGGTTATAGTGGGGCTTATGAAATACTATATACAGTAAGTAACTGTTATGAGTTAAATACACCACAAAACCAGCTGCAAGAGAATGTTTGCACACAAGCAAATGAGCGCTATAGCAGCAGTACATGTAAATAAGAGCGTGAGTAGAGCAAAGCTTTAAGATCACGTGGTGCATTGGACATATTTTATATATACTATATAATGTCTGCTTTAACTAGCTTGCAGGCTCCATTTCAGTAAACCAACTCACATAGAACAGATTTATTTTGTAGATACAGATTGTGTACAAAGCTGATATTTGGTGTTTAGGCTCTGACCTCATCCCTCACAGCAACCAAGCTCAGCGTAGCTCAAAATCACATTAGATAGTGACTCTAACAACAGCTGCTACATAGTATGTACTATATGCGGACTAGTCACCAGCTGCCATGTGGCCACACGGCTATTAGGCACCTCTGCTCATGAAGGGAATATACCATCTAGTGAGCTTCTTCTCTGCGGCGGTCAGTCACTGATGTCATGTGGCCATTTCCCAACAAGCACCTCAAACCTTTGCGGGCAGCAAACTATATAGTGCAGCAAGGTGGATAAAAGTAACACCCGACAATCTACCTGATAATCAGCACAAAGTTAAGGCACATTAGCTATGCAGCAGACAATAATTATCTCAGCATATTAAATGCACAAAAAGTTAACAAACAAACCACAAACTCCTTCCTATCAATTGTAACATAGCAAATATAAGCAGCACAATAGATGACTTGCAGTAAGCACAGATACATGTATATGTAAATTTAAGAAAAGCAATAAGGACAACGGAGTGGAAGCAGCTAAAAGCATAGAACAGCAGCTCGGTAGTTTATATGTAATTATGATATGATAAGATTAGTAAAACAGGCATTCACATAAAATATCTTCTTTGAGTTTAAAATGAGTAAAGATTTTCATCCATCAGACAACATAACCAAACAACCCCTGCAGGAGAATATTATCTCAAGATAATCCCAACTGACATTTCCGGCTTACCCTATCAATCTTCAGTAGTTGTAACTTCTTCACTTGACTTTCTTGTTTCTATAAGATATATCCATGGTTCCTGTCTACAGTATGTGCCATACATCATCGTATTTGGCTTGCTGTCAGGGCTTGCTGGAGCGCAATAAGTTTATCCACAAGTAGCCAACTTATCATCAAATTGTCCTGGTTCCCTAACATCTGGCAGGGAGACCGATGTGGGTGCTTTTATATTGTTTGCGTGAACCGTGTGTCCTGTCTGCTGTTCAGTTTCACTTAAACTAAAAGAATGCTTGATTATGTTTCTGGACATTTATTATCTGCTGCAGTTGTCTAATGATTGCAATTATTGCCACTTTAAGGTCTTCTGTGTAGAATTTGAAATGATCTCCGACTTTATTGGCATCTAGTGGTAGTGTTGAAAAACATAATGAAAACAGCAACATGTCCCACCTGAAAGTAAAAAAGATAAGGACAGGTTTTCAAGCCATATAAGTATAACCTATGAGCACATAATAAATGCAATAAACAGATAAATGCACACGCATAATGAATGTATGTTATCAGTTTGGGCTTCTATATTTCGGTTTTACACAGTTTTAGGGTTTGTGCACACACTGCACAGTAGTGTGTTGAGAGGTGCGCATGAGAGCATGCTTATGTGTGCACGCAGATTTGTGATTGCATGAGAATCTGAGACATGCCCCTGGTTGCAGTAGAGTGTGCATCTCAGGCAATCCATAATAGATGATGAAATTTGGCAAGCCGTCCAGCCTTATGGTCCTTTCCTCCTCCTGCAGCTGCTTGTTTTCCCAGAACTCATCTGTGCTGCTGACCAAGAGTTGTGTGTACATGTGTGTGTATCTGTGAGAGAGATAGAGTGAGAGAGGGTGAGAGAGAGTGAGAGAGAGAGTGTGAGCGAGAGAGAGACTCTGTCCGTATGTCACTGTCTTTGCCCACAAGCGCTCCACGAGCATCTTTCCATTCCTCAATATGTCAGACTTGAATATGAAAACGGGCAACTTTTTCATCACTCAACCACCATGTGCACATATGGCCACAAAGCTGATGGTGAATGTCAAAGTTGAGTGGAAAGGCCAAGGAGCAGTGACAAAGCAACAAAGCACTGCAGATTATAAATCCAAACCACACTTTTGTGGCAGACGCAGATCACAGACCAGTTTTAGAGTTATCTGTCAAATGTTAAATGTCTAAAAATGAGAATACCACCAGCCACCAGTTAGCTTTACTTAGATTAGCACAAAGACTGTAAACAGGGGGAAACTGCTAGCCTGGTTCTGTTCAGAGGTTTCAAAATACAGCTACCAGGACATATAAACCTCATTAACATAATACATATTACATATATTTCTTTAATCAGCAAAAAAAGAGAAGGAAAACAGGCTGGTGTGGTTTTAAGGTGTTATTGACAAAGCAATTTTGACCCAGGCGCAGTAACTCAGCAAGAAAGCCAAGAAGCCTTTTTCCCAAATGTCAAACTATTCCTTCAACTCCTAAAATCTAGGGATGTAGTAAAAAAGTCTTCCTGCGTGCAGAGGGATAATTACTGACATTTCATGTGTACTCACTTTCAGCTTTAGCTCAAAATGAAATGGGTCGTGAAATATGTTTTTCTCATAACTAATAGAAATGATGGCCAAACCTTATAAGATAAAACAAATTAAACCAAGTGAGTGGGAAACAGTGTGCTCATCCTAAATGGATAACTTTGATCAGACAGCACACATGTGAAGAGTTGTTGAGGTTGGTCACAGAAGTATCATTGTAAATTATGACACATCATCAGCAGTTATGGTGACTTCAGGCATTCTGGAAAAATTTTTTCAAAGTCATTGACCCACAAAGTTCTAAGTTTCTCTCTTTCTAGCACCCTTGCATCCATACAAACAGCGGTGAGTAGTGTGCCATGATTGATGGGATAGGTTGGGCTGGTAAGGTGGGATGCCTGTGCACAGGCTGTACAGCAGCTGTTTTCTCCAAGCTCGAGGAGAGCAGAGACAGAGTGAGAGTGTGTGTGTGTGAAAGTGGCAGGGAGAAAGAAAGAGAGAGAGAGGTCGAATAGAAAGCAAAGGGAGGGCAGAAGGAGGGAGAAGAGAGAAAGCAAGTCTACCTTCCTCTTGCCCTTCAGGCAGACCAGGTGTCTGTAGCTCCACGCTGAGTCGTACCACTGAACCTGGCACGACTACTCTCAAACAGGTCCTCCTCATCGTTCTCTCCTTCCCCAAGGATGGCCGCAATTAACACACACAGAGAGTGCACAGTATAGAGAAAACATGCCGAAAATGACAACGCCCCAAGCCAAAGCACATGGAAAGGAAAGAGAGAGAGAGTGTGAGGGAGACAGAGAGAGAAATGAGAGGAAAAAAAAAGAGAGAGGGAGCCAGAGAGGCACACCGGAGAGCTTGTTTTATAAAGGTGCAGGTGCAGGATTTGAGTGACTGCCAGGTTGCACTCTCCTTTTGGTTCCATATTAACGTTGTCAGCTTTTTACCTCCCCTCTCCTCACCTGCACTGCTCCATTCCTCACCATGTTCTGCTGTTCTGCTCATTTTCAAAAGCTCCCCTCTCACCAGACAGGAAACATAGCGCTAGAACAAACTTTGGCAGAAACTGGCCTCGAAGGCATGCTTTTTCATTTCATTTCATTTCATTTCATATTTTTTAAGTTCTGGATGGAAACACATAGACAAGGTAACATCAAGTCAATGTTAACGGCATACGCATGAATTTCAGTACACAAGTGTTGGTATGGGTCAGAGGTGCACACACTTTTTTGCCACTCTTTTATGGGGAGTCAGCTGAAGGAAGTGCTCTGTTATGAATAATTAGACACCTGTGTGAACACAACTCAAAGTCATTACTTGAATCATGTGTGTCTGGATCAGATTATGCATGTCCTGGAGATGATATCACTTGCACGTTTGCAACTTAATACGATTTGAGTCAACTTCATCATCACAGCAGGACTTTTTAATCCTGACAAAAACAGTTTATGCAGCTGCTAAATTAGAAAATGCTTTGATGAATCTACATGAAATACGTATTGTATTCATTGCTATAGATCATACCATTGATATTTGTACAGCTAACTGCAGTTTTGGTTATTTAATCTTCCATCAGTGTGGAGCACTCTCAAGAAACAGCTTTTAAAAGAAGCAGCAGAGGATGAGACATCCTGATAGCATAGGTCAAGCTCCAAAAATCTTGGATACTATATGTTACTTTATAGGCTGCAAACAATAGCATCTTTTCATAGGCCATCCTTGCCTGACAAATGGTAATGCAAATTGTCAGCCTTACACATTTGTAGTTTAAAGCCCAAGCTGATAAGGTAGGACAAAGCACTTCCAGAGCCACAGAACACACATTTTTTTACAGGCCGGGCTGTAGTCCACTTTTTGGCCACTTAAGTGCAGCTGAAACAGACTGCAAACACAACGCTAACTTTTTATCTGGTTTAGTTCATATTGTGAACACGTTAGCAAACAGTTGCTTATTTACGCATCCAGTAGATATGGAGACATCTTAGCATCGCCGTTTTGGAATTGTGTTTCTCACCATATTGCTTCATGTTAGCTCTGTTTTTGTTACCCACCATCCAAGTAGGTCATCTGGCCTGCGCCGAGCTAAGCCAGCGGTCCACAGCAGGAATGCAACTCTGCAGTTGTGTAATTGCAACTTCATGACATAATATAGACATAAGATTCTGAAGGGAGAGCCGCAATAATGGGGACTTTAAGCAGTGAAAGTTGAAGGGATGTAGAATGGACAATGTGATGTAATAACTTAGTCAACCTTGTAGTCACCCTGTCGCCATCCCTTCAGCCATTGTTGCTCTGCACTGCAAAATGTATATAGTTCAAACACTAAGCAAGCAACACTGAGGGAAACTGTAGAGGCAAAAAATTTTCTATAGGCCCACTATAAGCTATTCTGGCCACATAGAAGTATGCGAAGGATCCTGGTAATATAGAAATATTCATTTAGCAGCTTTAAATTCACTTCAGATTGTAGGATTCATCTACAGACTGAGAAAGATAACCATTTCAATGCAAAAATGCATTGTGGTCAAGCTAAAAACAAGGCTGTTTATAGAGAAGAAATTATATGCACAGCACCTGTTTGCACCCTCACTGAAGAACAGCTGGCAGTACAGAGACACCTAACCACCAGCCCTTTGAAAATATCACTGCACTGGCCAAGTCACATTGAATAGGCCTGTGTGTGTTGTATCTCCAATCCCCAGATTCTACACTTCTGCACAAGCTGCTATTAGAACTTCAATACTTATCTGTGTAATTAAGCTTTCATGTCATCGTTTTATCACATCATTTATTTAGTTTTGTCCCTACAGATGTTTGCCTTCATATCGAGAGCTATTTTTAATCAGTGAGACAGATGTCTTTTGTTACAAAAGCAATCCTTTAAATTTGTTGAAAGGTTCCTGCATAGTGTACTTACACTCACACATGCTAATTTTCACACAGAATATTTCTGGATTTTCTTAATTTAATTTGTTTGTAACATTAAAGATTTTTTTTATTTCATGTACTATTTAACTTACTTAAGTCCAAAACCTTGAATCAGTACTCTGTTCAGTGGTAATTTGTATATTCCTTAATTCTATTTAATCCAAACCTGAATATGGATTTATATTCAAATCTGCCTAGATTTTGAGGTAGAAGTAGCTTTTTGTCATTGATTTATAGTATTCAGATTTTTTATACTCCAGTCCTCCATGAGCTACGTGGCCATGTTTGACAGAAGCTGAGCTTAGAGAGGAAAAAGTTTCACAAATGGCCAAATGTCACTAATTAGTTTGAACTCTGCATTTTTGATGAAGCCAGTTGGTGTGGTGGGGTGGTGATGTTGGCAGGGGGCAGCAGGAAGAGGGGAATTGATGGGCTGTGCCTCAAAATGTAAATTAAACAAAAGGCGGGAGTTCACATGACAGCTTTGGAGGGGCAGGGCTGGAGCCTTCTGATTTTCTGTGTGAGAAGGAGAACAAGTGGAGCACCGTGCACCAAACATTGGCACATGGCAAACAGCTCGGAGGCAGCAGAAGCAAAATAACTTCTGTTCTAGGGAACAACAAAGGAGGAACAAACAGCGTGGCCCACAACTTTTTGGTCCTTATTATTCTGTGATTTCGTAATCAAGAGGATGGGATCTGATCTACAAACCATGGACAGCTGGTTCATTTCCACCGCCGGGCCTTGTGGGAGATGTAGTTTCTTCTCTCAGCGACATATGCAAATCCCAACTGTCCCTCCCCTCTCTCTCCATAATTGCCGACTTTTCAGTAACAGAAGGAGGCCCATTTGTGTGTGTGTGTGTATCTATATGTGTGTGTGAGAGAGTATGTCTGTGTGTGCAGCCTATGCTCTCGTCAGGGTCCAGCCTTATTTCAAGGGATAAATAAAAGATGCAGAGTTCTTCTAAAGGAACCCGGCAGAAGGTAGACACAGACAGGCAGGATACGGAAGGATTCTTCAGAGAATCTCAGCCGTGCATGGCGCTGCATCCATTCTCCATTCGGGTTTCACAAGGTTCAAACACACTGCATTGTGGGCCGCAGATTGTGTTGCCTGGGCATCCCTCAAGTGACATGTAAAAAGCCAGCCCCCCATCTGCCTGACAGATTTGTGCGGGCAGCCCCTGAAAGCTTCAGCAGAGAGAGACAGGTGGGGATGGACGTACAGACAGACTGAAGGACGAGTGCCACTCAGCACCCCTCAGCTGTCACAAGAAAAGAGGAAGTGAAGCTAACTTTACTGGTGACAAGCTGTGGCAGGCAAGCAAACAAAACTTTGCCAAACTAAGCAACAATCTGAACATGCGCAGAGCTCCACTATGCAATGCTACACCTGTCTATAAGCTCCAGGAAGCTCCATAGGGCAGGAAACAGACCTGCTGATGATACACCCTGACAGCATGGACCAGGATAAATTATGGTAATGGCATGCAGTCATCTGCCTGGTGCCATTTGACTCGACAAAAACACTTAAACACTCCATCTATTTCTCTAAGTGGGAAGCAGAGAGGCCATCTTGGATGGGTGGGCCTGTGGGTTTTTTGACAGGAACAGAGCAGGAGAAACCTAGTGATGCTGCAGCAACATCCCACAGTCTGTTCAACACAGAGGCAGGCGGACATGCTGCTACAAAACCTGCCAGCATAGATGGATGTGTTTCCATATATTTAGTATGACATGAAAGGGTGTTTACTTGGAGTAGTGCTAAACCTGGAAATGTAAAGGTGTGACATCACCATCATCATTTTCATTCATATGTGTTGGATGGTTTTTTTTGGGTGTAAATTTCATATTTGTTCCATATTCCATAATTGTTTTTGATTAAACAGAAATTCAGCTGTAGTGATTGGCAAAAGATTAGCAAAGCAGAAAGCAAACGGAAACATTGTCAGTTTAAAACTTCGGCCCAGTTGAAGTAAATTGAAGGGGCTGTTGGTGGTAATAGTTGTCGCTTGGCAAGAGCTTCGGCCATTGTTATACAGGAGATACAACACTCTTCAGAGTGGATTGGAGGCTACAGTGAGTCTTGATCGGAAAGTGACGAGATGGACCAAGTTTTGTGAGCTAGCTTCAGCAGAAGAAAAGACACTGGCACTGTTTCTAGACTTGTAAGTAAACAACGCTAAAGTTGGATATGTAGCAACAGGGCAACTTATAAATGGGCTAATAGTAATTTTAGGAGATACACTTAAGCACTTTCTTGTCGAGACTTAGATGAGAAGAGCAATGTCACTCCTATGTTTGTATGCTAAGCACGGAGCTACATCCAGGAGGAAATTAGCTTAGCTTAGCTCACACACCAAAAGCAGTGGAGAAACAGTGAAACTTCAGTATTAATTAGTGAACTCCAACGGTGCTCGTGGGTCAGGCTAACTGTATTATTGTACTGTAATTATTATTACTGTCGTATCTATGCTATTGTTAGCTAACGACATCTCTCCTCTAATGTCATATTTAATGCAGACATTTCAGAATTTTGAACTCTTATTTTTCAACATGTACACACAAAATATTCTTCCCTAAGCAAATAACATTAGACATGCTTTTAGTCTGATCACATTATGGTTGTTAAGGCCACGATGTAATGACTGTTCAATCAAATCAATGCTCCCATTCAAACTTGGAATCAATAGCAATATGTTGTCATTATGAAATATATCTTCTTGCAGTGCTGAGCAGCTGCTCTCCCTCTGGGACCTTTTCATCTCTACGTCTCTGTTTGTCCCTCCATCTCCTTCTCTCTCTCTGCTGAAACTCTAGACAAGGCTATCTGAATATCAGACAGACAGAATCGATACAAAACATGTCAGCAGCAGGTCTCTACTCTCTAAGTGTGTCGTGAGTGTGTGTGACTCTATATAAAGAATCTGATTCAGTGGAATGATGGGAAGAGTCAGACTGCTATATCTCAATTCCTAGGACCCACAATGAGTATTTTACAATAGGCCAGAATGAGAACCACCTTATTATGTTTTAGGACATCCATCCAAGTTAACTGAAAGCGACATAGATTAAGTAGTTAGATTAAGGAAAGAGAAAATATTTTCATTACATTTCCAGTGAAGTAATAAAAATGAGACACCAATAATATTAACAGCTGAAATATTCATCAAAAATCAAAACTTCCCATTGTGTCCAAAAGCTCCAAATTTTTCAGGATGCTGTGATTGGTTCCAAGTGTGGAACAAAATCTAATCTTTCCAAGTTGCTGCTGCAGTGGCAATGTTGGCAGCTTCATGAGAAACCAACCCATTACCCATTACTGAAAATGATTCTCATTAACACTCACATCAATAAGCAACATAAGATATGGTGGTTGAAATTTCTAATCTGTTCTGATGGCTGTGGATGGGTGTGATCAGATGTGTGTGTGTGTGTGTGTGTGTGTGTGTGTGTGTGTGTGTGTGTGTCACTGCGTACTAAAACACTCAGACATACATGTCTATGCAGCACTGCTACAAGGTGAGAGGTTAAACCACAAAAAACAATATTTTCAGTTGCTATTAATTTACTCTGTAATGAATGCTAATTACTCAAAAGCTTTATAATTAATTAGTTAGACATGTGAATGTTTTATGATGGGATTAATATCAGCCAATATTGATCAATAGCCCCTATTCATTTGACAGAATAAATCAAGATCAAAACCCCTTCACTTTGCTAAATATCCTACATATGGCTACATATTATGGCTAAGAAATAAAGTAAGCAGCCCTCAAAAGACACTGTATCATAAATTTCATGATATTCTATGTGAGTTTTCTAAGTCTGAGGGCTTAGTCTTATGTTTCCTCAACATCATCTGTGATAGACAGATAAAAATCCGCTGAAACAAAGAGCGCCATTTCACCTGTGCTGTGAACTGTGTTGTGACATATTTCAGTAAAATGAAGTGCCTTATTTGGTGGCTGACATTTGTTTAGAAAAAACTGACTTCATTTTTGAGAAGACAGATGGACAGGGCAAACAGCACCAAGAAACCCGAACAACATGTTACAATTAACTCGTGCTTTCCTTCTACATTATGCTGAATGCTATATCTTTCTTATGCAGGGTGACTGGCTGATGTCTAAAGGTGGTATGTACTGAACTACTTGCATGCACACACATATTCACAACAGTTATTTAAAGGGATAAAACTACAAAAAGTATGTCAAAGGTAATAGAGTCTAAATGTGAGCAAGTAAAAGCAGGTAGAGACAGAGAGAGTACATCCGGCCACGGCAGGGTCTAAGGCCCAATGTGGAGATAAATGTCACTTCTAACCCTCTGTTGGCCTACAGTACAAATGGAGCGACCGCTCTCCTCTTATCATCAGCTGCACACACACACACACGGCTCTCTCCCTCTCGCTCTAGAACAATTAGCTTTATGGTGGCTCAGAGCCTGTGAAATGTCATTCTGCCAGGTAAACTAGCTATTATATCACAAAGGCTGCAGCTGAGTCAATTATACAGCATGGGGAAGAGGGGTAAAGAGCAGCAGAGGAAGAGAAGGACCCGAGAACCAGGGCAATGAATTCATGAGTTCATCAAAGGAGAAGGCAGAGGGGTCAGCGGTGACACAGGCCGCGAGGCAGGGAGGAAGCGAGAGAGATGGAGAGCTCCAATCCACTAGGTTGTCAATGGTATATGCTAATATGGCATTTACATCAGAGGAGACTACATCACCAAAGGCTGCAAATGAGGTTTTCTCCCCTCTTCTATGATTTATTATTATTTATTGTTACGTTCTGGAAATTAGCTGGATTGGCTAAAAATGAAGGTCAATAAGCACTTTTTTTTGGCTTTATTTTGGCCTCTGCTTCATTTTCACAGAGACGTGAGAAAATGTAGTTGAAGTATTATAAGTAATTAGATTCATTAGGTGGGCTGATTGACCTCTCTCATTTGTAACCTGTAAACAAGTGTGTAATAATTGTATGTATAACTGCTCAGTTCTTTACTTTTTGCAGAACATCAACACACATTAGAGTGACAACATGAGGGAGCAGTCCTGCAGAGCAAAACCAAAAACTATGTGGCGACTCTGTTTTCTAAAAGCAAGGCTTGTCACAGACACTGTCCTCTCTGCAGAGTGACCAGATGGAGCTTGATGCTGAGGGCACACGAAGGTGGCCCCCGGGGGCCTCCCATCCCCCCCCACCCCCCCACCACCACCACCACCCCTGAACTGGCACTCTGGCCGCACAAAGGGACCCGTTCTCTGCCTCATGCCTGCCGGTGGTGGCTACCACCCCACTCCATAAACCCCCTCCCGTCTCTCCCTTCCCTCCTGCAGTGGACAGTGCCCAAATGCCAGCACGTCCCACCTGGGCCTAGCCAAGCCTGTCCCTACTGTCGGGGGGGCAGGCGTGACACGCAGCGCCGAGAGCACTCACCCCTGACGGGAACACAATGGCCCAAGGACTGGCTGGCTGACTGGGCTAGGTACAGATAATACTGTTAATCGTGCAGAGTGGCAAACAGCTTCCCAGAACAATGAGAAACCGGCAGAGCAGTGATTGGAAAATATCTCCCACCACTACCATACACCATACCCACACAGACACACATGAACAAAGCCACATACACTCGTACAGGTGCGTAGAGGAACACGCACACGGATGCATGTACACACACTTAACATTAACATAGAAAATTTCATTCGGAGCTTGTGGCTATGTACCTCTGAGCTCCTATCAGCCCAAGGTGTTCTAGCCTGATAGAGATGAGAAGAAAAGGAGATTCCTACCTGTTTTTCATACAGAGGAGTGTAAATCACCAGAAATCCTTCAGCCTTTTCTCTCATATAATCTAAGTTGTGGAACAATGAACACACATTGCTCTAAAATCCTGAATTTGTTTTCTTCGCCTTTTTTTTTTTTTTTTTAAACTCTGTCTGCCTGTTAAAAGATATTACACATAAATATGTTGTATAAACAAGATAAACTTGTTCCAAAATTTCATAGCCATATTTACAGTAATATGCAACGGGTCCTCGAACCAAGGAAGAAATGAGCAAGACCAACTAAAATAAACTGCCACTCCATATTATACAGTGAGTGGAGAAGCTGTAAAAATGTACTGTATAGAATTGGAATCACAAATATAAACAAAATGAAAAAAAGTAGAACTTACTGTAAAAATATCCACACACTTTGACTTTATTACTGTCTCTGTGGAGTCTGAGTTGCCTTTTCTCACCCTACAGTTACTCACAGGCTACAGTCCGCTTGGTTTGGATAGACGCTGCCTGTCTTTGTACAACAATGCAAGACAGATCTATTTACATGCCCCAAAACACAAAGACAGGCTTTTGTGTGTCTGTGGCACACTGCAACCCAGAAATGATACTGGCTTGCAATACATTTTGTCATTATGCAGCATTCAGGTCAAACAACTTCACAACATGTATATTTGCTAACTCATTTACTTATTAAGATAGCTTATATGATTGTGTTATAAGTTATTAAATATAAAGATTGTAAAAATTCAAAAACCCAAAACTATCAGTAATGGGATTCAGCTGAAATGGCGAAATCTGTACAGTACCTGTAGTGAATTTCAGTTCATTTAAAAACCATTTTTGTTTCACTAAGACAAATGTGATTAAGATCTTTTCTTTTCTTTTTTTTTTTTTTTTTTGGTCTCAGTTGTGTATCATTTCTGCATATTTTAAGTTTTCTTGCAACCATGCAATCAGGCTGTCACAGCCAATACCACTGCTAACTGCTCAGATGTAGTCAAATTGAGTGGCAGCCTCCCCAGCTTGCCTACATCTGGGGTGTGAGGGGTATGTGTCACAAACAGTCACACGTCGCAGCAATCCACTCTGTTTATCACCTGCTGACATTCATATTCATGTCACTATGCCTCTCTGGCCTGAGACAGGATTCACATAGTTCACTGACCAGTGAGGTTTTATTCTGCCTATAAGCTTCTACAAAGGGCCTGACATCTTTACCAGAAGGGTTCTTAAAGTGATTTTCATCTTCTGAGTGGTGCAACTCAAAATGCTTCCAGAGACTTTTGCACTTGAGAGGTATTAACATATCTAAAGCCGTGGTGGAGGTGCATCAGAGAAGACATTTCTTTTCATGAATATGAAAACAAGCCAGAATTTTACATTAAACGAGAACAAAATGTTCTTATAAAAAGAAAAAGGCAGCCATGAATTTGACTTAACTCAGAATGTGTGCAATGCAGTGATCATACGCGAGAAAGGAAAATGAAAACTGCCTTAAAAATTATACTGTGTACTAAATTATGCATTGAACTGCTTGTAAGAAAGTCTTTAATTATCCTCAAAGTTAATTTCCTGTACATTTTTTTATTTAGATAGAGTGATCGATCAAATGATAGATAGATAATGATGATAGATTACAAAATACAAATTATATTAATCAGAAACTACATTCATCAGTGATTCAGCTTTCCATTTCCATGAAAGTTAACCTTCGTGATGGGATTTGGCCCATGTCTGTGTGTGTGTTTACTCATGTGTCTGAGTGTTGGTGTGTGTGTGAATCACAGGGGGCTTCTCTTCCCTGTCTGGCTCAGATTTTGGCAGCCCTCTGTACTCTGCCATGCATACGGAAACATGCAGGAGTGGGCCTGGAATCAAGGTCAGGCCTGGAAAACGATGTAGCAACACTCCTAAGACCTGTCTTTCTGCTGAGTTTGGCATTGTGGTACCTGTCCCCTGAGGCCACAGCCAGGAGTCACCCATCATGCTTATCCAGACCAACCCGTAATGAGCTGCTGGAAGACAGTCCTACTTAGAGACAGCGTTTGGAGACTCTTGGCATGCTGGTTCTGTTGAAGAGACTACATGGTCTTTTGGCACAAACATAAGGCCTACTTCAGCCTCCCACAGATTAAATGTTACTTAGTGGAAGCCTCCATTCTTGAAAGAACCCGGAGAAATCCTGCAAACATAATCAGTCAAAAAACAAAATAAAAAATGTTTCTCCCAAGGAAAAGACAGGAACATATAAAACATAGCCATTGAAAAAAAAAAGATATGAAATCAAACACTGTCAGTCACTGCAGATTCACAAATCATCCAATCCACAAACTGAAAGCTCCTATTTTACTTCCGAAAAATGTCAAGAGGCAAGAGGGCATAGGCTGAAAGTACAAAGAGACGGAGATCAGAGAGCCCCCATACCACTTTTGTGCTGACCTTAAAAGGAGCAGCGCACTGTGCAAACATCTGGTCCATCAGCTGGATCCTATGCATCAGCGGGCACAGGGACACACTGGGACAGGTTGGCGGCTGCCTTTGACAGCAACAGTTAATTTCCAACATAATCAATTTATGTGCAGCTTCATAATAACCATCTGTGTTCTGCACGAGGAGGACAGTCCTGAGGAACAGAACAGCGCTGGCTGTGCCTCCTCTCCATGAGCTACGCCAGGAGCAAAAGGGAGGAGGCGGAAGAAAGGGAGAAGTGGAGTTAAGGAGGTACATGGGGCGAAGGGGTGGGGGAGGAAGAGGATGAATACGTGAGGCAGATGATGATGGGAGGAAGAAAAGACAGGCAGCAGCAGTGGCGATGCCATAGAAATGAAAACGAAGTGAGTGCTGAGGGGAAAGGAGGAGAGGTAAGGAAAGGGAAAGGGAAAGTGAGGAGAAGGTTGAAAAGGAAGCAAATGGAGGAGAGATGATGAAATAAGATGAACATTTAAAACAGTCGCCAACAAGGACAATTATACAGTTCAAGTCAGTAAGGTTATTCTATTCAGTGAAGCTTCTCATGATAGGATGCAAATACACTGAATGAAGGGGGTCTGCTCCACGTTTCCCTGCTGTAAATTTGGTTTTCCTACAAGGTTAGCTCCCTTGGCACTTAAAGCCAACTGCATCCTCATCCACCTCCAGTGTCAAAATTTGCCAGGGAAGGTGTCACTCAGACGATTACTGAATCACCTTAGTGAGCCAATTACACTGTGCGCTGTCAAAGCCAATAGCAAACAATGCCTCACACACAGACATCCACAGCTTGGCTAGTGTGAAACAAAACATGAAAACGGAATTAAGCTCCAGTGACCCCTCACCCCACTACATGCAATTTTCATAAGAGTAATCAGCATAATGTGCTAGCTTCTGCAGATAGCTTCTGACTTGCTCTGACCTTTGAAAGAAATGTTTTTGTGAAGAGGCAAAACTTCACACTGCGTTTGTACTGGTAGAATATACAAGTGTGGAAGTAGCAAGAAGATATACCGACATTGTGATGTTAAAAAAAAAAAAAAAAAGAACATTTCTGGATGGAATCTGATATCGAGGGCTAATTTGCTATTCCTCCAAAGTGAAGATCTCTTATCACCCAGTATACTGCTGCAGACTGAACACCACACCATGGAAATCGTTTTGATTCAGGTGAGAATGGAAATGAGGGTGGATTCTGGGGAATTAATGGCTGTCACAACAATTTTTCCTCCTCTTTCTTTCACACAACCTCCCTAAGCAATAACCTCTGTTCCCTCTTTTATCTTTTTTTTTCATATATGTGTGCAAGAGAAGAAGCTTGACGAATACATATACACCATACAAACACATATAAACACAGCACACACACACATATACACAAATGGCGGTCGGACAACACAAGCCAACACAAATAAAACCAAATCCTCAGGTCCACATGTATGTATATATATTATACTCATGCATTATACATGTGCTATGTGAATGTTCATGTGTCCCTGTACATCCTCTGCCGTCCTAATTGACATGCAGCAGGCCCCAGCAGCTGGGAAGCTTTCTGTGCATGCACATGTACGTGTGTGTGTGTGCGTGTGCGTGCATGTGTTTGTGTGCTCTCAGTAAAGCCCCTGCATCCTCTGGGCCACCTGGACATAATGGCCTTAAGCTACCATCATCGCCACTAATACAAGCAGCAGCAAGAGCCGAGTAAGAGACACATCTCATCATGCATTTCCTGTATGTATTCTGTGCACATATACAGTCCATAAAAATCTTAATCTAATCTTAATCTCCATAAAAAGAATAATATTCTGTGCACAAAGAGGCACTGTGGCCATTGAATTTAAAGGGAAACATACTTCTGTAGGACAAACTGCATCATCTACAGTAAAGACTAGATGTCAACACTGCGCACATGTACTGCATGGTTGTATGTTACTATGCTATATATTTCTTTTAATATATACAATATGTGAAGGCCTCAGTGACAATGAAATAGGGAGGTTTTCTATGCATCATCAGATATGTCCTTTGTTCACAGTGTATGTGCGACCTAGAGTGTGTATGCATGTGTTGGGGCTTTTTTTTTTTTTTCGATCTTTCCTTTTTTCCCTCATCTCCAAGTCTTGATTCTATATTTTTTTTTCTTCCTTTCCTATATCAGAAGCCTTTGATTCTGTCCTGCTTCTCAATTCTTCATGGAACTCCAGCATTTCAAAGAGTTCTTCTTCTCTCCCCTCCTCCTTCCCAGGCGGAGTGCCGGCCAAGTCTGGGAGAGGGACTGCCCATCAGAGGTTGGCTGCTATCAGCAGGGGGCCGCATGTCTCCAATTCAGGTCAGCCTTGGCTACAGACAGAGACTTTAAAGCAAGCCACAACGCGTCCTGTGATCCCAGTAAGCACGCTTGTTAGTGGAATTGATAACGGACCCATACACCTGGGTCCTCTGAAGTTGGCATGGCATTTTAAAGGGGAAGACGGGGAGCCAGGGCAGCCAGATACCGCATGCAAACGTGTCAAACTGAGGATGGAAGGGATTGGGGGGGCGGGGGGGAAAGGTCTTTTTGGCATGTGACGAAACAGAATATGTTTGGGGGAGCGACCTAGAACATTGTGGAGTTATGTACAAATACGGGGCATATGGCATCGAATCATTCTGAGAATCCTAAATATGTTTTGGCTCTATCATGTTATCTCCTGTAATTTCCTTACACAGAGTTAGAGTAGCATGTTAATGAATACCAAAAATCATGCACACATACTTATGGCTACATGTTACGTTTTTATATTAACGCACTCAAATATGAAGCTTGTACTTAAGTTCTTTATGGTGCCTCTGTGTGAATACACTTTCAGAGGCAGAGGCGGCGGCGGTGCAGCTGATACAGTATGTCCCAGCATTTCCCTTTCAAACAGCAGTAACACAAGCGCCACGCTCAGATGCCACATTTATGATAATCAGAGTATAATTCATTTATTGGGTCTACCTTTGCCATGTGTTGACCCCACGGCCATGTTGCCAGCTCACATCTGGCTGCATGGTGCGCCGCTCAGTCCTGGATGGGATTTGCCCCTGGTGATGGGGCATCTGGGAGGCCAGATGAAGCTGAGGCTTGATGAGTGCTTTGTCTATTATGGATATGGGGCTTTATGGAGACATTGACAGCTGCACATTGACAGTCTCCTGAGCAGGAGGCCTACTTCAGCAGTTGTGCTCTTTCTGTTGTTTAGAACACAGAGAACAAACGCACAACTATGAATATTACTTGGATTCTGCGCTTGCTCGGTTTTAATTTGAAAGACTGAGGAAAGATGACGTAGTGTTTGTTGGAAACCGTTAATATATTCAGCCTAGTCATAAACCTTTTAACAGTTTATAGAACTGATAAAAATGTTAAATCTGCAGTCAGGGGAAGCCTCTGGACTACACACACATATGAAAAAACTACTTTCAGTAATTGCATCCTACCTAACATCAGGCATTAAAGCACATATTTAGTGCTGCTCCCCAAAGTCTGCATGGATAAGATGCACCCACTAGTATCAATACATGTTTCTAAAAATTATACCAACAGTCAAAATGATGCTGGAACTGAATGAACCTATCAGCACATTCGTTGTATGCCCTGACACTTGTAAGTGACGGGTCGGCGCGGTGGATGGAGAGAGCTTGATGATGAACGCGAATGAAAGATCATCCACCGACAAGAGACATGTAGCTACAGACCAGGCAAGCCGAGCTGACGTTCTCCAACCTTCCCTCCTGCCCGCCATTTGTGAAGGATTTGGGGATTTCATAATTTCCTGTTCTTTCTGAAAGGGGGATGGCAGCACCTGGTCCACACAGCTGTACTTCATTTAGAGAGCAATTTGAAAAGAGCGAGGGGGAGAGGAGAGGAGCGGAGCAGCCTTGTCATTAAGGGCTCCAGAATGGCCTCCGTTTGTTAGACACATGGCACAGAGTTAATGCTGCTGAATGGGGAATAGGCGCTGTTGATGCTGTCACAAATTTCTCATAAGTGCTACGACATCTGAAAAAGCCACTCCAAGAGCAGGGAGGGGGGGAAATTCAAATTTTCCTTATCAAAGAGGGGTTTTTTTGTAGGTAATTGACAGCTGTGGCTAGGATGTAAGCATGTGTTTCTGTCTGTTAAGATGGATATTCTATTTGTGTACCATTTCATCTTTCACACACCTTGAAGTTTGTTGTGCATGCAGGTGATGGCATGCTGGAGTTTGTATCAATGCGCTGACAATGAGAATAATAACCAGATTGTTGGTAAACTAAGGTGATGCAAAGGTTTGTTGTGCGGATACGCAGCTGCCTCGCCTCTTCAGAGTTGATCTAATTGATTTTGACGTGCACATGTGCAGGGGAGAAAAAATAGTGAGGCGGGATCAAAGGCAAACGCTTTATTGCCACATCACAGGCCCCTGCTGCATTTTGAATTCTACCAATCTGTCCAAACAGTCAGATAAAATCCTGCGATGAAGAGATGTGCTCCTCTCTCTCTTGCTCACTCTCTCGACCCCTCCCCTTCCTCTCCCTCTCTTCCTCTATCATGCTTTCTCACTCTCTACCTCTCTCTCTCTCCCTCTACCTCTCCTGCCTCCTTCCTCTCCTTTGGAGAAAATCTGAAGTGATAATAAGCAATGCAAGAGCTACGAGGGCAACGTGAAAACACTGATCCACAAAGGTAAAAACAACTTCCACAACAACTTGTCAGAGACTTGACAGATGTTAAGGAAGTGAAACAGAAGTGGGTAAAATGAAAGTTTGTGAGTTATAGAAACTGCCACAGATACATCACTTCACTCTCCATAGTTAGATATGGGTCACATGCAGTCCTCAGAGTTCGTCACTAATGATGGCTTTGTATGACAGTGACCAATATCACTAGAAAGTAGTCAAACTAAATTCATTCACACGTCTATTTCAAAAAAGGGTGGGGCTTGCTGGTTATGCAGCAGCTGCTATGACTAATTTCATTCTTTTGCAAAATGAATGTAACAGGAAATCTATTTTAGCTTTGCATCTCATTTAGCAATACCAGATAATGGTGGATGGTGTTGCACGCCTTCCTACGGGTCTCTTCTTTCCCTCAAAGGCTAGCAAAAGCACGGCAGTTATCAACTGGTCAAAAGTGCCAAGACAAATTCACAAGTATACCACATACACACTTTTGTAACTGTAAAATCTTTTAAAACAAAAAGTATGGCACACACAACAAACTTCTTGTTTTCACACCTCACAAAAACACAATAAAACACACAGCTGTCTTTTTCGGTAGTTAGCCATCTTGACTGCTCAGTGAGCAGTGGGCCTGCACTCTGTGCTCATTGCTAATGGGATGTTAGTGAGTTGATCTGAAAGTGTGTGTCTGTGGGCAGAGTGTAAAAACAGAACCACAGTTGGACAAACCATGCTGAGCCCAAAATGAGAGCTACAATGAGAAGATGGGCACAACATACACACAAGCAAGTGCGCGGTGTTGGTGTGTGTGTGCGCGCGCACACACACCAACACCTGCTAGGTGTGTGAGGAAGCTGTGTGATATGGCACCGAGCTCCCACAACCGACCAGCCTTGGAGAGCTGTGCTACACAAATGAGTCAGAAGCAAATTTTGTGGTAACAAGCTCAACAGTAGAGAATATCTACTGGGCCCAGCCATCCACTGTCACAAATGCTTATTGTATTATGCATTTGTTCACTCAATCTCACTGCCCAACTTCCATTGACACTGACATAACAATGATGGATTCCTCAGCAAGAGCTGGAACCTTCAAGCATCCTTTACACCAAAAAAAAAAAACAACTTGATGAGATCTGTATGGAAACTTGTGAGTGGGCTCTGCTGTTTGTCAAGTGTGCCTTTGGCAGGGCAGTGGTGGTAGTGATGGCTGTGGGTGGTGGTGGTGGTGGAGGGGGTCAGGGGGGCTCTTGGCTGCTCTCCTCCCTCCTGTCAGCCCCCTCTCTCGGCCAGGCAGGCAGGCTGTGTTGGGCGGCCCGGCTCCTCGGTAGCAGATGCGAGCCCTCATGTCAGAGGCAGGCAGTGGCCCGACGGAGTGCCGCTCGTGCTCATACCTCATTGAGCCATCTCCCCTAGCAGATGGCGCGCTGCTGCGGGCGCTCCTCTCCCCGATAATTACCAGGCCTCGCCACAGATGGAAATGTCAGTCAGCCTCACAGGTCCTGGTTCCTGCCACTGCCTCCGTCCGCGGCCCCTCTACCTAGGCTGGGCGCTGCCAACACTCACCATGTGTTCTGTGACTGCTGACTAGGCAGGCAACAAAAGAGAAATCCGCCCACATGAATATTCATGCAGGGATGTTAGGTGGCTAGCTGTAGACCAGACTGGGCACCGGCAAATAGTTGGCCAGGTTCAGGTTGCGACACCGATTTCCAACCTCTTTTTGTCTTCCACTCCTACACTGTGTCACTTCTCGCGTTTCATGACATGATGTAGTGAAGTGTGCCTTGATCAATCTCATGCACACCGGAGAAGGAAAGGAGAAATTGTACCTACTGCTTTGTACAGTTGTGGAATGACATATTTAGGAGATTAGGATAACTGTGTTTGCAAAATGGATTAATTCTAGCAGATGCCAGGACTAACCCCCACTTATCTGTGATAAGGTGACCAGATGTCTCAGCTTGGCAAAGGCAACAACTCTCCGAGTTTTATTACTCGGCGCCAAAGCATCCCCCGAGAAATTTCTCTGTGCATTCACAGATAATCTACCTTCGCAGAGAACAAGGCGACAGGGTTTTACCTCTTTGTGTATTTGTTCTTGTAAGAATTTATGTGGACGTGTTTCCTGGATGTAGAAAGCTCAAGAAGATTAAACTAAAGTAAATACCTTTGTGCCTAAGTGCAAGCATGGCAGGGGAAAAAGACAAAGAAAGTAAGTAGTGGCTTATTGGAAAGATAACTTGCCGTACATTTCTTATAACAATGTTTTCCTATAGAAAACATAAAATAAATCATTTTCACACATCTATATAATAAGCTTTCTCAGTATGAATCATTTTCTATGTGTGTATAAATGTTTGTAAGTGGGGGAGCGATACCAATGATGCCTCTCAAACATCATACATCAAGATATTGTATCACTGTCGAAAGAAAGGCCATGCAGCTCTTGTTGGCTCTCATGTCAACAGGGAGTGCTAAAAATCTACAATCACTGATTACAGGTGATGGCTGTAATTGCATGTTACACTCAAACAGTAACATTTTATTACCCATATGTCTTTTTTATGATGTGTGTCTCTCAATAGTATTCCTACTGCATTTCAATCTAGGGTGCGCCATCTCACCACAGTGCCGTTTGCAGGTCAAAGAAGTCCACATAACAATAAAAACTGGCAGTGGTTAAATGTAGAAGAAATGAGTCATAGTGAGGATGCGGGCAGTGATGTCTTGCTATTTGCACTGCACCACTGCTGACAGTTTGGAGCCCCAGCCACACAGCCCACTGTGCAGGTGGTGAGGAGACCATGCTGTTGCAGAGCAAAAGTGCAGCAAAGCTTCAGACACTGATGAAGAAAGTGAGTTAGCTCAGAGCTTAAAACTGAAAAACCCAACTCTGCTGTATTTTCGCCACTCGTATGTTAAAGGCAGAAAATAGGAAGACAGGATTGCAACATAGAACCAAAACCAAATTATCAACAACAATCACACTTTTTAACATTTATTTCACAATAAAAGTACTGTGCCATACAAATGTGTAATTTTAATTTCTAAATAACTACAAAACAGAGATGGCCTGTTTAGGCCTGCTTAAAGCTAACTAGCCTAGCTTAGCTGCTCGAATAGAAAATCCAATCGTAATTTCTATGTAATTTTTATGTAGTTTTATATAACATATACCGCAGCTGTTGGAAAGTAACGATCAAACTTCAGACCCATTTTTCTCAATTGTATTATATCTGTAGTAACTTCTGTCTGCAGTTTGCCTGTGAAGGGGAGCGATTCTAGCTAAAGGTGCACATAACCACATCAGCGACTGTTATGCACGCACACACGGTTCAACTGTGTAGCAATGCAGCAGGTGAAGCTTTGACAGTTAAGTGGTGCAGAAGAATCAGTTTCATCAGGGGTATGTAACTGGAGCCCAACTGCCAAAGTCCTCACTCACTGATCCCGTGTTAGGCAGACTGAGAGATGAAACTTGAAAACATATGATGCAACACGAGCGCAACGCAGTCAGCATAAAATAGCTTGAAGAGTCCATACCTCTGCGAGACTGAAAGCTGTCAGCATCTCAGTAACTCACGCTTTTTGTCAAACAGGAGCCCAGGAAGTGAGAAAGAAGCTTTCACTATCAAAAAACTATCTAAATCCTATTAGCAGCCAACAAAAGCCGAGGCTGTATGAATAGGCGTGCACTCTTACGTGATCTGTCTGCATCTTGTTTGATTATATACCTTTTAGTAGCCACTTACAAGGTCTTTGTCAAACCATGAGAGTGGCAGTGCTCAATATAACCTCTGATCATAATTAAAAGTGGTCAAATGATCCTCAAGATATCACACCTTTGTGTTGTACAGATGCAGTTCAACAGAATGGCATCAGTCTGTGTCCCTTTTTTCTTTCTTCTTTTTGTCTTGGGCTGACAAAGCTGGCCCCTCATTTCCATTCTGCCCATTATGCAAATGAGGACGGATCACATATTGGTTCAGATGAGTAAAGCAAGTGCAGAGGCCAGGTCTCCTTTAGGACCAAGTGGAAATTTGCACTTAAAAGCCATTTTGTGTGATAAAACAATGGCCCAGGTGCTGTGCCCTTGACCAAGGGCTTTATCGTCTCCTGTGAGGCAGAAAGTTGGTGTCACACCTGTTTCAGCCCCTTTCGGTCAGCTCCTGGCCCAGCTCATTCAGTCTGGCTGACAACTGAGTATGATGCTGTCAAAATGAATTAAAGGTTTCGCTGCTTTCTAACCCCTCCACTTTTGGACCGAGAGGAAATGTATTGGTTTTTCAAAAATAGTGTCATGTATATTTTTGTGTGTGAAAAATCGTGTCCTTTAGTGATGTCCGTTTCTGTGATGCCTATTCATCGTAGAACTTTTTAGAATGATTTTTATTCTTTCAAAACAAAGGACTAACAATGTTGTTTATCCTTGTTCAATATTCTGTTTATTATTGTCTTGGGGGCCCTGCATTTGATACATTAACAACAGATGCCATATGTTATTTGTTGCCTCGTAAGATTTTCTGTGCTCATACAATCATGTTGTTGGTCCACAAACAAAGCGAGATCAGAGAGATTAGCACCCATCACCTAATGCATTCAATCAGCAAATCACCTCAAACCCTATCAAACAATACTGACGTTTGGCACCCAACCAAAGAAGAAATCACTCCTCTGAGGATTTTCCCACATAATCTGGTAAGAAGCTGATGATTTGAGCGTAAACAGCAAACCCTCTGTGTCCAGAGGTTTAAATTAAATACACACTCTCTGACTGTCACTTTGTACTTTGTCAGCTTTACATTTCTACTTAAAGATATCATTTTAATAATAAGAACAACCTTGCTAATAAACATGCGCATAACTTAATTGTTAGGTTTTGGAAAGAAGCCTGAAGCAATCTGAAATTATTTAGATTACCAGTCCTTATAATAATCATCTATAGAAGCCAGTTTCTTTGTTCTGGATATATGCAATTTTCAGCGAGGGATTTTTCTTCATGTTGCTACCTTTCGAAAACCAACTAGAGTCTCTGCTAGTTACAACAGTAATGATCTGCAAATTATCCTATTTGCTATCATTTCTACATAGCCAGTGTTAGCATTCACAGCTGTTTCCTAGTACTAGTCTAAAAGAAACACTGTGAGTTGTGCGTCAAACCTCATTCCATTACATACGTAAGACGTGTCTCCAGCAGAGGAAAGCATCGCTCTTGTTTTGATTCTATTTACAGCATTCTTTTCTTTTACCAAAATTAGCACAGTAACCAGCTAGCCCTGGCCCTGTCGGCCCATCCCGTCTCTTTCTGATACTGAACTACTGTAGTGTCTAGTCTGCCCTGAAGATGCAACGCTGCTGTACTAGTTAGTGGTAAGTTAAGAGCTGCTAATGCGAATATTGACTGTGTGGCAGCTGAACTAACAAATGTCTTGATGATGTTCTGACAGACTAATGGCAACATTGGATGAAGCCAATTACCAATTGTTATGCTAAGCTAACCAGTTGCTCTGGCTTTATATTGATGGACGAGATATAAGAGATTGGTATCAGTCTTCTCATCTAACTCTCACGTGATTCTATTAATAACTTTTAAAAAAAACTTTATCATTTATTTAGACCGTAAAGGGACTTATTACCTTTCATGACACCTTTCAGTGTGACTAATTTTAAGCCATGAGACAGTGAAAAAAAAATTGAAGATAATCTAAATACATTTAGCCTTTTTCTTCAAGGCTATTCCACATAATGTCTCCTCAGGCACTCTCATCAGGTCAAAGTCTTTAAATTGAAGTTAAAGAATGTCAGTTCTGTAGTGAATATACATACAGATACAAGTTCCCCTATGGGCTTTGTGCATAATTATAATTTTGTACTATTTTGGATAAGATAAGGAGGAACAATGGTTGTAAAAAAAAAAATGTTTAAAAAAATTAGTTCTCAAGTTGCAGCAGCCAATTATTTCTTATGATGAAAGTGTCCCTTTATCAACAGGGATCAAACTATGCAATTAACATTGGGCACAGATAACGAATAAATAGTTTCTACAGTTTGAAAAGGGAAAGCTGTTCTGTGGTGCTATGTACATTGGCATTGCGCTCACACGAAATTCAGTCCAAATATCACATGCACTCGCTTTTGCAATCTGCACTGCACTAAGGGCCTGCTGCTTTCACAACCTGTCCTAACAAGAGCGAGTGAGCAAATCTGTCTGTAAAGGAGAGAGTGAGCGAAACAGGAAAAGAAGTACAGAATAGTTCAGAGTGGGTGTGCGTGAGTGAGAGAAAGTAAGAGTTGGGTGACCTTGTTACCAGTTGGGTTGAGTTGGACAGGCTGGTAGGAGGTTGCTGTCTATGGGGAGGGACAGACAGATGCTCGCTCTTCTCCCTGGGCAAAACATCTCGCCTGGTGCAGGCAGCACACAATCTGGCCCGGGCAGCTGTAACCCTAATGATCACTGGTGGCGCTGCACCTGACCGACCGACCAGCTCAACACTCACTCAGCCCTCCCCTTCCCTTCTCTTCCCTCCACTCCCCGGCCCTCCGTCTCCTCTTTGACCTCCAACGCCTCCGAACTCTGACTAGAAACTAGTTGTGTTCGCAGAGCAAAGAGGAAGGGGGGAGTGAGGCTCGAATAAGAAGGTGTTTCAGAACAGACAGGAGGTTAGGCATGCGAAGAGGTTGATATGAAAGTGAAGAGGCAGACAAGATACGTGGTCGAAGCACGGAACAAGATTTGAGATGTATGTTGCAAGAAGATGCAAGATTTTGCACAGTGATGAAAGGAAAAACATAAGAAACATATAGTAATTCGTAAAAGAAATGGATCAAAGAGTAAGGGTATGGACACGTAAAGGGCGAAGGAATGGAAGATACTGATGGAAGAGGGGTATTAAGAGCGCCCATGTTGCACTCCTGCTACCACTGATCCAGTCTGAGCTGCTTATCGGGTCTCTCCCACACTGCTCTCTTGTGTAAGGATTCAAACTCGTGGGGCTCTGACTAGCTGCTTGGAAATGTGTCTGCATGGAAATACAGAATGCATCTATGGATGGATGGAGCGAGATGAAGGACTAGGCAGATGTATATATGTACATTCATCTGAGTCCAGTACCTAAAGAGCACCAGATCAGCAGTTACAAAGTAAACATATCTGAAATTCTTAGGGACAGAACAATACATTCCAACATTTTCCCTGTTGACTGACTTTTCTTAAGTGGGAGACAATATCTGACACTAAAATAAGTAGCTAAAACAGAAGAGAACTCGAGTCATATGAACAAGCACATTCACATCAAATCATGGATCATATCACATTGGATAGATATTTAAAGATTCTTTAAGTTATCATGTATATCACATAATTTAGGAGAAAAATAGTTGCATTAAATCCTTTAATGAGTTGCACTTAAAGCTGTTTTAATCACAGTATTGCTCATGGCAAGTTCAGTGGGCAGCTTTAATACAGACTCCTCTGCATACTAAGGTTTAACTAAGAACTTTTTAAGAAGAAGATTTATATTATAACAGTATTGCAGAAAACATTGCTTTATGTGATATTAGGTCATAGTTGTGAAAGTTAGATCATGTTTTAGCTACAACACAAAAGACAAGATACATTTGGATACTAATTATTTTTCTATAGTAATTTTTTCTTTTCATATTTGAAAGGGTTTATCAAACATGTTTTTTGTCTATTGTGTGAATTACGGGTTGTAAGACTCTTAATCCATATTAATCAAAGCTGAGCTGTTGTTTTTTCTAGCATCCATCACATGCACGCACACACACACACACACACAGAACATAAAAGGTCATCCACAACAACCTCCTGTGGTAAACATTTTAATCCCAATTAATCGCTAATTCAGTTCATCGCTCTATCCATTCACTTCCGTGAGACACTCCAATCTAGATTTGCACGGGTGACAGAAAGCTCATCTGCTTCATGAGCTTCAAAGATGATGAAAAGAGAAGGATGCAAGATTGCTTTTCTGGTCAAGAGTGCACTTTCAAAAGGGGGTGCTAGTTAGCTTCATTTGGCTCTTCTGCCTGCTCTACACTGAGTGGGTTAGAAGGCTTGTTAGACTAAATGACAGTGGACAGAATATAACAATAGAGAATACACTTGATTTAAAGCTAAACACCCAAGGAAAATAATTTTTCAGTTGTTATGTAGTTATTTGTTGTAATACATTTTAAAAAAAGGATAGTATAGCAAAATATTTCAATAAAACAAATGTTTCTGAACGATACACGTGAGGGATTCAATTTTTCTTTTTAATTGAATCTTAATAAGGGCTTAAAAATAATTTTATTTGTTAATCACTGCACCTTCATATTTCTCTTTGCTAAGCCTTCTGGAAAAAAGACAGGGAAGTGTGTGTGTTTGTTGACAGAGGCAACAAATACACACACAAGAGAGCTGTAGATGGCAGAGAAAAAGAGAGCAAGAGAGAGAGAGCGCATCAGTGAGTGAGAGAGAGGAAGCAGAGTGAGAGCTTGAAAGTGTGAGATGGGGGATCGTGGTAGCGAGTGTTGTTTGGAGATCGGCCTGGGCCAAGAATGTGTCCGTGACTGCTGCTCTGTGTATCTGCCTTGCCTGGGTGACACCGGTGACACAGACATTTCCCAGCAGCCTCCTCGCAGTCCTGAGCCACTGCTGCTCTTCCGGGAGCCAATCTGCACAAACACACACACACACCAACACACTATCTCACTGTCTTTCCCCTCTCTAGCCAGGCAACAGGCTCTGTGTTAGCCTAAGCAGACCAGGACTGTCAGAACCATATGACCCCGGCAGGGCTTCTCAAAGTGTGCTGCTGCTCAGTAATCATACTCTGCTGGCCAAGACTGCTCATGTTCACAGTATGTTTCCAGCACAGCAGTTCATCCACTAGGGATTGTTATCCATCCATCAGGTCGGGTTGTTAGGCTCTATATGCTGCTCTCGTGCAGCTGAGACTTCAATCAGCTACATGACGTTGTCAGAGTGCAAAGCCACTGCATGTTCAAATGGGGCGACATGTTAATTAGTCCTTTTGAAAATGTTGTGTATCTACCTTGCAAACAATAGATAAAAAATTTATGTCAAAAATGACAAGTACAAAAAACACGATTCTATGAGGAAAGGCATTTTTGTCTCTGATAATCTCTGGTTGATTTCATAGATATACAGACAAACGGACACAGTGAACAAATAAATGGAGAGACAGGCAGGCAGGCTTAGGACACTTAAAATCCTCCAGCCAGGATCTGGAGAGAGTTCACATCCTCCTCCAGCAGCCCAGCTGTCTGTCTGCCATGTTTTCTTTATCAGCCCCTCGTCATCCGGCAGCCCTGCACATGACCAAATTAGTCCCAGTATCAGCCATTATCTGGCCGCGGATGGCCTGCCTGCCTGACCAGAATCACTCTCTTCCCAGCCCTTTGCTACACTCGCTGCTCTGGACTGAGGAAACCCAGGCTACGGATCCTCGGTTTGAGCCTCAACAGACTCCACAGAGCTCCGGCACAAGGAAAAAGGCCTTGCTTCCTTTTAAGGTGGCTGGCCTTGCTTTGGTTTATAAATATATGAGATATAAATTATATATTTATATACCAAGTGCGGGTCGGTCAGTTCCCTGAGGTAAAATGAAAAGCTCTAGGAAGGTGGAAGAAAAATAATAAATGAGATTGTTGGGGTATAGACCTGGGGATATTTGCTTACTTTAGGTTCTGCCGGCAGCAGATGTACACCGACCTTGTAACTTTGAATTTCTGGAATGGCTGTGCTCAGCGGACACCCTGGCAGAGTGTTCTCTCCTGCATAAGCAGAGCTGAGGGAAGATTAGAATTTGCACTTGGCTGGCATTACTACATGAGTCACTCATGCCCTGCATGTGACGTCTTAAGTAAGTTTCAAGTAGCAAAGTCTCAAAGTAGAAGATTAGCCACTGGCATATGTATTCATCGTAATTCATGTAGTATTTTCCGTCTTGGAACTTTGCAGTCCCGTGACCTTAGGTGCACTGGGGATTAGTTTCAATTTCAAAACTACTTTCTACTTGAAAAACTTCTCATGCTTAATTAGAGGAGCTAGTAGTCCATTTTGAAAAAGTACAGATAAAAAGAGTCTATGAAAAATTGATATAAAGCATTGCTGCTGCCTGTCTCTTTTAAGTGATATTCAGTGTAGAAAATATCTTAACTGTAGTTCAAAGAACATATAAACAGGGGGACAGCGCATGCATGCATAGTTCCGAACACTTGCAAATGCATACATACACACACATACACAAGACGCTACAGAGGCCCAATAGAGATGGGGAGAGTGTATGTCAGGGGGACAGGAGGGATGCGAAGGGGTGCCAAAGACCACAGCACACTGTCTCTGCCAAGCAGAACTGAGCGCCCGCTGCCATCCAAACATAAATAAAGTGCTTTTGGCTCCCTGCAGCCACCAGTGTGCGCCGCGCATCCGCCAAGCATGTTTTTTCTAACAAAGTTAAAAACAGGACAAATTTGATGCAATCGCTTGCTGGAAATAAATATGTGCCATGTCTTGGACAGATAGGGTGTGAATCAGATGGTCAGTCATTTATTAAGTTTCGTAACATAACTTCAGGATAGATTTCCTCTTCAGACTTTTAGAGCCTTGGAGGCAAAAGACTCAAATTGGGCACACTACACAAGTTACTCCTTATTTACTTCTTTGCAGCAACACAGGATGCCAACAGACTGAACTGTGTGAGCAACTTACCGATCCTCTTCATTGGGGAAATGAGGCTTAGATGGTAATGCACTGAGCTATTACTGTTGAGATCTACTCTTGAAATTCCCTCCATAGCAACTGAGAATGACGATGAATTTCAGCTAATCACAAAATCAGTAATTCTGCTTAGTTCTTATCTAATTTGTTTGTGCATTGCATGCTGAGTTCACAAGGATGTGTGGGTGTGTGTGCATGTGTGAGGGTGTGTGCGCACTGATGTTCCTGTTCCAAACAGCCCCAGGCTCTATTCCCACTCTTCACCCTTGTATCAGTGCTGACTGATTAAGGCCCTGATCTCCACTGCTTCTTGAACAATGCTCACAGCACTGATGCTGCCCTGGCCCATGACTCGTGGGTGGGTAAAAAGGCATATTGCCATAGCAACACAGCATTTTCTCTGCCAAGGAGTTGACCTGCTACTCACATGATCAGCCAAACAGTCTCTGTCTCTTTTTTGTCTCGTGCTCTCTTTCTCTGTCTGTCTCTGCCCCATAGTCTCCTCACCTCCATCCATGCTGCCACTGTTTGGTCTCAGATAGCTCCCTGCATGTAGAGTCGGGTATAAGCCCCCATAAGCCCCTGCTCTTCTCCACACCCTGTTTGGATACTATTGACTTTAATACCTTGAGATCAAAGTTGTGCACAGGGTGTAAATCTAGGAGGAAAAGGAATAAGCTGGAGGAAATCACAGTGGCAACAGTCACCGCTGCTACCACACAGAAATAACACAAGATATTTGAAAGCCAATGTCCTGCTGCTTCACAAAATGAGGTTAAGTGTACCAAAGTATATGAGGAACATATTTACATATGCCTAAAATGTTATAAAATGTCTAAAAAATTGTACAAGCTAGATATGCAGTACGATTTAGACTTGTGTGATGTCAGTGGAAACCATGGTATCAAACCTCTGTGAGATTTGGTCCAACCTAATTTGGAACACAAGGGTCTTTAGACTGGGTGTTAGGTTACACAAGCTGTGCTTTAGCGAAATCCATCTCCTCCATCATGGGCTGTAGAAGCTGACTGGCCCACTGTCTGGTGAGCTGGCTGGCTAAGTGAAACCCGGGCCGGCCCGTGACTGCTCTGATGTGGAGATTTCTTCCGGCACTGGCCGCTCAGCTCCATTCCGGAGCTGTGACTCCAACAGGAAGTAACACATTAACAGAACAATCAGGTTCCTTGTTAGGGAGCTTTACACCGCCACAGCCTGCCATTAACACCGCTGGGGCATCTGGTCAGCTGATAAGGTCTGACAGATGAAAGCCGCAGTAGGCTTCACAGGTTGCAAAGCAACGTAGGCTCAAACTGAGACCAGAGATGGCTGCATTTGTTAGCATCCTCTGAGCTGAACGTGCCAAAAAAAGCCGCAAACAACAGCCATGGCGTCAATGTTAAATTATCATTAGCTCTATCTGGGATAGTTTTCTGAACAGTCCTTGATTGCAACTTCATAACGACACAGGGCTAATCTGGTTGAAATTCAAATCTCCGGGTGGTGATTTGTTTTGTTTTCCTCATCATCAACGAATCCCATGAAATGACCGACAGCAACAATTAATTAATTATGTTAACAAGCATTGCACCTATTAAATCATTGAGCCACACCATTGGTTTCTTAAATACCATTAATATGTGAAGAAGAATTTATTTGTCAGTCTCACCTATGTCAGTGCACAGTTGAAAATCAAATTATAAATTGGTAAATACAGTAAAACCTGCATTGTAATTATCCATTAAATCTTTTTTATATCTTTTTCTTTTTTTTACTATCTCCATCCCCAAAGTGAAAGCAGAACTGTTGAAATAAAAGTGACAAGGTAGAGCTCTGCAAATCATGGATCCAAACACTGTAAACATGACACTAGCAGCAAAGCCAAGACAACAAAAAGCAAGTAAGAACAAAGCTGACTGTGTGTGGCTCTCACTCTCTCGCCGCATTCACCAACTCTGTCCTTGCTTTACTGAAACCTCCCCGTGATGATGTCATGTGATAGCTGAAGAACTACAGCATCATGTTGAAACAAATTCTTTGTGGCAAGCTGTTATGGCTAACATCAGCCCCAGCAATTGCCAAACAAACCAAACTCATGAGACTAATAACAATGAGATGTAAATCCTCCAAAGTCGCCAACCAAGAGATAAACATCAATGCTGATTCAGTGATGGTGGGGCTGTAATGTTGTATGGTAATGTTGAGATAATTCTGTTTTGTTTTTGCCAGATAACATTCAGTTTGACATTTATAAAACTCCCAGAGCTCCTTGAAAGTCTTATCTAATGGGCTATTTGCTTTTCAAATATTTATTGTAGAGGCAGATATTTAAAATATTCAGTTTGGTATCAGCTGTGGGTGTACAGTATATGCTGCGTAATGATGGGATTTTCAGTACCACATAGAAGGACACAACACGAGATAAAAGAAAACAAAATAACGAAAGCGTTCTCTCGCTCCCTACTCATCCCCTCCCCCCGCTCTCCAGACTCTCTCCAACCCTTGGAAGGGAGGCGAACACAGCCGTATGTGTGGCAGGTGGACTTCCTGTCTTTGTAATTAGATCCAAATTAGGTTAAACTGCAGTTCTTCCCCCAGCCCACAGTCCATGGAGAGCCTCTGCCCCTGCACCTCCAGGCACACAGAATTAGCCCGGCCACACACTGGGAGCCTAATGGACAACCGTGTACGCTGTGGCTGCTGTTTGCGAGCTAGATAACACCCTGCACCTGCACATATCACACATCCCATGCTCTTTCATCATTAAACACTGCATTATATAGCTCCTGAGTGTTTACACGGTAGGGCTGCTGTTGCCGTTGTGGTTGTGCAGGTGGGGTTGGGATGTGAATAAAGCTGAGGTCCTATTGGTTTGAGATGGAGTCTTTATTTTGGGTGTGAGCAGAGCTCTAATTGAAGACTGATGGATTTACATTAATTTCCTCCTCACACCTGCCTCCTTTATCTGCTCTCAGATAGCACAGGAGCGATGGGTCTGCTGGCCGGCCCGCCTGCCTTTCTATTATGAATAATGGGCAGAGCTGAGCGCATGCCTCTCTTCAACGTACACAACAGCGCAGAACACTTTTATTCAGTGCAGTTGGTAGCCCGGTAGCAAATGTACCTGAGAAACTGTGAAATCCAGTGCGTTTGGGCTGCCAGTAAAAAAAAAAAAAAAAAAAAGAGACAAAAACAGGGAAGAGGACAGGTGCAGCTCCTCTCCTGCTGCTGTCTGTGTACATTCCACACAGCTCTGACTGGTCAACAAAATGAGCAGCATTTTCAAGTGACAACACCAAAAACAATAGTAACTGAAAGAAATTTGCCCATATTTGGCGCTTCTCCAGCTCAAAATTGTGATAACAAACTATATATCATCTTTTCAAAGCTGGCAGTTTGAAGTTTCAGCGTTCAGCCGAGGGGAACATTAAGCCCGTCCCTCATCTGTCTGTTCGGTGCTGGGGGGGTATCTGACCTAACATGGAGTCTGAAGGCTGGGAGGCCAGGGGCTAATGGTGAAGAGCCCCGAGCTGTCAGATGTGACTGACAGAGCTAACTGCTCCACAGAGATGACAGAGAGTAGCAGGAGGAGGAGGAGGAGGAGGAGCAGAGGACAAAGCAAACTGCTCTCTATGGGAAGTCAGGGAAGGGAGAGGGAGAGCGAGAGAGAGAGAGAGAGAGCGAGCGAGAGGGAGGTAGGAGGAGAGAAGGGGTAGAGGCAGTAGGAAAAAGAAATTATGGAAAAAGAGAAGTATAATGTCTCCTCCAGTGGTTCAGGGCAGACCCCACCAGCTGGAGAATAATTGCTGAGTTGGGGAAGGGAGAGGAGAACAGGCTCACATGATTGACTTGTCATTGATCATAATCTTAATTGCATGCATCCAAATCCCTTGGGTGTGATTTGTCCACTTGGCACGTGCATGTGTGTGTGGGTGTGTGTATGTGTGTGTGTGTAAAGATCCATGTGTGTGTGTGAAAGACAACTGTAACATTAAGCTCAAGCTCTTCTGCTCTTTGTCTGACTACTTGATATATATGGGTGTATATATATATATATATATATATATATATATACACACACACACACACACACACACACACACACACACACACAGCATAAAATCAGAGGATGTTGACTTGAAGGCACATATATACAGTTGGGTGCGAAGGTCTGAAACCACTCGTGTGTGTAGAGGTGACACTACAGCTAGCAGCCAGTTAGCTTATCTTAGCACAAAAACTGGAAAAAGGGAGAAACAGTGAGTCTGGTTCTGTCCAAAGGTAACAAAATCCACCTACCAGCATCTCTAAAGCTCTTAAAATGACACTTTGTGGTTTTACGAGGAGTGAGTGCTGAAGGCTAGGAAATAACCTAACACATACGCTCCTGTAAAACCACAAGTGTTGTTTTTTTCACTCTGGTTTTTGCAGGGATTCAAGAAACAACATAGAATGTGTTAAATGGTGGAGCTGGTAGAGGTGTTGGTAGTTAGAGCCCTGTTTCCAGTCATTGCGCTAAGCTAAGCTAACAGTCTGTGGGTTGTAGCTTTACATTTACCGTACAGACACGAGGGCAGTATTGATCATCTGATGCTCAGCCTGAAAGCAAATGTTCCACGAATAATATTTCCCAAATATAGAAATAAACAGAATCAGAAAATTTAATAAATTGGATAATAATATCTAATAATTTTTAACTGCTTCTTTAATCTGTTGTATTTCAAACCTAGAAATTGTTTACCAGTTGCCAGCATTTGAGGGAGTCATATTCAAACTAACAACTCACAGATGTTGCACAACAAAAATCATGAGACACAACTATTCTTTCTGGCTGGCATGGATTATAAAACAAGGGCACTGAGGCAACAATGGAAACATCAGGCAATCCTTACATGTAGTCATTAAGTGGATCAACTGATTCATCCTTCTCTCCAAATACGTCAAGTATATGTTCGTTATTGGTGACAAAAAGTGATTGGAAAATGATCTCACTGACTCTTCCTGTCTCTTTCACACATACACACACATACACGCAACTAAACCTGCTCCTAACACCACATTTTAACCATGAAACGCCTCTGTAAGATGTGAGGTCCGACCAAAATGTCCTCACATCTGGGAAAATACACACACACACATGCACACGCACACACTAAAGCTTCAGTATGTTTTCACATATTATAGAGAGATTGATGTGTTGTTAAATAGCAATCCTACAGTGAGAAACTGACCTTTCTTTAATGCTTTCTTTTAGCGTATGCTCAAATGGGATTTTCAAGTACAGGCCCTGGACCTGGCATTCACACAAAGGGCAACAACTGGAACAGTATTGTCAATGCCAATGGAATTACTGTGTGACTAGCAGGAAAAAATACACACCACCAATACTTAAAAGACTAGCATAAAATCAGGATAATGTCTATGTATCTTGACATGAATGCTTACAGTATGTGTAAGTACTGTGTATATAGTCAAATAATCAAGTTGCAGTTCATGTCTATATCTATCCAGATTTGTATAATATATATAGTGAAGGCTCTGAAGGATTTAATGAAAATAATTAAGTGTATGTACATGTCTTATCTTATTTTGAAATTTGTTCTGTTGACAAAAGAAGATGTGCTATGGAAAAAAAAGTGCTTTGGTGTATGCATCTGGATGTGTAACCATGTGTAGCATTTGCTCATAGTGGGTGATGTCTCTGTGTGCAAGTAACCTCTGGGAGCTCAGCTGTAGGACAGCAGGAGGGTCCACAAACCACTGGCCTGCCATGTGACCTTTGACACTGGAACCATATGTTGTGCAAAACAGGGAAAGGCGCTGCGGGAAGAAAATGATTGAGAAAAGGTGAGAGTTGAAGCGAAAATATTTTGCCCTGAGGAATTAGATTTGTATTGGTCAATTGTAACCATTAAGCCAGTTCTTTAAAATGTATGTTTTTTTAATGTACTTTCAATATATTGCCACCACATTCAGGGGTAATCTCAGAAATGTGTATCTAAGCACAAGCTTGTTTTCTTTTTTTTTTGTGATTTGGGTAAACTGACCCTTTAAACAGATAAACAGGAAGACAGTGAAATGGAAAGTACTCTAGAGTGAAGTAAGGCATACATGCGCACATGTGTGCGGGTTATTGGGGAGAGAGCAAGAGGCGGGGGGGAGTGTGAGAGAGAGAGACTGCCCGAGAGGAGCAGGAAACAGGACAAGGTTAATGTTCTATGACAGACAGAAGCCAGCAACTCTCTTTAATGTTGCTCCCATTAGGGTGCTCCCGGTGCTTGCATCCCACTCTAGCATCCTTTAGAAGACGCCTCTGCCAACAACTGGTGGGAGAGCTGCTGCGTGCCAGCTGCCAAACATGACATTTGCTGGCTAGGCCGCTGAACCCCAGCGGGTGACATCTGCAGAGCAGCCTTTCATCCCCTCGTTGGGTACCTGTGTGGCCCCCGGCCCCTGAGAGCCAGGATGAATGCACTCACTCTTCCTCCCAGCTGGGTTCCTCATAGCCACAGGGCCACATCACCGACACACATACATACAGACAAATATACAGTACTTGTACACACACACACGTATGTGAGAGCAAAAGTGTTTGTACACCCACACACAATCAAACATGCACTCATATACACTCACACAAAAGCACACCACCTCCACCTCACAAACCTCCACACAACAAACAGCTTCCAGCGTCAACATCTGCAGCTCTGGGGGCTGCTTTTGTTTCCCCCTGTCGTTTTATCATCAGGGGCTGGCAGTCAAGTTGTTCTGCTATTGTTGTTATTTCAACCACAGGCCCCGCTGCAACTGGCATCTAGTGACGCGATCAAATCCTCACCAGAGTTTGATCAAATATGCAAAAGCAAGCTGGGGCTGGAGTGGGTGAGCACAGAAAACAAACAAGCTGAGCAGGAGATACTGAACAGCAGTGAGAGCAGGTATGTAAGCTCTAGGAAAATGGTAGAAGTCTGTTGATGGAGGGAGAACAACAATAATAGTCACAGCTTGCCATTCAAATCAGTTAAAAATAAGACTCAGACATCTGTCTACAATTGTTTTTATCTTGTGGTTCATCTTAATGATGTATAAATCTGCTGATTTGCAACTCATTGAGGTTTGAGTTGGGCATATAAAGAGCTGGTAGTGAAATAACATTTTTGTGGAAACAAAGCATTTGCAAACTGTGGGTTATTAAAATAAAACGCCAGCATTGTTTTCCAAATCCCAATCATGTATCTAATTTCAGAAAAGAATTGTGCCAACTCGCATCGTCTTATTTCAGGATGGTGTGATAATATAGGTGATAGTCAGGAGTCATAGCTCCCAGAGGTGTCTGCTGCTTCATCAACAATGGCGATGTGTTCATGTTTCTCTTCTCTATCTCTTTAATCAGGCTTGATCTTTGACCACTTGTTGTTATGAGTGGTTCTGTGTAGGGGTTCTGCTCCCGGCTGACATCCCATTAGCCCCACATTAGGAAATTCTAATCACTGTGCCACCGGGACGCTGGGACTCACAGCTCCTATTTCACTTAACCTCCAGCAGGAGAGATCAGACTCTGCGTCTCAATGTTTGTCCCTAATTACCTCCCTACAGTGAGCTGCCACACACAATTTAATCCAATTTTCATCCCCTCTCATCTTTAACATCTCGCAAAGCAGTCACACATGCATGCTATGGTTTATATCTACAACCCACATGCTTCCCACTGGTGCTGTAATCAATGCTGGATCTGCATAATCCTATCAACACTCGAGTTGACACCTGTCACTTTTGGTGTTTTGTTTTGTTTTCAGGTTGCTCACATTCTCTTTGATACAAATGGTGCATAGTGATGACTATCAAGACAGTAACTCTCTTCACCCGAAGACGCATTGCACAAAGGTTTCCAGAACAAACAGGCTGTGGTCTCTTTGTACAATGATAAACATATCAACAAGCATAACACTGAAAAGATGTTGTCAAGGGAAAGGTTTTTGAACATGAAGTAGTGATTTTTTTCCCTAAAATGAATAATCATATAACTTATAGCTCAAATTCATTAAATTAGGATCCTATTAATTATCTCTAATTGATGGGGACACAGTATCTCTTTTGTCTCACAGTAAAAAAGGTCTTGCGTTTTAATCCATTGGTCTGTTGGGAACATTTGCATGTTCTCTCAGTGTCTGGGGTTTCCTGCATGTGGCCTGAAACGTGCAGGTTGGTGAATTGGCATCCCAAAATAAACTACAGATTGCCTATTTAGGTATTAGGCAATTGGGCAAGAGATGCACCCCTGCTCTGCCTAATGGATGCTTGGATGGGCTCAGGCCACCCACAAAGGATAAACAGATGGGCCTATAGGACATTTAGTTTCTCAACTTAGTTCTAACTTGGTCTGAGGTTAGGGCCTGCAACACAATGCGTGCACTCCAAGCCAAACATAATTCTATGTTTTGGTATCCATTCTTTGCTATGTGTGTGTGTGTCAAACACATGCACAGGTTACTAGCAACACAGTAGTTACTGAGATGCTTTTCAGTAAAATTTCATCTCATTTCTCATCTTTGTGAGATTGGTTTTGCTGAATGTCCGGGAGCACATAGGTCTTTCAGAAATCTCAGTGATCAGTTTTGAGATCAAATTAATATCTTTGGTTGTAGTGTTGAACTACCACTACATGAACCACTACCGGACTGTTACCTGCTCAACTTAAATATCAATGTCTTATCAACACTAATTCCAAAAAAAGGTGTCTCAGCACTGGCCATAGGGCTGTGCAAAGAAAACGAGGATCTCTGTTATTACCACGAATAAAGATATATCAAAAATATTTTAACAACTGAAAATGTCTTTTCATTAACTACATTGTGAATCTGTGTGTGTGTTCAATTGTCTGCATCCCTGCCAGCCTGATTATGAGCAGGCATGCTTGTGCGCATATGTTTCTATATTTGCGTGTTTACATCTTGGTGTGTATGTGTGTGTGGGTTTAAAACTTGCGATGGCGTCCCTATGTGCTATCATGTGTAACACAGTCTTGGTCCTCATTATCATTTCTCCCTGGGCCTGTTCTGGTGTTCAGAGCCCCACCAGAGGGGCCTTTGGCTCGGTGGGAGAGGTGTTGGAGGCGGCCTGGCCCTGCTGTGCTCCTTCCTTCCCCCTCCGCAGGGTGCCAGGCACAGCATGTACCACTGGCAAGCCAAGCCTGACGATGAGGCTGCCTGCATAGCCAACGCTGTGTTTGAACAGGGCAGGGGGTTGCCACGTCATGCTGAACACACACATGCAGGAAGGCCTACTTGTGAGAACACATACACACATCTTCACAAGGCCGACTCCTGGTGGGTCCGACACATGTTTGGAAGATGCTGCGGAGGTGAAAGTAAATGTAAGGAAGCTAAGTTGGATGTGCAGGAAATTAACATCAGACAGAGAAAAAGATTAACATATAATATTGAGCACATCTGTTACGGTAGATTTAGAATGATATATAGGATATGAAGTCCAAAAATTCATTTCAACTGCAATAGATTAAAACATTTAAAAAGTTTCAAATAAAAAGTGACTGCAGTTCAGTGTTTTACTATCCAACTCTGTCATCCCTGATGCCATAACTCAGTCTCCTCCTCCCCCTGACTTCATCATTTCAGCATATTGCGTGTTCCACATTAAGTTTTGATTTAGTCATATGTTCAGCTCTCAGGTGTGCCTCTAAACCATGAAATATTAAACCTATGAATTCAAGGAGATGTCACATTCTGTGTTTCATTCATTATGTAAACCTACACTACATTGTTGACTCTTTGAATTCTAATAGGTATGGTTAGGAAGAAGTAAGGCAATCTTTATACTGGCTTTTACAACTTGTTCCCAGCATCTGTTTAATTTGTGAAGTCTCAACTTTTTCACAGTTTCTTTCAGTCGTTTTCTGGGAAAAAATGAAAATCTGGTGAATGTTAAAATGTTAAAAGAGCATTAGGAAGGCATCCTAAAAATGTAACTGTGTGAATATTGGCTTGAAATGTGTTAAGACGTGAGCAAGTTTGTGTCTGAGTGTGAATGTGTTTACACGACCTCCTCCATTTTGCTATCTCAGAGTGTCACATCTCCTCTCAGAACCATCCGTCGGAGTCAGTCCCACTCAGTCTGAAATAAAGTAGGGGCCGATATTAGATATCAACCACCAGTGCACGCGCGCGCACACACACACACACACACACACAAGCACTGTGGAGACACACACACATCACTGCAGCCTTCACGTGTCAGACTGAAACAACAGAAAGAGAACATTGTGTGTGTCCCAGTGCACCTCTGCTCTGAAAAAACATCAGCAACCCCTCACAGTCTCCCTCCACTCTCACACTCTCCCCTGCTCTCCCAGGCAGTCAGGGGAGACGGGGAGTTCAGTAGGGGAAGAGATTGGATTACCATGACATAAATCTCCACGTCTCCTTCTCCTGTGTGTGAGGGAGGTGGGCAGCAGGGCGACGAGTCTCTTAGCACCAGTATCTTTGGGAATGCCGGCATGTTCCCTGGAGTAGATAGAGGAGATAGGTCTGGCGCCTCCAGAGAAGTCTCTCACCCACTCTCCCTCCTTCTCTCTCTCTCTGTCTCTCTCTTTCTCCCTTTCTCTCTCTCTCACCCTCTCTGCTTATCTCAGGAAAACCACAATGGGGTTTTGTACACTGGAGCAAAGCGAGGAGGCTTCAGATGGCAGCTGAGTATGATATGCAGGAGGACAGAGGGCTACAGAATCACTCCCTCTGTTCCACACGGCGATACGGTACAATGCAACACACCAAACATCTCTAATGGATGAAGCACAGCTCCATGTTCACCCAGCATATATTACACACACACACACACACTGCTTTTGCTATTTGCACATTTCAGTCACAGGCAAGATACAGTGTTTCTTGAGTCCATGTCAAATGTTTAAATAAAACCATGAGTGATTCTACTTTTAGTTTAAACTTGTGCTATTTCACAAGCAGTGTTTTCACTTTTGAGGCAGTTAATGGTGTCTGGCAGTCATCAACCGGACTTTGAAATGCTTCCAGATATCTTTTTGCCCACCATGTCTGGTTCAGGCTATACACATTACTGGCTCCAGTGCCATGCTATTATTTCAGATAAATGGCTGTTGTTATTGTTAGCTGAATGGTACAAAAGGATGGGATCAGCCGCAGGAGGGTCGCTGCAGGGAATTAGAGCAGGCTTGGTTGAGATCAGTCTCCTAACCACCTTCCTTTACAAATGGCCTGTTTGCTGCTGCTTGCTGGGAACACAGGAGATCAAAGTGGCGATGACACGCACGCGGCACGACGACGGGCTGCTGTCAGCAAAAGGAGTGGGTTTGTGTCAATATCTGTCACATTAACACGAGGAGTGAAGGCTGTCACATTTCTGCCATGAACACACACGCACCACGACACTTTCTGTTTAGCCCCAACAGCACCGTGCGACTCTGCACGACCTGCAAAACAAATATTCTCGCCATCTTTTTAACAAGACAATAAAATGTTAACGCGCCATTTATGTTTTAGGTTTTGTGTCGTAAAGGTCAAACGTTATCAATCCACAAGAATACTGCCAGGACAATCATTCTGAGCTCACTATAAATCTCACCACTAGAAGCTCCACGACCTTGATGATTACAGGGGCCAAAGGCTGCGCTCTTTCATGTATTTTCTCAGGGCAGGTAAATTGGAGAGCCAGCAGCTGTAATAGGAAAAAGCCTTGGAGACACTTGACTCCCCCTGACGAAGAGAATAGCAATTATTCTGTAAAAATCAATTTTCAACCCAATCTTTGTCCCTTATCGACCAAGAGGCTCCTTGGAGGTAGAGACGGTGGCAGGAAAATTTATATCCCACATTCTATTAGCAGATTTCTATTTATTCTCAGAGACACCCCTTGTTTTCGTTGACATTTTGACTTGGCATAAACACTGGAGCTGAGCATACTCCACAGAACCGTAAGTGTATATGAAAATTGATTTTTGTTACTTTCTTGAAGCTCATTAATTTCCATTGATTTAATGCTTGTACCGACTCGGTTTGCTATTAGAAATTCCATTTGCTTAGACGTCTTAAGAATATTGAGGGTTAGAATGAGAATGGACACTTCTATTGCTGCAGCGAGTATCTATTGAAATAGATTCATACATTCATTATGAACTGTTCTCTATCCTCTCTGGAGCAGCTTGTATTAAATGAAATCTAAGCTGCTGCACTGTAGCCACTGCTGTTGCCTCTCAGTGTTTGTTCTGCATGTGTGTGCGGGTGTGCGTGCGCTTTCATGCACATACAAACGCATGCAAGTGTCATAAGTCTTCATGATTATTCCCACAGTCTTATCAGTGTTTATTTTCCTACTGTGAAAAGCCTATTGCGCTGGCATTCTTTGCATGTCTTTCTCTGACCAAGATTTATCATTGTGTTTATCCCATTAATACGTCAAGCTATTATGTAAACTGGCTATGGAGTATTGCAGTAATCGTTGCGAGTGGCTCCCAGTCACTTAGGTTTGTTATATGCATCTTTTACTCCTGATCCATTGTTCTTCTGTGTCATTTCCATCCTACTTTCTGATGGTATTTGTATATGTGAGCACATTAAGCAGTGTATATATACGCATGCATGCATTTATGTATGCGTGTCTGTGTGTGTTTGTGAGTGTGTGTTTTTGACATCACAGACGTAAATCAAAAGTGGCACTGCTCTGATATGGGCTAATAAAACTCCCTGATCTGTAAGTGCTGAAGGCTTTTTCAGCATACACCCTGCAATGCAGCCCACTGGCAGTCTCCCTCTCTTATACACACACACACACACACACACACACACACACACACACACACACACACACACACACAGACAGACAGACCAAGACTACCGTGGGGTCATTTTCATGATTAACCATAACTCCTCAAGAGGAAATTCATTATACATTGTCTGTTACCCACACACACGCACACACACACACTGTTATGAACAAAACCATACAACTAGCATGGGGGGAGAAGGAGAAAAACACACATACACATGCTGTCCTCCCCTCCATGTCTTAATATCCTGACCCAGCTTTGAAAAAGAGGGAATTGGAGGATTTACAGTGCTGATTCTGAGAACTAGCATTTGCTTTTGGTTACTAGGGACCTCTGTGGGTTCAGCGGGCCCTACCCCACCCCTCCCCCACTCCCCGTACCTCCACTTTGTAGCTCTCTCTGTCCCTGCTTCCTCCTTCCATCCCGCAATGGAAGATAAAAATGTCCAGCAGTGTGTGTGTGTGTGTGTGTGAGTGTAAGTAGGAGGTGGGTATTTGGTGAGAGTACTGGCTGTTGAAACAGATGCCGGTACGTGTGTGCCACCTATGTCAACATGGCCGGTCTCCGGACCTGATGCTGCTCATAGATAGGACCCTGCCCACAGAGCCACAGAGTCTAGACTCCAGATGTGTTCAAACACACATACATACACACACTCGGACCAATGCCAGTTCAGAGCAGTAATTCTAACAGCCACTTAGTTAGGTAATGATAATATTCTTGCTCTCCCCACTTTTGAAAGAGATCACAACATTTCCAGATTTTCTTGTTTAGGACCAACAGAGGACATCTTCACTATACATAAAGTGGGAGTGGAGCGCAGAAACACGCTATCACAATGACATTTGGGTGTAGTTAGGCAGTCAAATACCATCAGCCACCACGCTCAATATTAAACAAACATACTGAATCGATTTACAGCGTGTATTACAAAAAACACACACACACACAGTACAATGATGCAAGGTATTACTATTGCTGTAAGAAACTTTATATGATTGTTTATAACTTTTGCTTAACATTGAAGTTGATATGTGTTGTTTCATTGTACTGTACATTTAAATTACCCACTGCTGCTTTCAGAACCGCACTGAAATAAACAGAAACATATGCTGGCTGCATATGCTCAACACCGCTTTATTTAGACTGTTCTATAGCGACACGACAACAAGAGTGTTTTTGTGAAAAAGACACATGGGTAAATTGCAACTGTTATACAAAACAAGACTCGGGAAGAGGAAAAGTAAAGAGTGAGAGTGTTCAGAGCACAGATGCACCCGCTCTCTTGCTATCTCCTGTGCTTGTGGGTATACTGCCGATCCAGCTATTCTTGTTGGTTTGTTAATTGTTTGTCACCCACCAGGTGCCATCTGTCTGTAGTCCCACAGTCCCTGAGCCATGTGGGCCGGCCTGCCTGGCGCCTGCCAACGTCACTGACCTGCAGCAACCGTCCACACCTCCGTCACACACCTCCTGATCCGTCTGGGATAAATAGCTTCTCCCTCAACTTCTGTGCCACCATCACGGCTTCCCAATCTGTCCTGTGTTAGAAGGGGGAGAAGGAGGGGGGTGACAGGAAGAGACAGGGAGGGAGGGAGAGAGACAAATGAGACTAAGGAATGGATAGATGGATGGATGGAGTGAGAATGAACAAGAGATGGAGATGGATGTCTGCAGAGATAAAAGGGTGAGGTATACAGTTATAAGCCTGCTTGTGCTTTCTGATCTGTCTGCTGTTGCCAAGAAGAAGAGGCTCGATCAGCGTGCAGCCTGCTACAATAACTCAGCGACAACTGTCGTATTTGTGGTTACAATTCCTGCATACTGTGGATGTCAAAGCAGCACTGATGCTGATTTTAACAACATAGCTTTGATTTGACCTAAAATTAAAACAACAAAAAAACATTACATCACGGGAAGTTAAGATTATTTTGGATTTGGTACAGCATCGACTGCACCTCACCACTTTAAGAGGCACTTCAACAGGCAAGGGAGGTCACCTTCACCTGGTCCTGATGTTGGGGCAGCTGTGTGTTGAAAAATGAGATCAGCTGCTTGCTCACCGGGACGCACGGAACAGTTTGGAACTACCCAGGGCCTAGTGTACCAGCTAGCATACGGTGGCCCCGGTACAATAAAGACAGAGCGAACAGCCCCCTCTCATCCAGCCTGTCTGCCTGCCTGCCTGCCTGCCATCCTGGGGCATGTTGGGTCACCTTGACGACTGGGCCCAGCGAGGGGAGCCTCACCCCACTTCGGGGCAAAGACGGAGGCAGTATGGGTAATGAGGCGTTGCCATGCAAGTGGAACAGCTTTTGAATAACACACACAGACACACACACGCACACACACAGTATTCTACTTGTGTTTACAGAAGGGACAACAGCTTGTTGGAGAAACCTCTCAGGAGTTCTTAGCCCAAGAAGGAGGAAATTCATGGTTATCATGGTGGAGGTCAGCATGTCATGTGCTGAGTGTTCATGCACAGATAGCTTCAATTAAAAAAGAATAAATGTGATGTATGGTTTATATCAGAAGCAGAACAGGATTGGCTCCTACTATTCTTATGAGACTTTCAAGTTTTCAAAATTGATTTTCCACTTTCTGAGTCTTGTGTCCCTCACCAACTCTTCAGAACAAAATACATGTAAGAGTCAGAGAGTTTGCTGATCGCTCCAAGGCCAATTGGAGGTGGCAACACATCTTGCAGAGAAAATAGTCTAAATCAGCCACTCATGAAATACTCAATTTAAGAAAAAGGGGGAGATGTTTAGTCATTCTACATCTTGGTTTCATAAACAGAGAAAAGGTACAGTATTCCCTCGTGTTGACTCAACATTAAACATTTACTAATAGCCTCCAAAACTGCAGAATCCCATGAAGCCACTGGAATCATGGGACTAGTGGAACAAGGCTCAGTGGGAAATTTCTGACCACCTCTACTCACACACAATCACAAGTAATGTGGATGTAGTATGCATGCTATTACAGCTGAAAGATTTAAACAGGTTTCAGAGGTAGTACATGCTTCTTTTTTTTTTTCAGTAGCAGCAGGGAGAATAGAACAGACAAACCTTAAACTGGTTCATGAAACAAACAGTGACTTGAAACATTTGCCCATAAGTGAAAAATGAAAAACTGAAGGTTGCTGACCACATGGAGACGCAAATGCACAAGTTTGTTTTTCATTAGCTTGGCTTGTTTAAAAGGAATAAACCTCCACACAGTGTTCTGCCTGGAATCCATGTCTTATGGTAACATAATCCAAAGTGGCTGCAGTACGTAGGCCCGATTCCAATATCTGAATGCTGCATATGGGTCATCAAATGTGTTTTTATTTATCCGAAAATGTTCTTCATGTGTACGGGTATACAGCGCCTAAGTGGTGAATGCATTAAACATGAAACGACTTGTGAACTTTAGTGCCATATCTCCAGCAGAAAACCAAAAAAAAGTTCCACTTCATTATTCAGATATTCCTTCTGTTTGCAATTGGAAACAGCCCTTTACAAATATAAATTGCTCAAAATCTTGAAAACCACATGGAAATTCCGCAAACGCATGCACCATATCGGTATTAAGCTATAAAGCCATATTGTAGAAAAATGGACCACAGGAAAAGTTTTTTTTTTATTTTTGCTTTTTTTTTTTAACAGCTTTCTGAAGATGATGTACGATTCCAGGATTAGTGTACTTTTCTTTTTTATTCTCATTTTTTTTCTCATGGCTGTCCTCTCTGAATACTAATAGCTCATCTCCTGCAAGCTTTGCTACAGATGCTGGCAGGTCTAGCCTGAAGTAATTATCAGAGCCAGATCCCACTGGCCAGCTTTCCAGTAACACTCCTACACTGAGATGGAACCAGAGCTGGGGCTGAGGCTGAGGCTGAGACTGGGGCTGGAGCTGGCGCTGCGCTGCCAGGGGACAGACGCCAACAGGCCCAAGAAATTAATACCAGCACTGGGGCCTCACCGAGGTCCAACATCTCGCTCCAGCTGGAGCAGAGGAGACGAAATGGATGACTGGCAATGATGTCACGAGACAAGGTGGCCCAAGGGTCTCTGTGCCACTGCTAGTGATGCCCTTCCTGGAACTAACGGTGGGAAATCATTGGTTCCTACTAATGAGAAAGTTCTAAAAATGGAAGTAACTTTGCTTAACAATGCCATGTAATTATCAATCAGTATTTTCTCTAGTTAATCAGACATCATCCAAATTAAGAAAAATGTTGTCTTACCTTTGTGTGCAGCAGAATAACAAAGCATCCCTGAGCCACCCTACTGAAAGGGAGGGGAAGAGTATGACAATGATGAAGAGTTTAAGCTGAACCACAGCTTCCAAACCAAACCACAGCACTTCCTGACATTTGTTGCAGTCATCATATTAAGCTAAAGTTGCCAGGCATTTGATTCTGTTTGACACAACATATTAATCACCCCCAAGGGGCAACTGCAATATTGTGAAATGTTGGTCAAAACTTGATGAGAAAATGATTTGATAAGATACAGATGACTGTGTTATTTGCATTAGGCTTGTCATGTATTTAGGGTGTTTTGTCCTTCATGATCCAGCTGGAAGGAAGAACTGTTGTGCTTATACTGTGAAAACAAGAAAATCATATTATAGTTACTTTCCCTCACTGCACAATTGCGAAAACGTAGGAGTTACCATCGTCCGTGTGTTTTGTAATGAGCTCTGGGGACAATCCAGTTCATAAGCTGAAATCTTGATTCAGTGTGTCTAATCACAGCAGTGATGGCTTGAACATCAGGAAATCATTGCTTTGGCTCATGGGGAGTTTCAAAGTATCTCAGCAAAGTTATGACAACACCAGACTGCTCTCTCTCTCTCTCTCTCTCTCTCTCTCTCTCTCTCTCTCTCTCTCACTTTCTCTCTCTCTCTCTTTTTTCACACACACACACCCTGACTACCCGATCCCATGTCTGCGTGATCTGAGTCAAAATGTGGTTTCTTAATACTATAGAGCCATGAAGGGATCTCAATAGATTAATGGATTTAGTAAAGAAAACTATTTCATTTCATTTTCAGAGCTTCTGTAGAAAAATAGTCAATAGATTAATTTCAATCTGTTGACTTCATCATTCAAAATAACAACACATATGCCTGCCTTCTGATTATTTCTGTAACTTGAATCTGAGATATTTTTTTTTTGAGTGATAAAAAGTTCAAGTGGAAAGAAGCAATCAATCAGTTCAGTTTTTGTTATAGTAGTAATAAAACAAGGCAGATCCCTGTCAAAGAAAGAAAGGCCAACATGTTTCAATAAAGATGCTTGCTTCTTGTTCACATAAATACGTAATCCTCTGTGAGGGTTGCTGGAAGGCATCCAAGTCGTGCCATGAGACAACATATTTTGTGTGGGCTAGCTAACAATGTTTGCCCCACTGGATCCATGTCTTCCTGCCCTAGGAAAGAAAAAAAAAATCCTTAAGTGTAAATTCATGTACATTAAAGGAAAACTTTCATTTTGTCATGGAAGAATGGGGTCATGGTGTAAAGGTAAAACAAAACGAGAGACCTTTAGTCGGCCTAGTTTACAGTGGGATAAAGACCGACTTTTGTGCAGCCACACTTTTAATGGAAACAGACGCCGAACATTCAGCTGGGGAACAAATACACACAACAGCAGAGCTTCTGTTTTCTTTTTCCACTCCGCTTTGCTTTTTTTAACCTTCTAACGCTCCCTGATGGCGTATCGTCCTAAAACTGACCGGGCTTGAAATATGACAAGTTTAATACGTGCTACATCACCGTTGAGCACGATTGAGTTACTAGAGCAACAACTGGTCTGTCGCAGCCTGCAGCAGGGCCTGTGGAGCAGCGGTGTAAACATAACCCACTCGTCGAAAGGGGTTCAAACTCAGAAAGAGACAGAGGTCTGAAGGAGTGGGAAATGCCTAAATAAAAGAGGAAAGCTGCTCAAAAGGAAAGGAGGCCTCTCTAGTTCTACGGCAGGATGGTGTTAATGGCAGCAGCTCTGATGACAGGTAAGGAGAAGTGGACTGGTTGCTGTTGTTGCAGCGTGGGAGGCAGGGAGGGAGGGCAGGCCTACCGGCGCTGTCACCAGCCCTGGCGTGTTTGGATAAGACCCATGGAACATGTGGGAGGGATCAGCATGAGGCATCACACCTGGAGGAAAAGACAACTAAATCTAGCCCCCAGTTCAACAGGCCCCGGCTCCACCAAGTCTAGCCAGCATCTGGAATGGATATCTGGAGATGCAGCACACTTCACAGCCCCTTCTCGCTCACTTCTCACTCTACCTGTGTCGAAAAGAAATGCACAGTGAACAAGAGTCTCACAGAGGACTTGGTGTTTAAAAATAAATATTTTCCTCAAAGTTTTTCTTTTCACCGTACCCCATCTGCTCGGCATAATGTTATTGTGCTGTTGTTAAAAGACTATTCTTTTTTTTCCTTATAGTTGCTAGACTCCCTTCACCCCCAATATGCTTTCACTTGACTCCTCTTGGCTTGAACAACTGTACCCATGCCAACAATTTTTGGTTACAGTAGCTTCAGTCTGGTTTGCCATCTTTTAGCGTGTTTCACTTTAAAAAGGAAGAATGCAACAACTCAAACATGATCTTAAAACCTTTGCTTATATCCTTTATGTTTCAAAATAAGACTGAAACAAATGAGTCGGCATCAATCTTACCCCAACGACAAGGAGTTGTTGTTGATGTCTGCCAAAAGGTGAATAAAACAGCTGCCCGCGTGCATCACCATGAGGAGCATGATGCACCACAGTGTGTGTACTGTCCACATGTTTGTCTGTGTGTGTGTGTGTGTGTGTGTGTGTGTGTGGTGGGTTTGTCAGGGGCCAACCAGCCGTGTTGTGACTGGAATGATCCCGGCCACAATGTTTGTTTACATGGAACCGCTCACTCACCCAAATAATCAGCCGCTGTGGGCCTTTCTAATCCCTACACAAAGTCAATGGAGCCAGGTTGAGTTGGCGACAGCCATGATAAGATACTCAAACACAGCCTCTTGATCTGCGACCCACGGCCTCTCCTTCCCACACCCTCTGCCCCCCCATTCCCCCTATTGCAATTCCCACTGTGACATGGATTTGAAGTTCATGGGTGGTGTTCAGAAAAAAACGGGCCGGCATGGCTCACACAGCAAAATCACTGAAGTGCCTCCTTTGCCTAGCTGGTCATTATTTTGCCGGAATTTTATTTCTTTACTTTTTTTTTTTTCTTCCCCAGATTCTTGCAGCACGACATGCGAGTAAAAGCAAGCTGCTGTGGTCTGAAAAAAAAAAAAAAAAAAAGACACCCACTCGCCCACAATGGAATGCACATTTGAAATAGTGCATTGTTATGGTTTTGGCTAGGTTGGTACTCTTTCGGCAAATCCTGGTGCACGAGTGCAATTCTGTATGTGCGCATGTGTGTCCACTGATAGAGGTATGTGGTAAAACATTCATTAACATTCCATTCATGACCTCAGTATTATGTCCACAGTGAAGGAGAGCATATATTTGCCTTTCACACCTCTTGCATGGGATGAGGGAAATGATAGAGCATTATGTGTGTCAGTGTGTATGTGTGTGTGAACGAGATAGAGAGACAGAAAGAGGGAGAGAGCGAGCAGGAGAGAGCAGTGGGGAGACGGATAAAACACAGCTCACTGATACAACATAATCTATCTGGAACCATGTCTCAATATCACAATATTTCACACATTTACGTATCACAAATTTGGCAGTGGCAGCCTTCTCCTCAGATCAGTGGAGTTATTTCTGCCTTGTGTGCTGGATGCTGCAGGACCGAGATACAGTTTGCAACGGCACAGATGGGAGAGGCTATAGCTTCGGTACCACAGTATCGCATGCAAAAATGTTTGGTATGTTTTAACACAGATAAAGCTGACATATTCCGAGGCGTTTCACAGACAATACCCATGAAGGAACAATCTCCCATCTGGCAGTGCAGTCTCTCTGAAATCCTCTCTGTCATGCTCAATGAGAACTGGAGAGACAAAACATTCGCTGTCTGTATATCAGTCCTTATCAAGGCTGTACCTTGGGCATTGCTCAATATCAACAAAACATCACCCCGCAGGCTAGAGCCTCTAAAAAAGATATATAGAGAGAGAGAGAGAGAGAGAGGAAGGAAGGAAACAAAATCATGCACTTTTATGTTATAGTTTGAATTTATAAACATCTTTTCACAGTTTGACGCTATACAAAAGCAGTTTTCATCCTGAGGGCACAAGTATGGGATTGGATAAGCAGCGTAGCGGACAAACTTCTTCGCTTAAGCACCACATGTACGATTTCCTGGTTAGGATCAAATCGATCAGCTTTACACTGTGTCCTCTTCCTTCCCACGTCTCAGGAAAAGAAGGATTACTCTCTGAGGCCGGGTTAGCCGCTGCCTTTATGAGAGGAATGTCAATGAAGTCACTGCTGTACTGCTTCTCTCCACATGATGGTGCAGAGGATAATTCTCCCCATGGACGGACTGAGAGCTGACATTTACCTTTAGGTTCTTAGATATGCTGTACACAGAGACACACACGTGCTGCAACGCTGCTGCCACGGACGGAGAACATGGGGGTGGGGGAGCAATATGGTTTCTGATCACTTATTTCAACTGCATCAACAGAAGAGCTAAACATTGAAGAGGATTTGATTTTTTTTTTTTTTTTTTAATTTTGCAGATGTGAGAGTGACATGTATGTAAATGGTTTAGATTTCACAGGAAGTAAACACAGTGTCCAAATAATCACTGATAATTAATCATGTTTGCATTGTTTGTATTGAACAGATGCATATTTGTATAAGGGCTTATACTGAGTACAGGGTGGAACACATCCATCCACTCACTAGTCTTATTTTAAATAGGTTTTTATTCATCCACAGCTGTATGCACATTGTATTCAAACATGAGAATAATCCCCTGCGGTATGACGTTACTGTCTTTTGGTCAGTGAACAAAGAGCTCTGCCATCCAACATGACATACAATATGTGTCTGTGCACGCGCATGTGTGTGTGTGTGTGTGTGTGTGTGTGTGTGTCCTTCCTGNTCCTTAATGACAAACAAGAAAGCTTTTCTGATTGAAAACAATTCCAGCACTTCAAGCCATAACAAAAATCATGACAAGAGCATTTTCACCAAAAGGAAGACATTTCACGCACTAGGAGCCTTTTGTGATATTTTCTCTCCCTCCCTCTTACCCTCCCTCTCTCTCCCTGTCTCTTTCCTTTGTGTGTGTAAATCATCTCTTCCCTGCGGCCTGTCTGTGATCATGTTGATGGGAAACAAAGAAATCATCTTGAATGGCACATTAATTTCCTCCGTTCTCCCCCTGCCCTCTGCCTAATGAAATCCCCTCTGCCACAGGGCCTGAGGAGCCACACTGGCGAGCCGTCACCAGCCAGTAAATATGTTTACCTTGGAGCACTACGCTAATGGACTGTTTACTAGGGGGAGGCAGCGAGGGGTGTTACAGAGACCAAGCAGCTTTGGGTCTGGGGTGTGTGTTCCTCAGACCAAATGACAGCTCCTTTGCCCCCCCCCCCCATCTCCCCAAAACCAACAAACCACCAACCACCTGATCTGGAGTGGCTGTCACCAATAAAGAGCCCAGATGAAGGAGCGAAATGCAAAGAAACATGACTGCATTACTCTGAGGAGAAATAAATCCAAAGTCTGATTTGTGACTACTTATGGAAACCATACAGGGCTTGGCAGGATCGTGTAGTGAACTGGAGGACCATCTCCTCACAAGGTTCAGACCGTCTTGTCAGAACAAGTTAAGCTTGCTTTCAGGAGGCTGCTGCTGTGATTTGTGACTCATTTACAAGGTTTACTTAACATTGATACATTTATCTAAACTGTCTTTTCTTCCCATTCTAGTTCCAAATTTCAAACTCATAAATCTAGTTCATTTTAAAACTGGCTTGCTGTTTTGAATAATACTGTGAGTTACTAATAAACTGAGTCCTCCACGTCAACAAGTCCAGTTTCGGTGCAGCATGGGTTATCAGGTTACCTTTGCCTTTGGTGTATAATCCCAAAACACCATCATGGCCATACATGAGGAACAAACATGCTGCAACACGGAACAGGCCTGAGAAAATTGTAGCAAATAAAATCCTCAAAAACAAAGGCTTTTTTTTTTTTTTTTTTAAATTTGAGTCAGTGATGATGAAGCATACATGAAATGATAAATATAAAGGATGTCTGAAAGGCTTGGAAGACAAAAATCTAAATTTACACAGACACCACAAGGAGAATTATAGAGGCGAGAGACAACCGTTAAAAAGGCAGTAATCCTTTGGGGTTAGATAAAAAGACTAGGAAAAGATTTATAAACAAAGGGTAATCTTGTGAATTTGTGTATTTGTGTCAGTCAGTTTTTGACATGGACCACACGGCATGTGATGTCTGCAGTGTTGTGTTGGTTGGAAACTGTCATCCAAGCATCCAGACACCCCGCAACAAACATGCCGAGCCCTTTAACCATCAGTGGACAACTTCTGATAGGTAGAGTTATGTGAAACTGATCTCGCCCCATGTGACAAGGCAGCAGAGATGTTGGAGAGATGTTGCAGAGACTGAGGCATCTTCTGCCAAAGCTCTAGCCATTTTTACACTCATCACCACTGTCTTGTCTACAATTTTTTTAAACACAGTTTACTTATTTTTTGTCTTTATCTTTCATCTTGAATGTATCTTGTGATATTGTGGTCAAATTGTTGTTGATTCCTTCAATCCTTTTTGGAAATACAAAGTTTCTGCAAGGCACAGAGAAAATTTAACATAACCTCAATTATAATGTTACATTTGAATATGAAATATAAATGCAAATGTTTTGGTATCTTTTAAACTGCACGCGAAGTGAATTATAAAACTACATATGGCGTAATATCACTGAAACAAGGATGCATTTGGCACTGAAAGCAATTATATGAAACTAAATACTGGAGACAAGAAATTTTACAAGCAAATTATTCAAGGAAAATAATATTTAGTAAAGGTTATAAATGAAATTCCTCACTACAGATTCATTTAAGATTAACACTCACGTTCACAACACTGTGATGACTGCTACAGCGAGCCTTCACTCAATAATCTGGTGGATAACTTTCTCCCCTTCATACACAAACAGTTTGCAGGTGAAGGTGGAACTCACTTTCAGCTCACTTGTCTGCGTTTGTGTATATAATATATGTGCATTATATACATGTCAGTTTATGGATTTGCATGCAGATGTGTTTTTGTGTGTTTCCTACCCACACGACTTCCTGTTCCAAGGGCAACAGCAGTAGCAGTCTGCGATAACGCCCCCTGTCTCATCTACGGGTGTCTGGCGCCTGGCAGCACTATCGGGGACTGTGTGCCTAGATGTGTCCCTGTGTCCCACACACACACACGCACACTATTACACAGAGAGGGCCCTGCAGCTGGTGACAGGCTGCTTCTCTCAATCTGCTGCCAGCCTGTTCAACACACAGCTCTCTATCCAACTCTTATCTTCATTGATTTCCTCCCCTGCCTCCAAACTTAGATATGCACTCTTTAAGAACAGGCCAACTGCAGAGTTTGGGCCCTAAGAAGCCAGGATATCTCACTACTTGGGTGGGGAGTCCAAAGTATCAACAGTGCTGCATTTAGGCATCGTAATTTTGGTGCAATTAGTTCAAAAGCATTGGCAAAATTTGCGGCAGAACAGGAATAAAGATGTTATATAGCTTGTGACCTCCATGCTAAACACGTGGATTCACAGCAAGTGATCTTGGATTAAAGCAGCCGCTAAATATGCAGCTGAGGAGTTTCCAGTGATGTATGTGTTAGATCTACGTTATGTCCATATATTGACACGGTCATGAATTTCCATGTCAAATGTCTCAGCTGGATATTGCTGAAGGCTGTGTTTTCTATCCAACTGAGATGGAAGATTCAAAGCCCCCTCCCCTTCACCTCTGCAACATTTTCTCACTCCTCCGTTCCCTCCTCTGTCATCTCTTTTCCCTTTTCTCATGGTTTCCCTCTGTCTTTCTCCACAACTCTTTTTCTTTCATTCTCCTCTTGGGTCTTGCTCCTCTATCCTACTGCACCTTCTTCTCCTGCCCCTCCCCCTCCAGCCTCCTTTCTACAACTCCCCCACCACACTCTTTCTCACACACACACACACACACACACACACACACACACCCTTTATGCCGGCAGACTCCATCGATTGATTTCCCCTCACTGTGACACATTTGGTGCAGCCGCATGTGGCCTATTAATTATATCCACAGCAGACTCTCGTCACGCTCCCCTTTTCCTAACAATAAAACCCACCCACCCACCCCACATAAAGACACACACACACACACACACACACACACACACACACACACACACACACACACACACACACCAGAGCAGGCAACTATTGGCCTACTAGAGAGCATCCATGACCCTGCAGATCGCCCTGTAACCAGTGGATATGACTGAGAAGCAGATAGACAAGGGGGAGGACTCAAACCCGGAGCATTTGAGTGGAGGCAAACAGACAGTGGCAGTTGAGGCGAGGTTGGGCCCATGTTGCGTGTAATCTGGCTAACATCTGTTAGCCATCATGTGTGTGGCTCCATTTAAAGTCCAGAGTGGACTAAGAGCCCGAGGAGGCACCCTGCATCCCCGCTCGCAGGCTTTTAGCGGTGTAGCTCCGAATGTTTCCCTCTCCACAGACACAGAGACGGATCGAGGAATAACAGGAGCGAGGAGAGAGGACAGCAGAGACAGAAGCTGACACGCACTCAGCAGAAAAACAACAGCACTTAGCGCATCAGACGGCTTTTTCCTTCATTGTGTGTGTGTGTCCATGTTTGTGCAATTGCCTGCATATGCGTGTGTGTGTGTGTGTGTGTGTGTGTGTGTGTGTGTGTGTGTGTGTGTGTGCATCTGGCAAACAATACAGTAAGCCTTCGCTGCAGGCCTCTTACAGCCTCAAAATCCCAGGTTTTTATATTTAGCTCGTAATCACTATAATTTCCAAATTAGATACAGGCTGGCCAAGTACACATTCCTTCTGTACAATAGCCCTAAATGGTTGTCCTATCATCTCTGGAGACAATCAGGAGAGAGACACTTTAAATATTAGAGTGATATTCAAAGACAATCCATAGTGATAAAAACAAGCGGCGCGTGCTTAACAGCTGCTGTTGACGATACTGTGCAAGGGGAGGGGAGGGAGACACAGATTAAGAGCAGATTACAGAGCCTTTCCCTCTAGGGCCTCCATATTCCAGATTGACAATGTGGTGGGATTGGGAGATCAACCTGGAGATTTTCATATGAAAAGATGTTTTCCATCAGAGATTAATGGCTGTTATTATTCATTAACTTTTTTTTCCCCCTTGCTCTCAAAGCCTTGTTTAGCCTGCTGCCAGCACTGAGAGCAGAGTTGTCGAAAAATGAGACAAACAGAATACAGCGTACGTTCGGTAAAAGGAAAGGAGGAGGCAAGAGAGGATGGAGAAGCATGTTGTACTGAGAGGCATCTCTTGGCATGAAAGCAGAATGCTCAAGACCATGCACTACATCTTACCATAAACAAAGGCTGGGGCTCATGCATTATTTATTGGCAATAATACTGAAGAGTGCGTGCATCAGACCAATACATTAATCATATGATCATCTGGAGTTTACACTAGCTTATACTGTATCTGTTGGTTTGTTTGTGTACATGCACTGGTTGTCCATACAATTACATGTAGGAGGATAAAAATCAAACATGTTTTCAGTGTGATGCATTGTCTAATAATATGATCTCTGTTCTGAATGTTATTATATAGTATAATAATATCAAATAAAATTAACATTGACTTTAGAAACTATGAATTTTTCATAAAAAAAAACTGTTGAATAACCAATGGGCATGAATTTCAGGCATCATCCTCATATTACTTATTAAAGAACTAATAAAAATGTAAAAAAAAAAAAAAAAAAAAAAAAAAAACCTAGTCAGATAAAATCAAACTGCAAGCCATTTGTTAATCCTTTTGACACTATCTGATTCATTTCGCAAGCAGCCAAAGTAATTATAACATCAGAAATATTCTTTATGGGTCTTTGCCCATTGCCGTGCTCTATAATTAGAGAAAACACAACAGCACAGCAGCAGTACCCAGCAGGGTGAATCAGGGTCCTCCCCAGTATCAGAAGAAGAGACCATAAAATAAAAAATAAATATATAAGGAAAATAAAAAAGGTCGCAGATCCCCTCTGGTTATTGATCTCAGTCCATAGTGGTGCAAGTGTGTGAGTTCCATTTTTGAATGTGTTGCATCTGTGCATACATGTGTGAAGGTGTGCATGTGTCCGTTAACATGCTGGCGTGTGTGTGTGTGTGTGTGTGTGTTCGCGGGGTTGGGTGTTGTGTTGGTGTGTGTTCATAGATGATCCCATGCCAAAGAGGAAAAATCCCACAGGGTGAATCAATAGATAGTGCTAGATAATGGAGCCCTGCTCAGACAGCTGTGTTCTGCCTCTCTGTGTGCTTGCTTGCCTGGCTGGCTGTCTAGCTGGTTTGATGACTGGTTGGCTGGATGACTGACTGTTTGAGTGAGTGGATGACTGGCTGGCTAACAGGCCGGCTGAGGGACTTCAGTTAGCCCACGTAGCATCCCACACCTGCCAAGGCATAGCTTGCTATGTACTGGTCAATGGACAACACCCACTCACAGCTCAATTCACAGAATAATTACAAATGCAGACACACACAGGGGTGTGCACATGTGCAGCAAAGAGGACACACAGAGAGACACGTGCAAACACAAACACACACAAGCAAATGCTAAAAAGTACAAAGTTGTCATTGTCATGCTTTTGCTTCATTCTGGAAAACATCCTTAAACTCTCTCTCCCTCTCTTTTCTCTCCCACACCCACACACTGCTCCTGATATTCAGAAACACAAATGGATGATATAATAATAAAGTTAAAGTACAATCCTCTATATACATAATCTTCATATTACATGTGAGGGCTATAATATAAATTCTTATACAGATCTATATGAAAACCCCACACGTCCCTGAATTATTACATCTACTATGAGACAGACAGATGGACCTGAAAACATAATATCTCCAGCCACAGCTAATGTCGCCATGGAGGCATCAAAAGATATTTCTTATACAACAAACTTCAATGAAAAACTTCTTTGTATGTTCGGTTGTTGGAACTGATCAAAGGCCACACAATTCAATTTAAATCACTAAAGTATCAGAGAAATTAGTCTCTCTCGATCTCTGCCAGGCTTCATAATCAATACCAATAAAAATAAATCCTTTATCTCATTTTCTTAAGTGCACTCTTTATTGATCTATGGTTTATGACTTAACTAAACAGCCAATAAATATTAACAAGTTATCCAGCCCTGATGAAAATTATCAACAGATTACAGTCATGTATCAAAACATGAATGATAAATTCCCTCACGCTTTCTAGTCCCATTAAAAAGTATTATTTACAAATTCATCTGAGTGAAGCTTTCAATTAAATATCTGCTGAGAGCGTAAAGGCATAAATGATGAAACGGTGGCGCAATAGCAGATTTTCATGTAAGATTAAAGCGAGAGATAAAACAAAAAAAAAAAAAAAAAAAAAAATGTTGACTTGATGAATTTGCACGACCATGGTCCAGTCTGCAGTTTCACTGTTCATCTTCCTCCCTGCACCAGAATCATCCCTTGGTTTGGAGGTTGTCAGTTGCAGTGCCATAAGAAATAAAAAGCTGACAAAAAAAGTGCAGAAAATTACTCCTTAATTAAAGAGCCATGAAGGAAGACTGAAGGTTTGTAATGAACACACACACATACACACAGACACACACACAGAGTAACACAGCTACTGCAGGTTTGATGTGCTGTGGCTAATGAGAAAGGACAGTGGACCACAGTAACCATGTCTCTTCCTCTCCAGTAAAAACGAGTTCATCGTTTCACATCATTATTCAAATCAACCCCCTAATTCCTAAAATATTTGCATATTTAAAACTGGCTGTCATTTTTCTTGCCTTAGGCTGACGCAAGTCGGAGTGATAGAGAGGGAAATGAAAACGGTTCGCTACAGTGAATGCACTGCAGGAATCTTTCACATCAAATACACTGTAGCTAAACACACAATAGCAGAAACCCCGATGCTTAAACGTTCCTGTAGGAATGTTTGTCGCGGGACAGCAGAAAGCTCACCTCTCTTATTTATAATTCATGACACATCAGTCATTAGCTGTCATCGTAACTCAGCTCACATCCTGCTCAGTCATTAGTGCCGACACAGCATGACCACTATGTGCCACATATCACGTGAATTAATTTTTCTCCATAGCATTTCCTGACCATAACTATTAACATGAGAGTTCCAGCAAAACCAGACAACTGCTGGTAACATGTTTAATCTACCAACATGGCAATAGTACTGAGCCTGGGGTTCAATTAAAGATTATTTCATTATCGATTCATCTGCTGATTAAGTGAATAATCATTTAGTAGGTGACATCATCAGCCACCTTGTTTTGTCTGACAAAAACACAAAACACAAGTACTGAGTTTACCATCACATAAGACAAAGTAAAGTAACAAATCTCTTTTTCAAGGAAAAAACTACAATAACTGAGCATCAGAATAGTTGCTGATTATTTTTCCTGCCAGTTACTTGATTAATTAATCAACTAATCATCATCTTTATGTTGAAAGTTGACAGGACTAGCCACTCAGGCTGGGTGTCATTTGAAAATCACTAAAACAATACATTTCATCCCACAGGAGCATAAACATCCTTTTTTTTCTAAAGACGTGGAAAAGCAGCCATACAAAAACTTTGCCAAAATAAAATGCAGTCTAAAATGAACTTTCTGTTCAAAGAATAAATAACCTATTTCAACTGCTTCATAGACTGTTTAGTTTAAGCATCAAATGATGATGATGTGTTCAATAGATTATAATCTATAAAATTACTAAAACTGTAAGATAAATGCAGTGGAGTATAATTGTTAAGTAATTAAAATGTATATATTGATGTAAAAACACTAGATAAGATGTAGACAATAACAATACTGGGCTGAATTTGTAGCATGACCCAGAATTAGAGGAGGACATGGGACACCACATCCTTGTGACGCTGCGGCTACAGATCCAAAACCTGATCCTCTGAATGGAGCTGATACTCAACACCGTGCCTCTGTCCAAACTGGTCAACAAAGTGCCACGAACATATGGGTCATATTAGACGTGGCATGAATGGTGGCGCAAGGAAAACCGCACAGTGTATTGTCCTGAGCTGCTTGGGTGCGCGTGTACGCATGCAAGTTTCCTGGTGATGCATGTACGGACAGCGAGTGTGTTGCATTCACATCAGCTAAATGGGACTTCACTGAACCATGTCACTGGAGCAATCAATAGATGCAGACATCTGGTTAGTGATGGTATGTGAAGTATGCATGTGTATGTGTGTGTGTATCTATGTGTGGGGGGTAGAAATGGTATTGTCCAGAGTCCTCTGAGTCATGTAACATAGCACTGCCTTTGTAATCGAAGAGGAGAGTTCCTGTAATGATTTATTCACAGCAACATCAAAGATACATTCAAGCACAGGTGTCAAAACTCCCATATTACATGTCATGTCCACAGAGTGTATTTTCCTATAAATCTCCTTAACTCTATTTCATTATTCAATATCTCTATCAGACCCATTGCTTCTTATTTGTAGCACCATTTTAAAGTAAGTTGCATCACTTTCCGCTGAGTCTAAGCAGCACACTAAACGATGATTCACATACAACAAACAAAAATGAAATAAAACAAGAAAAACTGAAGGAGAGTGAGACTGCCCAAGAGAGACAGACAGATACACGCACAAATACAGAAGCAGAGAGAGATGAGTGTGAATAGGAGGGAGAGAGAGTATGCCGAATCCCACTCAGACCACCTGCTCATCAGTTCCTCTGGCACAACAGATACTGTCATTGTCCACACAAACACAAACACACACACACGCACGCACACACATACTAAGCTCAAATATAAAAATCTCCCGGTGCGCTCACAGAAAGCCTTTCCCAGTCCCTCCCACATCAGATGCTGGGCACACAGACTTGATTTAAAACTGTTAGGTGCCATTCAATCTGGGCTTGGTTTGGAGCCAAGCCTCGGACATTTCTCAAAGGTTCTGCTCAGTTACCTGCTCAGTTATTTGTTCCAGCATACTTCAGAAAAGTAGCCTGCAGTGTGTGCTGTATGAGTGTTTTCCTTACCCGGGCTTTGGTTTTGTTTTTCATTGTTTGCTTGTTGTTAAGGGAATAATAATTTGTGTTATTTCTGCCTAATTTAAAAAAGACTGTAACAGATAAGGAGCAGGATCAGGAGTTCCTACTCGGTTCAAGGTTTTGCCAATTAGTAGAAATGTCACGGCTGCACTGCTCCGCAAACACTTCATACATAATTAAAATAAGCAAAAAAAAAAAGCTCATGTGACATGTTGGGATCTCAGGTGAACACTTTTATTATTATAAAGTATGGTTTTTTTTTTTTGTTTGTTTGGTTGGTTTTTTTTTTTTAGTATTATAAAGTATGTATTAAGTATTTTTGAATGTAAGTATTTTGTTCTAATCATAAGAAAAATTTTGACCCACAATCTGATACCTGAGATGTCAACAAAATCTGAGTCAAACAATGAGAACTTCCTTGTCCTCAAAAAATGGAAAAAATATCAAAATAAACCAAAGAAATACTGAGTATTTTTGAAAAAATGAAAACAATAACCAATATGTTATAGACTGGAAAACATGGTTTGTCTCTCCACTTTCACCCCCCCCCCCCCCTTCAATTATTCTCCATTGAAGGGATTCCATTGAAGGGACAGGTGCAGCTATGCAACAGCCCTACCCCCTAGTGAAAAACACAGTCCACTGTGTACATGCAGTCGCATAAACACATGATGGTACACAATATATAACACACACAGGCATATGTACAAAACACCCTCCAACCCCACTGGCTGTGTATTGTTTGGTCAGAATGTGTGTGTGTGTGTGTGTGTGTGTGTGTGTGTGTGTGTGTGTGTGTTGGGGGGGTTACTCAGGTACCCAAGGTAATGGCACCTGGGGTTATTCAGGCCTAAATGGCAGCTCTGGCTACACTGCAGCTCACAAAGTGCCTGTATGAGCACTGCAGAGACTAATGCGCCTGTGCACACAATGTTTCGCTCAACTACAAAGGACAGGTGTGTGTGTGTCACTAAATTGTCCCCCCGTTGTCTGGGCCTCTCCGAGTGGCAGGCCCTGTCCATTAGCCGCAATTTAACAGGATGATCAGAGTGCTTGAAAAGGGCCACATCAAACAGGTCTGGAGAATCCCAGGTGCCCAACGCAAACGCAGGCATCGCCAATAACCAAACCCACTTACAGGCCTAATGTATTCTGTGAGGGAAATGAAGATGTTCCTCCTCTATCCAAGGCTCTTTTGTTCTGTGGCGAACACACAGGACGGATTGTTTCTAAGTTCACATGGTGTCTAGGTGATGAGAGCAGTGAGGGCAATTATCTTTCTGAAATGCATATTAATATTTCACTAATGGAAGGCTAATGGTCCTGTTATGGTAAAGTAATAATATACTGTAGGGAGAGTAAAATACAAAAGCTAATGTTAAGTACAAAGGCAAAGCAAAAGCTCTGATCTTGCGCTCAGATATTCACCCTATGTAGTTAAATTTGACGTGAGGACGTGAACTCACTTATCACTGTTATGTTTATGCTTTGAGGAAGTGCTGACAATGATCAGTGCAGGTAAGAGCTTTAGATTTTACTATAATTTCAGAGCATAGTAGGCAAAGTCGAATAATGTAGACGACTCGAAAAAATATGTACTTAGATTCAGTGGGGATCAAATGTCTGAGACCACTTTCCCATTCACTTAAATGGAAAATGGAACATTATTCTGTCATCAGTAGTATTATTTCTAATGTCATCCTATCTGTGTCTACTTCCTGACTTGTTTGGAGTTTGAAGAGGACTTCAGTGGTTCTAATGTTTTTTGTACTCTGTATAAATTATATGCACTTTAATCTACGGAAATACTTTACACAAGCAGCATTCGCAGCAGTTAAACCTGCAACTCATAAAGCTCTCCACTCTCAGAGCAGGATCACATCTCTCTGAGCCTTCAGGAAAAGACATATTTCAAACTTTTGTTTATGTTGGATCACTCCTTCTTGTATGATATCATTCCTCCTCCTGAATCTAGGACAAGGCCCAAGCAGGACGATGGAATTGGGACCAAAGGACACACCGTCCCAAGTTACCTTGTTGATTTATGACCATAAATCTGCCCCTGTCGTGACCTTTATAGGTGTCACCCAGACAGGGACACGGCGCTCAGGCCGAGATGACAAAGCTTCTCTCCGAAGGTCATGCCCTGCCCCGTAGCCACATTCTCTGAAACTCATCACAAGCCCCAGACACACTTCTCCAACTGCATTAGCTTCTTCTGGGAAAACTGTGTAGCCGCAGGCCGTAGGACTGTGACACTAAAGCAATCATAACCACCTGCTCGTTGACGTGCCCCAACTGTGCAGAAGTGCACCATGCTCCTTTTTCACGTTCACTTTCCAGTCAGTATTTGTCATGCTTTGCCTTGTGCTGATCCACATCAGCTCATTTATCAGCCTGTTTTAAACATCACGTGCTTTACTGTAATTTAAAACAAAAAATCAATGACAACACTAGCACTTAAAATATACAATACAAGCAAGCATACAGGCAAAGGGGGCTGAATCATAAAAGCTAAATAAGAGTGATTTTCTTTGAGGCAGGAACACTCATCACATCTGATCGCAGTATTTGACTGATGAGCTTCAGACACACAAGCATAAAGAGATGAAGAAAGAGGCAGAGAGCGAGAGAGAGACTGGGTCCTTTTACAATGACAGGTGTGCAACACTGGCTGGCCCCTTTGAAAAGCATCCATTTCCTTAGCAACTGGACGTCAGCTCAATTCAGCCAGGCGATTTTAGCAGATGGCTTGGTAAATACCTTGCCATGTGTTCCTGAGGAGAAACTATAATGCATCGTGACAAAACACACTCACATTCGCTCAACCTCACACAACATAGCCACATAATCCAACCATCCTTACACCATCCTTATTCTTATGCTATTTAGTGTTGGTTTGCAATAAAACAAGTTAAATTGTGTTTCCATATGTATGTATCAAGGTTTCACACTTTCTAAATCACTTTTTTGTGGCCATTACAAAGTTAATAGTGAATGTAATACAGTCTTCCTTTGTAACAATCAGCCACAGCCAAAGGTCTTATTTCATTTAATTACGTAACCATGGTTACCGCCACTTTGTGCATACTGTACAGAAAACAACTAAAGGTTCCTCTATTGAAAAAATAACTCCAAGGGTACAGCAAATGCAGTGCCTAATGAAATGCCTTGAACCATGGGAGACACACAATAGCTCCTTTCAAACGACACACTGTGGAGACATGTAAACAGGTTGGCTGATGAGACGGTGCAGAAATGGTGTGGATGAATGTTTAAATATGGACCTTTAAGCTGAAAGTCCAAGGTCTCTATATGAAGCACTGTTCTTTATTACCTGTTATCCTTTCTATGCAGGCAATGCCGCTCTGACCTTCCCATATTATGTTGCCAGTCTTCAAACCTGCACTTACCTTCCCTTTAAACATACATGCGTATCAATCTGTTACCAATTCTATCACCATTCGTTATGCCTTCACTGTTGTACCACTGTCATTTCTTTTCTCACTGCCTTTAATCTATTATATTTATCTCTACAATTGTATGCAGCATATTTAGATAACGCTTCTAATTCTTCTTTTCTCTTTTCTGCCCCTGTGATGCAGCTACACAGGGCAGCTGGGACCAGCTGTATAGTTCAGTTCAGCTACAAACCCTGTCATTAACATAAAGCCCCCTGAGTGGCCCGGCACTGGGACCTATGGTCATTGGGCTTGTTTGTGTATGTGTATGTGTGTGAGACAGAAAGAGTGTCACTCACAACAGCAGCAAGGACATCTCCAATGGCTTCAATGTACGGTATATTGTGTTGGATTGCTTCAGCCTCATCTGGATGATGTGATGGCCCAAATTGATCTCTGACAAAATATTATCAATTCAAGTGACATTGTTTTTTAATAAGAAAGAAAACTGTGTATTTGTTTATTGACAAGTTACTTTTCATTAAACCCATTCCCCTTAGCAATTGCTGTTACTTAGTTCTTTATAATGATAACAGTGGAAGATTTACTATCCTAAATTCTTTATCGAGGGATTTTTTATTTCAGGCAGAAGTGGACAAAAGATGGTTGAACATTTCTATGTTGTGACTGTTGATTTTGCCACAGCCAGATTTTGGCAGCTGTAACAATCCTGCTAGTTTTACTAATATTAGCTCATTGTTGAAAACACAACCACTGGGCAACTTTTTAATATTTCCAGCTGTCACATATTAAAATGCAAATTTTGCAAAAGGGTCTTACATTGTATGCCCTTATTCGCTACACACATCATGCTAAAAAAAAAGCCTTAATGCAATGCAAGCCTTAAAGCATGTCCCAGGCAAAGACTCAGCACCCTCACCTGTCAACAAAACCTTTAGCTGCATAGCTGCCATTGTTCATATGCTTAAATAAAATGTTTTTACTTCTACTTCTACTCAAGATTACAAGATAAAATACTCTGAGGATGAGGGCTAACAGATGTGTTGACACTATCTCTGGGAATGCTGTTTAGGGTTGTTGAAGTGTAAACTATTTCAAATCCAACAAAAAGCAAGCTGCTTTATACCTTTATACCCCTGCTCTGATGTGCCAATACTGTCAATAAATCGCTTCCAAACGGGGGAGAAATGTACTGTTAATACAAGTGAGTTTAACATTAATCGTAACCCGCGGAAGCAATTCTGTCCATTGTGTTCAAGTAAACTGCAGCAGAGTTATGAAGTTATGGATCTGTTATTCGCCGTTTCAGATTCTGAAGGAGAATATCTTCCTTTAGATGACGATTGGTTGTGTAATAACAGTCATGGTGACGGTGCGTATGGTGTGACGTTGGTAGTGACGGTGCATCATTCTTTCTCATTTACAGTAGTAGTTACCTCTAACCACTTTCAAGCCACGGCCTTTTGAAATCTTGACATCAAAATCCAGCATTTCGTTAAATAAAACCCCAGTGTTTAAAGAGTTAATATAGGTAGCATGCTAGATAGCCAGACTTGCTAATGACTGTGCCTGAAGTCACATGCTACACCTGGTTTTCGTTTACTAAAAAAGGAAAAGACAGTAATTCTAGTCAGGGGTGGAAACAGTCAAATTGTCAAGCTCAATATTTATTTATTTCAGTTGTCATATTGTTTGAGGAAAAAGCAACTTTTTTGACAGTAAACACTGCAGGTAGAGTTATTGACAGTTGTGAGTTTGCCTTAAATGTTCACTATAACACTAACTCTATTGGGTGAGCCTATAAAATACCACTTTATAATGAGTTCATCGTCAACATAGCAAGAGCAGATCATACACAACTCAGTGACTGCAGTGGAATTGAATATTAGTTTTTAAATATTATTTATTTTAATATTTTCAATATTACTATTTTGCGGTGATCAGAAGAAAATGGAAATTTCAATAAGTGAAATTTGTCAAATTAGTTCAATTTCTGCACAGTTGTCTAGTGGCAGTGAACTTCTGATTGTCCACGTCAAATTTACACATAAAACAACGCTCCCCCAAATAAATATGTCCATATGCTTGTGAAGTGTAACAAAGAAATGTGAAGGCCTAAACAAAATAAATTAAAAAAAAAGTTCTATATATTAAGGCGCTTCACTGGATATACTGTGGCCAGTGCAGTACCTGTCTGTGTGGACAAGAAATGGAGCTGGCTGATTGCTTGCTGTCTGTGTGCCCACCACTGCTACTGTACAGCATGTTAATGCACATGAACAGAGCTTTGTATCTCCCTCCCTGCCCACTGCCTGTTCACCACTCAGCTCCCCATATGCCGCTCCCCTGCGCTCCTCTCATCCAGCCACTGGGAGCTTGATTAAGCCTGACTTGTCACCAAATTACACACACAAAGTTTACATGCATTCCCCGGCTCTCCAGCTGTTGCAGATTTGTTACAAAGAATAAATCTTGAAGCAGTTGACTGAGCAGGTCTGGGATGTCTGCCGCCTCATTGATAGGGAGAGATGGCAAAAGGGTGGGGGGAGACTGAGAGAGAGAAAGAGACAGAAAGGGAAAGCAAGACAGACAGGCATGCACTGTATGAGAGGACCAAAGCTGATTCGGAAATTGACCCGGCTTTTTATCTGCTTTGATTGGTTTTATTCTGTGCCTGTGAGCAGAAAATATATCTTAACAGACTGTATTCACCAATTAATTAGTAAAAAACAATAGAATTGTCTTGGCAAACACTGACATTAAATCGGCCTAGTGATTACCAAATTGTACCGACACTAGCTTTAAGACAATATGATACAAATTAAATACAAACTTCCCATTACAATCAACAAAAAATTTGACAAAATAATCAAGGCCAAACTCACTGGGCCTTTCTGTAGCTTTCAGCCATATACCACAATCTACTACCACTGAACTACTCAACAAAAATAGCTCTGCCACAGATAGACACATGAAGGAAGGTATATGAGGACAAATCAGAACACAAAATAAATATTTTTAAGTGAAAAACAAACTTCTTAAATTGAGCTTATTCCTATTGACAGCATGCCCTTATTTCTTTTTTTTTTTTTTTTAAAGGCTAAATTTTAAGGATTGAATGCAAGATTTAGCTATAAGAGCTTGAAGGCAGTTAATGGAGATTTCTCTGAAGTCAATGTACTTGAAATCTTGACATGTTCCCTCTCAATATGCTTCTTTTTCTCTGTCAGATAACGAACATGATTTTTTCTCTTCTGTTTCTCTTCCATCTTTTTATGATTATGATTTCTCTCTTAGATCATCTAAATGGCTGTGGCAGTAATTGCTGTGTGGGCATCATTACCCAAGAAAGCATGAATAAGACACAGTAATGAGCAAAAGCCCCGGAGCTCGCTAGACCGTTGATCAATACCATTAAACAATGTGCACTTTGAGCCGAGCTGCGTTCGAGAGCTCCAACACTCAAATGGATATTCCTCATAGTACTAATGGCTTTGAACTAGGCCTCCATTACCATGTATAAAACGCTGCTTATTAACATAATCAAATCTCTCTCTGTGTTTTTTTGCGTCAGAGATAATATGAAAAGACAGGAGATTGCTAATGTAATTAAGCGTATGCTATAATTACTATCCTCTGATCACATGACCTCTTCTCCTAACAAAGCAGAATAAATAGTCCCATTACCCTGACTACTGCGTTGTGATTTGGTACATTGCTGGTTTACATGTTATCTGATAGTCATACGTAAACAAAATGGCGCCATGTGCCAACACTGCTACTAGATTGCGACATGTCAAAAACTTAAAACAAATAGAGAAAATAACCTAGCTGAAAAAGGTTTAAAAGAAACAAACAAAAAAAAATACTATTTGTGTTTTGAAAATTAAAAATTTTAACACCAAAATCCATTTCTGTTGCAGCCAGAACCAGCAGGACTGCAGCAAGAAAGCCATTATGATCAGTGGGTTTAATTACAAACATTTTAATTTGCATCTCAGGGCTCTATTCATCACATCCATCTCGGCTAGCAGCCCTGTTCTCCCTCCATATGCCCAATAAATAAATAAGAAGCTAAAAGAGATTCTGGGCCCTGAGAAATGATTACTATTTCACTTACAATTACCAGGATGCTAATGGCTATTGTATTGATTGCTCTACCCTTTGAGATCAAGGTCATATGAAAATGTAATCAAAAAAGCTTTGATAATTCCTGCTGAGCCATGAAATTAGAAAATGCAATTGTGAAGCTGGGCTAAAAATATCAGATCACCATTGACTTAACTGGAATATGTCACGCTACGTACAGTAAAAAGTATTAGTCTATTTTTCAGTGGGTTTCTTCACATCTGAACACTATGGCACCCTCTGTGTTACAATTTTATTTTGATGTGAACAGAATATCTCACTCTCTAAAGTAACCAGTCTTACATGGGAGGGCAAATTTTCTGCATATTTGTCAAGTGTGTGTATCTCTGTGTGCACCATAAAACAACATGCCAACCAGTGTGTGTTGTACCATCATTGCCGTGCATCTATTGTGTTGCTCGCTAACTTTAATATGATGTTAATGTGATGCTGAGAGCTAATAGAATGATTGATGAGGTTATGAAACTGATCAGTGAAACTGTGTCAGATAACAGTCACCAAAAGTACAATGAATGGCTGAACAATAACGACGCGTCCTCTGATGACTGCAGATGGTTCTACTGTACGTCACAATTAAACAGTGGCCTCATAAATTACTGTTTAACCCTGGAAGCATTTGCTGTCATTCACATTTTGAAGTCATTTCCACAACTCAAATTTGAAATTCACTCATTAATTTGCCCTGGCAGACGTTCAACCTCAGTATATCAGCTCTGTCAACTCATTAAAAGCACATTCTTTAATAGAGGGTCGTCCTAGAAATGAGATGTAGTTTGCCAATATAATAAGATTTATGTTGTTTGTAGTGCAACTACCAGTGCTTGCTGTGCTGTAATGAAGATAATTGTTACAGTATCACCATAAGCAACCGGCGGTGAGTAATGCATAAAAATAAATGTCAAAAATCATTTCCCAGCACGTAAGGGAAAAAATATATATCCATGTGTTTTGATGCAGAGCATTTCCTCCACTGCAACACTAGGAATTCATACTCGAAATAAATGCCAGTCCCAGCCCTGTGCATGCCTATACCCTCCAGACATCCTCCCCCGTATCCCAGAAACCTCTGTGTGTTTAGGAATCAAGCTCCACCATGACTCTGCGTAGCGCCTGGGAAGATATAGCCACACGTCCAAAAATTTCCATCAATGGCGGCTAAACTCCTCCGCAGCAACTCTGTGATAGGTTAATCCCTGTATCACACTTCAGCACCAGTTCACTAAGCGGCTTAAAAGGACACATTAGAACGATGACAATGACCCGCTAATGGTGTTACATTTCTCTGAAGCATTATGAGCTATCTTTGTCACGTTTATCTTATAATGAGATCTGTCAATTGGGGGAAAGAAGATCCCATGCAGCAGCCAAGGACGTTGATATTTCACATAATAAATAATGACCTAGAAAAGGGAGAAAACAAACCTTGATCCCTCTTCCCTGATCTGTTTTCTTTGCAGGCGACAGAGCGGGCAGCCCCATGGGGGCCTTGGAGCTCAGTGTCACCATTTAGATTACTGGCTGCTGTGCAGACCAAAGTCCTCAGGGCCACCACAACACCCCCAACCGCACCATGTGTGATTGATGACTGCCGGTTCCCATGGGTGTTTTACAACATTTCCTCAAGCAATGTCCCCTGAAGAAAATGTGCCATAATTCATCATGCTATTACTGTACCGAGTCCAAATAGTAATTTTGTCCCCTCTAATTTCATTATGGCGTGCATTTTCATCCTCCTGAATGTTTTTTATGACAGGGGAGAAATAAGGCTACATTCAAGAAAGGGGCATGGGTCCAATATGGATTGAGTACATACAGTAATGAGTACAGTTGCAAATTATGTTTCTGTAGTGCAGAAATATGTTGCTTTTCTCTTAGTCACTACTAAAGATCCTTTTATGGAAAAGGGTATTTTAAACATCCAAATAGACTCATGTTCTCTGAATTGACCATTCCACAGAGTCCAGTAAAAAAAATCCTTATAACTGTTCTTGCTAAATGAAGCATTCACACGAGCATATCTGAGATAAATATCAGCTGATGCATAATGTGCTGTGCACCCATTTCCACATCCAAGCACAGCATTTCTAAGTGTTTCTGCTAAATGACCTTTTGGTCTAAACTTTTTACTTTGTATTTAATTCAAAGTAATTTTACAAATGCTCCAACCTGTTCCAACATCTAAGTCCAGGGTGGAAGGACCTTTGATTTTCAGCTCTTTTAAGCACATGGTATTATAATAATTTTTTTTAAGAAATACTCAAATAAAAACTCATTTCAGGCCACTTCTGTAGATGCAGCCTCTGGGTTCACCACTTCAAATAAATACTCTCTAGAAACACTAAACAGCCTTTGTGCTAAAAGCAGGGACTGTGACAAAATGTCATTTCTTCACATTTCAATCTGCTGCTGATTTCTTCTTGTTGTCTAGCTCATTTATTAACCTTAATAGAGTAGATGACACATAAAAGCAGAAAATAAAACAATAAAATAGAAAAGAAAGGAAAATTACTGAGTTTTAATGGTCTCTGGTTGATTGCATTTATGCCTACAAATAAAATGGACTGTAGAGACCAGAGTGATGTCAAAGAAACTCGCACTGAAGAAAAGCTATTTAGGTTCAGCACCAAACATGAATTTTAAAACCTGCTTCTCACCCATTCAACATAATCAACGAAACAGATATAGAGAAAGTAAACAAAAGGCAGAGTTATTCATAAGGTTGTTATAGAAGGAGAGACTGATGTTAGAAATGACCGAGCAAAGCCATGTCAATTATGTATCATGTTTTTTGCATGTCCCCTGGATATTAATTATTCTGTCTTTGTTATGCACTTTACGTGGGTTACTGCACAGTCGCAATTAACTTTGCCCAAGCAGCCATTTGGATGATTGAAGAACAGACTTAATGGGATGAAGGGTCTGTGTTGTCTTGTTTTCTTTCAAACATGCAGACAAGGTTGAAACAAGGCACATCATCATTAGTTCTCAACAATATGTATCAAATATCAGTATGTTTTGTGAAGAAAGCAATAAATACATGCCATAGGTACACACGTATGGACACATATGTTGTCACACACACATGCACATAAAGGAAACACAAATAAACACACTTACTCAGACAGTAGTCTCACTGTCTAGGATACTAATCCAAAAAGCACTAAGCTCTATTACTTTTAATTATCCCTGACAGCCTCTTGCTTTAATCTACACAAAGCACGTGCAAACGAGCTGTTACACTCGGCCTCCAAGAAAGGGGGACAGGAGAGGACGGCAGGCTGCCTGCCTGCCTGCTGAGAAGGCCTTCTCTGTGCATGACATGGACATGGGCTTCGGTGACCCGGCTGGCGCTCGCCTACGTCTCCTCGCCGGCTGAAGGCTCTGGGGCCGCCATGTGGCATCTGCTGCCATGGGGCTGGGCATGTGGCTGGGCCTGGGACTGGCCCTCTGTTCACCAGGCCTGTCTATAGAGCTGTAGCACATTTCTGGAATCTGGCGCTGTGTTACCAACCAAACCAATTCTACAGAGGAAGTGGCAAGGTCACCCTGCGCTCTGCCTGAAAGACCTCCACCTGCCACATTCTGCTCGGCTGTCATGCTGCACAGAGAGAGGTGGGGTTGGAGTGGGGGCACTTTGTTCAAAATTCAAAAGGTAATGCATTGTGCACACTGTTTCCATACACAATATTATTCACTGTAGTGACACGTTAAATTAATTAACAATATGAAAGTATGTAAAAAGCAATATGTCTGAATATAGAGGGGGTACATTTTGTGATATGTTTGCATCATCTGACTATAACCTGGCACATTAATTCAAAGGCACAAAATCCACTCTCACTAAAATCCATACTGGTGCTCAGCAGCTTACTATTTATCTTGATCTGTGTGACATCTATCGTCTGATCCAGTATGGTGAAGTTGGTACCAGAATGCATTTATATTGGTAGCAATTCCCTGGTGAGGGAAGGGGGCGTGTTTACCCCTGAAGGTTACTTCTTGTAAATCCTTGCATAGTTTATTCAAATAGTGCCCTAACCATGGTCTCCAGGATTTTCCCCTTACAGCAAGCAAAGCATGACCTTTACATTTGACGCTTGACAGTTCTTCAGATTCGCCCAACCAGAACAGATTAATGCATATTTATGTGTTTGTTACTGAGCAGTGGATGCTCTTTATCTCTTGGAGAACAAAAGACAGAGAGCTTTTTGCAGACACACACATGTGCACAACATGCATCCATGCACACTCACGTAAATGCAAGTAGACATCAACATTACCTGCATACTGGAGATTCCTTTCGACCTGGCAGAGGACAACATACCGAGACTTATCGTTGCTTAATATGTACAGCACCCGTACAGCACTAAAAGTACTAATAGTACTAATATAGGTCACCATTGAAAATATGTTCAATAAACTTAAAAATCACTCGTCAGAAGCTTATTTAAACATATCAAAACCATGAATTCAGTTTTCACTGCTCCTTCCCAGTGTCAATGTTGCCATGAATAGGCAGCATAAAGCAGGTCACTGTATGGTTTTTACATAGTTGGTCCATTTTACACATTGGCAACTGGTCGGGGGAAGATGCAGCCAAGATAATCTATTTAGATTGGCCAGGTTGAAAGCTGTGTATAGGCCCTCCTCAGATGGCAGTCTGACTGCACCAGCCGACCAGAGTCGAAGTCCAATGGCCTTTACATCTGTGTAAGGCATCTGTCAAAGGATGACCGTGAATCTCCAGTCTGGTCATGGCAGACATGTAGATTTCACTAGGGTAACACCAGCCTTCTTTTTCTCACTCAGTGCCACTCCCTGAAATGCCCTCTCTTATTTAAAAATATTTTGGTGGTACATATTTTACTGCCACACTCTATAAAAGGTGTCACATTAACGCAAGAAAGGAAATTAAAAAATATAGATGAAAATAGGCAGATGTGAAGTTCTGCACCCGTAAGGTATTTTTCTTTAAACACAGTAGAAAATAGCAGCGATATTAGCCCTCACATTTCAGCCCACACTGCTCTATTTGTGCAACAGTAAATAATTTGTTTCCATGCTCGTGTTCATGTGGCCTCTTCATGCTGTGTGTGTGTTTGTGTATTCCTCTGCATGTGAGAGAGAGAGAGAGAGACAGATAGACAGAGAGAGCATGCACGTCAACGTGTTTACTGGCTTCCACTCATCAATGTATAGACTCAAGGTTATCTGGGTGAGGGCCAAGGAAACAAGGTGCAGCAGTCTAAACATAGGCAGCCATTCCCCTCCATCTTATCAAGGTCTGAGATGAGAGGAAGGACAGAATTAGAAAGTTAACCTCACCCCCTCCAGACAGAAAGCACCAGGGAGCCAATACAGTGTTGACATGCAGCAGCAGTAGCCCTGTAGTTCTTATATATATTGTGAGCTCTAGCATTTTCCAGCGGAGCACCCTTTTATGGTCTTAAATTTAAGCAGGGGCAAGAAAAATTACACTTCTGTGTTGAAATTAGAAATAGATATTAAATCACAGAGATGCTGAAAGAATATAAACACTATTAACAAATGGCTTCCTGTGGAAGGTAAAAGTGCAGACCACGTGCAGTTTCACAAAAAGCTATTTTTGCATCATAATTCTGCACCATTACCAAGCCACCCAGCACCTCCGTTACTTGGATGTACAGCAGTAAGTAACCTCCACGCCTCAGTGCCACAGAGTTCTCTGGCGCAGCGAAAATCTAAGCGGCCACATGTGTGGGAGCGCAGAAATAGTGCACCATTAAAAGGTCCTGACTCACCTTGTTTTAAGTGCAAGGTCTAATTGCCAGCCTCTTTTCCAGAGGGCCAGAGCAGCAGCTGGCAGCAGGCTGTATCTACGGGGATAGCCATTAACGACGGTGGAGCTCGCAAAGAAATAAGGCCTGCAGACCCTGGCTCCCACATAGACATTCACTCTATTCTGAGACAGGCAAACACCACGGGGAGACAAATACACAGAGAATGGCCTCTGTGACTTCTCACCATACGTTTGACTCATAAATGGTGCTATTATTCTAGTTCCAGTTTGGTCAATCTTAAGTGTCTCTTATAAAAACAGTAATTATTCAGAATGTGGTACAGCCTTGTTCGGTAATTTAAATTAGCAACACTTCAGCCCTGCACAATTCACCAGAGACTCATTTTTGCAAGATATTAAAAGCAGTGATAAAGACGAACAGTGGTGTGTTCTTTCTTCTTCAGGTGATACATCGTTGCTATTAAAGGTTAACAGCTCTAATGGGGCTTATTTTAGACAAACCAAACAAGAACTATTTGTATTCAGTGTGGAGTATGAACTCTCTGAATGAAATCTCTTGCTATCTCTCTGACTCGTTCAGTCTTTCTTTGTTTTACACATTTTTCCTTACTTTTCTCACTGGGTCTGTTTCGGGTCGTTTACAGGTTAGATTGGTCAGATATGGATGAACAATGACATGATGCATCTGTGACGGATTCGCAATAGACTGGAGGCAGGCTGAGATGTGGTCAGAAATAAAATAAAATTTAAAAAAACACAAAGTGGAGCTCAAAGCATTTCAGGTTTTGGGTAAAAACATTATTTACTGTTTCAGGTAGAGGATTTGTGTTCACAGCATAGGTGGGAGAATGTGCTGGGTTTATAAATGCTCCAGAGACTCCATGGTCTTAACCCACAATTCATAGTGGACACCTCCTTAGGGCACAGTTGACCACAAACACATCATGAGCAGGAGGCCGTCCGACACAGTGCAAACACAGCACACTTGTGCCTTTCTTTCTCTGCTGGCCTAACATCGCAAAAACACCAAACACTGAGGTGTAACTGACTCCCACATGGGCTTGCTTACTGTCTCACCTACATGCACCCTCACTCAATTATTCTCATTGCCAAAACAGCAAACTTGCACGTAGGTTTTCAAAGAGTATTTCAGTTTTGGCTACAATGTGACTGAACAGAAGTCCAGAGGTCAGAGATACTTTACTCCTGCTACCTAATTTACCTTCTGTAAATTCTCTTAGAGATTTTAAACCTGCACATGTGGTTTAACAGTAGAAATGCTGAGATTCTGTCCAGCTGGCCTTGTAAAAGTCACAGGCAGGAGTGAGGGCTAGGACAACGCCATTTGTCATAACGTCAGCAAATTCAATAATTAATGGGCCATATCCTATCACAGTTCTCCAGTTTACCCCCCACCTCTCTCCCTCACCAGTCTCGGGCTCCTCGTGTTCAGGACCATATTGTAGTCTCTGTCTGTGGTCCGCCATCAACGTTTAATTTCTCATCATTAAGAGACGTCCAGTTGCACCCAGACAGTTATTTGCCCACAGTGACAGTGTACACACTCTCTGGGCTTCACATGGAGCATCAATCTCAGAGGGAACCAGCATGTGAAATGGAGTTGCTGTCATTATCTGCATGTGAAGAGTAAAAATCACCATTTTTATTTGTTTCTTTAGTTTCTTTGTTTGTGTGTTTGCAAATGAATTTTAGTTCTGATCAATAAATGAAATCATTAAATATAAGTGCGGCAAAGGTTTTATCTCATGCACACATTAAAAATTTGTGCATGCTTGCTTCTGAGAATGTAATTTGTATGCACAGAAGTGAGCGCACGGATATATGTGTTTGCGCAGGTCTATGTATGCGTGCGTGCATCTGTGCATGTGAGTCTGAGTGTATGCGACCCTGGATTTGATCAGCTGTAGAAGGCTCTGTGTTTACAAGGCCGAAGAAACAATGACAGTGTGTGGTTAGGGGCAGGCAGGCCAACAGGGCCCGTCCCAAACACAGCTGGCTCCGGGAGACTATACGAGGTGGAGCGGGGAACCACATCCCTTTTGATTAATGTGAGAGTGAGCATGGGAGACTGGGAGGATGGCAGCATTGTGCCCTGCTCTACTCTGCTCCTGCCAAGGAGGTGCATGTAGGTGAGGAAGGTCCGCCGTTGGCCCAAATGTCTCACTGCTCAGCGTGTGTGTGTGACAGAGAGAGAGAGAGAGAGAGAGAGAGAAAGGGAGCTGTGACACAGTTGAGTCATACATGTATACGTATTTAATTAAACCTTCAGACACACAACCTTTCAATTCTGATGCTCCATTTCAATCTTGAGGTCTGTGACAAATATCATCTCACAGATTCCCCATAGAAAAAAATAATAAATAATTTGTTAGTAAGTCCACTGAGCTGCGCAGATGCAGGTTCATTTTATTAAATTTGGTTTGTTTGTGGTGAGTCCTTATAAGCTTGTGATGTACGGTTGTTAACTAATAGCTAGCTGACAAGCTGGTAATCAAGCAGTTATATAAGCTTGCAATTGTTTTCTCTGGCACGGTTAGTTTTATCAATGTTAGGTCTTTTTGAATTCTAACATTCATTGTTGAAGTTAATTTTAATACATCGGGTGTCATTCAGAGGGAGGTATGCTAAAATGGAGCAAACTGCTTCTGGATAACTGAAATGTTTTGAATGCATGAGAAAAACCTGTGGTCTATTTATGATTCCATACGAGCCCTTCAGAAAGACAGCTACCTGTGAAGAATTTGTGAGCGCAGACAGTGTACTGGCTCTGTCCATAATCCATGTCCTCTCCTTCACCCAGTGACCACACACAGTTCGATAGATTACTATGGGGAGAATCTATGGGCGCAATCAGCTGGAGTGAAAATGTCAGCCACCCCTCCCTCAGTTTCTTTTTTGACATTTAGCCTGACACCAGAGGGGGTTCACTATAGTACATTACATCTAAGACAACACACAATGCCACAATATGCTGGGTCAGAAATGTGTCGAATCCTTTTATACAGACTCTGTCTTATATTTCCTATTATCACACACCTTTAACAGCACAGTATGAAGAAGCCACAAAATGTTTTCTCCTCCAGAATAGCATCAGTGTGCTCTGCTACAGCCTGCATTCCAACTACACTGGATGCTGTCTCTAAGAGACCAAATTCTCCTCTCTGCATCTTCTCCACCTCACCACCCTTTTTCCCCTTTCTCTCTCCCTCTTCATCACCCCTCCTTCTCTTCCTCCACCCATCACCCTCTCCCCCAGGTGGCTGTGGGGCCGGCCTGTCTGAAATGTGATAGGCATAATCCCATTTAGCCTAATTGCATCTGCGGGAGAGCAGCTCTATGTGTCCCATTGCGTGCCTACCGAACCCCCTGGAACACATTATACACACATATCACATAGAAACCTCCTCAAAATGGAGTCAAATACGCACACAAACACGCGCACGGGCATGCTTGCTCTCACGGGGCTTGTGCGAATCACATGTACAGCACTGGCAGGTCTCTGGTACACTTCTTTGTTTATCTTGCCTCATCAATAAATGTTCCAAAACTGAGACACTGATCGTTTTCTCTCGCAGACACATGCTGTCGGGGGGTCTGCGCCCAGTCTGCATTAGCACAGACGAGACAGAGAAGTCAGACAACCACGTTAGGAGGAGGGTGCTACAGTAAATGGCCTAATAAAAAGATGAATGGTTTAATCTGTATATGTCTATGTGCGTGCACATGCATGCACGCTTATGTGCATCCGCCTTAGGGTGCTTTGGTTCAGTGCATGAAGCGAGATGATGCTGCTATAGGGAGATCTGGGGAGTGGTCCACTGCAGTGGTAGCCATAATGAGACTCAGTGTTCTCCCAGGCTACTGCTCACGGATTATTCACACTAGAGTGGAGAGGGCAGAAGCATTAGGGCCAGTGGCATAGCAGCGTACTAATGATCATGTTAAGAGTCCAAACATGAAACTGTCATTAGATTTTTCCATGATGTAGTTAATTTAGAATATGTGTAGGCAGTATTTGATACATGCTAAAATGTGAATTTAGCAAAATGTTTTTCATGATATTTGATCCACTGTACAACCTCTCTATTTGTCTCTGTTTCTCTCTGTTCTCGTACACGTTCATGCATCTGTACTTTATTGTGGCCCTTTTGCAGGGAGGCTGTGACATATTGAGCTCGAGCAGGCCACAGATCAATCTGCGACACAAAGGAAATCAATGCCCCGGAACTGAGTTACTCCGATGGGCTGAGTGCAGATCATTAGATTTTCAGACGAATGAAGGACCATTACCATAAAACCAAGTCTCCTGTGGTGGAATTTAGTTGTATAGCAGGAATATAATAGTTATGTTCAAGATACAGATCATCACAAACATTGTTACTGGCAGTGGATAATAATCAAAATAATGACTTCTTCAGCTAAAACAGTCACTGTCTGGTATTTTCTATTAAGTGGCATGCTATCACTGTAACCAACTTGTGCAAATAAAAAATAAATAAATAAAATAAATAAAAATAAAAAAAATAAAAATCCTTTGAGTCAGTCTGTGAAATGAAACCCATTATCTTGAAAATAATAAATAGGCCCACTCTGCATAATGTGATATCACACATATAGAGTCCCTTTCATTACATCATATTCAAATAAGTCCCATATGGTCACATTGTTTTGGAGATAGGGACAAGAGAATGCTCAATCACCTGTTATTCTTAAGTATGGATAAAACTGCAACGCCGGTTTTCAAATGAGACAGCTTGAGTGTACCTCTCCTATATAAGAATAGCCACTACATTACAGAATCTCCAGCTGTTCCTTTATCCCCTACTCAATCCAGTCATTAAAACTTTCACATCTTTTCAAACATTTGTTGAGGAAGCTGTCAAACCGAGCCCTGATGTCTGAGCAGAAAACACAATTCACAAGAAAAAAGAAAAAAAAACATGGAATGGATGGAAAAATATGTAAGACGTGAGCGGAAGTGGGGGAGCCAGAGAGCTGGAAAACAACATCCATCAGAGTTTCCATAAGGAAGTTGTGTACATTTCTTGAGGTTGTTTTAGAAGGGTTTTTTTTCTGTGTTTAATAAGTTTGTTGTGTGTGGATTTGTGTATTTTTACATACTGTACATGTACATCCACATGCACGCATGCCCTCCAGGTCCTCGAGTCAAGGTGTATGTGGGTGCAAATTCGATTACACTCAAGTTAAAGCAATTTCCTGCGGAATTCAATTCTTGTCCTCTGTTGCAGGTGAGCTCCCCGCGGACGTCTGTGTCTTCTCAAAGAAATAAAGCACCTATAAACAGCATCCTTAAAGGAGGGAAGTAGAGCCAAAATGCAATTAATATGCAAATTCACGGGGAGACTTAATGGGGAGCCTTAACAAACATTCGTGTGTTGGGAGATAAGGCTGTTTTCAGGTTGTTTTCCTCTAACCTCTGCCTGTCCAAAGTCAAAGCCTTGGGGAGCTGAAACTCTTAAAAAGGCGTGGATGTTGCTGGTAATGGATTATTGCACTGGGAGAAGTAGGGCAGTCTAGGGCTATGTTTTAGAGTGCACACCGTTCGTCATGTCATGCAAAATGGCAGTCAGCTAACAGAAACAATTCACTTTTTTTCCTTTTATGTTGCTCTGTGTCTTTTTCTTTTCCAGGGGTGAGCAATTTGCTCTGAATCCCATCAGAGTTTTGCCATGGATGTTGTGGAGAGGGAGTGAAGGAGGAGAGGAGAATAGTGAGGGGAGGAGAGGCAGAATGAGTAGCCTGAGGCAGGAGATGGAGGGCAGCAGAGAGAGGAGAGGGTGAGAGTACGCATTCAGATTGGAAATTCATTTGCCATTCTAAGGCCCAGTCATACTTCAAGAGGCTTAGGAGAGACATGGAGAAGGGAGAGATGAGGCCTCTGATGTGGAATGACATGCCTGATGATAGAGGGAGGGAGAAAGAAAGAGAGAGACCACTATGAATCACAGTGATATAGGAATAGTGAGACCAACAGTTTGCAAAAGGGAGAGAGATGAGAAAGAAAGATGGACGGGTTTGGGCTGCTGTCCTACGGGTTGATGCTGCAGCCGAGGCCACAGCAGTGCTGTCTGATGGATCTAACTCCCCAGGGACTCTACCCTCTTTTCCATCTCTTCATTCCCCCCTTCCCCCACCCTAATGATTCATCCACCTCCTCCACCCCCCCACACCTTCACGATGATTCACACCCACTCCCCGAGCTAAATTATCACTGCGGTCCCTTGGAGAGCTCCATCACTCTCCCTCCATCTTCGGTTATCATCAAACAAGTATATGAGCTGAGACCGGCGCCTGATTGCATTGAAGAGCCCAGCTCAGCAGTTTTTATGGAGACTGTGCGCATTTGTGCGCATACTCGAACTCACACACCGCTGGCTTTGATGGCACTTTTGCAGGAAGAGTTTTCCATCTTAAAATGCTTGAGTGTTTACAAGTGACGATGCAGAGTCGATTTAGTGGAGGGCAGTGTAATTCCACAGGCAGGACACTATAAATGTTGATTAGATGAAGGTTAAGTGGAATACCTAATCACCAGGGACTCATTGTTACTCAATTCATACAACTGTTACGTCATGTGACCTCGGTGGTAGTGAGTACAGCATGACTCTATGGATGGTGACGCCTGTCCACCGTCGGTTTCACCACTTTGGTCCAAACTGAAATACCTCAGATACTATTGAATAGATTCTGATGAAATTCTGTGCAGGCATTTGTGGAGGAATCCCACAGACCGATGATCCTCGGGCTCTTCCTGTCATGCCACCAGCAGTCTCACATTTGTGGCTTTGGGTGCTATGTCGCAACATATATTTAATGGATGCCATTGGTAGATGCATTTGTGTCCCCTTTACAGGATTCAAAAAAGTTTGTTGATCAACTGATTTTTTATCTAGCACTCATTAGGTTCAAATTGTAATTTTTCCAGTAAATACCTGCTGTAGACTCGTAGTCTTTGTTAAAATGTTATTTTAACTTGTTAAAGCAAAAGTCTCAAATGAAACCCAAACTATCTGCATGGCTGGATTTAAGTGAGAAAACTTAAATTTATTTGTAATTTGGGTGAACCAACGATTTAATGTATTCACACACAAACACAGATCACCCACCCACTCTGCCACCACTCACTTACACACCAATACAGGGGGGATGATCTGGCATGTACTGGCCCCATGATTAAAGTGTACCGCGCTCACCTGCCCAAGTCCAATCAGGGCCTGTGCTGATTGCAGCAGCTTGCTGGAGACAAGAGACAGGGGGGGCTGTGGGGCTCCATCATTGGTGAAGTGACACTGTGGTGGAGCCATGGCAGGCAGGGCAGCAGGAAGCTGCAGCCCCGGGGAGGATCCAGCTCCGCTCGCCTCTCCACTCCTCTCTGGCCAGACGGGGTGAATCAATCATCTCCAAAGATGTCAGCATCTGCCCAAGCAATTTCAGATTGGAATAAATGGCAGATGGGGATGTTGTTCCCTCTGTTTAATCAGTTCCACCAAATGTGGTTTTATCTCTTATAAAATGAAACCATCTGTAGCACGTAGGTGTAAGGATCAAGTGAGGGAGGACGGAGGGAGAGGGTGACACAGGGAGAGAAGAGAGATGCGCGTGTGTCTGCGCAGTCTGAGTGCGTGCATATGTGCGTGTGCTTTTTTTCTGTGACTGTGTGTGTTTTAAGTGTGCGTGTGATGATGGAGGGCAGAGAGAGAGATGGAACACTGTGAAACAGAAGCAGAATAGTGGGAGTGAAATAGAAAAAAAAAAAGAAGAAGCACTTATCCATTAAAAAGAGGGAAAATGTAATCTTACTGCGAGCTCACACCTCCACTCTAATCTCCTCTTTCTCCCTCACAGGAGTACCACCCAGGGGCCATCACCATTATATCTAGACCCATCTATTTCTTTCTCCGCCTCCAACCAGACACTGGGGCTGTAATTTGGTCCCCCTAGCCCCAGCCAAGGCAGAGACATCCCTGATAAATCCCCTTGTTTTTAACCAGGGATGATAGTGTATAAGCATTATAGCTCTCAAAGCTCTTGCTTTAGGGATTGTCTTGGTAACACTTTACTTTAGGATGGCCTTATTTCAATGTGCAGTAAACTATGGAAGAGTACACAATAAAATCGTGCTTCTGTGAAAATCCTTTGATTACTCTAAGTTAATGTAGAATGCAACAACGTCAAAACAAGCAGCTACATCTGCACACTTGCTCTTACACACTGTTGTTACACCCTTGTAAGCACATTATGCACAAGAGAGACTTCCATTAGGCACTATAAAAGTAAAGTGTTACTAGGGTTTTTGTACATGGTGGAGAGAGGGTGATGGAGAAGACAGGGAAGATAAGAAGAAGGGAAGAAAGGTGGTGGGAGAGGAGTGAGGTCTCTGTCCCACTGAGTCTGCTCTTCACATGCTCTGGCTTATAGCTGTCATTAATGAACGTCTGACAGGGTAATTCACTGGAGACTCAGAGGCAGGAAAATTCAACACCTCCAGCGAGACATCATCGCTCTTCTATCATTCATATCCGTGACGAGAGAAACCACATATGTCGAACAATTTTGCCAGCAGAAAACGTCTTTGAATTGCATTTATTTGAAAAGTTGATTCTCATATTTCAACAGTTGAAAAAAAAAATTAAATGCATAAATACAGACATTTGAGAAGAACAATTCAAATTTAAATTAAAAAAAAAAATCACATTAAAAAAAAAGGCGGACTTTTATTCCCTGAGTGTCGACTGGAAGGCAGTGGAATCTTTCTAGTCTGCCAACATTAGGATTACACCCCTCGCCAACAACAAGTGATGGGCAAACTGTTCCTCGATGATTTTCTCAGCCAATCATCAAGCCTTATTTTTCCACTTGGCAAAAGACTTGTAAATCTTAATTGTTTTACATTCATGACAATTATGATAATCAAAGTGAAACAGATAAACGCATACAGTATGTCAGCGATATTACATACTATACAACTAGTGTTATATGAAAATAGATGCATAAATCTAAAATAAATAATCATAACTGGTCCAGAGCTGCTGATTTAGGGAGGTTATGGCACTTTTTCCCCTATACACACATTTGCACTTCAATCCAAATAAGAAAATGTATTCCACTAGCTCTAGGAATGGAGAATATTTATTTAATTTATTCCATAATAACACTATTTTTTACTCAGTGTCAAATTGTTCTTACTTTGTTCATTATAATTCAGTTGTGTAATTATAAACCTTAAATTAATACAAATCAATTCAAAATACAGTGTCTATGCTCATTTATCTCTTTATGCAAATCAATGATTTCAAATTATTCGTGTTCTATATTTAACAGTCAACGTATTTTTTTTCCTTCAATTATTAGCTGATGTGGACACTCTCATTCAGGTTGGTTAAATCAACCAATAAAATTGGATTTAAAAAATCCATATACAATATTCCTGAGATGTCGCTGCCTTAAAACGCCATAATCCTAAAAACGGCTTGGGTACAAAGTGTTCTTAGCCACTCCCTGAATGTTCAAAACCTGAAAGATGTTTCATGAGCATATATTTTCCTTCATCGTCTGATGATTAAAAAAGGAATGTCTGCATTAAAACGTTTAGGAATAGCTGAGTATCATTTACTGTTATGATACTATGAGAGGATTTTGGAAAATGCTGTTATTTAATTACAATGAATTTTAATTTAATGATCCAAAATATAAATCGGTAAACTTTCATTGCAGTCCTTGTGTCCTTGTGTCCACTCATGTTTTAGTACAGTTAAATTTGCTGGGGAAGACCTGAACATGTGCACAGAGGCTATTAGAGTCAGAAGTCCGGCATCTGCTCTAATATTTTGAGATGGATATAATATTTTCAGTAAATATTAGTGATTAAATCATCTCATTTATCTATATCTGTCTGTATTTCAGAGACAAGAGCACTCGTAGTATTTGCAGTATTGTAGTAAGTATTTGTTCCATACATGACATACGAGTAAATCCCTCCATAAAAAAAGGGTGATAATTAAATTTTCTGCTCTGCTTCAAAAGGCTATCTACTCACCCTTCCTCAATCCTGCACAGACCCTGCCCTGATAGGATGTATTGTGATAAGCTGGGCTCACTATTTGTTCCAGAAGATGACTTCAACTCATGCTGAGTGCTAAATGGACGCGATGTGAGCCGGCTATATCTGGACAGAACACTTTATTTTCTGGTCTGGCCTTATTAATTTTTAATATTAACACAGGCTAAAACAGCTCCCAATATCAGAGAGACAAAGAGACTCTCCACTATGAGCATTTTAAACTGATTAAAATTATTTTTAACCTGTGAATCAACTAAAGGATGCAGATGTTCATCATACAGTTAATCAGATGTCCTTTGTTTTAGTCTCTCTGTCTTCTCTATTCTCTGACCAAGTAGGGTTATTAGTGTTTCAGAGATGATTTGTTAATTAGACTGTCTAGACGTTGTTCAACTGCACTCGGTACAGCTGGCCAATTGGAGACTGCGGCACCTAAGTGTATGTGACCATTAAAAGGATATCAGACAAATCACATCCTGTTGCATTGCAGAGTGAAGAGGCAATGACAGAGAGAGACACACAAAAAAATGGATATACTATATTCACCTAACAAGGCTGGGATAACTGCTGCTTTAAAAAGCAGTTTATGGTACAGTCTGGAGTCTGAAGGGGTAAGTGGTCTGTTTGACAGGAAATCATGGCAGTCAGTCAAAGTACTGATAACCCAACCCAACCGGTCCAGGAGTTAAAGGGACAGAAACCCGTCTGTGTTGCTCCATCTGCAAATAAAGCCTGTTAGCTGTGGCCAGACATTCAGATACACGGTTTCAATAATCACCTTGTAAAACCACGCTGCTTGTCCTTTTCTTCGGGCATGTCCACTATTCTATTTCTGTCTTTGCAGGCCGAGGAACCAATTTGGGCTCCAGCAGGCCTTGAGACAGTCAGGTAGGCAGGAGCTGAACAGAACGGAACAGCCAGCCATACATATGGATCAGGTCGACAGGCTGAGCATTAATGGCCTCCCTCTGGAATCTAAAACACCGGCACAGGCCAGAGAGGAGCTCCTGGGGGAAATCAGAATACCAGCAGCCATTCAGGTCAGCTTGTACGTGTTCACTGCATGTTACAGCTCCATTTTCCTCCCCCACTCCTCGCAGCCAGAGACAGAGAGCCTTCTCTGAGGTGATTTATACACTTGTATTATGTATTGAGTGGAGACCATTGTTGACCGCTTTCTGGAACACAATTGGGTTTCTGTTGAGAGTGATGCGCAGCATGGTGAAATATGGTTTGGGTGAAGGGACTGATTATATGTGAGGACAAAGTACTTTCACTGCTTGGAGTGTTTTTACATCATTTTTGTGGTAGTACAGTATGTCCTCGTTCCCGAAAACTAAACTGAGATGTGTAGAGCAGTAGAAGGGGAGGCGGTACTCGTGAAATGATTAGTCCTTCAATCAGCTGTTTGGATAATTAGTTAATGAACATTACTAGTTGGTTGTAGCTCTGCAAATATGATGATTTCCTTTCTTACTTAAACTTCAGTCAGGCTACATACAAGACATTTTCAGCAAGAGGGGCAGTACAATTCATCTGCTACAGTTGTTACACCACATTCAAACCAGAATTGGTAACATAGAATGTCGACTATGGAGGAGCCTTCAAGACTGGCACATCCCAGTTGGGATTTTTCGATTGAGAGCAATATGCCATGTTACATATTACATTTTACATCATAAATTATTTCCTACCAACTATGGTTGAACATCAGAAAGTACCGGTATCTCTTCAGTAACCTCAGTGTTGTATAAAGCATGCAAAATAGGTTGCACTATGAGTAAGAGTCAAAATTATTCCTCTTTATCAGTTTGAAAAACTTCTAATGCTCTCAGGCGACCTATTGTTATTACTCTTGCCAGTGATGCCTTCATCATATAAAGCCAGCAATTGGGGACTGTTGAAAGTCATTCAGGGACAGGTGGGGACTCACTGACTGGATACGCCGTCATTTACAACAATATACCTCATAACATAACATCTAGACTATAAACAGGGTGTAATTTTGAGTCACATGGAGAATCTCATCAAGATGCTTTTCTCACGTACTTTTTTTTTTTTTCATACAGTTTAACCCCAGACTTTAACATTGTGTATATTTCAAAGTTGACAGGAATTGAACCCATCAAAAGTGATGGGTGTTTTGAGGGAAACAAAGAGCTTCAGCCACTCTAGTTAAAGAATGCTGACAACGTGACTGTCATATGCAGGGCTTGTGACTTTGCTGAAGTGCCATTCCCTCCCACATACCCATCATATCAATACTGCCTATGTCCTCACCACTGAAGTTCTTGTAAACTCTGGCTTGTGACTAAGGCAAGACACAGAAATGCTGCCTTATCCACCAGAGAAATGCTTGTACAACCACAATTGCTTTGTTTCAATTGAAAGAACCAAAATCATCTGAATGAATGAGTTTGACTCCACAAAAAGGCCTAAGGACATAGAAATCCTAGAAGGAATCCCAGAAATCCATTTTGTTTGTGGTGGGAGAGCTAACAACAACAAGAATCTTGTCTGTAATGACACTGTGAAACATTTTCCAAACTGTCATCTGCAGTTTCACATTGATCCCGATATACGACACAGCATAATGAACAAATTGAATATTCAACCCCTTTAGAACAAACTAATGATTAAAGGTAAAAACCTGCTCATCATCATCACTCACACAAGACCTACAGTCAGTCTGTAGGTGTGATAAACTGGGCTGACTTTAGAACAAAAAACAATTTCTACATTAGAGGTTGGACAAAAAATTCTGCAATCAAGCAGCTTTATGAGCAAGAGGGACAGAATTTAAAAACAAGTTCAGGATTGACAATTCAATCTGAATTGTTCTAGTATACATATATCTGTAGCTGTTATAAAAACATGCACCAGAGCAGCAGTAAATATTAGATTTGGAGAAGGCCACTAGAGCCAGAACAGGTTTGTTGGTTCTGCTCTGTATTAGCAAAAGCATCAAAAAGGTTAGTTTGGGTTTGCTTGAAGTCTGAAGAAATGTCCTCTCTTTTTGGAATCAAACTTCAGGAGACAACGGGTCACGTGTGTAAACGCTGTATTACAACAAAGGAGAACCATGGGTTCTGTGTCACACTAGACCCTCTGTGTTCTGCACTGATAGCTGTGTGCGATTGTGCGTGTGGGTACATCCACGCCTCTTTGACACGACACATTTCATTGATAGACTCCAACTGGTCACTCGTTTTCTCTCTTCACTCTCCATCCAGCCATCCATTCCCATCATCATGCTTCTTTGCTCTGTCTTTATTGCTGCCCAGTCTGTATGTGTGTGTGTGTGTGTGTGTGTGTATGCGTGTGTGTATGTGGAGGTGTGTGCCTGCTATAGATGAGGCAGGGATGCTTATGTCTTGACACGGCAGTAGCAGCAGCAGTAGCAGCAGCCTGTGGAAACAAAGGCAGGGTGATTTATAGCCCCGTACCGAGAGCATAAATCACACCTGCAGCGCCGCGCCTTTAAACGCCCCACGTCCTGACAGCATTTACCTTTTATAAATGATTGGGCTGAACCTCCCATGGAGCCTGAGACCACAAAGCTCACTCACTCTCCATCTAACTCTTCCTTTGTTTCACCTCTCTCTCTCTCTCTCCCTCTGTCTCATTTCAATTTTCTCTCCCTATCTGTCTCACATGTCATTCTGTCTCTTTACTCCCGCATCTCTCTGCTTTTGCCTTCTCTGTCTCTGTCTAAATTTCGCTACGCTCCTTCTACTCCACTCCATCCTCCATCCTCCTATTTATCCCCCACCATGGCCTCCCTTTCTCTGTTTGCAGGGTATGATGGGATGCTCCCAGTGGCGGCTCGCTCTGCGCTCACCCAGTGTCGACGTCTGTAGGGGATATATGGCTAAAGCTGCTTAAAAGGCGGCAGCACTGCCACCACATCCATAGCTGTTAAGGAAATGAATGTGTCAGTCTTGGCCCTATCTGCCTTCCTCATGACCACTTTTGTGTGAGGCAAATACATAAGAAGGGGGAGGTGTGGATAAACGGCACACACACACACACACACACACATATACACACACGCACACATAATACCACACCTGTGTATCATGCAGGAGTGTGAGGCTGGGAATACACAGCCCCAGCTGCAGGAGTGTGGCTACAGATAAAGGTGACGTCTTGAGGCCATTACTTATCCAGCACAGCGGCAAAGGTTTGCAGATATTATACCTGCTGTCTCCACATAATAGCTCTGGGTTGGGAGCCACGCACACACACATTTGGACACACACACACACACACACACACACACACACACACACACACACACACACACAAACAAAACAAGAGCAAAAAAAAAAAAATCACAGCTCACAGACAGGCCCACACAAATTCAGAAACGCAAATTTATACACATTCTCACTGCTAAATCACAAACACACAGGAGCACAGGAGCACAGACACACTCTGCGCGATACCTCGCCTCGCTGAGTTAAAACAGATGAAAGAGCTGGTAAATGAAATCTGACTCAACAGTTTAAAATGCAGCACTGCAGCACCGCGGGCATCAGTAGAACAAAACGACAATATTTCTCAAAGCTGCCACGGGAACAACCAGCAGGAGCATCCAAATAAGGATTTGTCTTAAGATCTTTCTTTTCTCATGAACACAGCATGGAGCCTGGTATGGATGTGTGAGAAGGAATTATTCTTGTTGTGTAAAATAGAAATTTAAGTGTAAAACACGTGCAGCATAATTTCCCCTATTTTCAAATAGTGGTGGCACATTAGGGGCTCATTAGCAAAGTCACAGCACTGTAATAATAGTGGGGCAACATGTGAAGTGTCTTCACGGGCTGAAAAAAAAAATCATCCACATCCACAGTTATTTTTTCTTGAATCCCTTTCTACAAAACTGTTACTCAAGTAATAAATGACACAGATGACACATTCAAACCACAGTACAGTTCTAGTCCAGCCAATCTAAATGTCAAGTACTAGTATTTGTTGTCTTTTCTTACACAGATACAAAACTTGAAAAAACTGACCCACACTTTATAATTTATAATAAAGTTGCCTAAACTACATGACTTTCTGCAAATTAAGAGCCGAAAAAAGTGAAATCACAGATATTACCTCAACATATTTTTAAACACACTTTCCAAAGCTCGTAAGTGGAGATTTAATCAACAACTAACTTCCACCTTGAACAGATCTCATCATGTCCCTGCTAAAGAATTTTCAACAACCTACAGCTTGCACAGTGGATTCATACCATCCATGCATTAGCGCTTCATTTAGTCCCAATTCCATCTGTTAAATCCTTACACACTTGATCTTCTCCCTCTAGCGCGGGGTTCTCATACAGTTCCAACTTTTCATGGCAGCGAATAAAAAAGAGGGACCCGGACAGACAAGATGAATCGAAACGCAGCCAGTCATTTCAGCTCCAGTTTGAATGTGACAGTTGTTCTTTGTATTTGCGTTGGACGGTCTACAGTGGAAACGAGAGATGCCCTGCAAATGTGAGCTATTCCGCTGCCAGGATGCCGGTTGTTCTACTGTAACTGAGCAGGAGCCTGTGTGCGTGTATGTGTGTGTGTGTGCAGAAAATAAATACCAGCACTCTCGCAGCGCATAAAGCTCTGCAGACATGTTTTTTTTTTTCTAACAGACAATTATAGTATGTGCTTTTTGAAAGAGACTATAAATGACAGTGCTTTATGAATTAGCAAGAACATGGTTAGGGCTTTATGTTGTTAGCTGAAAGAGTGTTTATTGTTGTTTATTGACTGTTGCGTGTACTGTTAGGAGATGAAGAACGATGCATTGTCATGGGAATCAGCAAAAGATTGACAGTTGTGGCTTTTTTCCCTTTATGCAACATATGAACCAATATGACTCACTCAGTAAGAGACTTATGCGCAGTAACAAAGAGCAAAAACAAACTCAGACGTTCCTTTCCTCTGAGAACAAGCCAAACCCACCGCGGAGGCGAAGAGGCTAATGCTTGGTTGCTATTAGCATGCCCTCTGTTAGTCTTGCAGGGAGGCCTTGCATGTAGCAGACCTGACCTCCATGTTGAAAAGTACACCTCGACACGGGGCAGGGCGTCCAGTCCCCTGAACCTAACCTTGCTCTGTCTGAGGCAATGGTCCATATTGTATAACCTAGCTGCATACACACTCCGCCTCCACTGTTTTCTGCCCTGGGTTAATTGGTTTGATTGTTGCCCTAGGCTATGGCAGATTCTGTGTGGGATTTCAAGCCTTGCAGTCACCAGCGCATATAAAGCATTCAGATGGTATTAATTACGATTCATAGGAGTCTAGCCCTCTGCCTGGGGTATGCCTTCACCACGTCTTCATCACCCCCAGAAATATCTCCTTTTATAGTTCGCAGAAGCTACATCTCTCCACCTTCTTGAGTAAAGGTTTAACTATTTCAACTATGCAGTCAAATTAATGTCAACCTTGCCCAGTCTGCTACAAACATTTACACAAATGACATTTTTTTGGCCATGAAACTCAGCCATGACAGAATTGCCAGAATGAAATCTCGACAATTTCACTTTGCCAAACATTTGGAAATGTTGAACGTTGCCTGAAAGGTATGAAAATATAACCCTTTGATGTTTGAGTCTTAACTTGGACAAAGGCAGCAGCTACCCTTTAATGAGTTGATTTGCCTTGAGATAACGCAAAAACCAAAACTTTAAGCACAAAAATTAAGCACTGTTTAACCTGTGCCAGATTTAAGCTTCAGTGTACTGATTAGGTAAAAATTCCTCTTCTGTGTAGGAGTGGCTCCTTAAATCACTTTCACTGAGGAGTTTCTGGCCCATCAGTCAGCAGTCACTCCTGCATGAGTCAGGTGAAGCAGCCTTAATACAAACCAATCTTTCACCATTAGTGGTATAAACTACAAAGCTGAACTGTATCAGCCTCCAAGGTCAGCAAACGCGGCACTGTGCCATGCGGTTCTGATTTTTAGGGCATGCTAACAGTGAAATGCGCCCTAAGATGTCAGGTCATCTTAACCTCAACCTATGCCTTGTCAGGCTGAGATCTCACAGCTTCTCCACAAGCCAGAAAAACTTACCTCATGAGCAGCATGACTGTACCCACCACTGAGGTCACTGAGGTCCAGATCTCTTTCAGGTGTATTTAATAAAAGCCATGAAATAATTATCTAAAATAATTCCACTTTGGTGCTGAAGAGATATCATGAAATACCACGATCACTGACTTTCCCATCTGATCGTCTGAATCATTGCTTGTGCTGTGTGTGGTGATGTTTGGCAGAAGGGCTGCATGATATGCAAAAAAAAAACAAAAAAAAAAAAAAACATTTAGAAATATGATTTAAGTTGGAATTTTAAACAGTGATCATGATGTAATGATGGGTCAAGCGTGTTCTCTTATGTGGAGAATATGATCTTTAGACCATAGCACTTATGGTGCTAACAATGCACAACGATGCTGTGACACATTATAGCAAAAAACGAGCAGCTCCTGTGATTTTTTGCAGCTCCTGCAATTTGGATAACCTAGTTGACCATATTGCGATTTCAATTATATCTCAATTCATCGCACATCCCTATTTGGCAGTGAATGATCTAGTTACTAATCTTTTCTCAACAAGGTGGTTCTTTGATTATGACAACAAACCAAACAGGAGAGGTAGAGTCTACAGAATCACGATACATGCAACTGGAGGATTTTACTTGTGGACTTCACTGCCTTTCATCCTCAGATACCATATGATGAATAGCTCCTGTACAGTCGTGCTATGTTAAACAGTGGCCGTCCATCATGATACCAGTTAGTTAGTTTCGCTGGTTTCCATCCAACCAGTTAACCATTAATACAGTTCATCCAGTGTGAGACTGATCAACTTTAAATCAAAGTTAAAAGGCTTTTCTTTCAATTGAGTTTGTGTCAAGTGGTGAAATGCATGTTAAAATGAGGCACCTGTATATATTTTATTTCCATTGCCAGAACATGCTAGTGGAGCCTTGTAGCTTTTGTATGTAAATATCAATTGACCCTTTGTTTAGTGACAACACTTTGTTTACTGCAACATTCATAGCTGACCTTTGGGAAGTGAAGAGATGAGGACACATAGAGAGAAAAATAAAGAAAGGAGGTGATGGACATGAGAGAGGGAGAGCAGGGAGACAGAAAGAAGCAGGCCTTAAATCAAGGGAGTTAAGCATTTCACAGTAAAAATTATGGCTAGTGAAATGTTACAGATAATATTGGCACTACATTGTTTTATAGTTGTTGCACTGTCTAGGATACATTTATATATTGTTTAAGACACATTTCACCAAGTTCCACGGACAAGCTTTTAAAATGATTGTTATTGCTGCCCAATAATCTTCTTATTACACATACGCAGATCTGGGGAAGTACATTTTCTTTCGGGGTCCATGTCCTCGAATGCCCCCAGCAAGCTCAGTTTTTGGGCCTCGGCATTTCCAAGAACGCGCGTATGGCCGTGATAAGCAGCAGAAGTAGCCCCAAATCATGATAAACCACTGAGTAATGAGCACGCACCAATGCCTATATATACAATCATATCCACTCTTACGCACACAACACTACTGCAAAACCACAATATTTGTATGATAAAGAGGACTGTTTACAATGAATTTAGTTACTCCTCCTCCTCCTCCTCCTCCTCCTCCTCCTCCTCTCCCACCTCCTCCAAGCTGCACCTGCTGAAGCCTCCAGCCCTCTGCTATAGCTGGTATACATTATGTGGCTCAACATCACGGGTAAAGAAATATATAAATAAATATAAACACTGGCTCTGGAACATGTTTTCTCCCTCCTCTCCCTCCCCTCCTCTCCTCTCCCCTACACTGAGAAGTAATGAGGGGCTACCTGTAATTACAAGCAGCTGCTGTCTTCCCTGACGAACGCTAATTGCCAATAATGATTTTGGAGAGCTGTAAAAATTCACCGGCTAACGCTCTCTCTCTCTCTCTATCCCTCTCACTTGCTCTCTTCCTCTCTCTCTCTGTCTGTGGTTTGTAGAGGCAGAGGAGGGGAATTAAAGGAAAGGAGAAGAGAGAGAAAGAGAGAAAGAGAGAGAGAGAGTCGGTGGGTTTATTCTCTACCTGTCTGTGTCACAGTCAGGAGTGCAGTTAGCTAATTTCTGTTGCTGACATATCAGAACCCTCAGTCACCTGTTTGCCATCTTTCTCCCTCTCGTTCTTTCTCACCTGTTTGCCATCTCCTTCACGGGCTGATAACAGCTTTATTAGAGCTATAATGTGCAGGTGGAAGTTTAAAGGTCCCGTATGAACACGGCGAGGAACAGAGGGGAGTGTAGACGGGAGGGCTTGGGTGAATGGGTGAGGTGCCTAATAAGCCACATGCATAATTAAAAGACAACGATGCCACTAATTAATGAATGCTTGTGTTTGGCTGCACATCGTAATGGAGACGGCGTCAGCGTGTGAGAGTCTGTCTGAGGGAAATTGAATTAGCCCCAAAATAAGGGACAGGTAAGCTGGTGGAGACCGGGGACTGGTGGGATCTCACTACAGCATCCCACAATAATGCGAGCCAGTCCCTTTAATATCTCTTATTATTATTATCTCTTATTTTCCTCATATTCCAATTTTTTTGGAGTAAAGTAGACAGTTGTCCTGTTCTTGACTTATTCTGTGAGTTTTTTTTTTTTTTTTTGATATGACAACCTGGAAATTGGTCTAATGACTTTTGAATTTACAGAGAAGTGTCTTACTCAATGGCTGAACTTCTGTTCAATCAACTTATCAAATCTTCATCATTCACACAGCCACGAACGTGGAGCACAGTGTTATTAAGACTCACACCATGCAACATTGATCGTCTCATTTCTAGCCATCTCTATCTTTCTTCGGTCCACTGACCCTGAAAATAGGAGGCTCACAGTTTGAAAAAGAGAGGAGAAAATAGCGCAATCCATGCTTTTCATCTTTATCTACTCCGTTATTGAGTGTTGTCTTGTCACAAAGATAGCTGTTCAATAGCAGAGTGAACAAACATGTTGACAGGGCTGCAACACCGCATAAAGTCCACACATGAAAGAGTTCACCGGTCAGTTTTACAGCAGACAAACCCACCCACCTCTGATCTCTTATCAGCGACATTATAGAGTTCCCACCATTCATGACAACACTTCTATAGACTAATGCTCACCAAATATGCAACTGGTGAATCCCTTTCATCCTAATGTGTAAACTACTGTTTTATGCTTTTATCAATCTATAATCAATTAAATTTTTATAAGCAAAAATGCCAAAGTGTTCTGATTCCAGCTTCTAATTTATGAGAGCTTTTGTTTTCATACTAATGTGTCGTTTCAAATTAAATAGCAATTTATGGAAGCAGCTTACAGAACCCAAGGTATCAGTTTTAATTCAGGGTGTTAAACCTGTAAAATATTAAATGAAGACCAAAGGCTAAACAACAGAGTGGAGGAAAACAGGGCTTGCCTACTAAAGATGGTCATTTCAAATTTATTTTAAAAAATTCATTCTACTTTGTCAGAAAATAAAATATCTCTAAAAAAAATGACTAATTTTAATATAGTAGTTTTAAGTGATTTTTTTTCATTTTTGGGTTTATATAAATAAATATTTATATTTATATGCACTTCTTCACATCATAATGATACTTGTATGGTCCCACAGTTCAAATTTCTAGTGATACTCGCTGACAGATGTGCTGGGCCAGTCTTCAATAACCCCTTTCAGATAAGACCTTGGTGTTAATGTGTGTGAAAATTTGTACAATTTCCTTGAAACAAATGCAAAATTGTTTCATTTGACTTCACAGTATCATTTCTGACAAACTGGAATCTCTTTGTAAATGCTTTTAAAATGTCAAGATTTCAGACATATTTATTTTGGATGCACAAAGCTCTCAAATTATCTGCTTAGTAGGCAGGGGCTAAAACATCCACTTTACAAATAAACACAGTTTTTTCAAAAGATTTTATTTTATATGCTGTATTAATTCTAAAACATGAAGCACTAGTGGTATTTGTACTTAACTGAAGCAGATTATTGTTTTTGATTGAATTCAATATTTATTCTTTTTCTGCGCAAAGTTGTAAAATTGACATGTAAAGAATCAGCACATAATAAAAATACAGAAATCACCAAATAATAAATAAAGTTTCTATTTAGATCAAACAGAATGAAAAAGATGCAGATATTCTCTATGAATCAAATATGAATTTTATTTTACTGTGTGGGCTGAACTGAAAATGAAAGGGGCTGCCTTCTGTTAACCAACCTAATCACCAGGAGCTCATCTATCTATGTATCTATGTATGTATGTGTTCACTCGGTGCTTTGATCAAGGAACTGCTGGCTTTTATGGACATCTGTGGTTGTGAAAGAGACCTTTGAACACCCTGAACTGTGGGAACCTTGTGCAATAAAAAGGTGCTTAAACATTGCCTTATCTCAGCTGCCTTGAATAGCTTACATGTTTATTGTTGTACATTCATTACTCTGTAATTATTATATGACTTTGAGTTTCTTCTCTGTGGGAAAATTGTCATGCCATTGCTTCATATTGTTGCCATAATCTGCAGAGAGATTCTTTAGTCATTTTCAAAAGCAGGAAAGAATATTACTTTGAGCTTTTGGGAGGCAATAAAACAATATGATATCACACTGTTTGATTGGCTCATTGTTTTCTTTATAACGATGCACAATACCCAGCGGCTGTATCCAACTTCCTACATGCTTGTTCTCTTTCTTTAATGGGAAGGCAACCTGGAAAAAGCCGCCTGTGATGATTTCATTGCTTGGAGAGTTGAGGCAAGTTTTCTCCTTTGAATCCATGACAGTTCAGAAAACATCCTCAACATGCGCTAAACGGCACTATCAAATAACTCAATAGCCTCCTTTTACCACACTATTACATACATTCTCAGCAAATTGCAAATTTCTCGTATTCTTGCAGATGCAGATGGAGAATGAGTGTTTAACTCCTATTTTCTGGGGAGAGAAACGACTTAACAAATTAGTAAAAATGCTGGAATTGCACGTAAATACACAAAAAGGCCAAGCATTCAAAGCAAATGCTGTGGACTTTTATCAGTCAGTGCAAAACTCTCAACAGGCTGAACCAGTTTAGGCATATTCCCCACAGCCAGCTACTTTGGATTTGAATATGGTGCCTGATATTTGGTATGTAATAAGGGGCCTGCAGCCTTTCCCTCTCAGTGAGCAGTAAGGGCCTGTCTTCTCGATAATACCATGCATGGATAACTGAGTGAGACGCCATCAGATACTGAAACCAGCGGGCTTAAGGGAAATGAAATTTATTTGGAGGCAAGAGAGTGAGGGCGGCAAGGAAAGCAGCGAGGATAATTGAAACGGGGAGCGTTCAGTTGGGGAGAGAAATTGAGATGTTGTCACCAAGTCCTCCTTATCATCATCGGGGCCACTGTGCAAAAGCAATTAAAGAGTCAAAAAGAATATCAGGAGTTATGCAGAATCCAAGAGAGCAGAACGCAAGTCAACAAGGTGCCCTGTATTCGCAAACACACACACACACACACACACACACACCAAGAAAAAGAGGATTGGAGTGACAGATTGTCCTTATTTGTTTTTCCTGATATGTTTCAGTCTCCAATTTGAAATTACAATGCGAGCAAGAGCTTATTACAGGCCCATCAGTTATTCATTAAAGTCAGACTGAAATTTGTTCTCGATGATCATTACTCTTCAGCAGGGACTTGTCTCAGCTTGTGTGTGCAATATTTAAAAATAATGTTTTTGTGCATGTTTTCATGACTGATATTTGCATTCCTTACATGCACAGCCCACAATGCGATTCAGTTTCACAGTTAAAAATAACAATTGGCTGAATTGAAATATGTACCACATTATCTACAATGATGGCATGAGCCCATGCCAAGTTGTTCTCACTGTGGTACCATATGAGAGACTGCGGGTGCAATTTATTTTTATTTAGTCTCACTTTTGTGTTTTTGGACAAAAGTTATGGTATAGAAAAGTTTTTTTTTTTCTTTCTTTCCTTTTTTTTTTTCTTAAAAGAACACTCACTTTACAGCCGTTTTCATTTTTTATTTTGCTATGCTAATGTCCATCCAGTCACTGTGATACTTCTGTCAGATGTAGAGTCTATTTCATGATTCACCTTGGCTAAATAAATGATCAAAAATGCAAATGAACTCGAGCTAGTACAGAGATTATTCAGCCCTTTTTTCACAGAGTAACAAAAGGGAACAATGATGAGGGTTTTACAATCTCACATATTCCCATGTCTGATTTTCATGGATGTTCTGGCATACTTCAATAAGCTAAATCTTGTCATTTCCTTTCTCCAAATTGAATTTCTAAGGGGATTTAAATGGGCCAACTATGAATGATGCCATGGGCGAGAATGCTCAAATTACCAACAATGTGGAGAAAAATGGGTCTGAAAGCAGACAAGAGGCACCAGGGGGTTTGAAGATGTGGGTAGACTGATGCACTTTCACAGACAATTCATCAAAAGCCTCTTTTTCTCCCTCTCCACGTAGGCCGGCCACTGCTTTCTCCTTGCAACTAGTTAAAACAACCTGTCTAATGATCCCTTTCTGTTAGCGATAGACCATCTTTCTATTCGCCACACAGATTTTTTTAACTTTGACTAAAAGGCTCATTGGGAAGAGACAGTGAGACGAGAGATAATGCTGCACTGCTGAGAAATAAAAAGGAAAAAAAAAAATAAACGAAAGAGGGATAGATTGGGTAAAAAAAAAAAAAAAGGCAGGATAACAAAGAGAGAACTGGAACGAGTAGCGACAGACAGAGAGAGAACGAGAACAAGGGAGCGGGTGAGAGGAGAAGAGCAGAGTGGCGGTGGCTCAGTGGGGGGGCCCATAGTAATGAACAGGTGGTGGGGGGAAGAGAAGGTTAAGCTTGTTTCTGTGGGTGTCGCTGGAACCCACCCCGTGCTGTGTGGACAGATGTGTGGACGGGCCGCTAGCTAGCTCTCCCTGTCTCTCCCTCCCCTCCTGCCTGGCCAGTGCTGCCAAAGCCCACTAGCCTGTGCTCAAAAACTCACTCATTTATCCGCCTTTGTTCTTTGTTATTTTTGGACTCGGACGTGGCAGCGAAAATTGTCTCTCTCCAAGGAGAATCACGTTCCTGTCTCCCCGTCTCGTTAGCTTCTGTCCGTGTGCAATGCACAATAATGTGACATTTGGGAACGCTGTGATGTTTGGTTTTGTTGTTTTGACGCAGCTTTGGATCTTGTCTGCCTGTGGCATATAGAAAGAAAGATTAGGAGTGTTGGTTGCTTCAGTTTGAAAAGCCAGGTGGCAAAGGGAGCCCCAGACAGGTACTATTCTAATGAACACACGCTTATACTGTTGTTGCTTCAGGCCTGTTGACAACCAGAGAGGAACAGGATGTTGTCACTCAGACCTTCCACTGGGTGTGTGTGTGTGCAGCTCACCAGTGAGCTGTTTGACTGAAGGCCGTGTGTGACAGGTGTTTCCTTGTTTGTCAGACTGGTTTTATGTCATCAGCTCAGAGGCAATGATTTAGAATTTATCAATGAGGTACCCAGCGGAGAAAGAGTTCAAACTCTCCTGATAATCTAAGTAATCAAACTGTCATTTAGGTCTGAAGGCGTTCTCTGTTTGAGGAAGAAAAGTAAGAAAAACTGCAGAAAGTGGAAAGGATGTGTGTTTGTGTGTGTGCCTTTCTAGGTGGAAATCACCTGTGTTGGCACAGCAGAGTCTGTATTTTGTCAGTGCATAGAGATCTGGTCTGCACCTGTTGGCAGACACACACAGAGACACAAACACACACACACACCAGATGAAAATCAGTTGACAGCATGGCCAGCTTCGTAAGATGTGCCCACTCCTGTTCCGTTCATTAACGTCCAACCGAAGGCGGCTGGCCTGGGGCCTACTGTGAGTCCCACTCGGCTAAACAGCACCCCCACAAAGCAAACACAGAGAGAGGGAGAGAGAGAGAGAGACACGCAAGCAGAGAGAGACATTCAAACAAAGTAAAGCACAAAACATGGAAGATTAGATTATTTGACAGAATATCTGAATGCAGCTGGAGGAACCAGAGCGCAATGGCAAGATTCATGCAGACAAACAAAAACTAGTGTTTGTCGAAGATTGGCGAGCACAGCCATAGCCTTGGTTTGGAGGTCAGCTGGGAATTTTGGATTGGCGTCGCCTGTGTGACGCCCACGCGCTCTGCCCATTCTCCCTGGGATGCCAGCGCCACCTGCTTACATTGTGGATGGCAGCTTTGGTGCCCAGCAGGAGGGCTGGATGGACGGACTCACAGACAACATGTTTCAGCTAGTTTGTTTGGAAACCTGCGGCTGCCCAGCCAGAGAGAGGAAAACTTTGGGAGAGAGGGGTGAGAGAAACAGAAACAGAGAGAAGGATTTTCGAGAGTTTGCCACATCTCGCTCAGTCTCACTGTCGGACTGGTAAGACGTGCGACAAACAGTGACCTGAAATGATTGGCAAGTCAGTTATAGACTGATAAAAAACCAAGTGCTGAGATTTTCCGTGGCTCATTTTATCAGGCATTAAGAATGACAGTGGCATTTAGCCATTTTGGCAGGCAGGTTTATCATACAATCATACAAACCCAGTAATATCCATCTCAAACTAACATTATCACACCATATGAAACCATCTGACCGGTAAAGGAAAGCTGCTACTGTTTTGGCCAATATACACACTAACAGTTCAAACCTGTGGGAATGAGAGAAAGAGGTGATTTCCCGAAGCCTCCCACTGAACGTCAACTCTCTCTCCACCATTATCATACAGAGTCAGCACCCTGGCCTGACTCATAACAAGTGATATAAGACTAGAAGACATAAACATGACATCATCATCACGAGCATCATCGACGACACCCACCTTTTCTGTTTTATCCTCTACCTACTTCTGCCTTCCGAGATGAGTGAGTGAGGGAGGGAGAGGTGTGCTTTAAATGTACACATTGTACGCCCTATTTCCACGAGTTATTGGAAGACTGTTTGAGGACAGCAGAGTAGGGTGGGTGTGTTTTTCCTGAGGTAAGGGTGATGAAGGTGTAGGCAAGAGTAAGCGAGAGAAGAGAGTGACTGTACTCGAGGGGAAACCACCTGCGGAGGAGCGGAGAACGCTGGGGTCGGAGGAGATGAAAGAGCGAGGTTTTGATAACTTCCTTCAAAACCCCTCTAAAAGGTGAAAGTATCCCGGAAGACACACACAACCACACTCTTGCTATATCTAGAAGTAAGTATCCGGTGTCTGAGTTTCTGAGAAGGCACTCTGAGTACATCTGACTTTCTTTCCTTTTTTTTTAAACTCTGCTCTTTCTTAAATAAGAATTTCTTTTGTTCTTGAAACAACTATCAGACAGGAAGCTAGAGCATGAAATGAAGATAAACTAGTTTCCTTCTTCAAAAAAGAAACCGTCTTTCTAAGATGTCATGGTTTTTGTGTTCCTACACAGTGTCACAGCTATATATTTTAGGGCTCACAAGAGAGGATGTTGATGAATTCACATATGAAACAAATGTGGGTTTTTTTTGGTTTGAGGCATCACCTTCTCAGTTCACTTTACTTAGGACATTTTTGATGAAGACCTGAGAAGAGAAGGCAAGAGAAGATCCTTTCATAGTATAAAACAAACTCTTGATATTTATGCACAGCCACGACAGGCCTAATCAATCATTAATATTCAACTAGTGAAATTCATGCATGCAGACACAGACACACACACACACACACACACACACACACACACACAAGGAGAAAGGTCAAAACAATCTGACATCTGTAGGCCTCAATTAAATATGGAAGATGATACTTCAGAATCTCCATTCGCACTCTCTCTCAAATTGAAATACACTTTATTTCCATGAATGCAACTGAGCCATATTCTGATAAATCTAATTAGAAATCAATAAGAGATACATGCATTATAAATAATGAATCAAAAACTCTAATAGGTCAAATGGGACTACAGCAGACTTGAATATTACCACTCTCTCTGGGGAGCATCAATTTCCTGTAGCAGGGTCATCTTTTTTGTGCGCTATAACCTGTGTGTGCATTTTATTTTTCATAAAATGATTCTTTTAGATGACTAAACTGAAATGTGCTTTATTGGTATAACTATAATTTTGTATAGTATTGCCAAAACAGGTTGTAAAAGGCCAAAAATGTACTGAGGATAATAATTGAAAATCTAAGAAAAAAGGATTTCAAAACAAATGACTGCAAACAAAAAAAAAGAAAAGAAGAAGAAAATGCAAGATGCGCTATAATTTGAAAACTGTTTATTATGATAATGTGGGTCTGTCTTTTCGTCTGCCTCTCTTTCACTCATATGGCCAGTGGCAAATGTTTGTGGTTTCTGTCTGTCATGAATCCAAGCTGCTATAAACACTCTCTGGGTGTTGTTTTAACTTTTTAATCTTCCCTATTTGTCCCAAAGGCACATAGTCAAATCATGAGAAATAAAACAAGGGAGGCAAAAAAAAGAGAGAGAGAGAGATAGGATTTGATAGTGAGAGAGCGAAAGTGGTCACATCACACAACACAGCAGGAAGTCTTCCTCCAGTCAATCATAACCGTCAGCCTACTCAGCTTCCTGCGCCGCAAATCTCATTTGCTGCCTCTGCACCCTCGCTGGTGCGACTTTTAAGGGGGATGTGGGGATAATGTGCATTATTACTTTTATCCAATGTAAGTGAGGCAGGCCAATAATTGTGCAATGTTGGAGTTTTATTGTTCCCAGCTGCTGCGATCATTACTAAACGTCAAGGAGATGCAACATTTCCTGTCGACTTAACGACAGTAATCACTTCCCTCTCCCCGTGCTCCCTCTTCCCTCACTCCACTGAATACTCTGCCACCCAACCCAGCCTCGCGAGGTGCGGAGATGAGGCTTCTTCATCATCTTTATTGGATTCCTCCTCCAAACCAAATCATGGTAAACACACACTGCATCATTTTCCCATATTTTCTCATATAGACTGACTGCCTGACTGCAGCTGCTGGAATTATTGGCTAATAATAAACTTCTCCATCCGTCCGTTCTTAGAAGTGTTCCTGAGTGAGTTACTGAACCTGCTGCACTCCAGTACTTACTTTCAACGCAAAGCCAAGAAAGAAAAAAGAAGAAAGAAAAAAAAAGAATCTGTTATGATCAATGTTGAGGAGATTGGTAACAAGTTGCTTCTCGCTTTCCTTTTTTTTTTTCTCCCTTCACTTTTGCTTTTCCCTCTCCTACCTGGCTGTCAGGCAGGTGAATGCCCTGCAGACAACACACCAGCAGGCTCACATTATTTTCTGAAGGTGTTTCTGTTTCTGGGATGGCGGAAGCTTCACAAATATCACAGGTGAAGTCAGCAAGAGAAAGAGAGGAAAAGATCTGAGGGAGACAGTGAGGTTGCAGTAAATGGCAGGTGAGGTTGCAAGCTGAGCTGTTTAGATGGAAATTGCCAAGGTTTTTCTTTATCCATTAGGGAGTGATTTCATCTTAGGTGAGCTGCTGAGATACTTTTCCTTTGGGCAGAACTGACTTTTTCAGTCTGTTTAAGACAAAACTGTTTAAACATCACATAGGAAACTGCAGTAAGACACTTTATTTTAAAAAGAAATATTGGGAATTATTTTACAATGCACACAAAAGTTGCATCTAACTACAGTAAATGGTAGTAATGGTACAGTAAATAGCATCAGGCTCAGGCTCACTTGTACAGAAATCTAAATATCTTACAGAATATTCACATGCTGTAGGTCAGCTGTGTCTTCTATCCAGAGGTGTCCAAAAATCTACGTGACTCCCACCTACTCATTGAATTGCTGACAATCTGGTGCCGTCTCCATTGCATCTGGGCTGTTGCAAATCCTTTACCAGCACGTTGTACTGTACCATACGCTGGGAACAACGGTGAGCCACTTACACAGATGTCATCTCTGAAGGTGAACACGTACGCTCTCGCTCGTCACATGTAAACACCCTGACTCTTTCACTCAGACAAATACACAGACACGCACACATATCTCCTTTTTGCCTTACGGTACAGGGAGGCTCTCTTCCTCACACAAACAAACATTCCTCTGCACCCACCCTTCCACCCTCCCTCTCTCCACTCGATATGTGTGTTCAGTCTAAACTTTGCCTGGCTTTTGATCTGAGACACGGATGGTACTCCTGCCTGCTGCCCTGTTCCCAACACCCACATATGGGGTGTAAAGAGAATTATTCATTGTTTTCACCACACAACAGAAGTGTTTGAGCTCAAAGAGCATCTGCCTTCACATAGTTAATTTAACATTGCTGGGGCTCCAATCCGTGCTGATGACTGAAGGTGTCCTGTTCATTGCGATTGTATGACAGTGGCATGGCTTATTAAAAATAGATGGCGATGAAAATTAGCCAAAAGCATGTGAATTCAGATCAAAACGCAGCTGTGCCATGTGGCTGCATACGAAAGAATGCGTCCAAACAATCCACGTGGTCACCAATTAAATCAAATATTGAAACAGAAGTCCAATTAGTTTGCAATTGTAGATAAAGAGTTTTTTACACTGTTAATCGGGAAACATCTCCACTCTGAGAAATGACTAGGAAGCAGGATTTGAATATGTCGCACTGGGCTCTGGAAAACTAACATTTCTACATAATCTGCATCTACTTAAAATTGGTTTACAGATAATTCCATCATTTCAGAAGCTTTCGTGATTTTGTGCTAAATCAAGTGAACATGTTAACAAGACTAGGTCAAAACCAAGTATATGACTTGACTGGGTATTGAAAACTGTTGTGGATTTGACAGTATCTATATTTACATTCTGACCTGTGCCAGCTGTTTTCAAACATAGTCTATATCCATATAGGAGTGGAAGTTGACTCTGATGCAGAAAAGGGGAGCCAATACAAAAGTGCCTTAAAACTGCATTATATCTAATGACCATCAGGGGGAAACTCTACTGTTTGCAAAAAGAAGTCAGATTGTATAGGAGTCTATGAGAAAATGACCCTAATTCTCACTTGATTTATTACCTCACTAACCATTTTCCTAATGGGTTTATGGTCTCAATCGCTAGTTTCAAGTCTTCTTCAATACAACATGATATTCATGTTTACATTATGGCCCCATTTAGAGGACAATAGACTATAAAGTAGGGTGTGCATTAGATCATGGCCCACGATTGACAACTGTACCAGAAATGGCGACCTGCCGGAGAAAGCATAGAAAACGTCATATCCACCCTTACTGCTGCACAGCTCCACTTTCTCATCTAAATATGGTTTCTTCTGTTTGCAAAAAACCAAGATGGCAATGGCCAAATTACAAAATGGAACAAAATGAAAATACAATCAGTGAGTCAGTCAGTTTATAATTTATACTTGTTGGTTATAATTGTAAGTTAGAGGTAAGTGCATAATTAAACAAATGGAAAACACACCATTCATATTAAGTACATTAATAATTACAGTTTTAATTTGTTCAAGCAGTTGTTTCAAGGGAATTAATCTGGATAGCAACCATGGTTGACAAACTCTGCCCATCACTGCAACTACACCATTATTTTTCTACTTTTATTACATATTCTAAAAACTTGAGCGGGTACCTGCTGATGAACTGCCTCCTAACAATATTTCTGTTCTCACTCTAATTAGCAGCAAATTACATAGTCCCAGGAAACTCCATTGGAAATTGTTAGAATATTACAAGGTCCATAAAATAAAGCATTCCCAAATAAAACATGAATGCATTTGCACAAAGTAAAAAACAAAGGACTCTTCCTCTCTTCTCAGGGGTAAAAAGTAAAGAATAGCACTAATTGAGACGGGACAGACAGTAGCTGGTCCTAGTGCTCATCACTGCAATTCACTGCTGAGGAGAGGAGAGGCAGCTGAGAGTCAGTGCCAGATCTCCTCATGCACCACTGATTGCAACTACTTGGCCTGATTTTGGCCTGGACTAACCCTCCACTATTGTGTCCCAACTCACCGCCGAGTGCCCAGTGCCTGCTGCCACTAGCCCATTACTCTGAGCCCAGTGCCCAGCGGTTGGCTGACCTGAAGTCCCACAGGCGTTCACCCAGCGCATAGGAAAGGTCTGTGCCAAAAGTTAAAGATGCATTGGTGTGCACCATCAGCTGCGAGAAGTCATCACCAGTTTCACAGTAACAAACAGCGATACACACAGTAGCAGGAGGCATTGAGTTGTGATTGACAATCTGGCTTCCAACAAAGAGGAAGAACTAAAACGAAGGGTTGAATCCTTGATAGAAAGTTTCCCGTCATTAAACTTCATGATGAGTCACGGGTTTCAAAATGAAAAGTAATATTATAAGACAAGCTTGCCGTCATTTTGTCACACTGTCAAAATAACAATACTTTTCAATACATATGATAATTGTGCATACTGTCAGGTGGAACAACAACCCAGCCGTGACTCCAGCCCATCACAGGGAACCAGTCAGTTGCTGAAGCTGTCAGAAAGTTTGCTGGTACACAATCCCAGCGAGGCAGCATCTTGTAACTTCACTTCTTATTCCATTCCTGTGCCAAATTCCTTCCTGAGCCAAACTAGGAAATGAGACTCTCTCTGAACCTGGTAGACTGAACAGAATGTGAGAATTGACAGGTATGGCAGCGTCTGCCAAACTGTGAGGCTTCCTGCCTCTGCCATCCCATCGCACTCAGGATCAATCTCCATGACTCACTGAGCTCATATCCACATGCCGCTTCCTGTCAGCTGGGAAGTTAATGTACAGGTTAATTATCCAGGCAACTCTGTTTGGAGAAAACAGAATCCGAGCCAAATGTGTGGTTTGTTAGGCCAGCATTGTTGTTGTCATCCGTGATATTCTCGACTTACCACTCCTCTCAGCTCGTGATAAACCAGTCAATAAAGAAATGCCAAGAAGCAAGTATCATTTGCAAGGCTGGTGACTTGATGGCCTGGACAAATGAAGGCAGATGTTGTAAAAATCACTCAGCCGCTGCTCATAAGTCTACTGTAAACAGCAACAAATCAGCAGCCAAAAATTGCTAGTGTAGAGAATTCAATTTGTCATTTTCATCCTATAGAAGCTACTACACTCAAAGAAACCTGAGAAATTACCATGTCATGATTCGCAAATCAATTTTCACACACACTACGAGGCCTCTATTGTATTCATCCATCTCCATCCCACGCTGCATGTCACATAGCCATCAAGCATTGTAAGAGCAGATATAGACACTTCTTTCCTGACAAAACTATATCACAAACAGCACACTTTTTAAGATGCACTGTTCAGTTTCCAATTCCATGTTCCTTGTTTTGTTTTGTTTTTTTCCTACTCTGCCCCCTCTGACCTGTTCAGCTCCACTGTTCCTCCAGCACTGGGCCTGATCACAGCTCAGTGCTTCACAAAGCATTAGCCTGTAGATGAAAGGGGGTCTACAGTAGGATTAGGGAACTGTTGTACATGCACCAATGATTGAGGAATGCTCTCCTGCCCCACTCAAGGACAGGCTCAAACACTCCAGTCTCCAGTGTGTCTAGAGCAACAAAAAAAAAAAAAGACATCACTCTCAGGTCTGGACAGAAGTGAAAGGGTCTTACTGTAAGACTCATGGGAAAGTGTTCACGTGCGTGTACTCTGGGGCATTCACATACTGTCTGCTATAGAGGCTGACAAAGAAACAAAGAAATGTTGAAAAGAAATGCATATAAGAGAGCACTTAGAAGTAAAATTTTTTGTTGTTGTTGTTGATAATTTTAATAACCAAAAGCCTTCAACTTCAGAGGTGACTAGTATGCTCCTTGTATCCTAAAAGCAAGCAGTGTGTAACTAAATTTCTTTCATTATTTTTTGAAAGGGACTCTATTACACTATTGATGCCACACTGTCTACATCAACTGGTGGGGTGGCTGAATTCTTGTTACAGCTATCCTTATCTTACCTTTAAACTAAGATCAGTAAGAATGGGCGCAGCTCTGAGCACGACCAAGCCTTAGTAGCCAAACCCTCATTAGGATGCAGACACAGGAGTATGCTAATTTTACCCTACATCCTAGAGAAGTAAAAAGACAACAAAAAAGGGCTTCATTAAAAAGACCATGCATTATTCAGAGAGCAGCAGGCCAGAGGAATGGCTTAAGGCCAATTATCCTCTGCTGGAATCCTCCACTGGCTGGATGCTCTGTTCTACACTCAATGTCTCTCTCTTGTCTTTTCTTTGTATTATATTATATTGCACACACACACACATATATATACTGTATATACCCTCACAAAGCACTTTATCAGGAACACTATACTAGTACTGGATGGGGCCACCCTTTGTTCTCAAAACAGTCTCGGTTCTTCATGGTATGGATTCTACAAGACATTCTGCTCCATGCTGACATGACTGCATCACATCATTTCTGATCACTCAACTTATTGTCATGTTCGTGAGATAAGTTTTAAACAACTTGCACTTTAGAATGTGGTATGTAATCATGCTGGAAGTCAGCAAAAGATGGTAAACTGTGCCATAAACGGATGCACATGGTCAGAAACAATACTCAGCGGCAACAATGGTTTATTGGTGTTAAGGAGCCTAAAGTGGTGGCAAGACATTTCCTACACCATTATAGGAGTTGGGAATTAACAAGTTCTTCTGAGGTTGCAACCCATCCACCTCAAGGTTTGTCATGTTGTTCATTTCAAGATGCTTTTCTGCTCACCACATTAGTAAAGAGTGGTTATCACCTCCAACCAGTCTCTCCATTGTCCACTGATCTCTCTCATCAACAAGGCCTTTCTGGCCTCAGACTTTCTCACGAGGACTTTTGTTTTTCACAACATTCTGAGTCAATTCTTGAAACCTTTATGCGTGACAGTCCCAGGAGATCAGCGTTTTTTCAGAAATACTCACACCAGCCAGTCTGGCACCAACAATCATGTCACGGTCAAAGTCACTTCACGGTTCACATTTTTTTACCATACTGATGTTTCATGTGGATGTGAAGCTCCCGACCTGTATCTGCATGATTTTATGCATTGCACTGCTGCCACATGATTAACTGACTCAATAATTATATGGAAATGCAGGTGTGTGTGTGTGTGTGTGTGTGTGTGTGTGTGTGTGTATATATATATATATACGATATTTGGCTCATCTAGAATGTTACAATGTCATTCAATGACTTGAAATCGATACAGTAACTTTACTTACTACCTAGATGTTGGACAGTGCAGGTGAGGGGATCAGGGATAAATTAATTGATGATTGAAAAAGTAAACAATGATTAATGACAGATACAGTCACCTTTTGTTAAAAGTGCAACCAACATTTGCTCAGGTTGATAAAGACCTATTGCTATTATTCTCATTTTCAATATAAAAGGAGTGCAATAATAATAAACAAAAATAACTTGCAACCAAGGTTAAAGGTTATTCAAGTTGAATGAACTGTAGATTAACTATGAGAAACATTCACTGACATCAGTCTACTCAGGCCAACTGAATGTGAACATACACACACACACACACACACACTATATAGACTTTTCTTTCCCAAAGAAAGGAAGAAACTGCTGCTGTGGAAATAGTTTATATATCACAGAGTCTTCTATTTTTGGCTTTATTTCATCAGCAGGATGTTTACACGCCACTCGCACTTAAGCAAGATCAGAGGTCAATATCCTAGGAGACGGGTCAGCGTGTATAATGTGCGTGTACAGTATTTACATATACAAGCAGAGCAGGAGGAGAGACAACAGGGAAACAGGCACTTTGATGAGCACTGGCAGCTGTCAGGAGCAGAGCACTCCAGCATAAAATTCCCCTATTCTCTCCATAAGGGGTTTTTCAGTAACTAAGAATCTATTCACAGAGCTAACTGTGTTCATAAACTATGCTGAGATGTGTTACTGGGCAGGTTCAGATGGACAGGAAGTGGAAGAGAAACAGGAAGGAGGAGAGTTGGTGGCTACTGAACGTCATTGCCAGATCTGATCACACAGCAGACGGAGGTTGCAGTCAGAGCACGCAGCTGCTGGGACACAATTTATTAACAGTGGAACATGGGGAAGTGTGTGTGTGTGTGTGTGTGTGTGTGTGTGTGTGTGTGTGTGTGTGTGTGAATGTGTGCATGTGTGTGGAGAGGGGAAGTCATGTGGTAACAGCCTGTCCTTCTGTCAGTCATCCTGTCACAAGACTTGTTCTGTGTGTGCGTGTGTGCGCATGAGTGTACGGGGGGTTATGTGAAGGTAATTCAACATGCATCAGTCCAAAGCTGTTTCCCAGCCGTCTCCTTTACTCTAGGCAGATTCTTCCAGTGTTTCCAGTCGCATTTAATTGTCCCAGCAAGACTACATGTGTATGTGTACGTGTGTGTGTGTGTGTGTGTGTGTGTGTGTGTGTGTGTGTGTGTGTGTGTGTGTGTGTGTGTGTGTCGAGCCTGGGCCTCCTCCTGGGCCTGCTCAGTAATGAGAGCAGACAGTGCATCAGCAACAGAACCCCAGACCTGTCTGCTGCGTTGGAGATATATGGGGTGACTGGGCATCTGAACCCTGCTTGACACACAAAAGCACACAAACAAGCACACACACACACACACACGCTCACACCACAAGTCCATATGCATGCATCCTAAGCTCGAACACAGACAAACACCCCAGGGGCAGCAGGGGAAGGGCAGATGAGGACATCGATCTCACACTCACCACTCATCACCAGCACAAACAAACACACCCCTTATGTCCACCCATCTCTTCAAAGTATGTTTTCTCCCACCTGTTGTTCTGTACAGTTTGACAGAATCAAAACTGACGACTGACTGAGATAGAAACATTGTTAATGAGGATGTTTTCAAGTAAATGATAATGCTGATTCTTTTTCTCAGCAGGGCACTGCCATTATTCACAATTCCCACAAAATCCAAAACATACAGAATTAACTAGGTAACACAACAGAGTTTGTGTAGACAAAGGAAAAATTACATCACAAATATATTGATTTTCCAGGGTGGCAGAAGATACAGGTATGGGCATGGATTTGTTTGATTTTAAAGTTGGGGCTGAATGATGTAGGAATATGTTAAAATGTATGAATATGTTAGAATGACGTAATGCACACTGTCTCTCTCACACACACACACACACACACACACACACACACACACACACACACACACACACACACAAAAAAAACCAGGTTAACTAAAATTTGCCCCAAACTCCAGGCTGGTGTAACTTCAATTAGTCCTCTGAAATGATCATTGTGCTGGATTCACAGATAACACTGAGAGGGAAAGAAAATTCCTGCTCCGATCCTCCCTTCCAGGCAAACTTCTGCCAAAATCTGGACTGACGATTAAGTAGGATTATATGCTCTATAGCGAGGTTTAGGGACAACCGTGTCCTGTGCTCAAACCCTGTGAGAGGGTGTGAGTGTACGAGTGTGCGCGAACACGTGTGCATGAGAGAGGAGAGAGAGCGAGTGAGCGAGAGACACCGAGAGAAAGGGAGAGCAGAGGAGAGTGAGCTTTTGTTCCAACTGAGCCCCTAATTAGCCAGGCTAATTGAGCTGTTAATTGATCTGTTGTCTTAATTAAACATCTCCTGACGCTTCTTTGCTCCTTGTATTTGGGAATCTGAGGGATATGCGTGTGTGTATGTGTGGGTGTGTGTGTGTTTGTGTGTGTGCAGGAGTGTGGAACACAGAGGTAGCTAGCCCAAACAGATGATGATAATCTGAGTGGGCTGATGACTCCATTAGACACTTTGGCTTGTTTTAGTTAGGAGCTAAAGCCGTTATTATAGATTTCTTTGGGGTTATCGTGCTGGTGAAATGCATTTAAAGCAGAATCTGATTACATTAATCTATGCACGATGTGCTCTGATAAAGCTGCCAATTTCAACGAAATCTGTTGACTGACAGGCGAGGATTTTAATCACGTACTCAACCAAACCTGATCCTTTGGTTCAGGAAACAGACCCATTGGTTTCTTGTGTGTGATGTTAGCACTGAATTTGAGCTCACCTTTATCAGTTCCATCTGGAAGCAAGTAAGACAGAGCAGAAAGAAATTTCCCTACATTAAAATCGTGCTGCGACTGAATTAAAATGTCACACTATCTTGATAGAGAAGCTAAGCCGTGGAAGCGCAGTGGAAAAGATGTGTTCATCGAACCACTGTCGGTTTCATTTAATTTCTCTCAAGCTCTAATTGCTCCTGAAATCAAGGCAAGTTTTTGCAAAACTACAATAAAAAAAGAAGTTAAGAGTTACTCAGTGGATAGTCATCTCCCCCAAGCCTGAAACATTACTTTCATCTGCCTTGAATGTATATCCATGTTGGGGAAAACAAGTTAATCTCAATTTTCTGAGTTCACTATTTTATGTAAAGTACCCACTGCTACTAGTAACTAAAGCTCCGGTAGAGTCAGGAAAATCCCATGCTTCTTATGAGGTCATGTTGTAGCAGATTTTATTTAGTAAAATTGCTACATCTACAGTGTTTTCTAAAAGTAAACTGAGATGATATTCAGTCTCCTAAACAAACCCTCATCTGTGCCCTTTCCTTTTCTTTTTTTTTCCTTCACCTTTTCAGCATCCATTGCCATTTGCCATTATCCTGCACACTGGATCACTCTCTTGTGGCCCTCATCATCAATTTATTCCCTGTTTTCTGCACCAACCGGAAAAAAAATAAGAACTGTCAGGTGGTCATTTCCTGTCTGAGCACACATACACGCACACACGCACGCACACACACACACACACACACACATACACACACACACACAGATATGTTAACACCTGGAACATACTGTGTGTGCTGTATGTTTGTATAGGTGTGTCTCCATGCATATCTGTTTGTCCATATCCAGAGGGAGGATGCAAAGCATAGACGCTAACTTTATCATCAGCTTGAAGTGGCAGATGGCGTTTTGGGGCACTTGCAACACCGGTGTTTTTCCGAGCCGGCTGGTTAGCACATGAAAAGCAGGCTTTGTCACCGTGCGGCCAGCGGGTGTCAATAAGGATGTGAAGTAACACCAGTGGCATGAGGAAACAGGGGAAGGGGGAGAGACGGAGGAGATGGGCATCGCGAAATTCTCATACAGGCTCCCAGAATGATTAATTGAGTGTGGTAATGGTTAACCAGCATGGAGTGATTTTGTCTTCCTGGGAATGTCACAAAGATTAACTGAGGCGCTCGACTGAGCTGACCCTTGTGCTCAGTGGGAGGAATATAAACTTGGGTGGAGATGTAGTGTATAAAATAAAACCAGCCTTACATTCATTTGGGATTCGTCAAGAAACACTTGAAAAGCTTCTGACAACCTTAACTCAGTGTTCAACCACATTCTGCCAAATAGTCACACTTAGACAAGACGTAGAAACTCAAAAACAAAAAAGCAATTCCCGTATGACATAATGTATTCTTCATAATTTATAACTATACAGATATGCTGTGCATATTTAAGGGAGCAGTCATTTACTTGTGAGAAGAACATTTTCTCTTTTTAATCAATGTGCCTTTGCTTTTTCCTAGGCTTTTAATAATCAAACAAGCAGAGCACACCATGGCAGATGTCACGTCCATACTCTGTGGACTATTAAAGAGGTTACCATGGCAGCACAGGGTGGTCAGACACTGAGAAATCTGTTATAGCTGTAACCACTGTATGCCATGTTGAAGACACTTTGTGCATTTAGATATGAGCAATGTGTAATGACAGGGAAAATAATAGCAATTGAAAACAGTACATGCAGACTGTATGGATTCTGCACATACAAGTAAAAACTCATTCCTTGGAGTAAGTATTATTGAAAGGCTTTTCATGGATCTTCTTTGATAACAAGTAAACACACATTAACCCCCATGTGTGATGTTCACTATGAAGCCGCCCTCCTCTGAAGGTGAAGTGGTTGTTAGAATAATAAAAGACATCAAGTGGTTTTCGGCTTTTACGGCTACTCTTCGCTAACTTGCAATATTATGTTCACATGCCGCAGTTACAGACAGCAAAGAAATCAACCTCAACTCAGATTTGAAGTGTTCATGACAAGCGCAGATAGCTAAATGCAAAGAAGTTGCCCCACCACCGCAATGCTTCACATACAGCATCTCCACCGACAGCATTTCAATCTTAATTGGATCTTTGTCAGGTCATAAAAAACACCAGATCTAGCTGTTTGATTTAGAACTTCCTTCTGTGTTGTGCCACAAGTTATCAGAAACTACTAGCCAATAGGATTTACCATCTGAGACAGAAGTGCAATATATCAACTTCCACATCAGCACAAAACTGCATGGCAGCTTACTGGTGCAGGCACGTCTGCAACGCACAACTGTTATGTTTTATCGACAGTGACGCTTACACTGCACTGTTTATGATAGATATGACCACAACTGTAACTCACAGCCTTCTGGTTTTCATTTTAGGTGTTACAGATAGCAAAATGTCAAAGTGTCAGTAAATTTTCTTCATGCCAGGTTATGGACAGTTACCGTCCTGGCTAATAATTCACTCTGTTTCACTTGGTGATAAACAGAAACAGGCCAAGTGTTATAGTTTGATATCAGCTGTCCTCTCGGGCCGGGGCAGGAGGGTTCATGCTCAGGCATTCTTCACACTTAATGTAAACAAATTAGCTTGGCCGAGGACTCAAGTGTACTCCACTGGAGCACATTATATATGTCAAAATAAGGCTAGTGAAAAGGTTTTCCAGGCTTGTTGCTCTTTGCTCATGTGTGATTGTGTGGATGTGCCCGAAGGAGTCGGAAAGAGAAAACAAAGATTAGATTAGAAGAAGACAGGGGCGGCGTTAATGGAACTCTCTGATTGACTAATACATTAAGGTGTGAGGTCACTGGAAGTTTAAGCTCACTGACACTATCTGGGGTGTCACCAAATGGAGGTCATGTCAGATTAGGTGAATGAGTGTGAGACAGATCAGATTCGGGGCACAACTTGGTGAGTTGTGTATATGTGGTTGAATAGTCATAGGTTTGAGTCCAGCACCAGCCCATTAGTGAAAGAGCTGCTTCACGCAGGACCACATGGCCGGCTGTAGCCACTGAGTGGGTGGGAAGAGGCGGAGTGAATAGGAAGTCATTATTACACTTCCTGCAGCTGCTTTACACCTACTGACCACATGGACGGACTGGAATAAATTCAGTAATAAACTCAATATTAACAGGTGTTCCTCTCCACAAGCACGAACACATGGTTTTTCCCCCATGCCTCATTTAGTTGTTGTTGTTTTTTTTCTTCAGTGAACTATTTTTGAGTTTGCAAAAAGAGGAAATATCCAAAAATTACACCCGTTCGCTGAGATGAGCCACTGAACTAAGAATGGGAAAGTCCATTAGACTCCAGAACAGAAGGAAACAAGTCCAAAATGAGTGTGCATTATGTGGGTGGAGTGTGTGTTTGTGTGTGTGCGTGTGTGCATGTGTATGTATATGCGTTCATGGCGGTCTGCCTGTATGCGTCTGCTTGTGATTGAGTCAGGGTGCATTTCTCTGTTTGAGGGAAACTTTGACAGCCTGGCGTCTTTGTTCTAAAGTTCAGACAGGGAAGCAGATGGCTCTTCTCAGTGTGACTTAGCAAGCTAGCTAACTGTGGAGTGCGACTCCACTGCCTCTGGTGGTGCCACTGATATAGTTGTATAAGACAACAACCAAGCTATAGATTGAGCCTGTTAGCTATAGCAAGCCAGGCTTTCATTCAAACTGAAGACTCATACATGAGCATTATGTTAGGCGTGATCTATGTGATTATTCATACTGTATATTATCCTCAGTGGCTCAAATAATGCAAACATTTCCATTTTTAGGTTTTTACATCACCCAAAAAATGATGTCCAACAACATAAAAGAAACATTTCATTTCTAGTGGTCAGTTTTCATTGAGGAGAGTGGTCTGTGGCTAAGCTGTACATCCTGCAAACAATAATCTTGTCTTACAGGACAAACAAGGGACCATATGTGAGAAAGTGTTAACACGTGACAACTATTGATTCCACCACACCTCTATTTTACATCAGTGGCGGTGGAAACAGTTACTCTAACAGAGTAGAGCGCCAGATTTATTGGGTCACATTTATTAGCTTGTTCCTAACTCTAAACATGCCGTTTCGTCGACATAATCAAAAACAAATTTAACTAACCGCGTCACCAGAAATTTCTCCTGGTCGTAAAAGCCCTCTGTTTAAAAAGCTTGCTTGAGGTTGTTCTTGTTTAATGGCTCTGCTACTCCTGTAAACCACATGACTCTGATCAGCTGATTCACTCCCCCTACAGAGACATACAGAGACATTGTTTCCAAATAAAAGACTCTCACCAGAGATCCAGACCTAATCCTTCTGCTTATTTGAAAAACCCAATACTTTATCTACTGTGGCAATATCCTGCCTCTTTTACTCTCTCTCTCTCTTTTTCCCCCTTCACAAGACGTTTGGTCTTTAATGTATTTCAGAGAACATCTGCTAACTATCACTGAACCTCGTGGGATTTCCATTTAGCCCAGTTAATTACTCTATCAAGCCAGGTTCATTATCATATTCCTCCTCTTAAAAAATGCACCCGACACTGTGCGACTGTGTGTCTGTGTGCGTGTGTGTCTGTGTGTGTGTGCGTGTATAGGTGTAGGTGTAAGGGTGAGTGTGTACTCAGACATGTGCACACGCTGGTGTAAGGGTGCGTGTGTACTTGTATGTGCATGGCTCTGTCTTAAACACATTTCTAATTGCAAGTGGTTCAGCCATAATATTCGTGTTAATGAACCAGAGCCATCTATAGGAGCCGGCTCTGGAAGTCAAGTAGGGAATCTGTTAGTTTGCCTCTCCTGGGAGGACAGTGAGCTGGTATTAATCTTGATGAACAACAACCCTGTGACTTCTGCTTGTCTGTATCATTCCCTGCAGAGGTTAGTCCAGGTGACTGATGGCACAGCCTCTCTGTCTCCTAGGAATAGTTTATGAAGAGTTTAATTCGAAAATGAGATACCCACTGTTTAAAAAATGTGACACTTGCTCTTAAAAATTGTCGTTGGCTTGATTCATGTATTTTCTCTATGTGATTAATCCACATAAGTGCCAACAGGGAGACTGTGCCCGCATTCCTTGCAGAGAGCAAGACACACCAGGCACAGGCCGTCAGTACATCGCAGCACTTGAGACCAATGTTACTTCAAAATATCATTGATGTGCTCTACTGACACCCCCCCCCCCCCAAAAAAAAAGAAAAAAAAAAAAAACAGTGTTTCAGAGAGCACAAGAGCAGCAGGGTGTGCTGTTTAACAAATGGGGAGACATTTTTCACCCAGAAGGTCACATTTCTCCTTCAGAGATCAACAGACGATCACAAACATGAAAAAAATAATAATACATCAAGGAAATGTTGTTTTTCCTTATATGGACACCAAGCACTTTAAAATGACACCCATTATAATGAGTTTACTGTCATCTCATTTATAAAGTGCTTTCAAGTGACTGACTACAGTTTTGTTTCTAGAGGTCACAGGATTTAAAGCATCACCAGCTGTTCTGCTAAACAACCATCAAAGTAAAAACAATCACAGATCCATCTTCTAAAATGTATGAGCTGGAGGCATGGCATAATCAGTGAAGTAAAATGGTTACTGATTCAAAAACAAGCTTTGACCCCCAAGCCTCTACAAAGGCTGAGAATATGACCTAAAATGCCACAATACGCTAAATTATGTAAAGAAAACTGTGGTGAGAGCCCCACTAGACCACAAACGTCATAATTGGGTAAAAGTATCTTCTGCGTTTGTGATGAAGATGATTTTTCAACCAAAATGTGTCATTTAATAGAGACAGGTTTATATTGTGTGATATGATCCTTCTTTCTGTTGCTAGGACACTGTGACTGGAATAATGCCTGTACTGATATTAACGCAGGGTTTCATACACTTGTAAGGCTTTCCTTAAAGTTTGGGTCCTCTGCCATTCCTATTATCCACTTCGAAACTGAACGTGTATTCTCGTGCAATTTTAGCAGAGAACAACAGGTTTGTAATACACATTTCTCAATACCGTGATTTCTGCCTTTGAATTACACTTGCATGTGGTTTTCATTTCATCGACAGCATCAATCATCTCTCCAGTGATTGTCTTTCCATTTTGATGGCTAATCAGCACCCACACAGGGGAGCTTTCCAGTACATACAGACTGGCTTCCTGGTTGTGAGGGTCTATATGGCGGTGGGTGTTCGCGCAGTGCTAAGCAGTGAAATCTACCCTTTGATGAGATTAGCTGAGTGGTGTACTTGAAATAACCTTTCATGCGCTGCCATTATTGTATTAATCTATTCTAAAACAATTTGGTTGAATTAATTAGGCCCTACATATTTCAGCAACGCTCACAGGCTGCCTGGAAACAGATGGCTGTGAGGGTGAGCCACTCTCCAACGGATGTGTACGACTGAGGAGTAGAAGGGAGAGAAGAAAAATGTAAGAGATTAATAGGAAAAAGGGGGAAAAGAAGAAGAAAAAATGGTGGTGCGAAGGGAGGAAAGAAAGACGGATGTGACACACCTCTGCACTGTGCACCTGACAGACTGACGAATGAGAGAAAATGAGTCAAGGATTGAGTGAAGAGATAAAGGAATGAGAGAGAGAAAGTTGCCCAGGGTCTCAGGTCCTAACGCCTATCAGTTCCTCTGCAGTCGATAGGAGATTGGTAGCTTAACAACAGTTGGGCGAAGAAGGCTATTATCTCAATCCTACAGTGTTCTGGATGGGTTCAACCTTGAACAGCTTGCAGATGATGAGTCTATCCATATGGTGTTTAAATCGCTCAGCGTTTCCTAAGCCATTAACCTTCAGAACACCTTGCACTTGCCCTCCACTTTGACTGACAGCTCGATGTAGATTTTATAAAACATCGCTACTTTTTAAGTAAAATCTCACACTTGGATGATAAACAAAAATTACCATACCCACATTTACTAGTGTTTCCAAACCTTTTTGGATTGTGAACCCATAAAATGAAGCAGTCTGTTTCTGACCCCTCATCAAAGGTTGCAACTTTATTGTAGTTCAACCAAAAAGTGATTTTTCGATTCTTAGACCGTTACATTTGAAGGCTATTTTGGTTCTTGAACTTGTGAAAGTATCCAGAATTTCCCTGTCATTGACCCCTCTGATTAATTTTATGGTTTTTAGGAACCATTGCTATAAATCGTTTCTTACTGGCAGTTGTATTGTTAATATTTCTATCACATTCAATGTGGATAAGATGTGCAAACACCCCTGCTGACTCACAGGCTAGGTTTCACTTACCAAGGGGTGTGTAACAGTGCAAAGTGGTGCGGACTGTCAAGATATTTTACAGACTGTGGCGTGTAGATTTAAGAACAGAGGAGCTTGAGTGCTGAAGTGCTGAGGCGTTTACAAGGCGCCGCCACATCATGAAGGACAAGTTAATGGCTAGCCGAGTGGAGGTGGATCATAATGCACTTTGTGGCCTGGGTCCAGCCAGGAAAATTTTTAACAGGAATCTCAACCTTGCTGATAAGGAAAGGAAAGACAACAGGGGGGGAGAGAAAGTGAGAGCAAAGAGAGAGGGAGTAAGTAATGAAGAGGCAAAGAGACAGAAAGAAAGATGATACAGAGGTTCTGGGGTTGGCTAATGTTGCCAGGGAGTGCTTCGCTCACTCCAGGTCCACGTCGACTCTTGTTTCAAGGTTTGGGTAATGGACATCAAAGCTCTGGCACTGTCTCTGGAGCCAGGGAAATTAAAGTTTCCCAACTCCTGACTTGGCAGGAGCAGTGGCAAAATGATACCTTTCACCTGAGGGGGGGGGCTTTACAGTGAGAGTGATGTCACTCACAGAGCCCTCTCGAGCCATTAGAGAAACAGCTTGACCTACAAACACAACACAGGAAACAAAACAGGGAGGGTGTGACGTGCCAGCATCAATCTATTGTATGTTATATTTCCATGACACACGCTGACAAACTACAAATTACTATCTCACATTACCCCAACTGCCCTCTCTTTCTCTGGCAGTATGGCAGGCTGCAGCCCGTGCCAGTGTCTCCTCTCTGCCTGCATCACTAGCGTTTAAACTAACATGGACGTGCTGCTGCCCAACACGAGTCAGGCAGAGTGATCCCTTGTGCCTGCTTTTATTACCTTGTTGACACCAGCTGCTAGTTTTAAGCACTTTTAAATGCTGAGTCTGAGTAGTGGCTCAAATCACAGAATTAATGCCGTTATTCCTGCCCAGCTTTCTTTTTGGCAGTGCTTTTAAGCCCCAGACTTAACAACAAGCCTGGGTTTTATGCATTCAGACAGCTGGTGGGAATAAGGCAGTTGCCAGTGGCATAAAACACTGTGTGCGTATGTGTGTTTGTGCGTGTGCGCGTGTTTGTAAGTGTGGTCGGCGTGTGCCTTCATGTGTGGGAGGGCATCTGAATATGAAAAACTGTCTTTTAAAAGTTGCTTGTCCACAGTCCAAATATTAAAATTGCACATTTGTCATATTGGTCAGTCTTCGCAAACAAGGATTTATCTCTCATGCTCAGTATTTGGCATTAATAAAGGTGATTAAAATGCGGTGGAAATGTGACATACTGGAAACCAAATGTTGCAGATTCCTCCTTCCTCTTCACCAGTTTGACACTCAACTTCCACTCTCTCCACACTGGCACGCTTCATTACTACTACGCCTGTGTGAAGTCACTCGCCTCTACTTGCGCACACACACACACCACCACCACCACCACACTCATGAAAAGTCTGCATCCCCGTGTGCCTCCCCCCACATAAACACACACACACACACACACACACACACACACATACATACATACACACACACTTTTCCTCACTTCACACAAACTAAGCAATGCTATCTAGCAGCTGTACCTCTCCTTATGTGCAGAGAGTGTTGATCCCAGTTCTTCTCTCACACACAGAGAACATATGTCAGTCAGAAACAAGGCAGACTCTGTATTCCTTCTTCTAAATAAAAAGTTTGCTTCTCTTTTTACACAGCACTTCTATAGCCTCCTCAGACTCGTGTAGAAAGACCCTAAGTGATACGTGGAGGTGACCTTGTTGTGTCTGTGCACGTGCGGGTGTGTTCAAATGTGTAAACGTGCGTGTGCGTGAGATTACAAAGGAAGGATCTGAGATGCCTTAGGTAAAGCAAATACAGACTCTGATAGATGCCAGCAGCACCTGTCTGATTTACATTTCCTAATTGCAAATGAATTACCAAAGAAACATTTCAGTAGCACCGACAGGCAACACGACACAGAGACGGGTTCTACCTGAAGGAGAAAGTGTTTTCACAGAAATATTTATAGGAGGCTTAGAAAACTTCCACCAAAGCCAGCAGTACCCTGAGGTCTGTTTGAATGTATGTACGAATGCAAATGTATGTATACATACATTAGCAACTGTGAAGCTTATGCAGGAGCTTTGACTCCTGCAATTCACAACGGAAAAACAACTTTTTGTGGACAAAAACTATTTTACCTTTTAATAGCCAGGGTTTCCTGAGATTCCCATTGTCCATGCCCCTTCCAATAATGTGACTTTTTGCTCTTCACCATATTTTAAACCTATACTTTTACACAATGTCTTTATCCTATCAATTAAGATACTAAACTACTAATATTGCTGTTCCATGACAATCCACAATTATGACCATGGAACTTGATTATTCTGCTGTTTTTTCTCCCCAGAAAACAGTAACAAATGCCAACAGTCTTAAAAACAAAGATATTAGGTTGACAATGATAACCATCAAATCGCCCAAACTGGTAAAGTAGTATTTGCTGTTTTTGCTTTAAAATAAATCCAAAATTATATCAGTTATCAAAATAATAACTAATCAGACTAATACTGATTAATTGTTTGTCTCTATCAATCAATCAATCTTTTCTGTGTCTATGGTCAATGAGCATTTAAAGTATAAAAAAAAGGCATTTGGAGCTTGTGCAAAAAAAAAACAAAAAACAATGTAATAAAAAAAAGAAAAAAGAAAAGACAAGCAAGACAATGGTGGGAATTTGTGTTGTGGAGCTAATATACGATGGCACACCCTAATTTCTTTATTCGTCATGTTTCATATTTCAAATGCAGCACTGTCCCACTGTCAGTCACCACCTGAGGTGAGAAGTGGTCCTGAGGGTCTGAAACAGGTCCAACAGGCTCAGGATGACAGTCCCCCCCCCAATCCAAACTCCAGGATAACAACAGCAAACAACACCTGTCCTGGTGATGTCATGCTCTCACTGGTTTCCTATACTCCCCTGAAGACATATTCAACTCTTAACCACCTTCTTTTTCACCTCTCCCTGCCCTCCCTGTAACCGTACACATCCTGTTTCCACTAATCACCACTAGTGAGCACCAACCCTCTCAAATACACCTCAGAATTAATTCCCAGCACGTCATACAAAGAAGTAGCACTGTTGTCTTTTTGTCTTTTTACCGTACAGCTATTTTCAAAGTCATTTTTTTTAGCCAAAGAAGGAAAAGATAGACACAAATAAAATATGAAGGAGAGGATTGCAGGTCAAAAGGCTCAGGTGACACAAGTGGATGTGTGGGGTGGGGGAGTGTACACAAGCATGTCCATATCACACAGGTACTGTATATATAAAGACAACAGAAGGATGACAGAGGAGCATGAACCCATGTTTACTCCTTTTATCTAAACTTTACTTGTTTTCTGCGATCAGAGTTGTGTTGTGGTAGCGAGCCAGTCGTCTTTGATTTGGGGGCACGGCGCTGTCACCGCCGAGCACAATGCCCCACACACACACACACACACACACACACACACACACACACACACACACACACACACACACACATACACACACACACACACACACACACACACACACACAGACACACACACACAGAGAGAGAGAGACACAGACACAGACGCACACACAGACAGACACAACCTAAGCAGCGGGAAACAAGAGAGGAGCAGCTGTGAGTTGCACTCATCAGTTCAGATTGAGGGAGACACAGGCAGGCTGGTAAACAGACACAGATGTACGGAGCTGAGCAGAACAGAGAGTGGGAGAAAGAGGAAGGTCACCCTTTCACAATGGGAAGGTAGCGACAAAGTCAACAACACTTGCTGCTTGACTAAAGCTACTGTAAAAAAAAAAAAAAAAAAAAAAAAAGCAGACCAGTCAAAGTGGCAAATGTCTTTAATATGTTTCATTATTGAGAGAAAGCTATTCTATCATTTTATAGAATAATATCTATATGTATACGTGGATTTATTTCATTTCTGTACTTACATTTTTGCATCTGACTCAACACACACAATATTTCTGCAACAATGACCACTTTGACGCCTCCATATGTGAAACTGTCCTAACTACATCTCATACAAATTTCACACACAAAACCTACAGCGGCTTCTAATGAGCAATAACCAAATAATCTTCATTCATACCAAGGAAATCAACCTGCCAAAATCCTCTCATGTGACACACACGCACACATGCATGCACAGCTTTGTCAGCAACTGTTGCCTCCCTGAGGGTGACACCCCACCTGGGAGCTCCATCCTGTCAATACTCACTATCTCAGTTTCCCACTCAGTATTGTATGCTCTCTCTTGTTACACTCATTCTCAGAGTCCCACACCCCACCCTCCCTGGGCGTGTGTTAACCTCAGTCACAGCCCTAGATAATTTTGAGAGAAGCAGCAAAGAGGCTGAAACAGGAAGAGTTCGAGACACCTTGAAAAGAAAGACAAGTGAGTGGTCATATAGAGAACAAGGGAGGAGATGAAAGAAAATGAAACCTACCTTAAGTTTCCTATATGTTTGTAGAGAAGGGATGACACCTGTAGAGACAGGAAGAGTTAATGTTTTTCCACAAAAGCAAATATCTAGCATTTTAAAATGTACTTATATTGTATGTACCTTTGCTACAGAACAGACAGGTCTGTGACTCTGTGGCATTGTTGGTTGAGCCGTTGATCTATATCTTCTGTATCAGAGGAGAGCAGAGTAGGTTAGTAAACTATTTATTTTACTAAGTTACTATATATTTGAACTGTAATTCTTTCAATCCATCTTTCACTGTCCCCATTCTTCTAACTCTCAGTGGTCTCCTCTCTCCCCTCTGACTTTACACAAAAAGAACACATTTCCATGTTTTGATAGAAAGTGAGACGCTCTGAAGTGAACTCCATGAACCACCACCAACTTTCCCCCTTTTGTGTTTTCTCTAAATCTCCCTATTCCACCAAACCATGTGGCGTGCTACAGCCATTGCTGTAAAAAGGTTTTGTAAATTTTCTGAGCTCTAAGTGAAACCATTTCATGTTTACCTTCGACATCTCAACTGCTGCTTTGCTTATTTGCACTTTTTCCAGTTCTTAAAAAAACAAATGAATCATTTTCTTAAGTCACCACAGTTACAGGTAGTTACAAATACTTCCAGTTAGGTTTTAATGACCCTAGCCTCCAGGTTCCTGTAATGTCTAACCAGTCTGAGGTAAACATTTACCTACAGAACTGATCAGACATTAATGACTGATTGCCACCTGGAGCTAATTCATACTTCAGTTCCTGACTTAACATGCTAATAAGTTGTCCAGGTGTGTGTGTGTATAAGCTGGGATGTTTGTAGCCCGCAGGAGGTATAAGTGAAAGACCACCAACTGAACAACAAACCAGGTGGTAAAATCAAAGAGAAGACAAGTTGGTCCAGCAACTGTTATCCTCAAACAGCCAAAGTAAAACTTCAGGGAGTTGAATCTGTACTCTTTGCAGCTGTTGCTAATAACATCTGAGAGCCAAACATGTTGAAGCTGAAGAGCAACAAAATGATACTTTTGAAGAGTTTCACATATAGTGCATTTATTTATGTAGCCCATCTCTATGGAATGGATTTATTTTTCATTTTTATATATATTTTTTCTTTTAAAAATCTCTTAAAATGCAGCTGAGTGCAATTTAAAAAGAAAAAAATCTCTGGTACATTATTGTGCAGTTGTAAAGATTACAAAATTGACATCATTGGAAGTTAGCTAATAAATAAAAGGCTGTATTTCTGACTCTGATTCGTCAGGTGTTAGAGTCTCCACCACATGTGGACCACAGGTGTGGACACAATTTTATTGAATATTTCTGCAAAATGTTGGGCATTTTTTGACATTCCATTCTGGCATTTTTTATAATTATTTATTTTTCAATGCATTGTAACAGATGGTAAGTGTAAAATGGGCACTGTGCTAACTTTTCACACAGTTCAGTTTCCTTGTCATGACAAGTACTACTCCCCAAAAGTTGCATTATGTCTGCTGCAGCTCAGGGAGGAGTTTTATAAAGTCTGACAGAATAATCCTGATTATATCATTCTTTGTTTGGGCTTAGATATGGCTTTAGAGTTGCATTATGGGACCTTGTATGGATCTGGACCCATTACAGGGTTTAAAAGCTGGCGCATCTCTGCCTCTGCTACAACAAGTAGCAAGTTTGTCTATTTTTATTTTATATACACTATGTGTCTTGTGAGTCTATCATTACATTGGTGCAAGACTATATATTGTTAAGTGTAGAGAACATTCTTAATTATGGGTAAACTATGGTTAGGGTATGATAAGTGCAACAGTTGGATAAAGATCCCATGTCTTCTGTGGTGCCCTCTGCTGCACCAGTGGATGTAACTCACAGTCCTTCTGAGTTATAGAATTGACTAATGGCCAGAGGTGTTTTGCAGAACATTATGATGTCACAATGAATTTGACCTTTGGACCATTTGGAAAAATGTCATCACTTCATCATTTGATCCTATTTATCCTATTAGACATTTGTGTCAAATTGTGTCAAAATCATTTGCACACGACTTGTGTTTTGTAACATCACAGTGACCTTGACCTTTGACCTTAAACACAAACATTTCATCAATCCACTTCAGTCCAAGTGAATGTGAAGTGTGTTAAGTGAATGTTTATGCAAAATCAGAAGAAAATCTCTCAAGATGGTCTTGAGATATCAAAACAGAAGACCAAAACCTGTTTTGTGAGGTCACTGTGACCTTGATCTTTGACCACCAATATCTAATCAGTTCCAAGCAAATTCATACCAAATTTGAAGAAATTTGCTGAAGACATTACTGAGATATCACAAGAATGGGACAAGTAGACGAAAGGCAGAGGCATAAAAAGCCTAGACCAACTATTCTGTCAATTTGCACAGTTTATTAAATCAATCAGTCCATCTCCATTCATATTTAGTAAAGTATTCAATAAATACGTCACATGCAGGAAGTGGTGATTCCACTGTCTTTATGGCAAGGCAAAGATCACGGTAAATGATTAAAAAGAAAACGTGTTACATGCCCATCCGACAGCCAAATATCCACAACATGCTCTTAAATGAGGGCAGGTTGGCGCTTGAGGTCAACTGTGTGATGCAGAAATGTTTGCAATTGTCTGCCTTTGACAAACACTGCTTTTACTCTTTTTGTTGCCAAGACTGGACGAGTAAGGTAAGTCAGTTGAAAGATGCAACTTTGTCTTCTTCACTCCCACCATCACCTTGAAAGCGAAACAAGCGTTGAGACTCTGGTGGACCCACGACATATTCTCATTTAGCGGCTCCGCTGTTGTGGGATGTCATGGCTATTAATTCTATCTGAGCTTCATTAATCCACATTTTCCCATCCAGCCCCCCTGTCCTTAATCATCATTTCAGCCTTTGCCAGCATGGCCTCTGGTGGCCAAATACAACTAGGGTCACAATGTGTTGCCTCAGCACTCGGGGAGTGTGCCCACATACACATACATACGAAGCACAGATAATAAAACAGGTCATCCATCTCAATCACACAGTATTGGACCGATGTCATTACATTCCTCTCACTGGAGTGAACCATATAAAGTATACACACAAATGTACCTTCACAAACAACTGTTTCAGTGCATAGAGAACTATTACAGACAAAAAGTCGTAACACTTGCCAGGTTGTGACATTCACAAGAATTCGTCTTGAATGGTACTCCTGAGTGATATCTGATTTGTGAAGAAGCTGAAGGTCACTCAGCAGTGAGGAGAGAGGGAGGTAAACGGGAATCAGTGGGGACGCTTTAGAAACGTTAGCTGTTTGGAGAAAAAAAAAGAAAGAAACCCACACTGGCAATTGAGAGGTGGTGAAAGAACTGACGACTATCAAGACTGTCTTAGCACAGCTCAGTCCAGGTGGGCGATTGGTTGGAAACCGCTCATTGTTCCAGCAGATCTGAGCTGTTTGCCGTTATCTGAATACCAAATGGTTCCAATTTGCTGCGTGAGGGTGGTGGGGGGGAAATACCACGGAGGGGGCCAATACACACAATGGAAACTGGAGAGGGTAATCTGATGGAAATCTCTGAATGTTCCTCTCCCTGCTCGCTAAAGGTTAGCCTACTTAACTGCCTGTCTGCTGGGTGGTTGCTTGTTATTCATTCAGAGAGACAGGCAGACAGAAACACATGAGAGACTGGGTGTATATATAAGAGGAGATCAAGATGGTGGGCGGTAGTTTTGTCAGTTTCAAATGGAAAAAGTAAAATCCCTTGCCTGTAGAATTTGATATGAAAAAGTTTTATAAAGGTCTTATTTGTCTTTGCTGTCAAAATCATCATTTGACCTTTGACCTCAGCAGCGTCTGTCAGCTAAGTCTACAACTCAGCCCAGCTCTCCAATCAGATCCTCTTCTTTTCTCTTAATCACCTACACCAGTGAGCAAATAACTACACCGTACTGATCCCACCCATGTAAAAGTCATTTCTTCTCTTCATCTCAATGCAGACAGCACATAGGAAAGCAATGGAGGGGGTTGGGGGGCTTGTCTGTCTGCATCAGAAGACTGTAAGCACATAGAATAACTGTCGCAGAGCACAGCCAAAAGCCCTTAGCATTGTGACAGAGCAGATGTTAAGAGTAATGACAGTGGAGATTACCCAATAATTGTAGCAGCGTAAATCATTTCAGAGGGGGGCAGAAAGAAGGAGAGAAGGGGAAGAGAGAGGAGAGCAGGAGGGATGGAACAAAGGAGGATGAACCGTGGCTGAAGCAAATAGCACCTTATTGTTGGCATAAAAATGCAAAAGAGGACAATTTATATGCCGCACGTATTTCGTTTTCCTAAATGTTTATAGGCAGACGGCTCATCTGTAGTTGCATAAAAGGGGAAGCTTCCAGAAATTAGTCCCTGCCACGTTTTGCGGTGATCATGGTGGTGGGGAGTGGTGGTGGTGGTGGTAATGGCGATTATGACGACGCGGCTGCTAGTGTTATTGTCAGTGTTTGGGAGCTAATCGCTGTGATGCAAGCTGCTGCCTGAGGCCAAAGATGGAGGACAGAGAGGCCCCTCCATCTAAGACTGCGATGACATATTTCTCACTAACATCCCTTAACAATATTGTCCGCCCCAGACCTCCAGCATCGGGCCTCACCGGCATCCTGCCTCCCACAGATCACCACAGTCTACATGGGTCAGCAAAACTACAGGGAGCTCCTGTGTGTGTGTGTGTGTGTGTGTGTGTGTGTGTGTGTGTACTTGTGAGTGTACGTGTCTCTCTCACTTGTACTGTTGTCGCCTTGATTGTGTAATAAACTTTATTCAGTTAAGCGTGAATTATTGTTAATTGAACTAAAAAGTAATTTTCTTAATTGAAACAGAGGGGGGAGGGGCAGACCAGATTAACGATGTGAAAGTGTTTCTCTGTCTCTCTCTCTCTCTCTCTCTCGCTCTCTCTCTCACCATCTCAAGAGTTTTATCTTGTCTAATTCTTTTTCCCATTACAGTTTTCACCATAATTTTTTTTTCCATAATGCAACTGCAGTAAGAAGCCCATAATCTACTTAGCCTCACACCCATCTTAAAAATTGAGACGGGGGGATGCTGAAACATTCCTGAGGAAAAGTAACTGCCTGTGTCCTGCTTGCTTGTTTGTTCAGAGCTTGTAGCCATTCATACACACACTTACAATAACAATTAACAGTAAAGTTAATTGCAAATTTAAGAAAATCTGACCATTCACTATCAAGCTCCACTATCATAAAACCTCTTTGTTGCCATTTATCACTTTAATTTCATAATGATTTTTGATTTCCAGAGGGCGTCACAGACCAACCAATCAGAACAACAAAACATTTGTTCATTTGTTTTCCTTTTAGACAAAATATGCCACCATTAATGAATTGCCAATTAATACTCTCGCAACAACGAGAGTATTAATTGGTCGTCTTCACATCAGTGACGGCCATCATTGTCACTAAGTGTGTCAGCGAAGCTCCGGTGTCATTTTTATCACATCCACCCCATTTTGTTTGTTTGTTTTTTTTTAATGGTTGCGATTGGCCCAGCTAGCTTTTGGATGGATGGAAGATCTGATTGGTCTCTTTGACCTCTTTCCACCCAGTTCCCTCTGTTTGTAGACAACCCACAGCAGACAGTGCAGACTTGCTTTCACAATCCACCAGTTTCATATAACTACAAAATTATAAGTGAATTAAACTGGACGTCGGACTTGTGAGGGAGAATTGTGAGAAGAGAAAAATGCATCAGCACTGCAATACATCTTGTTACATTACCTTAATAAATAGCAAAAAATAAAAAAATTAAAAAGTCCTGGAATACACATTGGAGCTCCCTGTGCTGTTAAAACTCATCCTCTCCTGGTTTTCACATGCTTCATCCATAACACTCTACAAAATACTACTCTAAATCTGAGGGAGAGAGCACCAGGCCCCAAAGAAGAAAGCAATGTTATGGAATTCAACCCACATACCAGAGCTACTGCAGAGCTTCAGGAAACAGTCACATTCCAGTAAACACATGTGGAATTACCAGGGCAAGAGCTCCTGGTCACCAGCCTAGCCAAATATTATCTCATACAGAACAATATCACCCTCCTACACAGCAGCTATTGGCTGAGAGGGAGGAAGTGATGTATATTGACTTTTCATTTCGATCTTGCTGACTCTGCTGACAAAAGGACCAAACCACTTCCAGCTGCTAAACCTAGAGAAAACAACCACATTCTGCTGAACATGATTCAGCTGCATTTTGTTTCCCAAATTAGTTTTTTCGTCAAGCACTTGCTTGCTCAACAGCCACAATTGTGAGTCACACAGTGGTTAAAGTAGCTAAATGACACTAACACTATTATCGCAGAAATATTCCTCTAAAAAAATGATCAGTACATTACATGTAATATAACCAAATGAGGCCTACAAATGGCATAGCTGCTCTTGTTAATGAGATACATGTACACAATAAAATAAACATTATCCATCTATTCCTGCTGATCTTCCCACATTAACACATGACCTTTGTAACATGAACATTCTTGTTTAACAATACCGACTGTCCTCCACTATTTGTCTATCTATAGAGTGTGTCTCAGCCATCTCGCACCTTGTCAGTCATAAAAGCAGTGGAATGGGGGTGGGGAGAGGAGAGGAGGAGGAGACAGAGGAGGGGATACGAGGAGTGCCATTACCAGTGTTCTGGACCCGTGTCTTCCCAGGGTGAATAATTACGTCTGACATGTCGTGAATAGGGAGGGACATTATCACAGTGATCCTTCGAACCCCCTCTGTGTGTTCCCTCTTGCTCACACACACACACACACACACACACACACACACACACATACACACATTAGGGCCCCTTTGAATGATTTAGGGGGTCTGTTAATAATGCAGGGGCTCCTAGAGCTAATTAGGTAAGTAGCAGAGGGCGCCGGCTGTGACGCCTCAGCTCACTGATACGAGCTGTAAAGGAATGAAGCTCACAACTACTCACACACAGAGTTTAGGTTCATCTTTCACTGCACACACACACACACCACCCCCTAACCTCGGTAGTAGCCCTGATCATTTTCAAATGGGATGGATAAAATTTGTGCTTACGATTAAGTTTTAATATTGATCATGGCAAAAAAGTGGAGGCCTGCGGCAGCTTCACTGTTCTACTTCTTTCATTGGCATACATTATGCATTATTAAGTGGATCAGGGAAGGTAATAGGTAACATGACTGTATGCTGTGGCCCTTAGATATTTTGACAAGCAGTACCAGAGAGGATGAAAGGTAACAGGGATCTGTGTGCGCCAAGAAAATCAGTAGAAAGCGATTATCTTGAGAGGGAACAAGTGGAGGGCCAAGGTGGGCCTTGTCACGTGTACAATCTGTCTCTCTGTCTCTCTCTCTCTCTCTCTCGCTCTCCGGCGCCATAGCTGCCAGCCCTGTAAGTGCAGTGTCAGGGTGATTAGAGAGCGGCATGGCCCAGACAGAGCACAGCCAACCTCCAGACAAGCCCTCCAGAGACTCAGCGCCACAACAAACCTCTGCCCAGGGTCAAGCCCACAGGATCCCTGCCTGCAAGATGGGCTCGTTCAGTGCACAACCAAGAACTATCATGTTGAAGAGACTGTGCAGTCCGTGATATACAGCTCTTTTATGCTACCTTTAGGCTGAGAGCAATTATATTTTAAGTGTCGGTTTGTTTAAATTACACAAACATACATTTTCCCACTTACACTGTGCTATGTAGGAATGCAGATGATTTATGTGCAGAGGTTTTGCAATATAACTGAGTGATGCCTCCGCCCCAACACAGCAGTGATGAATTAAGAGCAGTGTGTTCTGCTATCTACTATCTCTATTTATATGTATTTTATTTATTTTTGGGTGAACTCACCCTTTGATACGTCAGGTAAGATGAAGGGTATGTGGAGTCTTTACCAGAAGATGAAAATGAATTTTGAAAATGTTATTTGGTGAAACGTGTATTGATAGAGTGAATGGCATCAGGTTACAAATTGTTTCTCACAACTAAGACACAGAAGCAGCCTCTAAAAACTGTAAGGAATACATGTATAGTTTACTTCATTTTAACAGTGTTGTTATATACCTACATGTCCAGTGGCTCATCTTGTTCTCCAGGTTCCTGAAGTGTCACTGATAAAGAGAAAAGGTCCCTTTGACAGCTCCACTACAAACATGGGGGGGTTTCAGAGGCAAAAAACATTTGGCCTCATGCATTAAACTAAACAAATTAAATATAATAATAATAATAATAATAATAATGTTGTGTCACTATTAATAAATTGCTACTTATAATAACACACTGATAAAGGTAGCATGCGACCTGGCAGAAAAAGATTTATTTTATTTTATCCTAAAAATTTACTTTTGAACGTCTGAACAATAGTTTGTCACTGGCGACTTAATGTCTGCTTACTAGTTTTCTGAGCTTTTGACCCATGTGTCAAAAACCATTGATGAAGACCATCTCAGAAAAATCTACTGAGTACTGAGGTATTATTTTGTTAAAGTTGATTTTGTTTGTTCTTCGTTTGAAGTCTATTTAAATGTGAACAAATTCTGAAATGTATGTATTTAATTGGACAAATTCTTAAATAGTGGCATATTTGTCACATTTTCCTGCAGCATCAGATCAGACTGTTTCCAGACTCACACACTTTAATGTGATTATTGCATTTATTTAACAATTTATGCAAAAAAAAAACAAAAAAAAAATCATATAGCGGAAGGTCAGTCCAAAAATGTTAAACCATTCCTTTAAATCACAAGTATAGAACTGACATCTACAAAAATTTCGGTTGATGGGGGATTATTGTATTTAGTCATTTTCTGACATGGAGGTTGGTATTTGTGTGTGTGTGGCTGGCAGGGGGATTCATACAAGCATTTCCGCCATATAATCTACTTTTTTTTTTTTTTTTTTTAAATGTTTTAAATGTCTTCTTTCCAAGTTCCCTGTAGCGCACACTTGTTGACAGATTGCTCATTAGTGTGACACAAACTTTCAGCACCGTCTGCAGTTTCTGGAGTTCACCAGTTCCCTCTCATCCCACAGCATAAGGGAAAGCTATAGCCTGTCTGTGCTCTACCTGTATGTGATAGCTATGGCCTGAGGGTTGACAGTATCTAATCACAGCCTCAACAGGTGGGGAGAGGAGACGGTGCAGACAGCATGGCACCACATGGAATTCCTCCACTATCATAATGCAGATCAAACCACACACACAGTATCCAGCATTTATGGTGAATATACACAGCTCTCTACTGTGATACCAAATACAGTAAATAATGCACAGTACATCTTCCAGCACAGATAATATTATAATCTATCATGCTATATAGTATTACAGTGTGGAAGTATTTTCTGTCATCATCTTTTTAAAAGGATCAAATCCACAAGGATTTATGACAAGCAGGACAGAAACCACAGTGTCCAGGCATTTGTTCAAGTGTATACAAACATTATTGCATAAATCTTTACTCATTTACAACCCTGATGTTCCTCAGCACCACTTTTGAAGTCATTTGACCTCATCCTCACCTCGACAACACAGACCCTCGTCAGACATAAAAGCCATCAGAGGGGGCAGAAGAAGCCCAACCTCCCCAGGGGACGGAAAAGCAGAGGAGTGGGAGGAGACAGAGGAGGAGAAGGAGGAGGATGGGTGTCACTGCCTCCACAAAGCCCTGTTATCCTCCAGATATCAAAGCACTGTACTCCCAGCGTAAAATATCGTCAGAATGAGTCACCACAGCGGGAGTTCATCCACTGCCAAAATAAAAGCAGAGACACAGAAAGAAGTTTCGTCATTGTAAAAAATGAGGGCGCACAACCTTGTTCTTAAAAAATGTTCTTGATATCATACAAAGAAAGTATTGTGTGAGGCATCCTGGTCCCTGAAATGAGCTCAGTGCTTCAAGTGTGAGCAAGACCAGGAAGACATGAGACAAAATGTGCTAGTGTTTTCCCACAGTTAGACTGTGTCTGCAGCAATCCCAGATGACAGACAAATAAGGAACATGCATAAAATAGTGTGAAATACAGCAGAATTATAATGTTGTAAATTGACCTGCTGTGATGTCTCCAAGTATTAGTTCTCTTCTCCTTTTTTATTTGCTTTCTAAGGCGGAAGTATTTAGGATGTGGGCCAGATGGGTACACAGCACTATTGTATGTTTGACAGAGAGATGACCTTGTTGCGTTGTTGTGTATGTGTATGTGTGTGTGTGTTTAATCAGACAGAGAGGGGGGATTAGAGACCAGGCACCTGGCAGGTGGAAACAGTCTGTACTCATCTGATGCCCTCCTGTCTTTCCCCACACACACACACACACACACACACACACAATGCTTAGTTTTAATGGATCCCAAGTCTAAAAAGATAGGACTGACTGTCATAGAAGTTAAATCTGCCCTCAATCTGATTTTTGATAGAAATAAGCAAGATGGACAACAATGCAGCATTGACACGGAAGCTAAACAAGATCTGTGCAACCCAGAAGCAACACATTGTGACATTGCTGGCCAGTTTCAGGCGATGTTATATGTTGTATTAGAGGGCAGTGAATGAAGCTTAACTGGTTTGGCCAACAGGCCTGTTCACACTGCATCAATCAAAACAAATGTGACATTTAATTTTGGTCACAAATCAGCCATTTTGCTACTGCAAATAGCTATTCATTTCTGTCATACCGCTGCCACCTTAAGGGGCTTCGCCTCCTTTATGGAACGGTTTCGCAGGGATTGCTACGAAACATTTTTGCAAGGTAAATGAAACTGAAAAATATTAAGCTCAAAAATCATACAGTTCCATCCTGACTCCTGTCAGACCTTCCCAAAAGAGTTCTAAGCACCCCATCTGTTGTGGGCTGCTCAAAGATAGTAACTCAAATCAAGTCATCAGTGTTAAGTTAAAACAAACTCAGTAATTACCCTAATTAAGATCTAGCAGATTCCTTTAGATTAAGAGTTGCCTGCATTTGATACTGGAGAGTTGATATCAGAGGCAAGAAAAGAGGATTAGAGGGAGGTCAAGAAGAGGGATTGGAAGGACAGAGCAGCAAATACATTAATAAATAACAGACGAGGAGTAAAAATTGATTGTTGATTACGCATTAAAATGATAAGGGCTGTTAAGTTTCAAGTGAATAAGTTATGCATAGGAGGTAAGAAAGGGGAGGGGAGAAACTTCAGGAGGGAGAATAGGAGGGAGGGTATTCGTCTGCGGTACTGATGTGATCGAGGAGGGCTTTTTTCGGCTGCACCAGGAGTAAATGGCTCTGCAAGCGCCTGTCACTCTGAGGACCAGCATGGGACGATCAGCAATGATGACGGGGGCACAGACCTGTGTCAAGATGTTGAACTCGGCTGTCAATCAAACCACTCTGCCCTATGGGATGACAAGAATGGGCCTTGATACGGCTGAAGAGGGAGAGACAGAGAGAGAGAAAGAGAGAGAGAAAGAGGTGGAGGAGTGATGGAGAGGCAGGAGAGAAATTAGCTGCAGAGAAATGAGAATGAAACCAAGCTGTTTTGCAGTTGGTTGTTTATTCAATAAATGTAATGGTGTTGTTTAACTTTGTATATGGAAGAAAACTAAACCCACAAGTGATTGTGTAAACCTCATGAAACTTGCATCGTTCTGTAACAGGCAGGGAAAATTGCAGCTATTCACGTTTCAATTTGGACTTCACCATTGAGCCATCTATCTTAGGAAATTTGATGTCCCACTCCATAGTAGGCAATACGACACTGTGTGAACTTGTCATCTGATGGTGAGAAAGGCCCATATGAGTCATCTTCCAGCTATCTAAGACTCTAACCCCTCAGGCCTCATGGGAGCACAGAGGAATGACCAGGGAGCCAGTACATTAGAACACAATGGAAAAAAATAGAAAAACTCTATCCCACAGTCAGTATTCACTAAAACACCAGCAAGCTGTTTTCAATTAGTGCTCACTGATTCTCAGTGTCGGTCTACCGCATCATTTCAAGTAAAGGCAAGTATAACTTAAAACCACAATGTTTGACTTCACCGAGGGGAAATCTGTGCTTCTCTGCTCTCTCTGGTCAGTGGTAGCCACTGCAGGAGTCCTGTTGTATCAGTCCTGTAGTAGTCTTCCTCCTATGTTTCACAGATCTTTTAACCAACTAATACCTCACCTAGATGACCAAGAATATCTGAGCCTACTAAGAGAGCTAAACATCAGAATGAAATCAGAATCTAATGTTAATATTCTGTGTCTGTTAATATAAAATTCTACCACAGGAGAGATGTTCTCCTGGGGTAGAAGGACAGCGCTTCTTTAATTGTAGAGCGGAGTATATCACATGGTCTGGAAGTCTGATGTCAAGAATGTAAACAGGCAAGAAAACTTTATTTATGACAGTTTATACAATTATTATAAAAGTCTTTACAGAGATGCAGGTACACAAAGTGCGTATCAGGGGAGAAATATGGTAAGTTGAGAGAATCATAATAACTTGATACCACTCATCCAAAGTTCGGCACATATCCATGTTCTGGTCTGATGCTTTTCAACTGCCACTTTACCGCCAAGTTATTATTTCTAAAGTCATGAATAACAGTGTATGTTCTTTGGTCAAAAATGAGCTCAGCCACATTATCTAGCTCTAGTTGCAGAGCATACCCCTCTCAGTTGGGTGCATTTTGCAGCAGTAACTGCATGAGGTCTATTCACGTCGTAGTCTGAGCTGGCCAGTGGAGGAACAGCAGCTGGGGCTCAGTTGCTTGCGCTTGGAGAGAAGGGGTCAGAGATGCAGAAAGATGTACATATTTTATATACACATAAATGCTTTATAGAATTTGTTAGATATTTAACAGTTCATTGCCAGGGCTTCATCCAATTTCCCTTTCAACCACACTGTTGTACCAGCGAGTGTTTACATTCCATCATCCCCAGACTTTCCCAGTGTGGGTCACAATCCAAGAGGGTAGGTTGGCCAAAACCTTTGATCTCGAGATCAGAGTCTGAACTTGTTCTTTGTGCCAGAAATATTTGTATTTGTACTAAGTGTGTGTGTGTGTGTATGATCGAGAAACAGACAGGTAGGTAAAGAGAGAGCGAGAGAGAGAGAGAGACAGAGAGAGAGAGACAGCTTTCAGGAGACACTGTGAACCAAGAGGAAAAGCCAATGATCTTTCCATGCCCAGATGTACAGTGTCCCTGAGGTGATCAGAGCCGTGACCTGACACTCCAATGTCCCAGCATGCTCAGCAGATGTGGGTCAACTGACATCTGTTTCTCACTACAGCCTGGGCTCAGCTCAGCTCGGCCCGACCCAACCCTACTGCCATATTCATCCTAATAACCACTCCCATAATCACCAGGGATTATTCTAATATTAGTGAGCATGGACACACACACAGACACACACACACACACAGACACAGTGACTGCTCTGATTAAGGTATAGTGCTCCATATGGTTTTTTGGGGGGATTTGTATGTTTTTAGCCTTTCAGTGAAAAGCCTTGAAAAAGCCAGCTTAGTGAGGACTAAAGAGAGTCCCTGCATAAATAATATTGGAAAATAGCCTTGGGGGGTTGGAGGGGTCATGCTGGGGTGAGATGTGGACCAACGAAAGAGGTGCTTTGACAATAAGAACACATCATGTGGCTGCTGTGCGATGATCTGGCCTTGAAGTTAGGCATCGAGGAGCGACAGTAGTGTGCTATTCTGTCTCCATAAAGGACGGATTATGAACCACTGACAGGATGTGTGAATCAAGATGGCACACTCACCACACAACAGGACTAGAAAGAGACACTGCAGGGGGCTGTCAAGACAGACCCAGAGCTGGGAGCTGGGAGGATTACCATATAATGATGAAAGATGATGAAGACTGATGAATAGCTTGTTGGCGCTTTAGCTATGGGGGAAGGAGGACAACATGCTTCTGTGAGGAACTTGACATTTTAGAGTGTGGATGCCAGAGCTCAGGGTTTTCCAGTGCAAAGAAATTTGTTGACTTTTTTTTTTCCAGCGTTACTTATAGAATTGATGGCTTGTTTGTGCTTTTTTTTTTTTTTCAGTGTAAGCAAGCGTTTTTATTTGCCTTGTATGATTTTAACCTCATTACGTTAGGTGCATTCTTAATCTGTGCTACATTTTCCTTTTTATGTTGTTTGTGAAATTACCCGCCACCCTAGTCTCTCCTTTTTTCCCCCCCAAGAGGTCTATTTGTGGAAGTCATGGCCTGCTGGTGTTTACGACTCTCATTGGGCCCCTACCGCTGGTGTTTTTCTCCGTGCACACACGCGCACACACTTGCACGCACAAACATGCGTAGACAGAGGGTCCTTACTGCTGACACTCAACTTCATTCTTTGCTGCAGCTGCATCTGTTGTCACCATGGAGACCTTGTTTATTACTTAATCCCCCCACACCCCCACCCCTGCCTCACAAACACACATACACACTCACTGTGACAGAGGAAAAGGCAGGCTGCGTCTCCCTCTGTGTTTGATTTGGTCTTATAGGACCCATCAGATCACAGCCCCCAGCAAGCCCAGGCCCATATGCACAAACACACACACAGCAGTTGGCCTGGATGGATGCAGCAGGCCCATGCTAAACACAGAGCCATAAGCAGCACAGTACCTAATCACCTCCAGGCTGGTCTGGATAATGGCATTTGTTAAGGCTTTGACTCAACCTGCGTGAGTAAGGAGGCCAGTCTGGCAACCTTTCCTCTCACACATTACTGATATAAATAGAGACGCTAACAAATAGCCACACGCAAAAGATGCAAAGCAGAGCAGCGGAGGCATCTTGGTGAGGAGGGCTGAAATTGCAAAGTGTCAGGTGTGTTCATACATACGTGTCCGTGTGTGAGTATCGAGGGCGTTAGTGGAAGGCCATCCTGCTTAGCAGGCGGCAGCATGCAGGCAGGTTTTTCAGGAGAGGGGGAAATCTGTTATGCAACATGTGAGAGCCTGCTAATCTTGCCGAGCAGCCTGCTCCTCCTGGCCACCTCTCGCCTTGTACACACACAAAGACGCACATGCTCACACACACCTCCTGGCCATCTTTCTAGCCATGCATGGCTACACACCCAGGTGGCCTTAATGGGTTTAAGAGCAGTCGGAGATCCTGCTGCAGACCTGAGCCCTCCTGTCTCCTGTCTCCGCATGTGACTGAACAGGGAGACGCGTGAGAGGTCAAGCGCCAAGAAGTCACCAAAACACACCACAGTGGTAATGTGTTTAAACCCATTATAAAACAGCTTTAAGGAAATTGTGCTTTGATTTAACTTGCTGGCAGCCATGGAGAGTGTGCGATAGCCGGCAAGGACACTAACAATGGCATTTAAATCTTAGTGTATCACAAATTATTGTCCGTGTGGTGGCTGAGTCTTCCTGATTGATCTGGCCTTTGGTATTTGGCAGTTGGTAATTTTTGTTTTTGTCTTCTGAAGCAAAGGTCATTAGGTGACCTATTGGGGTCAGGTGGCTCCACTCACTTAGCTAACCCTTGACAACATTACTCAGCTTTTTTGGCGTATGCTGACAGGCTCCCAGCTGAGTGGCTCAGCCTGTAGCAGGCGCACACAGGCACACACCTTTATCAGCATCAAATACACAGCCAGAGGTCCTGTCCAAGTTGACCTCCAGGGGATATACATCCTGCAGCCTGCTCTCCTCTGTAAGTCCCTGATCTCACATGTGCTGCTGCACAAGGCTCCTCTGGTGGAGATGCACGTAGAGCAAGGCCTGAGTTTGTTATTATTCTTTTAGTTTGACAGAGGAATAAATCCAAATTCAGCTTATTAATCAGTTGCTTATCACTGTTCTGCAATGCCAAGCTTCCTTTCAATTAGTAAACTCTTTGAACATGTGAATGGAACTAAACTCGGTCGCTCTGAGAAGTCAGCAAAGTGATAGAAGTGCGAGAATATTAACCAATAGCCCATAGACTGCAATAGCACAGCACAATCCCTACAACACTGAGAGAGACTTTAAAAGTGGCTTCTTATCAGGAACAGTTCGGCCTTATTTCATTTGTGCCCAGAGCATTTCTTGCCATTTGGCCCCTGCTCCATATTTGTGACAGCTTTGATGTGCTGTGAGGCTTCAGGCCCTCTTCGCATCCACAACAGCAGCACAATAAATACTTTGATAACAGCACAATCTCTCAGGCAAAAACAAATAACTCAGACAAAAACAAATAACACAGCGGTCCTTACAAGAGTTCTTTTGTCAGGGTTTGGTTCTGGATTCATGAACCGAACAAAACAATTGGTTCCAGATTGAGGCGGGCTTCTGTTCTCCCCAGGGGGATGGTTTAAATATATCGGAGGAGAGCGAAGCAGGAATAACAGTGGAAATGGTGAGAAAGCAATTGAGAGAGAGGAGGAATGAGTGAGATGGAAAAGAATTCAAGCATGGGTAGTGTGGGAACATTCAAAATGGACAAATTGGTCAATGGATGAAAGGATTAACATCAGATAAAGTGTATCTTATTAAACAAATGCACGCATATTGAGGTAAAAACTGGGGTCGAAACTTAAGTCAACGTTGAACCAAATCATACACATTCATGTGCATACCAAAAGCCAATATGATAAATATATGCTTATGGAGAGGGTTTGATGAGATGATAATATGGGCATAAGATGTTTACCAGAACTGCAGTGCTGCTTGTTCCCACTAGCATTTAAAGACAAACAAAAACAAACAAAATCTGTTCATTTCAATGAAATATTCATCATGAATGTATTTTGTTGCAGTGGCAAAAAAATCGTTACTTTTTTTAGCGAATTCTAACAGGAATTGCAAGCCATCTTGACAGCGCTGACCTTTCAGGGAACCGAGGGCCCATTAGTTGGGTCTTGCCATCCAATTTTAAACCACCTCTGTCGGAGGATAAACTCCTCCTCAAAGGAGCAATGGTTATGAAACAGAAGTCTATGGTGAACTTCGTCATATAGCAACAGAGCCAACGATTAACAACTTGGTAGAGCCGTTAGCTCACCAGCAAAGGTAGTGCACCAACTAAGTTTGCGCATGGTCCCTTCTCCTCCAAGCAAAGAGCAGTGGCTGAATTTCGAAGCGCCGCTTTCCTGTGTGACAAGGACTTCGATGAAAATGAATGTTGATGCTGTATACGTGTGTACAAAGAGTGATTCCTCTCCCAAGAAAGAGCCCCTGCCTGCAGACGTTACTGCCCTCTTACTGCACACAGCTCACCATGGGTATACAACTGTGTTCTTTGTACTATTTTTAGAGAACCCCATCTGTATGTGGACAGCAAGTTAACTGGACGTTCAAGGACAAGGGTTGAGTGTGGGTGTGTGATTGGGGTTATGTAGGGGGACACTTTCCATCCCAGATGTTTGACACTGTTAAAAACATCAACATGAATTTCCCACAACCCACCTCTGCACCCCTCTCACCATTTAGTGCAGCTTACTTTCTGTGGCATAAGTGCTCCTGAGGGACCGGATGGCACATTGCTTCTCTGTGACATCAAAACTGATCTATTTTGTTTCTTGTTTGTAGATCAGAGGGAAAGAGGAGGTGACATTTTCTTGATGTTAATTATGTTACGTAACTGTCAATGTCCCCCCTCCCTGCCCCTCTCTTTCTCTTTCTCTCTCTCTCACACGCACCACACACATACACACATTCTCTCTTTCTCAAGTGCATGCTTCATTCTTGAGAGGACGTACTAAAAAGGACCTGGCAAGGGTTTGGCTAAGGTCCAGCTGTCTTCATACACACCCAAACACTCTCACACACGCGTACACAGGGCACACTTAGTCCCCATCTTGGGTGATTACATAGCCTTTCAAACTCATTTACACACATAAGCAGTCAAGCTGAAAACTAATTTGTCCCAACATACACAAATACAAGGGTACACTCATGCACCAGAACACACACACTCTTCCTTACATCCACTGGTATAAACACAATATCAACAGAGCATGGACAAGAGAGGTGGAACAATATGAAAAACAAACATCCATGCTCATACATAAATAAGCCATAGCTTTGTCCAATCTCAATTCTAAATGGGGATAAGTGACAGTAATTCAACTTGACAGCCATGAACTGTAATATCAAACAATGTGAGTCTGATGTCATTAAAGGACAGTGCTCCTCTGGTGGATGTCAGGCATCATTCAAGCAATCACCTCATTGATGTTAAGGTCAAACTCAGTAGCTGAAAAAGGAAGTTTCCTCCTCTAACTCTTCCTATCTCCTAGATTCAAAACTACACCCCCAGCCATTAGCTGAGGCAGTACCTGTTTGGTCAGCTAATTACTCATTATCAGAGCTTCCACCGGTGTGTGTGTGGATTTGTATGTGTGTGTGTGTGAGTAGGTGTCAACAGATGCAAACAGGAGGCAGGCACATACTAGGCAGGAAGGAGGCTGCTGTCAACTGAGCATCCATGCAGGGCGCTGGGGAAATGAAGACAAACTGCTGCTGTGTCGTATGGATGACAGTTTGTGTGTGTGTGTGTGTGTTTGTGTCTGTGTGTAAGTGTTGGAGACAGACAGGCAGACAGCAGATAGACAGACAGACAGTTCTCCAGTTGTTGTGTCCCAGAGATGGATCCCCAGGCCATCTGACACCTCTTCCTGTTTGGACATCAGGCCCCTGAGGAGACATACAGCTGGGGAGGGGATAAAGCTAGCTCCCTCTCTCTGGAGCCACACACACACACACACACACACACACACACACACACACACACACACCACAGTGTCATCTATAAGGTCCCATCCATCAGCCTTGTTGGTGACACTTTCTCCTTTTCATCTGTTGACCATCGGTCCGTGGTCAAATGAAAGATCTAACACCAGCTGTGAGGAAAACACAGAGGAGCATCTATGTATACGCATTGTGTGTGAATATGTATGTATGCGCGCGTGTGTATGTGTGCATGTTCTTGTCAGTTTAGTCTGAACCAAACAAGTTTCCTCTGACATCACCTTGTCATCTCTGTGAAACTACTGTATCAAGAAAATGACTTTGACACAAGAAAAAAATGCAACAAATCAGTGTGAAACCACAGCTGCATCTCTGAACAGACTGAGTCAATTGTCACAAAGCATAGAAACAAAAAAAGACGAAGCAAGGTCTCACACCTGCTTGTTTGGAGCAGTTAGATTAAAATGTGACATTTTTCATGTAAAAATTTCAGCTTGTTTTAGTTTGGAAGGTGAAGATATGCAAATCAAACTCCCAAAGAATTGTGCTCTAGTCTGTTGGAAATACCCAGATGATGGCACAGTGCTTAATAGGCATGACAAATCACATAATAAATCACATTACTGACTGTGCACTGCATGTCTTATACTGTACGCTTTATGACTAAAAGTGCAAACCCATGTCCACATGCTTTTTTTTATACTTTCGACCAATGGCTGTTTTTATGTTTTGGTTCTAGACCAAAAGTTGAAATTAAGGGAAATCTTAATTCCAAAACATACTATAATATTTTATTTCACTAGTGTGCTTCCAACTTCGTGAAAACAATTTGGAGAAAGCCTTATTTTCCTTCAGCACAACTATACCCACCTGCTAAAGCAGGCTGTATGACTGGGAGCAGATTGCAGAAAGTTACTTGGTCCCAACCAAGAACTAGTCCAGGACATAAACACAAGTACAACAGCGTTGTCGTTTTTACTCCTAGAGTATTATATGGATTAATAAATCAGTCATAATGTGAGCTTTTAAAATGTGGATTGAAAGCAGATTTTGTTACCTTCCGACAGGGCCAGTCTAACTCTCCCCCACTGTCTTTATGCTCAGCTAATGTAAATAGCTGCTGGTATTGGCTCCATATTTATTGTACAGAGATGAACTTATTGGTAATAGTAACTCTTAGCAAGGAAGCAACTAATATATTTCCCAAAATCTTGAGATATTCCTGCATAGATTTTAAAAGGCCGCTGCAGAAATAGAAGGCCTTCATTATAGGCCTTACCTAACATCAGTATATGACCTCAACGCGATTGAAGCTGAATGGGTCTCCAGCCAGGTTTCAAAGTCTTGTGGAAAACTCGCCCAGATGGAAGCTGTTACAGCTGTGAATTTATTCCCCTGGTTTTGTAATGAGATGTTAAACAATAAAACCATAGCTAATATTGTGTGGGGTATTACTTGAGTTCAGCCTTCACACTATCATACAGACTGTCATCACATCAAAAAGGGTGACAGGAACGAGGTTCTCTGAATTATCCTGACTGGCGATCTCTCACATAAACATCTCGCTGCAGTGTAACTTTAAGGATATATGACCCTTACATTGCCTAGCGAGCTTTACAAGAGCATTTCCACCCATGTTCTTGTGTCAGCAAGCTTTGGTGCAGTTCTAGCCTGGGGCTCTTTAAGATTTAGCATGGTGTAGCATTTTATCCCAGCCACACAAGGTCTGATAAGGGAGAAAAGACATGTGGTGCATTAATGGAGCATCTTAGCCAGCCATGCTAGTAATTCCTGCTTTGATATGAGCGAACCTAAGCAGGACGAGAGAAATATCTTAGCTAGCCATGCCCGTTAAGCTATCCTTGATGTGTGGGAGATAGAGGAAGAAGCAGAGAGACGCCTCTCCTCATCTCTGGGCAGTGGGATTAAAAATGTTTACTCACTAATGTCTTTAACTACTCTGGAGCAAGAAGCACACACAAATATATACACACTCTGATAGATACTGTATATGCAAACATAGAAAAAGGAACAGATGTGTGTTGTGCATGCATAATTTCATATATATATACATTCATACACACACAAATACGCATATAGATCCAGTACATTCAGCTGGCCTGGCCTTGCCTTGTGTATCTGTGGGTGCTGAGGTCTGCACCCATCTGCTCCTGTGTGTGTGTAATCTGCCTCAGACAGGCTACAGTGCTTAGAGGGGCCAGACTGCAAACACTGCACTGGGATGAGACACCTGCCACAGGGCTAAGACCAGAGCCCTGACACACAAACATATACACACACACACAGATGGAGAGGCCATGGTTACCATGGACAAAGCAGTCACTTGATTACTGCCCATGCAGGGTGACATTCAGGTGTTTTTGTAGTCTACAGCCACATTTTCATTTGGAACAGTGTTTTTCCTGCGGAGTGTGGATTTTCTGTCCCTATGCTGCAACCATCAGTCTTAATTGGTTGGTATTAGTTGTCCATCGTGGAAGCACATTTGACAGTTCCATAACTACAGTGTTCATAATGCTCCTGGTGAAGAGGGAAAAATCTCTACTTATCCTCATCTTGAAGTCTAGCTTTGAGCATCTGCTGTCAGAGTGTCACGTCTGAATTTAGCAAATGCCCAGGCACGAGGTGGCTGCGTTCTAAACGCCCAATGCTCAAAGGAGTGTCTGTCGTGCCGCGGTTCGGCGTGCCAAATCAGAGCTGGCTAGGAGCTCCCTATAGGCGAACAGATGGCCATTACTATCATTTATAACTTATTAGGGCCTATAATCCTACCTGCGTCAAACACGCCCCGACGCTTAGGGCTGGCTCTCTTTTTTTTTTTTTTTCCTTTGCCTCATTTAAAACAGTTCCATGTGCCAGAAAAGTCCTCATCACGATTTTTCTCCATCTCAATATCTTCCTCTGTATTTTTAATCTGCAAACTGCGTGGTTGACACATATGTGCAGGGATAATATGATATAGGGTTATCTTTCCTTTAAATCAACAGTCAACAGATTGCCCCATGATGGTGCAGAGCTGGAAGCTGATAGTACTGGATGGAAATGCAGAAGCAACATGCGGCGTACGGTAATTTTCACTAACTGTAAAGGAGAGTCATGCACAATAACATTTATTTTCATAATATTGCACTGTATTGCTTATATAGTGTCATCATAGCAACAATAAACAACTCTCCATTTGATATCTTACAAGCCTTCGTTGCTGTGAGTGTTTTAGTGACTACAGGCAGCCTGTTAACATTTTTCTCCATTTTTTCAGATATTCATCTTTAATAAAGTGCTGATGGTGTGCCACAGTGATAATTCACGTTCTAGCAGATATCTGCGTCCTTCCTGATACTTTGTCAGTCTCTCAGTCTGGCTCCACAGAGGCAATCGTCAGTGATGCCTCACATTCACCACCCAAGCAGGTGTGGGCATTGACGTTTCTGCTGTGAACAGGCTGCATCTGTCATGTGGCAAAGCAGAAATAGCTCCAATCAATGTCCCCCTCGGACACACACAGACACACACACACACACTGACATACACATGCTATGCTCGCACACACCCCAGGCACCGCTGTTCCCCAGCAAGCAAAGATGTGTGGAACAATCATTGTAAACCACCTCAGCAAGCAATGAGACCGATCGATCCGACCGTCTCATACAGAAAGTCAACACGGCTGCTGCATCCTCCTTAAACTTTCCTCAGACTTCAAAATAATCACAACCCGGAGAAGGCCGGAGAGATCTCAAAACCTTTGACTCAATGTCACACCCCCCATCTGTCGCCATTTTGCAGCAGCTACTTTGTTGCAGCCATTTTGTGTCCCTGCCATTTAGCACTCTATTGAGCTTCAGCTGGGGATGCCAAATGGCGCGTGTGAAAACCCCCCCACACACACACGCACACACACACACACACACCAACCAAGCCCCCCACCTCATCCCATCATTTGTGACCGTTTGGATGACAGACAAATAGATGGGCAGACACGAAGGCAGACAGAGAGACAGAAGGAAGGCAGATGACTGGCTTTGATGAGCTTTATGGGGATGTGTGCGGAAAGACAGACAGACAAATGTGTGTCGGCAAACAGACAGACAGATAGACAGACAGAAGGTATATATACATGTGTGTTGTGTGCGTGCATGTGTGTATGTGTGTGTATGTATGAGCGGATGTCAGACCAGGTTGTGTGTTCCTGCAGTGGCAGAGATGAGAGGGAGAGAACAGGAAGCTGCTCTCCTGGAGACAGATGGACTGCCATGCTGTGGACACACATGCACAAACTCTCGCACACACACACACACACATGGAGAGTGACACACAACAGAACAGCCAACAAGAGAACATATCAGAGCACGACTGCTGAAAACAGAAAAACACACCAACATGCTAGCCTAAACAGGCATTTGAGGAAAAACGAATGGAACAAGCAGAGAAAACTGTTGAAGCCATAGTTGACTTCAAGGCATCATCAGCATTCGTTGAATCCTGTGCCTCTTAAAGTTCTTCCCATGGTTCAGTCAAGCAACTGAACTTCATTTGACTGCACGTTTCTTCACATAAAATCTCAACTAAAAGCCTGAAATCCACCATGAATACTCTGAGATGCTCATTGACAAACATACCTGACACACTCACGCTCATAACAGGTGTTAATCCTGCCAGCCTCAGGTATGTGGTGACAACCTTCTCACACCCAACTTGAGAGCTCTGGCGGATCTAGGCTACGCCAGGTTGTCACACAGGATGAGTTGTGTGTATACACGCACACAAACACACACACACACACACACACACACACACACACACACACACACACAGCTCTTCACTTTTCTCTGTCTGTCTTTTGAACAGAGACACACAGGAAAAGGAAGGAACAAGAGAGTGAGGGAGCGAAGATGAGAGAGTCTTCACAGACATCGACTCCAGCAGCGACAACAGCAGTATCACACCGTGTGTTTGGGTGTTTCTGCGAGTGTGTGCGTGTGTGTGTGCGAGCGTCTGTGAATGTGTGTTTGTGCCCAGGCGCGTGTGTTAGGTGTGTTTCACAGAATTGCCAACACATCTCCTCGCAGCGAGAGCCCTATAGGAACAGAGACATCTGTGGAGTGAAAAGACGCCAGCTTGCATGGCCGTCTCTGGAGAAAGCAGAGGATGAGAGGAGAGGAGAGGAGAGGACGGGCAGTAGAATGGGGGAGAGTAGGCAGGAGCTCGAAACCTTGTTTGTCAGCTGATAATTAGAGAAGTCCTGTCTAGTTTAGACAAAGATGAAAATGTTTGATCTGAAGTTGCTCGATCAGTCCCAAAGTAAAACAAGAGAGTAAATCTTCCCTTTCTTAGCCTGTTCCCAAAGTTATCAAGGAAAAAGCCAAATTTAAGACACATTATGAAATGAAATGAAACTAACTATATATCATATCAACTGATAAGTTTCTGTCAATTGTATTGAAGGAAACAGTAAATTACTTTTCAAAGTTAACATGATTGTTTAGTGATCGAAAAAGATGAACATAGAAGCCATGCTTTAAATTGAAGGAGACATTATGCATTAATTTAATGAGAACTACTGTGTGATTTGTGCAGAATTACAGAGGTACCAAAGTACAAAAACAGTCTAGAAGTACCCTCAGTGAATATCAGTGTGATCAGTGAATAGATATTGCAGTGGTCGGCCTTCCTCAATAATTCATCCATAACCCTGCAGCCAGGGATTTCAAGCACAAATGGAGTTGATAACAATACAAGCAAATGTCCTCCTTGTGTGTACAAGCAAGTGCACTCAAGCAGATGTGCACTGCAGACCTTGGGAGTATGAGCCAGGGAACAGGACACAGGTGCACCTGCTTTCGATGAAAGGTCAGCCAAATTCAGAGAGGGATTCAACCTTCCAGTATTTGTGTGTGAGTGAGCCAATACAAAAAGCTGAAAGTATGAGAGAGTGGCATAGGATCTATTAAGGTATATTTAGAGTCTGAATATGCACAATAAATATCGATTAAGCTCTATCATTTGTATAATTAGTGCTTCAAACTATGACCCACAGCTCCTCATTTTTTCTATAACCATCTTTGCTACAGCCTTTTTTTTCTAAATAGCCATCATTGCCACACGTGGCTCTATGATGGTTGCCAAAGTGCATTTCCAGCGATCTGAGCAGGTATACAGGAGAAAACATGTGCAGCCGGACCGGTGCCAGAAGAGACAGAAGGTCCGCAATGATGTTTCACTACATAGATTATGCAGATACCGCGGTCAGAACGAGGAACAGAGCGAGGGAAAACTGAGAGAGGGAAGACAAGAACACGAGAAACAGACAGAGAGACAGAGTGTATGCAACAAACAAACACAGACAGACAGAGAGGACAGATATGGGAGCGAACACAGAGAAATGGAGCAAGTGCATGCATGAGAAGGAGGACATGAGAGACAGAGAGAGGGAAGTGAAGCAAGGGAGGGGTGTGTGCAGGCTACAGCTGGCAGAGGGATTCCCAGAGCCAACTGCTAGTGTAGTGGAGCTCCTTAACAACTTCACAGGCCTCTCAGAAAGGAGCTTTAAAGTGGCCACATGGCCTGGCCAGCACAGCAGAGCAGAGCAGCAGGCTTTACTGGAGCTCTGCACACGCACGCACGCACGCACACACAAACACAAACACACACACACACACACACACACAAACTTGCACAAGCATTCATACACACACAAGCTCAAACAAGACTCAGCCCGCCAGCTGCTGACAGGGACAAGAGTGTCCAGAGCGATAAATCTGTGAGCGTGTGTGTGTGTGTGTGTGTGGGGGGGGGGTTAAGCAAGAAATAGCAAAAGAGCAAAAAGCCTCTCCTAGCCTTACAGGAGTCACTGTATAGCACACATGAAGCCAGTCAAAGCTGCTTCAACAAAAATTTGCCTCACTCCTACCTGCAAACCTTTTTATCTCATGCCGCACAAAACAGAAATATAAATTTCAACAACTGCTGTCCTCCTCCTCCCTTGTACCTGCAGTACGCCTCCAGGAGTGAAAACATGTGGTACATGCTGTCCAGCAAAGCAGCTTTGCTTTTCACTTTCCTTTGATTTCTCTGATAACAGCCAGTCCCGGCTGATCATCAAAATGTTTTCAAAGAGTTAAACCTCTTGATTTTGGAATCACCGCCATAGTGTAAAGTAGAAATTAGTTCTTTTTGTTATGTTTTGTTTGGGTTTTTTTTTTTTTTTTTTGGCTCCATTCATGCTTGATAATCATCCACATTTTGAGCTGAACTTTGGGGAAGGGATGGAGAAAGAGGAAAAGGGAGGAGGCTGGTGGATGAGATGCCATGACACACCCTAACTCTGTGTGTGGTGAGGTAAATATCTCTCTCTTACTCTCTCTTTCTCAGACCTCCACTAGACACTTGTCCGCCAGGATCAGCAAATTATATTTTCCAGGGGTTGTTCCGCAACAAAGGTTTTTTTCAGTGGGGATTGTGGTCTTTCCCTTTTTTCCCACCATCACTATGCTAGACCACTGCTATACTAATGGTGCAGCATTAGCATTTCAAGGAGCCTCCATTAAGGAGGGCAAGAAAAGCTGCTCTCGGCTGGGGGGAAATCCATTTTGTCCCAGGCTCCAACATCTGCTGCAGCCGTCCCAGCCAGAAGGACGCTCGGATAAAGCCGAAGAGCCCTCTGATTTACTGTAATGACAGACAGACAGATAGACAGGCAGAATGGATGACCATATGCAGAAGTGAGGGAGAAAAAGAAAAAGACAAAAACAACTTCTGTCTCACTGTCTGTCATTTGCTGGTGCTTTCCATGTGCATGTGTCAGTAGTGGTAGGAAAGGGGGGTCACGGGAGAAGCAGGTTGAGCTCTGCTGGATGAAAAATTAAAAAAAAACACGTCATCTTATAGATTGTCATAATGTCATAGTAATAGTAGTATAGTAAGAATTTAAGAGGAGTTTTGACATTTGTAGTCCTAATGAAAGGAGCTCACAGGCTGGATGTCATCAGGGTCCCACATAATGGTGAAAAGACCTGAAACAGAAACAGAAGACAAGTCTAAGAGAGTGGCAGAGGGACACAGGGACACAGGGCCTTGATCCCTACCCCATCTGTCTTGCTTCTCACAACTCCTTCTAACTCCTTCATCCCTCATTCCCTCCCTCCCTCCCTCCCTCTGTGGTGGTCTCCTGTTTGCTTTGGTCTAAACCTACTAACTCCCTCACTGTCCTAAAGCCTGAACAGCACGGAGGTGCGCTGAATCACACACTGGCCAGCTGGGAGCCGAAGCTTTTAGCAGAAGGCCGGACAGATATACACAGAGAGACATTTCCAAACTGGGAAATCACCCGCAGTAACATGAAGTCAAAGCAGGAGAAGAATGTGTTTTTTTTTTTTATAATAACTCATGTAATGTAATGACACTGTGTCCTTCTAATGACAGAGTATATCGCAATTACATGACCTGTCTCCCCACCCAAATGGTGCGTTTGTGATGTCATGGCGCCACAGCGCAGATATTTTTATGCCCATCTTCGTACAGCGCGTTTGATAATACCACATTTTCAGAGATAAACACTGCAGCTATAGTAGCAGAGATTTAACAACCTCTGGGTTGCTGTGACACAACACAACATAGCTCTGATGGATACTGACTGTTGCCACGCACCAAAACAAAAAATGGACCCAGGCTGATAACCTCTGTATTTTTTTTCTTATTTTTGCAGCGGCATATCTGACTGTTAGGCTGGATAACTCACACAAATTCATCTATCTCTGCTTTGTAATGTCTTCTAGGAGTAAAGACACAGATAAAAAGTGTCTGCTAGAGTTTAAACAGATGGAGGGCCTCTACTGTAAAGGGCTTTTAGAGAGTTTTCACCCAAAAACACACAGGAAAATATCTGTCTTAACAACCATTTATTCCAATATTCTTCAAAAATTGATTTCATTTAGAGACAGAAAAATACCTGCTGTTATGGAGAGGTAATTGTTTCCAAAGCACTTTCAACTCAAAACGGCTGAAAGTATGTTCAAGACACCGGGAAAATCTTGAACCAATTTGATTCGTATTGGAAACAAGTGAAATTATAGTATTATAGTATAGTTCTTGGAAGATCATTTTCATTTGTTCTGGGAGAAGTATGATCTCAATATTTTCAATATTAGATTTTATGACTTCATTAAGATATGTTGTATGCAGTGCACGCACACACACACACACACACACAAGCTGCTTAGTCAGCCAAAGCAAGCATGTTGCAGACAAGGAGGGCGATGATGTCATCAAACCAGTGCATCACATCAGCGGCTGACCCGGTGATGTCGCCTGTGGTGAGCACCTGGCTGCTTTCACCAAGAGAGAGCCATTACATGTCAGAAGGGTGTTTAGAGCGCGCACACACACACACACACACACACACACACACACACACACACACACACAAAGCCAGCAGCTGGTATGAAACTCCAACTGGACAAAACAATAAAACTTGGAACATCACAGCACATTGGATGGTACAGAAAGCTGGTAAATTTGGAAGGAGTTCTTCCTTTCTGTCTGTCTATCTGTCTGTCTGTCTGTCGCGCCAGACACCCAATCTCACCAACCACAGCCTTTACAGAGCACCAGCATGACTGATGCCTTTTACTCTGTGTGGTCCAGACATAAGTCATCCAGGCCACTTGCTTCACTCTGTTTACTAGTGGGTTAGTTCTTACACACACACACACACACACACACACACACACACTCAGTCACGCACGCACAGGTCTTCTCTCGCTCTGTCTCCACAGGTCTGGTTTTGAGCTCAATCACTCCTCGCAATTACCTTTGGTGTTAGCTCACAGATCGGGCACCTCACAGTCTGGGGCTGTTGCAGACGAAGCACACGCTGGCTTGGAGATGTGTTTACAAGATGAGGGGAGGGGGTAAAGTGTGTGTCTGATAGTGTGTGAGACAGAAAATGTATGAGAAGTAAGAGCAGAAGGCTAGCTTATAGTGTGCTACAGTCAGCAACACTTTAAAAGGAAGGCTTGTAGTGCGCTTTCTGCCACCGGATCATGACCAGTGTCTACACACACACACTCACATAAACATGCACATGCGCGCACACACACACACACACACACACACACACAGACACAGAGAGCCAGATGGACAGCAGTGCTAAGGCTTAGTTTAATGACAAAAGGACCCTCAATCTGGACACGGCTTTATCACTCACTTTAAAGTCCATCTGCGAGAAGTTTAGACTGAAAACACAACTGCTCAGTCTCTCTGCCTTCCTCAGCTTGTGTGTGAGCAACTTAGCAACTCTCTCTCTCTCTCTGCAGACCACACTCTCTCACACACACACACTTTCCCACACACTGAGTCCCATACCTCTCCTGCATCTGTAACAAATCTGAATGATAAATGTTTGAGGACAAGGGGGGGTGGCTGGATATAAAAATAAAAAATAAAAAAAAAGAGGACGACTCAGACTCTCAGCCTGGTGCTGATATCTTAGAGGCATGCAACCATAGGCTTTTATTTCCTGGCTTTAGTGGTGTCCAGGGGTCTGGCAGTATGTGGGGTGGGGTAAGGGGGAAGCTGGGAGGCAGATAGACAAGAAGAGTGACAGCACGGAGATAGACTAGCTACCTATTTATAGCATGGGCCATCTGCAGAGCTCCCTCTTGTCTTTGGTCATCCTGTTCACAAAGGCTTGGAGGCAGATTCCAGCAGCCCAGCGCCCAGCCGCTCCATTCACTATTCATTCCAGAGCCGGCAGCACCATATGGATCCGGCCCCACTGCTGGGCCCTGGCCGGCCTGTTTCTCCCTCTCTATCTCTCTCTCTTCAGATTGACATGGTAATGAAGCCTGGGTGGCTTGCAAAGCGCTCTCCTTTCTTTTTTCCCCCTCTTTCTCCCTGTGTCTTTCCCCTCTTCTCTTTCAAAAAAGACGCCAGGCTTGAGCATGACCGGACACCAACCCCCCTCCCCCTCCCTTCCCCTCCTGTTCTCTTTCCTACTACTCTACCTCCTCCTCCTCCTCTCTCCTAGTGTTTTTCTTTACAAGTAGCCCAGACACTTTCCCTCCTTTACCCACCCTCAGACATTCAAATCATCTCATTTCATTCCCTGACACCTGTGAAGAGCTAATGTGACCTTAAGTTGTTCTGTTGCCAGTCTTACCATACACACAGACATCTCCATCCCCACCAACACTGATCCATTACACTGATATACTGAAGCAGGCATCAGTCAAAATGTAATTTTTTTAAATCATCACTGTCACATGTCAGCACAAAGATTGGATACTCCCAGGCTACATCCTCTTTTTTTCAGCTCACATCCCCTTTCCAGCTTAACCATCTCACTTCATTGTGGCCAAACTGGCAATAAAGCGGAAATGGAATCAGAGAAGGGGATTCCATACAAGGAAACTGTTAATGATGCTACAAAGCGCAGACCCTTGGGGGAAGTAAGAGGACTGTGAAACTGAACCCAAACAGAGTGTCTGTATGCTTCCCTCTGTCCCACTCGGCCCTTTAGTCAGCGGACAAAGAAGAAACTGCACTTGAAAGGCTTTGTTAGTAATATGCCAGTTTTATCGAGTGAGTCATTGGTGTATTTTTTTTTTTTTTTTGTGAAGACATTCTGGATTACCACCATATCTCTGCAAACTTTTTTCACACAGTTCATTTGCATAAATGATCTCAGCTCACGTTTATCTGTCCCCACTGTGAGGAGAGAGACGGGGTGGGGGGTTGGGGGTTCCCTCATGGTTTCAGCCATGTATGAAAATGAATTCATATTGAGGACTTTGATATATTTGGACAAATTCAAAACTATAATAAAATTAATGGGAAGTGAGTCCTTTGCTAAGTGTCTCCTTTAGTTTAGTACTGTGCTGTGTTTTAGTGCCGTTTCATCTCCGGTATTTCTGCTGTTTTGCCTGCAACGTTTCGTTTATGCTGTCACCTTGACTGGATCGTTCAACTTTCACCTACTGCACTTGTCATAGTAATTATTTCCTGGTAATTGGTCGCTAATCTGGCAAAAGTGTGCGAGTTAAACTGGCAGAATGGATGGGCAGAGCTCCATGAGTAAAGTCAAGTTGTGATTGCTTTCTCTTGAGGCAATTCCCTGAATTCTGATCTTCTGCGCTCTGACCTCTTGCTGGGTGTTAAAATCTAAATGTTAAGAAAAGAGGAGCAACCCTTTTAGTACTTTAAGACTGATTTGTAATTGGAGCTGTAACTCGGGTGGACAAAACTTGACTTTTGAGTGATGCTTAGCACCCAGAGTTTGACCTCCTAACCTGCACGGGGAGAGGAAAAATAATAAGTGGCTATGTATTTGTTGTGGTAATATTTTTAGAAGACAGATAGCGTTAAAACTGCATCAATAGTCGGAGGTATCATTCCTCAGCTGTAGTGTGGCAGTCACCTTGGGATCTGTGGAGCCTGAGGCCTAGGCCAGCCTACTTAACCATGCATGCTGTGCTGGGCCTAACCTAATTAGGTGCCATCCCAATGTCAACACTGCTGCGTTCAGAGCCTGATAAAAGACAAGCCTTTTCTTCCTCCACTCATACTGTGAAAGGGCCGCACAGAGCCGGGTGACAGAGACCCTACCATCTGCAAGCTCGGTGTGTGTATTTGTATGTGTGTGCGTAACTGTATGAGAAGCCCGCGTGCTGTCATCTTGCTTTCAACTTTAAAAATATTTTCTGTGAATCGCAGGAAATAAAGCATCTGCAGATTCTGCGTCCAACTCCTTCACCGTCACAGGAAACGGGTGGGGGTGATGGAGCATTTGAATCAAATTTATAGCCACTCCTGTGAAAAACACACCATGATGCTACACAACATAATCACTCACATCTCATTTACAGTAGCTAATGTACTTCACGCATACATCTACGTACAGCTGTTATCTCTTTCAGCTCTGATTTCATGTTGTGTGCATTTTGTGAGTCCGCGCACGCTCATTTCATTCCAAAGCATTTCATTTAGCGTTTCTATTTTACCTCACATCCCCAGCATCATTAAAGTATAGAAACATTTTGCACAGAATTCCCAATTAGGGTCGATCAAATATGGATCCTCGAGCACGGAGGCGCACGCACACAAACACCAATACACTCAGTGTTGCCTTTTTAACATGTCGTCAAACCAACCACTAATTCCATTTATACGGATAAAACACTTTCACAAATAGATTACCTGCTACATACGATCCCCTCTTTCACTGTGAAATTGTGGCACGGAGCCACATCCTCCCACTGCTTCTTAGTCCATTAAAATACAGATGAGAGCGTTTTACAGCCTGGGCCAACAGCAACGCCTCCCAGCTAATCCACCAACAAACACAAACATCAGATGAATTATCTGTAATGGAGAGGACTCTGTTCTGGCACCGCTGATGAGAAATGAAACAAAACATGAGTTTATTTTGGTAAATATTTGGATTTCATTTTGATTCTGCTTTTCATGTACGTAATTAGCTGGCAAATATAGATCTGTATAGAAATCCTTGCTTTTTCATCAAGAGGGTGTTGGTGTTTCTCGGTGCGCTTCCAGCAGTTCCTTTCAGGACCGCTTCACGCGTCTCCCTTCTGAACACTAGATATGAGACGAAAGTTTCTCCCCCTTTCAGCATTTGAAGAGTTTGTCGACTTCAGCTTCTAAAAATGCACTTTAAGGAGAGAAATCCTCTCTCAGAGTCCTCCATCCATCCATCTATCCGTGGCCAGCAGCACACTTGACAGTTTCACTTGCTCAGGAGCCAAGCAAACAATGCTGCTCTGACAAGCGAATCTCTCCCGTGTCGGAATCTCATCTACTTAAAGCACTATTTATTCAGCACACATCCTTTTAATGCTGAATCTTGGCAACGGCGCATGAAATCCAGCACCTTAATTCCATTAGCTTGTTACTCCAATAAGCCCCAATAATCTAAAGCTAACTGCAACACATACACAGATCCTGGAAATACACGAGCCATAGCTGCTCCCTCTGGGGCATTTTTAATAACACTAATAGCCCTTAAAGGTTGATTCATTCTGCTGATATCAAAGTAAATGGCCATATTAACCTGTGCTGGCTGAGACTAACTATAGCACAGCTCTTCATAGATAGGAAGTAAAAAGTGGTGGCAATATGCAACACAGCAGGTTTCAAGGATTTAGAATAATTACATCACAAACATTTAAAGATGCCACAGCTGAAAAAAGTTGTTATTCAAATGCTTTTTCTCTCCTGCTACAGCTTAGTTTCTCACCATCCTGAATGAACCGCCTTATGTTTGATCATAGTCCATACACAAGGCTGAAGCTATTGTTGATAAGAGACTGAAGCTTCTCTTCAAATGGGGCTTAGCAAGTGTCATTCAAAGACCCTACTCTTCATTTCAAAAGTGACTCAGCTCTTTGTTAGTCAAAGGGTGAAGAGGGTCCTTTAAGACCCAGATGCCCTTGGCGTGAAAGAACAGATAAACTGGTAAAAGTGAGAGCAGCAAGAGAAGAAACAGGGACCAAAAAAAAAAAAAAAGACTGATAAAACAAAAAAAAAAAAACGGCGGCGCGAGACAGATAATCTAAGAGGAAAGAGAACGAGAAAGTAATAGGGATATTAGGAGCGTGCCAAAAGAGAAAGGCATGAGAAAGTCTGTGCTGGTAGGTCTGATCCCATGTGAGCCGATGAGATGGGTGACGGGTGAGGAGGGGTGAGAGATAAGAGCCAAAGAGGATTAGGGCCGTGAGAACCTTTGTTGTTGTGATCAGTTAAAAGCACTGTCTCTCAATGATCCACCTGACTACTTCAACGTGCTTACAGCAGCAAATCTGCATGTGAGGGATGACAAGACACCTTCAGCCACCACTTTGAAACAGACAGACCGTTTTATTTACTATAAAACTATAAAATGTTTTTGGCATTTCCCAGTTGTGAGCATCACCATATCCCCTGTTGGACTCGGTTTATTCCACAGTGCATCATAAAAAGTGATGCACAGTTTGGAGCTAAAACATGAGAGTCAAGGCAATGACTGGTTTCTATTCATTTATTTTTTGATGTTACCAGACTATCCTCTACATCTGCGGTACCACCTGAGGGCACTTATTTTCTTAAAGGATTTCCGGAGGTTTTGTAACCTTGACAGAGTTTTACAATCTTTAATTAAAAACACTTTCATCTGATCCTAGCGTTTTTACATAAAGCATTGTAATAGTTGAATTGTAATTTAGTTTTTTGATGAATACGCCTGCTTGCTGTGGACCCATTTCTGATGTGAGTAATAAGAGAGAACTATAACAGTAAAGTTAAGATCCCTAAAACCCAAAACACTCCACAGAGCTGATGGGAACTGAGGTGGGTGATAAATGGCAGTGGATTTGTAACTACAAGCGACTCCTTTTACATGTACATAGCCTTTTGATCTATTGTTTTTATAAAGCCTTAAATTTTGACCATTTTAGGACAACAAAATACATAAAATCCAGCATTTTTCCACCTCAGATTTATTCCTGGCAGCATGAAAAGAATTTTGAAAGAAAAGAGGCTTTCAACCTTTATGTTAGAGGAATAAAACCGATGAGTAAAACAACTTAGAAACTTTGGACCTGTAACTTTTACAAGTCTAAAGTTTCCTCGGAAAGTTTGCAAACAGAACAATGTAATGTGGTAGTTATTGATGGGAAAATAAATATAAATCTGTGAGACAGTTATTTGAAATTAGTTTAGTTATAATGACTCACTGATTTCCAGAGGAATTTCCTTTGGAGCTACAAGCACCAAGAAAATATAACTGAGCAATGATAAAATTTCAGACCTATCCTCTACACACATACAATAATATGCATTAAAATAGTGGCAGAGAATGAGTGAATGATTTCGGCCACTGCCCCACCACTCTCACTCATATGTGATCTAGAGTTTTGAGAATCTGGACTTGCTGGTGGACTCCAAATCTTCACACTTGGGCTGTAAACAATAAATAACACTTCAAAGACAATGGAAAGCAGCTTGGCAGAGATGGTAAAGGGCTGCTGGCTTTGAACAGAATACATTTAAGTGTTTGTTTTTTGTTTTTTTTTTCTATTATTTTGGCAGTCAGTATGGATGGAAGACTTTTATTAAATGATCAGAAAATGTATTTAAAGTGAATTAAAGGTGACCAGAGCAGCAAGAGACGCTATAACTGTTTATTAACTGTCATTTAATATTGTTCAAAAATGCAGAATATATTGTATTTGTTATGACAGCAGCTAGCAGCTCCTGAGTACACAGGTCCAGGCTTTCCTCAAACACCAGACACATAATTTACCTCAGAAGAAATAACACGTGATGGGTGGTCAGAAATGGCATCGGGCATAGCAATGAATAGGCCAGAGCTGTTCTCAGACCCATTCTATGTTTTCACAGAAACACAGAGGAGTGAGTTTCCTACATTAACTCTCTCTTCCCTCTGCGCTGTATAAATAGATAAAGATTGAGTAAGAACAAGATGACTGTGGTCAGAGGGTTTAGGGTTATAAGGAAGTGGGCTCTGCTGCAAAAAGAGATAGAGCTGAAGGAAACGGAGTTCTGCCGATGGGAGAGCTCAGTCCAAAATGTTGTCCTCTTGTCTTCTTGCTCCATTTTGTCTGCACAGGTCATAGAGGTTCACACTGGCAGATCATGACCAGGTTATTGGTTATTATAAATAGTTATTTATGAATATTTTGTTATAAATGATGTAGCTTTAGCTGAGGGCCTAAATTAATGTTAGCTTGCTAGCATTAGACGTGTCTAGAGAGGAATTAAAAAATGAACATAAGAACTTAAGGAAGGGGATCTAACAATGAACTACTGTATTTGTACAGTGTTTTGGATAAATTTCATCAAAGACAGCATATTTTATGACATGTCAGATTTGGTACGCGAGAAAAATCTACTAGAGTATGTACCATTACAATGTAAAGCATACATTTTATTGATGACAAGGACCAGTTAGTAGTTGATTTGATGGATTTCTCATCCATGAGGGATTCTTACACTGAAACAAACAAACTATTTTTGGTCTTAAGAAATTAGAAACAACAAAAAGAAAGAAATATGAACAGAGCAGTGATCAATGACATATGTAAGAGTGAAGTTCCTGGAAATTAAATACAACCTCAGAGCGGACTGTTTGACACACAGCCGCTTCAAGAAACAGGCACACACAACGGTGTCACCACAGAATCCAAGACCAGGAAAAGGTGGTATCAGAAGCTAGTTTCAGGTCTCACACACATTCTCAATTCCCCTTGGAATAGAGGAACCTCAGAAATTCGACCCTGGGATTGAAACAACAACTTTGTCAATTTACTTGCTAAAACTCATGTTAGCGATGTCAAGCACAGACCCCGTGAAATGGAATTACATTGTTACTGCACCTGTCACATTTCTGACTCCGTGGTCATTAACACCAAATGCTAATATTGATAATTTTTGGCAACATAACACTGCGACAGATAACACACCCGAGCTCCTAATTTACACACAAACACCACCTCACCTCCATTCTCCCTGCTGCATGAAAAACAAAATCAGATTTCAACAATCATCGTCTATCGTACGTTCAACTAGAAACCACACTGTCATACTCCCTGTGTGAAAGTGGAGATATGCAGATATCTGATTACAGGGGTACAGACTGCTAGCTGCAGTGACAGCTGTGCCGCAGTGATAGGTGGGCGACACAGCAATGTTAACGTGTGATTGTATGCCAACGGGCAATATTGCCCAAAAGTTAAACTGCAGCCAACTTTTCCACACTGCCAACTGGTTGGTGGTTGTCACGCTGGCCAAAAGATCTGAGTGTTTCAGCTCTAAAAGAAAATAAGTGGATTTTTAGCAACTTTGAATGACTAGTTACATAAGTTGTTTACATTATAGATGCAGGTTATAGCATAATATATATCTCCATGGCTCAGCCATCCACCTTCATCCAACTGCCTGTCTCATCTCCTGCTGCCAGCTGTGTGTTGTGGAGGAGCAGTGTGCGTGCAGGGCACAGGAGGACCAGCCTGCAGGGAGGCTTGGAGTGGCCACTCCATGACCAGCCTGGGAGGCACTTGGGCAGCCATGGTGCCTTTGTCTCCCAGTCCAATCTGGCCACCTCATCCCTCCCATCCATCCATCTTTCCCAGTGCTTCCTCCCTACCCGTGTGCTTGCTGCAGCCTCTCACGTTACAATAGAGCCAGGACTCAATGGCTGTTGCTCAGAGAGCAGAGAGAGTCCCATCTGGACCACAGGGGAGACTGAAGAGAGGCAGGAGGTGGACAGAGAGAGGAAGACAGCAACAGACCAGATGTATTTCAGCCAAGGCCAGAAACTGATTAAATCAAAGCTACTTATTTTCTTGAAGCATTAATTCTCTATTCACAAAGACAAATATATATTTCAGTTAGATGAGCTCATGCTAAATTTAAGTGATGGTCGTTTGAGGCAGAACTTTTGATGATTGTAAAACGTTTGTTATCACTCAAAATACTTTCAGAAATCAGAGCTTCATTATTTTTACAATAATGATCTTGTGACTGTTGACTGCCTGCTAATCTCAGTTACATAACTTAAAATCAGATTACATCAGATGCATTAGAGCTAAACCAAAGTCAAATAATCAATGAATAAAATGACAGAACATTAATCAGCTTTTGATAATTGATTCAACATCTCAGTCCATAGTCAAGCAAGAAAGGAGCATCATTTGTTTCTAGCTTGTCAAATATGAAGATTGGTCACTTTTGTTTGTCATGTGTGATAGCAAACGAAACCTCTTCCTTCAGCTCTGGAGTTATTCGCTTACATGAAATAACAAGCAAACCTGCAGATGAATCTACAGCAAAAACTGATCCTACTGTTAATCCAGCGCCTACAACAGGTTACAAAGAAAATCAGACACAAATTTGAAAAAAGAATTTGCAGTTTTGTGATGTTCACCCAGTGGAGACCACAGTTCACCCCACTTCTGTACTCGCCCCTGGCGCTGTTTGGGGGGGGGTAGTATAATAGCAGACCACGCCCCACAAGGTCGACGCCGCTTCAAGAGCCTCTGCGACACTGGCTGATGTGCACACTCCTGCACGCGACAGGCGCGTGGCAGCCCAGAGCAGAGGGAGACGAGGCGAGCGCGAGACTCTCCAGCGCTTCCGGACGGCGGGGGAGAGAAAGTTTGTCCGCGGCTCTCGGGTGTTGCTACTTCGGCGGACTCGGACTGTGAAGCGGGCGGAATTCAGTCTACTATTTTGTGTGAAAAGCGCGCGGTTTGTTCAGGCGGGTTCATATATAGAAAATAAAAAGTAAAAAAAAAAAAAAAAGAGAGAATGAGTTCAAATTGAGTACAGAGCCATCCAAAGTGTAGCTATTAAACTCCTACATGGACGGATGTTTGAAGCGACTTCATCACATTTGTTGTTGTTTTAAAATCTTATCGATAGTATCGATAGTTTCTGACCTTTAATAGTTGCTATTATTCATTTGGTTCAGCTTCAGTGTCTTGTCGTTGAATTAACCATTATTATAGCGGACCAGACGCCATCCGGGCAACATTTCTGCGCATGGAGACGTTTTAGTTCATTATCCTGCATCAATAAACCTCAGGACAGGTCACACTAAAGGTCTGTTAGGCTAAAAGGAAGTTGGTGGCATGATTGTAGTTTCGTGATAAAAGGGGGGGGGGGGGGGGAGATCTCAAATGAGACCAATATTTACTCTCAGAACTAAGTGCAACTGCAGGGAGGAGGATCAACAAGTTGGCCGGAGCAGACAGTCCGACGCCGGGACTGCAGGGCGCACTTCGGCTGGTTGGCAGCTCCGCTTTGTTTTCTGAACCTTATCTCCTGAACCCAAACTAATAGGCTGGTGACCAGGAGCAGAAGGGGGGATGTTGGGGCTTTTATTTGTTCGGACTGAGGAATGTCTGAGTTTTGGAGGGGGGCAAAAGAAACTTTAACCTGGAGTAACTTCAAAAATGACTTGTAGCTCTTTGCTTGCGAGTGTGTGGGCTGCGTGGGAGAAGTTGAACTTGTTCAGGGGTTATATCCCTCGGGACCTGCGAGGCATATGGTAAATAAACAAACAAATCTTGACCATCCATTCAGTCTGACAGCATTACTCTGGGTCAAATTCAAGATCACCACAGCTGGAAACAAGTATTAAACATAGAAAGAGATGAGTGTGAACAGCTTTGGTTAAACCTCTTGTTACAGCACAAATTTCAAGTATGTTACACCTTCCTACTGAAATAGACCTGGTCATGAGTGGAAATATACCTCAAATTGATTTCTTCCAAGTTCAGTGGAAGACACAAACCTTGACTGACATAAATTAAGAGGAGCGGATTTTGGTGGTCTCTTTTAGAGCACATGAAGAAGAAGATGATGCCATTAATATGGCACCATAAAGTAAACCCTATGGCAGTAATGCCAGGGTGGAATTGGTGGATTTCAACGGTGGTTGAACCATTCGACTAAAATTGAAGTAAAATAAGCATAGCTACTGCAAAAATAATAATAATAATAAAAAAAACTATTGTGTCTGCATTAAAATGATCACTTATCAAAATCTACTTAAGATAAAGTCAGACATAATGCAATCCTGGGGAGTGTAGCAGACCTACTATATAATTACATTTAAGGATTTTTTAAAAGTTTTTATTGGCGCATTGTAAGTAGCATTTTACTGCTGAAATTGATCCAGGTGGAGATCGTTACTTTGGGTTACATCTACAATGGTAGGCTACATTATATTTTCATATGATTATATGTTTTGGGTGTAAACTCTTAATCTAATACTATAGATGTCATACTATAGAAGTGCAGTATTTCCCTTTGAACTTCACTACAAAAGAGCACGAACCGGAAATGCTCCAGTACTACAAGTATCCTACATTTGTGAATAAATCTACTTGTTTACATTCCATCACTGGTGGATTTCTCTGCTCCTCAACGCAGAGCAGCTACGTGCGCCCTGCTCTCGCCTCTTGAATAATATCTGTTGGCCCCTGAAACCACCACCGAGGAAGAAACCCGCAGCGACCCAAACCCCGTCCCGGGTCGATCAGCTGAGAACCACCTCTGACTGACAACCCCGAAACCCCGTCTCCATGGAAACCGCCTCAGCGGCGCCGCGAGGGTTGGCTCGAGGGCTGCTGTGAATGGGGTGACGTCACGGCGCCGGCGCCGGAGAGTCTGCTCCAAGGACAGAGAGAGAGAGACACAGAGAGAGAGAGAGAGACAGAGAGAGAGAGAGAGAGAGAGACACAGACACAGAGAGATAGAGAGAGAGAGAGAGAGAGACACACACAGAGAGAGAGAGAGAGGGGCAGGGAAGAGGTGAGGGTGAGGCTGCCGCTGTGGTTCGCTCGGCTTTGCACCGACGTGCTCTTGCGCCGATTCATCACCCGTCTGTCAGGCATCAGTCAGGGGCGTCGCGCGAAATGTACACAGCTGTGGCAGCGAGAGAGCGAAGGGGAGAAAATGGAAAAATCCTATTGCACCAGATGTGGACACAGACTGCAGGAGCTGCAGATTATATTAGAAATGCATAAAAAAAAAAAAAGCAGGATCGTCAGACAGCTGAAGGAGAAGCTGTGCGTGCCTGGTGAATACAACTGCGCGTAAAAACAATGACACAGATGGTGTTTTGTTGGGATTGTGTAAAATACTGCTAAACAATAACTGATACATTTTCCGACTTGTAGCCTATTTCCGGACACAAAACCACCATTTTATAGATTCCAATAGGTTAGAGCGACACTTTTTCGTCGCTGTCTCTGCTCACAATAATCGAGCAGCTTGCTTTTGGTTTTCATACCTTCTCTGCAGACTCTGCTCTCTGAATGCTTCTCCTCTGGTCCATTACACAGGATCGCTTCAGCTTGTAGGATTCCCCTGCATGTGTCTTTCTGCTGAACTGTCCTGCAATATGAATCCATAACAATAAACATTGAAACCATCACCTTTTCCTCTCTCGAGTCTTTTTAAAACATCGCCCTTCTCCTGTCCTGCTTTTTTTTTTTTTTTTAATGCATTGATTTGATATTATTGAGGAAATTTAATTCAAAGGGGGGGTGGGGGCACACACAAGGCACCAACACACAACTGCCCCCGGGGGCAATTAGTTTGTGCAGCATCAAACAGCCATCTCCCATCACCTCCAGCTGAAGAATGAAGCGTGTAATTCCTACAACTAAATGAGTCATTCTGAAAACATTAAAGTGTCAATAGTAGTTAATCAGCTCTTCATGTGCTCAGGTATGAAAGCCACATTTGTAGGCCGTGACTAAATGAACCAGCTCTGACACACAACACACTCAGCTGACAATTAACACGGAGGTGCACGCCACCTTCACTGTTGTCTTCAGATGGGCAGGCAGAGCCTCTCCAGAATCATGTGAGGGTGCAAGGCTGCGTTGAATAAAACACAAAGCATCAGGATAAATGACTGGAATAGTTACATTTCTTATAAAAGCAAATAAAAGTGAGGGGGGGGGGCAAACTCACTGAACTTGTAAATGAACTAATAATTTATTGATATTCTTATCCGGCGCTGTGGCGCACCAAGTCTAAATGTTTTGATAATCACATTTCACAGCACATTTAACTGTACTGAATTTGAGACACTGCTGGTAACAGCAAATAAAAAAATTCAAACAAATGAAAAAAACATGTGCGTCAGTGTTTTGCAGTGAATCACACACTTCGGACAAGTATTATCACATAAGCTCAAACAGACCCAGAAGCTTTAGTGCACAGGGACACATTTCCCCCCCCTCATGCGTAAAAACAACTAAACACTGTTTGTCTTGTCTCGCTCTGACCGTTTTCCTGCTGGAAGCTGCTTTAGTTTGCCTCTCAAACAGTCTCCCGCTGGAAGCTCTCTCCCAGTTTGCTGCTCAGGCTCAGAAACTTGTCCGGGCTGGTGTGAATTAAGAATCACCAGGAGCGCCTGATATGGCAGCTACCTACCTACCATCACTGCTCCACACCTCCAAAACCGCACCTCAACCAAACTGGTGCTGGTGCAAGGAGAATAAAGGATGGATGACGGCGCGTTACTGTTCCGTCAGACACAGACACAAGTTATTAGACATAAACTCCTGCACACGATCTGTACATCACTTTTTCGTCTGGCTGCTCGCCTCTTGATTTTTAAGCACATTTTTTTTAAACCAAATACATTTCTGCTTGATCTCCATGACAAAACCAAGAGATCGCATTTAAATGGTGCAGGCAAAGGCGCTGGCGCGTGCTCACACCTTGCCATAGTCAATTGACAGCCATGCGAATCATTCATTTTCTTGATCAGAAACAGGTAAGGGCTTAATTTTCCAAATTGCCCACCGGAGCTGCTGAAGCGCCCTCTGGGTTCCGCCTCCAACTCGCGTTGCCACTGGTAACGCGGCGGAGAAGGGGCGGGATATCAGCAAAGGGAGCCAATGGCAGAGCAGGAAGGCGCTGAGTGACACGGCGACCGTACCCAATCAGCGCGTTTGACCCGCCCGTGTCGCATGCCCAGCCTGCTGCCTATATAAACCACACTGACAGCTTGGTAATCCAGTCTGATCGTTGATCGTCTGGCTAAAAACAGGACTTTAAAAAAAAAAGAAAAAAAAAGAAGAAGAAGCAAGAAACCGACACAGGCAAAGCCTCTCGCTCACCTTAACGCTGACAAAAATGAAAGCAATAAGCCCCGTGCGGTCCTTCCGGAAAAACAACGCGAATTTATCAGAGCACTCCTTGGGAATCTCTCGGAGCAAGACCCCGGTGGATGACCCGCTCAGCCTGCTGTACAACATGAACGACTGCTACTCCAAGCTGAAGGAGCTGGTGCCCAGCATCCCCCAGAACAAGAACGTCAGCAAGATGGAAATCCTGCAGCATGTCATCGACTACATCCTGGACCTGCAGATTGCGCTGGACTCCAGTGTCGCACTAACCAGCCTGCATCACCCTGCGCGGCCGGGGCAGGCTCCATCCAGGACCCCCCTGACCACCCTCAACACAGATATCAGCATCTTGTCATTACAGGTAATTACATTGTAGCTAAATAAGCATCCTAATTAGGGGGGGGGAAACAACAACAAAAAAAACAAACAAACAAAAAAACAAAAAACAAAACATAGCCTGGTGTGTTGTGGGAGATTTTTAGTGGGTTTTTATTGGTGCGCATAGCCATTGCGCCTTTGTAGCCTATGCGTAACTCGCACAAAATGGCTTGTTGGAAAAAGGAAAATGGCATTTTTTTTTTTCTCTCTCTCTCTCTTCTTTTGTGTTCAGAATCGGATGAGGAAGAGATTCGACCTACATAACACTGTTGCACACGCCAGGCACCTCAACATCTTACGCCGCGTAAGGAATTAACATTTGGTCTGCTTGTTTGTTTGTTTGTTTTCAGTCCCCGGAGTTGCCATCAGAGCTGATGACAGATGACAGCCGGACTCTGCATCGTTAAAGCGGTAAGTAGGCTGTCCTCATGTCTGCTGCTGCATTCTGTCCAGGGCTGCTCGGGCTCCGCTACAGCCTGTCTCCCAGTCTGCTGGAGCAGAATGGCTTACGATTACCATTTACCAATCCATTTGTTCCCTGCTAATGTGCTGGTCGTCTCGCGTTGCTGTAATGGTCCCGATGTGTTTCTTTTCTATTTTTCTATACCCCCCCCCCCCCCTTCCCCTCCCCTTCCTCCTTCGTTTTCACGAGAACGTGCTGCTACACTGGGGCGTCAGTAACGACAAGGCACGGACAGTTGGCTTGACTTGAATCCAGTTTTTGATCTTATTATTATTATTATTATTATTATTATCATCATATACACAATCGCTATAGAGACTCAGACGCAGGCGTTTAGTCAGAAGACGCATGGGCTTCCTCAAAAGACTTGAGAGTGTCAGTAAGGTGACCCAGATCCAAAGGTGTCTCGCCTCCTGATCGAATAACTCCTGTCACCGCTCTTCTTTGTCTAAAGGCAGATATTTAGCGTTTGGAGTTGGAATAAAATGGTGCGCGCCCCAGGCTGCTTGGGTTACTGTACATAAGTAGCAGTCGTTAGGGTTGTATTATATCCTCTTGTGTCTATAATGAAGAGCATCTGCAACAGGAAAAATAATGGCTGTTTGGATTACTGCTACTACGATGTCTGCACATAATTGGTACAAGAAGTGGGTAGGCGCCAGCTGAGCGGCAATTACGCTGATTCTTCCCCAGATTGTAGGTTGAAGTTGTGCGAAAAGTGTGTGTGTGTCCTCTCTTCTCCCTCTCCCTGGCTGTGTGTGTGTGTGTGTGTGTGTGTGTGTACATCTGGAGCGCAGGGTTTGCTTAGTATTGGAGTGTTTGGTTAAATGTTAAAAACTGCGGCTTCCTCCCTGGCGCCAGTCTGTCCGGATCTCTGCCCTGTTTGCATTTTCTAAACACGCCTCTCTTTCTCAATCTTTTGCAGGTGTTTGGTCAAGACGCAAAAACACACACAGGACCTGGGGAGCAGGACTTCCCCCCCATCCCTCCCTCCCTCCTAGCACCACCACCACCACCACCCCACATACACACACACACACACACCCCCAACACCCCTTCCAACCTCTGTCCTCCAGGCCTGGACTTTTTTTTCTTTCCCTTTTTTTCTTCTGACGCTGAAATCAAGAGACTTTTGGTTATTATGGGACAATCTTATGTGATGTGTTTTCTGTTTGGACACTTCATTATTATTTAACTTAAGACTTTTTTTTTTTTTTTTTTTAATTTTTTTTTTTTTGTGGGTCCTTTCTGGAAATGGAAGGCGCGTTATATTCCCGACAGTGGGAGGAAAAACGAGATTATTGTCACAAGGATTATTCCCCCCACCCTCACCCCCTTGTCCCTCTCCTTGTTGAAGTCTTCGCTTTTTTTGCGGAGGTGGGAACGTGATTTAGAAAAGACAACTTGGTTAGTTACTGTAAAAAGTTTAGTCTTGTCTTGTCAGAATTGTTGGCACATGAAGGACTGGACGTTGTTTAAAAAAAAAAAAAAAGAAAAGAAAAAAGAAAAGAAAAAAAAGTTGAAATGAAAGAATGAAACCTTGTGAACTCTTATCGGGAGTTTATCTTGTATAGTTGCAGGAATTTGAAACTTCTGCAAAAGTGTAATGTTGTACTTAATTATGCTGAAACTTTTTATAAAAGTAATGTAAATTGTACCTTTTTATACAAAATAAATCAAAAAACACAACCTGAACATGTTTCATTTGGAGGAAGAACTCCAGGACTTGGGGGTGGGGGGGCTCAGGTGTCAAACAAGGGCGTGCAATCGTTGAATAATTTTCCCAGCTGTGCATCCAGTTTACCCCCAACACCACTATAAGTACATGGACACGACCATGCTGTGTGTTCAGTGAGCATGTGACACACTCATACAAATCCCACAACAAAGTGTCCTTATCAGACCTGCAGTGTATGTGACCTATAATGGTTGGAAACAGCGTCAACTCGACCTGGAGGCACACAGTTGCATAAAGGCTTATTTAGGGCACACTGGCTGCACTTTTACTTTCTAACATGCTATGTAAAGTAAATGGGATTAAATGGTTTAGCGTGACAGCCTGAGCCATTAATGCACTGGGCTGTAGGCTATTTCTTTTTTTTTTACGCAGGCAATTATGGAAATTTAACTTGAGGTGAAACTGGGCCGATGATGCGTTACTGTTCCTAAAGTAATATTCAGCCTCTTACTTTTTGAGCAACAATCTCTGTATCTCGTATTGTTTAAACAGTAGTTTAGCTGTGTTTCTCTTTAAAAAAAAAAAAAAAAAAGGATCCTGTCATTTGATAGACCACATAGCACTGAAATTACCACCCACAGTGGTTAGTTACCCCAGGGAGTGAGAGCACCCAGGGACAGTAAACTTTGCTGCTTGTTGCCAAACAATGAACCGGGTAACATGAACACAGAAGCAAACAGCGGTGGGATGGACTGGTAAAAGTAACCAGGGGTGGCAAACCGGCCATGAGCACTTGTAGATCAAAAATTCTAGTCGAATGGGATACAGACACTTTACTGTGACAAGGCTCAGATGAAGGTATAAATGACTGGGCTGCTGGTGCGAAACCCACCTGTCCATCACCACCGCCCTTCACAACTGTCTGCAGCATGGCTTCTCAAATACCTTCAGACCACAGACCTGCCCATAAGGCTGCACACCCACGTCTGAGGACTTTACCCCAAGGGCCATTTCACAGGATCTCTAGATGAAGTGTGTGAGCTCACTCTCTACCTGATACAACACATGGGAACTGTTAAAAACACGAACATCAATCATTTATATATGAAATCTAATTAAGATTAATTTACAGTTAAATGAAAAACATGTACCTTTAAAAAAAAAAAAAAAATCCTCAGCAGGTCCCCGCACCCAACTTTGAGTCACAGAGTCGAAGTTGTTGCTCTCAGTAGTTTGTAGTACTGACAGGCAGAGTCCACCAGCTGCCCCAGCCTGCAGCACGTCTGTATGGAGAGTGCGCCATCTGTCGGCCGATATGAAATCTTCCACTGACGTCCTCCACTTGCATGTTACCGTTTTCCATTCAGCTGTGAAAGATAAAACATCAAAAGGTTAAAAAGAAGACTTTTAGTTATAGCTATACATTTGCTGATTTCCCTGCATGAAGGAGCAGAAGAAGAAGAGAAAAACACGACACTGATTTCAAGGGTCCACAAAGTCAAAGAAGTTTTATTGATTCACAAAACACAGTTTCACTGGGGACTTTGGTAAAAGACCATCAACACTTTGAAGTCAGGTGCATGCACATCTGACACAGAAACTACCACAAACAACACCCCACCGCTGCTCACACTGGCATCTATTTCAAACGTTTTCACTACTATGCACAACACTGCACAAAGCACTTCTGAGAGAAAGGTTTCAGTAATGTTGACCTTTCATTCATGACTAAATTTCCTGAAGCAACGCTTTTCTCCCCGTAACATATAACGTCCACAACAAGTAACATTTTATCATTCACACAAGAGAGAAATCACACCAGCTATTCAAACAGGTGGACAGCCCGACTGTAACAGTTTTGGTATCATTAACTTCCAAATGTAATTATGTATGTATGTATGAAATTTGAGGGTTCTTTTCGACAACTAATTAAAGCTTTAGTCTCACAAATCTTCTCTCACATTTTCTACATTTTCTTGAACATGTATCTACTCTAATTCTGTTGAACACATCACAACATCAATGACTATCTGAACCATCAACATCAGGAACAGCCTACATGACCCTTCTCAGAGTAACGAACACATATGGCTCCTCAGAGGACACTCTCCCTCTCATCTCCCAGGCTGATGGTGCGCAGGTTCTGGTTGTGGATGGCAGCAGCCGTGGTGTTGGCAGTGCTGCTGCTGCCGGGGGTGATGACGACAGCTGGCGAGTCATCGAAGCCGGAGGAGGAGGTGGAGGACTGTGTGCCTGTGATGTTAGCCTGCTGCTGATGGCTGTTGTTGGTGTTAGTGTTGGTGGTGGTGTCAGATGGGCTGCTTGTGTTGTTATTAAGGGTGGTGTTGCTGGCGGTGCGGTTGAGGTTGCTCACCCCGCTGGACGGCCACCCCTCGTCTGGGCTGCTGGCCATTAGGCTGGCCTCAGACGGAGCCTCAGAGCAGATGGACATGCGTGCCACTGTGGCGTCCTGTAGGCCGCTCAGGCTACTGGGGAGGAGGCCTCTCTTCTTCACCAACCCCTCCAACTCCAGTTCAATCAGACTGGGCTTCAGAGCATCTCTCTCCCCGTCAGCGTCTCCTTCAGCCTCTTCCAGGGAGCGGTCTGAGGAGCTGTCGCTGGAGCGCATCCCTGAGTCGGATGACTCCTTCTTATCCAGGAGGATTTCTGTGAGGAAGCCAGGCTTGGTCAGCAGCCCAGTGGGCTGGGAGGTTCTGTGGGAAGACAGAACACCTCCTCTTCCCTCTTTATGTAGAAGAGGTGTGGTGTTGTCAGCTTCTTCTGGGCCTGAGTCTTCATCGTTGGGCAGCTTGTGGTAGTATGCCCCAGCTCCCCTCTTCCTGGAGCCCGGCGTCCTGGAGGATGAGCTGTGGTCCAGCTTCTCATCCTCTTCACTGATGGGGTCTAGGGGCTGAGCATCTGTCCCTGAGGGGAAATCTGTGGCATCACTTGCCTTGGAGCCTCTCTTGGTGAAGGACTTGCGGCCATCTTGGTCAGCTCCTTCCTTGGCCTGAGGAATGGGAAGAGAATTCGATGAGAACATGAAAACATACAGTATCCTGTGCTATTGGCAGGGAGGGCTCTGAATGTCTCTCCCTAATGTGCCAAGAAAAGCAAAGAGGATAAGCCAATAATTAAGAAATGCAAGGAGCAGTGATTTCCCCTTCCCTGGCCCAGAATAAGAAGTTTGCCATTGTACAGGCCAGAGAAATAAAAAATTTAAAGTTTTTGAATAACAGAACACAGAAACTGACCTCAGAACCAAAGAAAGTTAATGACGGTTAACAGTTACCACAAGTTATTTTCCCGTAATCACACTTATGTATGTATGCCGTCAGTGATGCGTTGACAAAAACTTGTGTACTTGTGACTGTCCACCCACCCCTTTGTCCTCTGAGTTGGCAGCCTGCAAGAATTGTCCAGGGTGGGGCTGTACGGGCCTCTCTCCCCCACTGCCGGACATCTCCAGCTGGGCCATCTGAGCAATGTACTCCCTGTAGGCATCACGATACTCGGCCTGCTGCTTGTCTGTCAGCTTGCAGATGTCATTAGAGGATTCCTGGGAGTTGAGGCTGGACATGCTTGAGGTGCGGTGATTTGCCACCTGACAAGACAAGAAAGGGTTGGGTTAGTGTGTAAACATCCACATGAGTTTGTTAAGGAATATGTTGATGCTGTAGACTGCAGAGGATTTTATGGCTGTGGGCTGTTAACAGGCAATGAATAACATCTTAGTTTAATAAATGTAGAAATGTGGCAGTTATGTTAGTAACAAATTAAGATTCTGAATATGAGAATTGGATACAGTGAAAAAGTTGCTGGCAAAGAACGCAGACTGAGTGGCAATGAAAGCCGTGGTGTGTTTTCAGTGTTGGATGATTTGAATTTGAAACGCATCACAAAGTGAGATCATATAAAATAGCAGCGAAGCCAGCTGTCTACGTGTGAGTGTCTGCTCGTGTCTCAGAGATTTTGCAAATTAGGAATAAGGAAGGTGAAAATAACAAACGGGGCCTCTTGACACATTTTGGTGCACTGCAGTGTGTGTGTATTTTTAATTCTGCCATCTTCGAGAGCACCATGAGCTTCCTCTGCCGTTGATGCTGTTCTCAGAAAACTCAAAAGTACATTCATGTGAAACCACTGAGGTCACTAACAGACTAGCTACGTGCTTGCTGCGGAGCACACGTGGCCGTGTGACAGTTTAAGTTGTCTGACCTTGCGATCCTTTACATGAATATAACACGTTCACGTGTACACTTATACCAGCAGCATTCATATTGCTCATCTTCGCTGCACATGTATATGGGTGAGTAAAATGTGCATACACACATTGGATGTGTATGATCGTATCTGCAGTAGCGGTATATTAACACTAAGCTCTTCAAAGGGAGACTGACCGGCCAGTGTGAGTTGTTGCTGTGTCTCTGAGGCTCCTCCAGCCCTGCTCCACTGAGCTCCTCGAAGCTGAGGTTGAGGCTGAAGGCCCCCGATTCATGCTGGGCTCCCCCTGAGCGTCTGCTGGGCTCCCCATGTTGCACGCTGCTGCCCTGCTCACTGACAGCGCGGGACTCATCCTGAAGCAGAGCCTGGCTTTCAGCATGACGCTGCTCCATCACCTGGAAAAATACATAAAAACTGATTTGGCTCTCAGGACTCAGAGTTAGCCGTAAACATGTTTTTTCAAAGCATGTCATATACAAAACAAGTATGTTAGACAGCAACAACAACACAAGCATGTGCTTTGTGAGAGCAGAACTGTGAGCTGTTCCTTAAGTAGAGCTATTCAGTTGTCCACTCCTCCCTGACAATAACCTCCCTTCATCCAGATATCAGTCAGCCATCTTGAACCAGATGGCTGTGCTGGCTGCATCCTGGCAACACAACACTAGTTAGTACATGAAGCAGTCAGGCCGCTGCACTTTCCTGCTGCTCCTATGTGAGCTCTGCATCAGATCTCCGGTAAAACATGACCAATCTGGGGCTCTGGTCTGGTATTAAGAGCACAGACTGACATTTGATGAAGTGAAGCTGGCCACATGTGTTAGTGATTTCAGCCCCGGCTCAGCTGACTGGACTCCTGGCTGAATGACTAGTATCGTTCTCATAATACGGATTCTAAAATCTCCTATCCTAATATCTCAGTGGAACACAAGATGTCGTATTATGATGTTGCTGTCTTGCTTATTTTTGAATAAACAAGAGCTGACATACATCAAGAGGAAGGCCCTGGCAGGCTAAGTGTCTGCCAAGTATCACAGAGGAGAATGCATGCTATTGTAAATCTATGTCAGGCCTTTATTCTAGAGAAATGAAGGTGTTGTACCTGTAGGTGTACTGATGATCATTTGAGTGTACCAATACTTAAGATTTGACTCAACAAATAAAATAAAAACTCTTTTAAGCAATTTACAACTTTAGATGCTATAAATAGGACGCCCACAGAGCAACAGTGTTAAAGTCGGCTATGATTCAAGTGAGACTTTAGTCTTGCCATTCCCCTGAAGAGCTGCCAGTCGCCAAAGTTCATCTCCATCTCTTTCTTCAGTTCATCCAGGTTGCACTGGGACAGCACCCGACCATTTATATTAGCCTGCAATCGACAAGGACAGGACAGACTGATTTGATCACTGACTAACTGAAGTTATTAACGTGTGTAAATTAGAATCAGACCAAAAAAGTATAAGACAATCACATGGAGAGGAAGTGCAAAAGGAACTGGAGAAAGGTTACACTATGCAAAGGGTGTGAAAGGAACAAGTATCTGCAAAGTATCAGAAACATCTTCAGTGTTTTCTACTAAAACAACTAAATCAGGTTCTAGTAGAGGCATGGATCAAATTTTGAATGTTATTAACAGCCGCACCTTCTTGATGGTGGAAGTGTACTGAGACAGCATGCTGGGGTCGATTCCATCCATCTGTTTAAGACGCTCACACACTGCATCTGTGTTCATGGTGCTGAGCAGGACTGCAGGAGAGACCTACACAAACACACGCATATCTAATTAGAAAACAGACAACTTATTCAGGGAGTTTTTGCGAGTTAATGTTTTCAGGGCAAACTCTCACACTGTTAGAGCAACTCATTACTCTCAACCTATTGATTAGGGCAAAACAAGCAACAATTCCTGGCTAAGAGACGTGCAAGTCTGTTACTGCAAGGCACACAGAGGTGCAAAACCACAACACCGCACATTAATGCTCTCTATCAGTCACACAATGTAAGTGTAAAAGTAAACAAAGCTGCTAACCTATCCAAATACACTGTTACCTGCTCTTGTTCTTTTTTCCCTCAGTGTATATATAAGCAACTAAAGTGTGTGCACAACACTTAAGGATTGGAGTCTGCAAGTCTGTGAGCCACTCTTGAGCCGAGCCTCAACTGAAGCGGTGGCCGCCAAAGAGCTCCGAGGCATGATGTGACTAATACCAGTGGCCTGTTGATGCTGTCTAAGGCCTCACAGACAGTCAACATGCCACCCTGCTGGCACACTAACTAAACAAACCTCATCCACCCTCCTTGGTCCCACTCCCCTCCCTTTTTTCACTTACTGAACCCTCGCTCTAACATCCCTCTTTCCTGCCTTCCTTCCTTCCCTCCCTCCCTCCCTTCCTCTCTAATTCCTATCCTCTCAGTCTCCTGTACTGACCTCCTTCTCTCTTTTCCATCACTCTGTTTCTCTCTCCCCCATCTTGTCCTCCTACACTCTCACTCGTCATCTCTGCTCTCTCCCGGTTATTAACACCATTAAGACATGGCTTCAGACTAAGCCCCTCGGCTTTGTTTCTGGTTTCGAGGGAGAGGAGAGCAGAGCTTAGTTGGACTGTGAGTGGTTGTTAGACAAAAAAATAAGCAGCTCACACAATACGCTATACAAATAGTAGGTGCCAACTTTCTGTAGTGGTGGGCAAGAGGATGAAAACTGGCACTCAGGGAGTTTAACTAATGTTCATGTCGACATAATAAAGAGCTATTTCTACAATGAAACTACGTTAGTGAATCTACTGAACGACGACTTAGAGAGAGAGTGGTGTTTTGACTTTTAAGTGATGAGTCCATAATATCTCTTTCTACAGCATGCTTCATGTGTTAGTGTTAAAGATTAAGGAGACGTGAGGTGGAAGATGGAAAAATAAAAAAGAAGGTTGGATGTAGTGATGAAAGTAGCCATGAAACCAAATGTATACCTGCTTTAATTTGTAAGGCAGCGACTTTAAATGCTTCATAAGGAGACAAAAAGAAGCACACGGGCAAATTGTCAGACAAAAATACACACAGACATTTATAACATTATAAATCCAGGGGTTGTACCTGTCAAGGGGGGTGAGGGGTGGAATTTAAGACAGAAAAGCACAGACAAGCACAGACAAGGTGTACACATGTTGAACTCATCATCAGAGGACAGGAGAGACATTGACAACAGCACAGACATTTATCTGCCTCACAGCAGGGGAGGAAACGGCTCTTTAACAGAAGCTGCACAGCCAGCCAGCCAGCCAGCCACGTCAGACTGGAAAAGAAGAGGCTATTGGAAGTAGAATTATTACACAAGGAGATTTTGTTTTCGCTGGAGTCAGCGGGCTTTTACAGTCATAATCTTTGCAGACAGAATGGACTGTGGACGAGACGGATAGAGAGACGGGGAGAAATACCCAGTAAGAGAATGAGACATCTCTGTGCGGAAAAAGCAAAAGTTTCAATTCAGCTAAGGCCTTGAATAGGACTCCTCGATTCTGACTGCGATCATGTTCTAAGAACGTGAGCAAAAGCACAAATGTCTGCGGGTGTGTCTGCATGTGTGTGTGTTTATGTGTGAACCCTCCCAGTGTATGTGTGATAAGACCGTAATTACAGCTGGGCAGAGCTCAGGGCTGGGCAGAACGATGGGGAAAAGGAAACAGAGCTCTGTGAGGGAGGAAGCGTCTTGGTAAGGAGATAAGCTCTACCAGCGCTGGGCTTATTGTCAGTGTGTGTGCGTATATGTGTGTATGTGTGTTGCTAGCCCCAACAGTTGCTCTGATGATAATCCCGACAGGCCGTGGAATCCATACTCGCACTTATATCAGCGAGGCAATTACACAGGGCTAGGCCTGCTTACATACCCAAAGAGTCAGACACAAATGAGCACACACATCCACATTCACAGATTTGTAGAAATGCAGGCACACATGAGCACTGCACAAAGAGATAAAGTGTGAACCACAAAGGGATAAGATGGGCTAATGTACATGGAAAAGTCAGAATCGGAGGAAACCGAGGAAATTTATACTGAGGAAGGAAGAAGACAAAAGAGCATGGGAAGATGTGAGGAATGAAAAACCGTATAAAAATTTAAGACCGTGTCGAAGGTTTAAAGGAAAGGATTTTGAAAAATTTTAAAGATGCAAAAATACAGACAGAGCAGATATTGACGGAGGAAACGTTACATAGTAATCTATATTCAAATCTTTCATACGGCTCCTTTAAATGCTTGCTGGCAGTGGCCTGATAAGTGGCTTTGTGACGGAGAAATCTCTTGAATAGTGTTATCATTTAATTGTTCTAATAGTGGCTGCCTTCTCTCGAAAAGTAGGAATATCTGGGTGTGGAGATTGGGGTTATTTTCAGTGTAACTCCATGCATTCCCAAAGTGGGTTCACAACACTTTTATGTCCATTAGTAAGAAAATGAGAACTGCTGGTCTGCCAATAACGTCATTCAGAATGTGATATTTAGATATGCTGTGGTTTATGTATTTACTCTAAGTATTCTGCAGTATGCATGATCATCTGTATCTGTTCTCTCAGCTTTTATAAACCACAAGAAGAAAATAAATAGTCTGCCAAACATACAGGCATGCATTTTATGCATGCAACACAAAAAATGACCAATGGGGCCTAAGCATCAAGTCAGCAGGCAGATAATGAAGGATCTGTTGTATATTTGTAGCTCTCCACAACTGTATTTAGGTGTGTATGTGCATTTTTACAGTGTACATGCTTATACATCAGCTCATGTTAGTTGGGTTACCATGGTGGGGTCAGAGGGAGAGGAGGGGAGGCTTTCTCTGGCATCCTCTGCAATAACATCCTGACATGGGCACAGAATGGAGACATGGGCTAATGTAGGAGGAGGTCAGGAGCTGTCAATTTATAACCGTTCTCTCCTTTACGCTGATTTTGGGCTCATAAATGAGAAGAAATACACCCCCACCTGAACCAGGAGCTAGACATGGGTTGGGCACAGGGTACCATTAAAACACAAGATGTAATGGAAAATGTAAAGTTAAAACATATGACATCACTAAGAGGAGAGGGAGACAGAGAGATGGAGGAAAGATATAGATGAAAGAAGAGGAGATGTTAAGACTTTGGACAATGGACCTAATAGCATAGTAAACATTGAGTGATATATTAGCACTCTATCCTGAGTCTTTAAGTTTTATTATGTTTAGGAAATTATTAATACAAATGGAATACCATCTCCTTTAATTGGTAGTGCTGGAAAACTGCTAAGGGAAATGTATAAGACAGAAACTGCTTAAACAATCAATCCAATCACACACACAGACAATGTTGGTACGTAATGCAACTGCAACAGGTATTATATCTGCTGCAGGGCAACATGAAAGCAAATGTTTAGTGGATTTAGCACTACTTCTTTACTTACAAGTCCATTGGTGTCCTGTGGATGGCCAGGTGGTTTAATGGAGGAACGCGAGGATGGGGGGACAGGGTGGGAGTAATGCCGTGGCAGGTGATACACATGATGGGGGAAATAAGGCTAAGGAGAGGAGGATGGGGAGGGGAGAGGAGGTAAAAAAAAAAAAAAATGGAAATCATAAAATCATATGAGGGAGTTCAAGCACACATAACAAAAATGCAGTGGGGAAAAGATATGATGTTCATATGGTACATACAAAGATCTGTGAACTGCATAGTTTACTGAGGAATAACTGCCAAGTGCTGTGTGGTTGTTTGTGGTTGTGGGAATCAGTGAGTGCCACTCATGTTGCAGAAACTCGTTCTACTGGTGCTGTCGGAAAGCAGCCAGTGATTCCAATTATATTTCATGTAGTGGAGCTCCTGACCAATGTTTAGTTTATTTTTGGACCATCAAGAAAATCATGAAATCATTCTCACTTGAGATTTTCAAAATCAAAATGGGCACGTGATGAACTCAAAACAGTAGGCACAGGACTTGTTATCTACATGGGTCCCTGTTCTGTCTCACCCGGTTGTAGAAAGGGTGCTGTGGGCCAGTCATCCCGCTGAAGTAGGAGCTGTGGGGCTGAGGAGGCAGGGACCCGGTGAAGGAGCCTGTCGGGGAGCAAGCAGCAGAGTGATGGCCATAACCTGACTGGGGACGGGGCACTGCCTCTTGCAGTGGCAGCGTGGGATAGGTCACTCCTCCCATGTGCATTTGTTCCCTGGCCGCACGCACATCTAAGAGTGGACAGAGCCGGGGGAAAAAAAGAACAAGAGCGGGAGAGAGAAGGAACTGTTTATCTGCGATGCTGATGATCTTGTCTTGGCGATGACTATAAAGACCCTTCAGATCCACCCACGCATCAATAATTTAGCTTTATTTCATCATCTCGAGAGAGTTTAGACAGTTGTGAATCCACAGAGAAAAATACATATCAAACAAACAACGCACACAAGAGGAAAATTCCTTGATTCTCGAACACTGTGGGGAATACAACAAGAACCTTGTTCCTGAACATGTTCTCCTTATCCAAAATAGGATACAATCAAACAACTAAATGCTGGAGAGAAAAGGAGCACAGATGTTACGATTACAATGACCTTCAACTGTGAATTCAGTTCCCACTTTGATTTCTATTACTCACAAACCAGCAGGCATGTTGATTTTCTGTTTTCCAAATGATATACCAGCCATGTGACTACTCTGGCACATAGAGCCCCTTGCTGTCCCTGACAAATATATTTGCCCATGTAAGCAAACAAAACAGACTATGTGAACTCATAGACACTCATAAGTGCTTTGCAGCAATTGTTTTCACATAAATCAATTTGACTTTGAGTGGAGCAGGAGCTAAGTAGGGAGCTTTCGTAAAATCTCCCAAATTAAAGTTTAAATAAGCCCAGAGACAGAACAGAGTGGCTCTGTGTGGCTGGCAAGAAAGTAAGAACCAGAAACAGAAGCAGGCACCAGAATGTCTCCTGGTTATACAAGTGGCTGCTGAATGACACGCTGAGTGAGACCCAATCCAGCCTGTGAACACAATGGGAGCCTTATGATGTGAGTCAGCCTCATGGGCGGGTATCACTGACAGCACTGCCCACTGGCTGGCCACAGGACACTGGGCACCAAGTACTGACTGGCTATGGAGAGAGCTGGATGACTGGGCAGGAGCATTGGTCACCTTCCGCTCCCTGGGACACGTGTGGACGTGAAAATGCCTATACAAGTTTGAGCAAACCCACACAAACAAACACCTGTTTGGTGAATTTGTGCAGTATAATTATAACTGCACTTTTAGGACCAGATTTCTGTACTTAACAGACTGGATGTCTGGTCATAGAGCTTGGTCAGCTGTGCCCCTCCATGACTCAAGCTTGGCTTTATGGAACAGACTTTGTGTGTGTGTGTTTTCTGCGGTCTCATAACACTATGATGCAGCAGCTTCACACTAGGCGTCATTGACACTCCTGTATAGACTGAATGGATGCTGACGCATGGTAGCCAAAGTGCAGCGCAACTCTGGGCTACAGTTAATCCTGATGCCGTTTTACGTCACTGTAACTACAAAACTGTGAAATCTGGTGCAGCGCTTGAGACAGATTGGTGACAGCGAGCGGAAATACTGCCCCGATCCCACAGTGCTGTAGTGAAAACCTGCTCGACATTTGATTGTTTGGAAATGAAAAGCAAACTGAAGTTTTCTGAGAGCCCCTGCAGTGGGTGATTTTAGAGCAGACCCTGCTGCAATGTTATGAGTAATGTCACTGCCAAATGAGCTGGCAGTGAATTCAACACATCACATAGAGGACAGTCCTCTCTTTCTCCAAGCTATTGCATACGCAGTCCTTTTAGGAAGTTTGAAGAAAAGTGTGTGAATAATGTCAAAGAAGCATATATATTCACACGTCTTATAATAATGACATATTTAAAGCCTGAAAACAGTTTCTTCTTGAGCTAAAGAAAAAAATGTTAATGAAATATGTTGAGGTACCTATTCATATATATGTTTTCACTAGATTAAAGATTGATAGGAAGGGCCTTAAAGATTTCCAAGGACACCAATCACAGAGTTTCTCTTTTTCTCACAGACAGTGTTACAGTCATACAACCTCTACTGCCAAATTCGTTTTTTGCAGGAATGGCTGGCATACATCAGTAATAAATGACGTCTGTTTATGTGCCTGTGATTTACACGCAAAGACGGTGCATTATAGATTTTAAGTTTTATTATTAACGCTCTGAGCTATTCACATTAAGGTTCACTAGCAGAGTTTCCGTGCCTTCTTAACAATTAAATTCAAGGACCCTCCACGTCTAATTGAACCCAATATTAAATCGTTTGAGACATCAAGGTCAGTATCTGATAAACACTAAGAAATTTTACAATGACAACTAGCAGGATTTACAGAAACAAAACAAAAAAAAAAGACAGGCTTCAATGTGTGAGCTCTTCTCAGTTGTGCTGAGCTGCAGTGATGGTAAACTATGTGGTCTCTTGTCTTCTCTACCAGCACAGCAAAACAATATATTGTGAAAGTGGAGCAATAGAAACAGGGATGTATTTATGAGTTAAAAAGGTGGCGATTTACCTTCAGTAAAGAGAAAAAATATCAAATTAATTTCCATTTTTGCACAGAATAAGTCAATTCAAGCACTTTCAGTATTCCATGTGGATTTTCAAAAACTTTTAAGTTGGATTTTCTTTTTTTCAAATTCACATTTCAAGTAAAGGATTTCAAGAACATGTGAACTCTGAACTTCTCTGGAAGGCTAAATGTAAGTAACATGGCTATAAGAGACAGATGTATTTGGTGGTCGCTCAATGGTTTGACAAGTATAAAAATAATGTGAATCATATGCTCTGGGATTCTGACAAGAATAGAAAACATCTTAACAAAAGGCCCAACCTTTTTCTTGTGTCATATTTTAACACACATCTTGTTGTCATGGAGATGGTTTTGCTGTTGTTTTGTTGTCATGCAATAACAATTATATCAGCTCCGTGACAACTGAGCAACTCCATGTGCTGATGAAGGTCACAAGATGAGTTTGTCCAACACCAGACTTAAGACATTTTATGCTGGTTTTTCACACATCTGCACTGATATAATGAGTGTGTACGAACCTGCTATGATCTCCCTGAGTTTGGGGTCCAGGTTGACTGTGCAGGGCAGGAACATCTCTACGTCTCTGGCAGCGAGAACAGGTGTCCTGGAAGACAGGAAGACTTCAAAGCTGCGGATGTCTCCATCAATCTCCAGCAGTGGCTCCACGTCCTTAGTGGTGGGGATGTTCTTGGATATTCTTCAGAGAAAGAAGAAAAAAAGATTTCACAAATGTTAGTATTATGCTAGTTTGGCTCGATCCATTTATCATGATAACTATTTAAAAAATATTAACGATTTGGAGACTATTGTGTTATTGAAACTTTCAAACTTTGAAACTCATTTCTACATCCCTTCACTATGGAAAAGCAAATAGTTAGAGGGCAATGCAATAAATCATGTAGCGTTATTGACATATGACACAAATAAAGCAACCTGTCAGTTTACACTAAGTTCTGACTGGTGCATTTATAGCTGTAAACCCAAAGCATCACATTCTGATGAAAAAAGAAAAGAGGAAATAGCAAGCAACACTGTTAAGATTCAAGAGATATGCAACGGTCATCATCATCATGAGAGCAGAGAGATAACTGGATTTAGAGAAGGCAAGATAGTGAAAGGGGGGATGTTAGAGGACAGATAGAGTGAGGGATGTTATCTTTTCTGAGCAGAGGAGGAAACCTGAGAAGATGACAATCAGGGTAATTTAGCAAGCAGCAGACGGAAGCACGTCATGATGCGTTGCTACAGTTAACATGATGTTTGTTATCGCAGGCTTTTAAGTAAACACCATGTTTGTGTTTGAGATTGTTCTGTTATTGCGTGATATAGTTTTTCATCTGTAAACTGCAGAGAAAATAATCTTGTATTCTATTAAAAATGATGCAGTGCTCAGTTTATGGAATATTACATTCAAAATTATTCAAAAACTGCACAAATTCTGGCACAAATGAAATAGGAGTTTAGAAGTGGCAGCAGCATCTTTGAAATGATGAATACTGAATACAAATACTGAAATGTTCAGAGGTGGGAAATTTTAATTCAATTTCATCTGCACAAGGTTAAAAAGGATATCAGTTTAATCAAGGACAGTCTAACATGTGGCCAAGGCTTCAAGGGAAGCAAACAGCAACAACTCAGAGCAATCAGTACATCTCGTTAATCCTATCATTCAGACATGAAAATATGAAACTCTGAGTGACTTATGGCACCGGCCATTCATCACCAGAATGTGCCTCTCTTATCAGATGAATGAGGAGACTCCAGCAGTGAGCAGACATCTTTCTCATCTCTGCCTCCATTTCTCATCCGGACCCTTCATCATTTTCTCAGTAGATGATTTTCTCTCCTCACATCCTGCTTAACCTTCCCTCCTCTCAGATCAACCCTGAACGCCCCCCGCCATCACTACCACCACCAACTCCCAATACATCACCCAGTCTGTGTACTGGTATGCTGTGCTGAGAAATGCTGCCTGATGAGTTGGGTTTTTCCATGGCCCTGATTTGTTTTTGAGAGTGAACACAGGCAGGCCTTTCTGTGACTTGATTGGATGATTAGTACCATTGCTGCAGCATGCTAGCTAAGTCACGGTGAGGTCAGCATCTGGCGAAGAATCAACACAGCACATTGTTGGCTAATAATCCAAACTACCAGCTAACCTATTCCAGTTAACGTGCTGTCTGAAATGTCCCCCATCAGCCCAATCTAGTGTGGTTGGATGAAAACAAGATTTTACACGAACATTTAGTTTACAGGACACATCACTTCCGTTTAAGGCTTTGAACTGATATTCCTACCCAGATTGAGCACAGTGAGCGAACAGGTAGGGGTCCAGTCTTCTGTTCAAGGACATTTTGACAGGACAGATGGCTGGTGATGGACGCATCTGCTGTTGCAGGGCTCGAACCCGTGACCTTGTGGTTTTAGGATATCTCCCACCAAAATGTATGCACAATCTCACTGGGAAGCTGTGGCTCCTTTTGAACACGTTCCAAATAAATTTACCTGTATATCTTAAGGCGCCAAAGAAATTAGTGCAATTTCAATTGACACTAAATCTATATGTTTGCTTCTGTGCTCCGTTCATACACCTCTTCGCAGTCCTGTGTGATCCTCCTGCAGAGATTCACTTCTCAGCAGACCAGTCCAGGTGGGTCACCCCAACCCCACTGCCCTCACCCAACTGCTAGCACAGACACACTTTGACTGAAAGAAGAGAGAATAGGCTGTGAGAGGGGAGGATACAGAGGCACAGCTGGGCCCCAGTGGACAAAGCCCTCTCAGTGTTTTCTTCCATTAGAACCTTTAACAAGACCCAAAAGGTCGAGGAAGCTCCATGTTGGCACACAGATGAACCCCACTCATGTGACCTCTGCTAGGCTGGATGAGAAGGACACTGAAGGTGGAGATGTTACCTGTGTGCACTTACACACACACAAGCAGCACCAGTGATGATTTGAAACAACATTAAGAAAAACAGCAGTGTGTAATGTCCACATCCACACTGCCCAGGTGGGCAGTGTGGATGTGGATTGAAAAGCACAGATTAACGGTAGAGTGTGTGTTTCTGCACATGTGCAAGTGCATCTACAGTGTGTGAGTGTGCGTGTGTGTGTGTGTATATTTGGTTCCTTTTCCCATGAACTGTATTAACCCATATACAGACTGGGAGAAGCCTGTGCTTTTCCCAATTTCCAGCTGGCTTACTGCTGTTTATTTGTGGGTCTGAAGACACAGACCAACAGGAGCCAGTGACTCACAAACACACACACAAACACAAACACACACACACACACACACAGGGTACTTCCTTTTGCTATAAAGAGAACACCCTCCAAAGACTTTCTAAGGAATCTTGAGTCTTTTTAAAGGACTATCTAACATAGCACAATGGTGTGTCCACATAGTTTGGTCATTCTGTGCCAATAATTATACAGGCCAATCATAACAAAGCTAAAAGTTATTAAATTGTAGTGATATCACTTTAGCTACTTCAGATTCTGAATGATCCTAAATACTGTATACAACTTTGTGCTCTTGTAAAACAGAAAACACAGAGTGGTGCGGACCACTGCAACTTCCAAAGACAACCAGGCGCTGGTGAGAAGAACAAATCAAGGACATCCATCACGGCGCAACACCCAGACAGATGGAAAGAAAAAAAAAAAGAGTAAGTAGAGAGTCAGAGGTCCATTCCTGATGTTCCCAGCTGACTGGTCAGACATGTCTGCAGAAGAGGCAGGCCAGACACAAAGTGGAGCTCACACTTCACACACTACTGGTCTTGTAAAATCTTTGATAGAGATTGGAGGAGACCAGTCAGTAGATGGTTGATATGGAGAATCATAGAAAAGCCAAGAAGAAACGAGAGAACCTTAGAGAAAGGACACGATTATTGCAATAGTAATGAGCCTGTCAGATGATAATTCATTAGAGTGATTCTAGACATCATGTTAAACTGCAGAACAAACAGTATCTGTTAAATGCCGACAGCAGTTTGTCAATAAGGTTTAACCACTTTAAATGACATCCTTTGGAGATTACTAATGATGAGTTGTTGGCCTTGGCATTAAGCAATTGACACAAATCATTGCAGACTTAGTCATCCTCACAGTGTACAGACGACACAGACAAAATGAACAAAGCCATTCTTATCAGCAATCACTTGCCAAATGACAAGATGGATGTACGAGTTGGAGAGCCAAGGAAGCCGGCGTGCTACTTTCAAGCAGGCCGAGGACGAGTGAGATAAAGGCCAGCAGGCATCCCAGCAGCCGTTCCTGCACAATGGGCCCATTGATGGGACCCATCTTATTGCTGCAGCAGCACAGGCGCTTAGGTCCAACCACTCTCTGTGTGGTGTGGCCACTGAGAGCTTTCTGAGCTTATCCAAATGCTAATAGGTCCCAAAGCTGACTGGAGCATAGCCTTTCTTCTCCTCTCAACCTCCCACACGTTGCAGCTGACGGGAATGAGCAGAATTCATCACTCTATCCCTTCCGTCCTCTCTTTGGGCAGTGAAACTATGAATGTGGCACTTGACTTTGCTTTACAGCTGCCCTCTGTGCTTTTATGGATGACATGCGCATGCATGCCACAAAGAGGTGGTCTCACTGCCAAACATTTCCATAAAGGGGCCCAAAGACAGAGAGAGATGCCTGCAGAACAGACAAATGCCTGTGCACATTGTGTTTGAGAAGCTCAAGAGTTTCAGAGTGAGACGCTGTGTGACCAGTACAACAATGTGTGGGTGAAGAAGTTAACCAGGCCCGGGTCCGGCACATTCCTCTCCTGGTCAGAGTCATGTCAGAGCCGCTGGCACAGTGTGTGCCAAGCGCGTGGATGAAACCAGTGAGGCCCTCTCTGGGAAAACAGTGGACAGGCGGACAGACCAGCATGCTGGCGCGTGGACTAGCAGCATCAATGCTGAGAGAGGTTATTGTTACAGTAGAGGCTGCCAAGCACTCCACCACCCCAAAGGCAGAGGGGGAGAGCATAAATATGTTTTCACTTTAAATGACGCCATGTTCTTTGTCTGCTTAAAATCCAGACGTAGTTCCTAGATTTGAATCAAATGCTTCAAGTAATGTGGACACCCTGTGTCTCTGCTTTGCTCTCTGTCTCTAACTTTCTCGCTTCCTTGTCTTGGCAGTGCCAACTGACAACTTGTGGCAGTGTCTGCTTTCCATATACATTCGTGGCAAAGTTTAGTCCAATAATTGAAACTCTCATGTACTAAGCTGGACCTGTGCATCCCAAAGCAAACCACAGAGACAAGCAGGCTAATGGGAAACACACCAGGCTGATAAAAAACAAGCAGTTTCAGAATGAGCAGTCTCTCGGTGAGACGAGCTCAGGACTCAGTGGTTCCCTGAAATGTTGATTAAACTCATGTGTAGCGCCGCAATGGAGCCTCCTTGCTCCAGACCCCAAAAACCTTAACTGAACCCTCCACTCAGAGTAACTGAGGCCTCATTCCTGACAAACAGTTAAAGACTAGACCTCAGCTTGGTGATTTATGCATAAGAAAAGAGTTTGTAGCATCATAGGGCCATGGCAGAGTTCATTCATCACGACACTAATTGCACCACCAAGTTCAGTATCAGCGCATGTGGTTGTTTGATAGCTGTTATGGCCAGTTGATAAGCTGTATGATGCCAAGTTAAGTGGGGTGGACTGCTAAACTGATGACAAATGTGCTCCTCTGCAGCAGATGATACATCTGGAATAAGTCTGTTACAGAAGTAAAATCTATATAGTGAGTAATAAATATGACAGATAAAGCAGGGAATGCTCAGACTGAACTAACAATGCTCCCCTTCACTTCACAGAGTGGGATGTACTCATCAGAAATATGAGTAGGATATGAAAACATCATTGAGGGTGTGAGCGTTGGAGAGAAAGCTGAGAGAGAGACAGAGAGGAAAATGCTGTCCAGTAAAAGTGATTTTTTTCAAAGATTCCCAACTCCAATGTGTTTGAGTCAAAGGCAGCGAGTCAAATCCTCCCCTGATTATTATGAACTTTCTTTAGAACCTGGATCACATTGCTCAAGAGACCCCAGCAGACAAATCTGATAACTAAATCCTTAAGCTATGATGTGGCTGGCAGCATGACTGCCAAATCAGGAGCTGCTTTAAGAGCAAAGATAGAAAAGGACACTCGTGATTCCTACCAATATAAGCCAAATCTGCAAATCTCATTCTTTGGGCTTGCACGCTTGCCTAGTTGTTCTTTGCCATTTTAGTGTGGTTTCCACACACAAACACACACACCCTAAAAGGACCTAACCTCCACTGACTTTTGAAGAGCCAGGATGTTAACATCAGTTAAGGGCCGGATATGTGTGTGTGTGTGTGTGTGTGTGTGTGTGTGTGTGTGTGTGTGTGTGTGTGTGTGTGAGCACGCGCATGCACGCACAACTATCAAGTGTGCCCATGGCGGCCGAGTGGCAAATCTCACTGTCCACTTAAAGGTCAGAAATGACCCTCTTGCAACCCTGCACTGCTATTTATAATCACCCCTCCCCCCCCCACCTCCCCCAAAACCCACCTTCGAGCAGTTCCAACACAAAGAGACAGTAGAGCTGTGGAGAGATCAGTGATAATGCTCAACACCAGAGAAATATCAAACACAGTCGAATCTCAGTGTCACATTTTAATGTTAATCAAAAACTCGCCGTCACTGATGGACAACTATGTGACTAAAGAGCAGGGGTCAGTCAGAGGTGTAGCTGAGGCTTTTAAAACATTTGATCTTTAGGATTCTTGTACAGAAAAGGGAACAGAGCAGTTCTCTTGTTTCAGACTAATTAGTCTAATCCTTCAACCTCAGCTTACAGGCAGAAATGAAAAGGGCTTTAAGGATTTTCTAACAAAGAATGCTGCATGACGTTCTTTCCTTCCTCACGTGGTAGCCTCCACACACACAAATACAGACGCATATACACAGTAAAAATTCTCACATTGCACACACACAGAACACACCCTCTTGTGTCACCTGTACACAGTAGCTGCCATGTTTTGGGGTTTTTTTTGTTTTTTTTTTTTTTAATCATTTTAAGCAGCTCAGTGGGGGTTGAGAGTTGGTGGAGCTGGCTGAGGCTGATTCATGCCTGAGTCACCACCGCCAAACACCTGAGGGGTGGAATGACAATGCAGTCCGGACCCACACACACCCACACTAAACTGGAATCAGCAGAGGACCAGTTTCACTAATGTACACAGCCATGTGGGACCCAGGGGGACATGTGCATGAATTTGTATGCATCCACCACCTGGACTATCTCACTTGGAGCAGCAGCATCACCTGAGGCTATGAATACACCCGAGACATGAATACACCAATGGCAAATTCGTCTAGCAGTAATCCTGCTGGTATCTGGTCTGATCCTCTATAGTATTCACACATTTTGATTCCTTTACCTCATTTTACCTCTAGAGATTGGACTTTCTTCTCTCTTTCTTTGTGCCCTTTCTTATCTTTTTCTACCCCTCTCCCTTTTTAATCTTTATCTCACACCTACCATACATTATTTTTTGACTCTGTCTGTTATTCATCTACTTTTCTGTCAGCACACTGGTGTCTAGACTCTATGCTGGTGTCCTATCGGTGATGGAGCCAGAACTCTATTGAGACATAGGTGGCTTCACACCAGCCTTTACTAATTCACACACGTTTTTTGGGTCTCTTGGCAAATGGCAGTGCAATGAGCGATCGAATTACCAGTTTTTACTTCGCCTTTCACTGAAAAGCCTCCCAGAGGGATTTAGCACAGGGACAATGGGATCCCTAAGAGGACAGAGACAGAGAAAAACTATTTTTGAGCATTTGCAGTGCACACAGATTACAGAAAATGTCACAAATTCAACGGGAATTCACATGAACAATAGGCCACGTGGCAAAGAATAAAGACTTTTCATTTGAGGGCAGGAAAAGTTCAAAAGTATTTATCATAAAAGAATAGGATCTCACCATTTTTTTGCGGAAAGATATTTAAGAGCTTATTAAAGGATTCCACATAAAGGGAATCACCCGCATGAGCTTTGGAACGCGCTTTTATTCCGGCACATAATTGCAACCAAATTACAATAATTGTGCCAATTAAAGTAATCCTGAATGAAGAGAGTGTCATCTTAATGTTTCAGTACTTGGGATAAGAGTCTCTCTAATTAAGACTGAATTGCCTGGCTACATATTCATTCAGAGTGCGATTAGCGCTAAAAAAATAAAAAAAAGTTTTGAAGTGTCCAAGAAGTGCCTGGCTCTAGTCATGTCTCTAAAAAGGGGGATTGTTTGGTGGACAAATGCAGGGTCAGGACAACAAAACAGAGAGGAAGAGACAGAAGAAAGGAACAAGTTGATTCTTCACAAACTATGACATTAAGAGCAAAAGCACAACGCTCGGCAAGATTTGGAAATTGATTTACTTGCAAATACAGACAAACATAGTAACATTGCAATTAACAGCACTTCTAAACACTGCTACCTTACTTTACAATAATTTCTCTGCTGTGTTCTGCTTCCTGCACTGAGGAACGTGTGTGTGTGTGTGTGTGTGTGTGTTGAACGCAGCCTGCATCTCAGGGTCTGATTAATTACACTGATTCTCAGAGGAGTTGGGGGTGACATATGTTCTTGCACTGGTGTGAGAGCTAGGTGTGTGTGTGTGTGTGTGTGTAATGTGTGATGTATGTAAATGTGTGTTGCATGCGTATCCCATGCACCTGGTTTAAGTGTGATTTGAGGTGTGTGCATATGATCAATCTCAAATGCTTGTTCAGGCAAAATAGTGTTTGTGTGTATGCTTGTTTTTGTTACAACATGCATGTTTTTGTTTTTTTTTCCATAAATCACTGTGTGTATGTGTCTATAAGTGTATGGCATGTAATGGTTTGTGTGAATGTTTGTGTGGGTTTGTGTAATGAACAGAAGATTCAGGTGCGCCGCCAGAAACACACTCCTGAGTACGGCGGGGGCATCCTGGCACAGACAGGGCACCAGATGTCAGAGCAGTGCAGGAACCTGCTCAGTGGACCAGTGACACTTTTTTTTTTTCTAGAGCTGAAAACGGGATCTGGGTGTCCAGGAATAAACTCTCGGAGGGACTGACTAAACCCGCCCCCATACATCATTAGGTCCAAATGTGTTAACCCCTCAACCGAAAACGCACTCAAGCAACCTTACGTTCAAACTAATCACCACTGAAAAGAAACATATGAGACACTCACTGACAGTCTAACAGAAAGCCTGCAGACTGCTTTAACTGTCATTTCATAGTCCTTAAAGTTCTTGGAGTTTTATCCGGATGTACAGGAGGTGATTGATCATGTCATCAATAAATGCTGACCATAAAAAAAACTTAAAACACAATAAGGAAAAAGGTGCAACAAAATCTGCAAGGTGACATCAACTTCTGAGAATCCAAATACAGAATATCAATGGATGTTAAAAAACACAATTAAGGTCACAACAACAGCCATGTGTCCAGCAGGTGTACCCTTGAGCAAGATCCAGAAACTGTACTTGCTCATTTACTTGAAGTCGCTATAAAGAGCTTTCACGTAATGGCTGAATGTAATGTAATGACTCTAAACAACATCAAGGAAATAAACATACAAAAGCCCATTAACAGTCTTTGGAAAAGGCACGGTCGCTTTAAGGCAATAACCATGAAGCAGGAGAGAGTTAGGTTAGCTAGAGTCATTAAGTCTGTATTGGCAGCTAAAACAAGGAACAACCAAGTCCTGAAAACAACAGAGAGATGGAGGAAATGATATATCTGAAAATGATAGTCACAAGGCTGAATGCTCCAAATCAATTTGCCGGTTCTAAAAAACAAAACAAAACAAAAAATACAGCATTGAAGCATAATTTTGGAATTGTTAATCAATATAAGGGTCAATCCAAAGCACTTCCTGTTTTGTTTTCTGTTCAATGTCTGCCAGTGTGTCAGGCAGGCCACTGCTTGAACTATGATTTGTTTTCCCTACAGAACTAACAGAACCTTTTTAGTTATGCTGTGAGTGTAAGCTTGACATCTTTGAACCAGTATCTCCTACAGACAGTGCCATCTTTGTCACAGTGCTTTCCCCCTGCTACCTTGCATTAGTCTGGGCAGCTCCCATTTTTACCATTAATGACAGAAATCGCTGAGGTTATTAACTGATTACACATTCTCCATCAGATTAGGAGGGCTGTACTGACCTGCTCCCACTACAGGAATTAGCGCTACACATTTTTCTTCATGCTGTGTCCTACAATGACACCTCACAGCCCTTCACGGACGCTTGTTATTGCCAGGCAAGTTGCTAAAAACAGCTTTTAGCCATTTTGAAAGTGTGTGTGTTTGTGTGAGATATGAGGGAACGTGGGTGACTTTCTATTTTTTCTCCTCTTCTAGGAGTTCAGGTACATGCCTCAGAGAATGGCTGTCACCTTCTACAGTGAGAGGCAGTCTGTTATTCACACAATATTACCACGTGGTTTAGTAATTTAGTTTTCATTTGACAGGCTAGGTAGGGCAGAACATCTTCCGCCTGCATTTAAAGAACCTCAGGCAAGGATCAAACGTGTATTTATGTTGAGCTAGATGGAATCAAAAAATGTCTTTTGTACACACTTCAGCTGTATAGTTAATGCATACAATGATTTATAATATATAATGTTTGTCTGATGTTGTGCGTACTGTGCTGTACAAAGTCTTACAAAAAGGAGAGAAGAGGAGGAGCATGCTGCCTTGTGACTTAGATGCAGGGCGACAGTTGACCTATAAGGGGCTGACTCACCCCCACGTTCACTTCACCACTAATATAGTCACTTAGTAACGCTCAGGGGATGTTCAGTTATGCTGTGAAAAAATGTCTGAACGCAACAACTCAAACACACATTTGAACGCAAAAGAGCGTAAATGAGGTCTGTATAATGATGATCTTGTGGTCACAGAATTATTCTAATAGCTATTAGGTTATTATAACATACAGGAAATGGTTGACTGGTTGAATCTTAAACGTATGTGAAATGTGTGTATATTCGTATACAATGCTGAAAAAGAAAGCACAAAGAAGTAGCTATCCTTCTCTCAAACAGACAGTTGGGAGAAGGGCCCTGAGGTTCCAAGAAGCCAGTCAAGTGCCCATCCATCGCTCAGAGAAAAAGACAGAATAACTCATCCAGAGTGAAAAAAAAGGACATAAAAAGCCTCAGATCATAATAAGAAAGAGGAAGAAAAGAGCAAGCAGAGAGACAGAAAAAGACACACAGACAGAGGCCAGAGTCTTATCAGTGGAAGATTAGAGCATAAGATAAGGCCTCTAGGCAAGGCGTTGTGTTTAGCCTGTTTGAGGCTTCCTGTCATCATCATTAAGGCCGCTTCTCCGACAGCCACCGTGGAAAACAGAGCAGCCACTTGGAAAGACACCCAATGAGGAGGGAGATAAAGAAAGACAGGACCGTTGGTCAAAAGCAAGATGATAGCTATATTAAGTCTAATGAGCAGTGTAAGCACAATATCATGCTGCGGTAAAGGCACTTGAATCCAAGGCTAGTGTATAATTATATCTGCCAGTTTTATTTTCCACAATAATTATGGTAAAAGTATGGACACGTTCTTTTGGGTGTCCACCATACTTGAACACGGTAAAGATATACAAAAGAGAAGCGTGGTCACAAAAAAAATTCCACTTCAGTTAACAATTGCAAAAGGCAGAGAACGTGATTTCCCCCCCCCCACCCCACCCACCCACCCATACTATGCACATCATATGTAACACTTAAGTGCCATATAACAAAATCGAAGGTAGTGCCTATTGTCCTTTGAAAACTAAACAGATAATGAGGTTTGCTTTGGACATGGGGGATGGAGGGTTGTCTGCTGAATCTAACTGGCTGACTGGCTGACACTAACTGTCTGTGACACTTCCCTGCCGCAGGAGTCGTGGGCGCTAGTGTATTGTGACAGAGTGCAACCTTTAAAGGCCAGCGACTGATACACAACAGCACCAAAATCCAGCAATTCAGCCTGTGTTGGCCCCCTCCTCTTGTCAGTGGTGAGCACGCTTAAAAGCATCCGTGACCACACACATACAAAGGCATAAACACTCATACTGTATATACAGAGAGATGCAGAGAGAGAGAGAGAACCTTCCCTTTACTGCTCAAATAAAGACACCTGACCTTCAATTGTCTTCACCAGTTTTTAGAAAATATGTCTTTTCTTGAATCTGGAAAAGTCAGTCATAATACAGTCATCATTTTCCTTGTGCATAATGATCAGTTAAAAAAATCTGTCATTTGCCAATTAGTGTGACTCTCACAGGCACCATCAGTAACTGTACATAAATGCAGCCCACATGGAAAAGAAAATACTCTACTGCCACCTGTTGGTCAAAGTTACTTGTGAGAACAAAACGTGATACGATTCTCTGCTGATGCCAACATTGAAATTGTGTTCTGGATTATGGATCTTCTTAGGGAGGATTTAGTGTTGTACTGTCCGAAGATGGGCCATTAAGATCATCTAAATTTCATCTCATGTTAGCAGTCTGCCAATGCTGCAGCCCAAATAATGAAGAGGGGGATATAGATAATAAAACAAAAAGAGATGAAAGGTGAGAAAGAAAAAATATACACAGGTGTGTTTAGGAAGGTTTAAATTTTGTCTTAAGACTAAAGAAAGTTTTTTTTTTTTGTTTGTTTGTTTCTTTTTAAAATCAGTGTGCGTATGTGTACCTTTCGTATATGGTCTTCAGAGCAACCTGGTCAGACACTCCGTCAGTCTCTTCCAGAAATAGGATGATCCATGACGTCCTGTAAGGCCACTCCTCTGTCAGGTTGATCCATGACGCCAGTCGATCCCAGTTGAAGATGATCTGATTGGCTCGTAACAGGCGACCTGTCAACAATGATGCAGAGAATTCATGGCCTTCAGCTGGTCTACTCTTAATCCAGGTCTAGGTGAAAACACAAACACCTGAGGACTGTACATCCTCCTTAAACATCACGGCCATTCATTCACGCCAATCACTGATACAAAGTTGTGGCATAAAAATAAAGACATGGGCTTGTTTCTGCAAAATGATCAGTTTGAATCACAGACATGTAACAAAGATGACTTTATACAATGTGATATTATTGTTATCTGACCTGCTGTCAAGAGCTGCAACCAACTCAACTATGGAGTGTGCTGTATCAAATTTTCCACACACTGTCTCACTCTCTGCCATGCCATGTTACTGCAAATATTTATCTTTAGTTTAAATGCCTGCTTACACAAAATGTTCTCTTCATTAAAATGCTTAATCAAGTGCACAGCCTCTACAGCCACATGTTAGCCCCTATAGGTCTAGGAATAAATACCATCAGAGCCTTTTTTTGTGGTTCTACCCTCCTCCAAATCCAGATATTTTACCAACAGCTCATGAGACTTAAAAATAATTAAAAATGAGTGTACCTTCTCATATCCTAAACAATGACTGAATTAAGGCTGAACAACTTTGATGTTGCTATAAAAATAAAATGTCACTGTTACGAGATGGTGCTGGAGTTAAAGTAGATAGCGGTTTATTCTTTACCTGTGATGGAAACAATATTGAGCAGCCTCCTCATGGTCTGCGGGCTGATGTCACTGAACCAGTCTTCGGTCACCAGCAGCTTGGTAAGGTCAAATGACATCTGTCTAGTGATGGTCCTCTGCATCTGGCGACGTCGGTATGTGTCCTGTAATAAGTGTACAACGACAAACAGAACGTCTAGTTAGCCTTAGGCAAGATAAAAATATTTGGATCCACCATGTTTCACATTTCACTTGTTGTTTCCGTTGGGTTGGTTTATATAATTCTATAAAAATAGTATAACTGCAAGAAAGGGGCATGAGAGCATTTAAGAGAAACAATGGCAGAAGGTTTAGCTGTTCTGTATTTTAACTATTGCAAACTGTGCATCATGAGACAGGAGAGCAGGCATTTCAGGGTCAACATGTGATCTCAGGTCTTGTCATCATAAAACATTATGTTTGAAAGAGCAGAGGAATGTGTGGATAGATCTTGTCAATGTGTAATATTCATTCATCATAATAACCCAGTAAAGGTCAGACATTTAAGTAAGGGAAGTTGTGTGAGAGAAACAAATCAAAAACAAATTTTTCCTCACGCTCTTAGCTCCTTCTATATCATCTCTTCTTGACAAACAACGTATAACTCTGTGACTGCAAATAAAAAAAAAAAAAAAAAAAAAAATCAAAGAGCCACTGTCCAAAGATGAACAGTCATGACACACAGGCGAGCTATTGACACAGATATACCGGAGAACATCTGTGATGATATCAGACAGCTGCCATGGTCGTGAGCCAAGGCGAGGCTTTTGGTTTGACTTTGAAGTCATAACGCCAGTCTCATGACCTCTTTCTCAGAGAGATGAAACATATGGCCACCACTCAGTCAGGCCTAAAAAGGTCTGACTGTACAATATGTATTGATTTTTCCTGTACTTCAACAGCTCACTGGTCCATTCAGATGTCTCCTTACATTACATATACATCGTTTAATCATTCAGTGAACGAAATACTTTGAGGTAGGGACACTGAATGCAATTTTCCATGTGATAATTATTTACCTTGTAAAAAGGATTTGGTTAATTCCAAAAAAAATGGAAATAAGATACTCATAATGTCATCCAAAACTTAAGAAGCCAGATGAAAATGGAGAGTCACTAACTGATTTTTGCCTCCTGCCCTCAATTTAATCTTCACTTGTAGAAAGAGGACCCTCCTGCCAAGAGCTAGCTAGTGGCAGAGGGTAAATAAAAAGAGCAAGCCACCCTGTAATGAAAGGCCCAACACCAATAATTGACGGTACTAGATAAACCCGAGGTACAAACAAATGTCAAACAAACAAACAAGGGAGGGAGGTGGGAAAAGGGGGGTGGGGGTGGGTGGGGATAGCAGGAAGGTCTCGCAGGGGGGAGGAAAGCATCAGCGACAGCAGCAGAGTCACTTAGCCTCCTGCCAGCAGACCTGGTGCCAGTGTTTTGTCACAGGGACCCACTGCTGCTAGGCCTTGTCATTAGGCTGTGGCAACGCAGCAGGAAGGATAAACAGCCATTACATCAATTACACCAGGAACCTTGGCCGCACACCGAGCACCTCTCTCTTTTCGTCTGTGTGTGTGTGTCTCCTTCTGTCCTCTGGCCTCTGAGATGCCTGCCAACACTGCGCATGTACTGAACACCCCCTTCAGGAAGGAGGCTGAAAAGAGAGAGCACTGAGGGTTTCTAAGGCAATATCTCTTACTCACCCAGCGTTTCTATTGAAGTTGTTGTAAACTAACTGCATTTTAATTTTGCCTGATTAATGTGAGGACATCAAATATAAAGCTTTTATTTTGTGAAGTTTCCAGATGAACATGAGTGTTGTTGGAATAAGAGTGCTTGGTGGGGTCAGGAACCCTTGATGTAAGGCTATAATCCCCTAGAAACCATTTTATGGCCTATACAAATAAACTTGACTTTAATTGCCGTTACCCTGCGGTTGAGGGCATTCTTGCTGCCAAACTTCGCTTGGTCTTGGCCCAAACTGTTCTGAGACATCTTCCGGTCCATGTCTTCATGCCATCCTGGAGAGAGGGAGAGGAGGAGACAAAGATTATGACTACTGACCAATGCTGTGAATGTCAACACCAGAATTTAGATGACCCAATTCAAACTAAAGCTTTCTGAACCTGTCAATCCATGGCCCAAATCTTAGTAAATTGCGTTGCATATTAGCCCTTTACCTTCAACAGGCAATGCCTCTCCGTTGGCAGGGGTTGCCATGCAAAGCTTTTTGGCCGTACTGAGACCTCTGCTGTTGAGGAACACTGGCAGGTGAACGATGTTCCTCATGTAGTCATGACCATTGATGTTGGAGTCTCTCAGCACACTATTGAGGTTTTGATTGATAGCTTTTATGATAATATGGGGATCGCTGGCAAATATGGAGATAAAAGGGCCTTTGGAAAAGAGCACTCTCACCTGGAATGAGAAAGGGACCATACATTAGTGTGTGTGTTTTATAATCGCATAAAATATGTTTTTCAAACTAGGCTATCAGCCTATTGTACTATTATTATTATTACTATTACTAAGTATACAGGGCTCAATTTAGTTCAGCCATGTGAAAAAAGTTTTTAGCACAGCAGAACCTTGTGCAGAGTGTCTACTAATTTAATGGCAAAATTGGTGGTTTACAATCCAATCAATCAACAACATGAAAACTAGAGTCAACAGCTGTAAAACTGTGAGAGCTCACTGTCTGCAGCACATGGGTTTTGGGGATTTCCACTCTGCTAACTAAGGCACATTGTCCAAGCATCACAGGACTTTGCTTTGTGCTAAATGCATACATGGTTTGTCAACCACTTGTCAGCACCCTAAGGCTCGCTCCACAGGATGATGAACCTCTGTCCCTAAAGCAGCTGTAAGCACCATCAACTAAGGCAACATCACATGATGTCTACATCTTTAATACAGACATGTCTGGTAGGAAAAGTACACAGACTGAAGAAAAAAAATTGATTTGATTTTGTAATTTGTGTAACATACAAAATGGATTTCAGAGTGTGTTTGATCTCTGAACAGAAGATGGTTTCAGAGTGACTGGGAGGTGCTTGCAAAGATGAGAAGATTACATTAGCACACAGGAGGTTGCCATCTTCTCTGGGATTACTTCACCAAATAATAACATTTGGCTAAAGGAAATTCTATTACAGCAGCTGGGAGGAGGAATCTAAACTTGGAGGTGAGCTGAGGCAGCTGGGAACACCAGGGTGGCTGCACTGCAACAGAGATGAGTGGGCTCTATGTGCACAGGGGAAAAGATCCACTGCAGGTTAAGGCCACGCAGCTGCTGCTTTAGAACAGTCTGTTTTCTGGTTGGACGAACTTTTGAGAAAAACCTATCTAATTATTATCATTTTATTTTATTTTATCTTGTCACCAGTCAACAGGAAGCTGCACTCCTAATCCATGTGCCCACACACACAATCACGTGCACACACCGTATCCAGCATTTGCAGCACTTTGTCCTGTTCACAGGCATCCAGCCCATCGATGATGACAGCCATACGTGTCTGGTTCTGGGTGAAACCATCAATAGTCTTGGCCATTTTTGACATTAGTTCCACCTCATGTTTCAGAACCTATTGAGAGACAGGAGAAAAAAAATAAATGGCTTGAAACAATTAAATTGTTTATGTTTATGTGGGAAAAGAAATTGACTGGATTAGGAACTACAACTTCATAACTTCATAAACAAATGAATTGCCCCTTGAGACATGACAACAAGATGTCATAGGATTCTCATTAATCCTTGATTAAGTTCAATATAGTTCATTAGTCTACCTTCATAAATCCTTCACTCTTCAGTTTGTGCAAGTTGTTGGCAGCACTGTGCAGGCGTTTCCTCTGGGAGTTCAGGACGGAGTCAGCCACTTGCCACCAGGTCCTACAGTTGAGCAGTAATGCCAGGCCCACCACACTGGCCATAGCAATCAGCACGGCATTCACTGTCAAGTTCTCTGGGTCCACCTGGAAAATCAAAGGTTTTAATGAGGCATTCAATGACCTAGTTGTTGAAAGACATAGTGTTTTAACACAGGGCCCCCAGAATGCACTAACCCACCTTGAAAATGGCCAACAGGGCCATACCAGTGATCAGGCAGCCTAAGGTCAAGGCAAACAGCACGAAGGAGGGAACACAACATGTTTTCTTCCACTTTTTACCTGGTGCATGAGAGGAATGTAGATGTTAGGATGACCCACTGATGTAGATGTTACAATGACTAAACTAATGAAAAACTAAACTAGAAACAGACTAGAATTACAATTGTCTGGTAATGTAGGATGCAGTTAATGAGGAAAACACTGGCTAAACAGTTAGTTTTAAGCACTGGTTATAATATATTAACACTATAAAAACTTCATTGTGGTGAAAAGAGCCCCATTCCCAAAAATCAAATTTTGCACTGATGCAAGTAAATACCAGTATAAGAAACCTAATTATGGGACCTGGTTTACTGTGCCATTAAACCAGAATACATTTCTCCTCCTTCTATTTCTATTTTGGTTTCATTGTCAACAAAAACTGCTCAGCAGCTACTTATTAACCTGAACGTGACTCAAAACTGCGATCAAACATTTCACATCGTCAATAGTTGGAAGCTGTTTGTGAGCCCAGGCTGCAAGGTCATTACATTTTTGACATTTAAAACTAAAGACATTGACTTCACCTTGGATCTCATCATTCTTGAAAACCCTGAAGAGCCTTGTGGCCATGAAGCCAAACTCCCTCTCACATGCATCTGAGAGTGTGGCAATCATCTCAGCCATGGAGGTCTCCCCTCCAACACTGGACAGGCGATTATAATCCGTGAACAAAAACCTGTGTGAAATTTTGAGAGGGAGAAGTGAGAACCAGATTTTCTATCCTCTTAATGAGCGTTATAGCTTGTAATGAATGAAGTGTGGCAACGCTATTGTGAACAAATGTTTAGATATTTTTGTCTTGGAGCTGGAACTGATGATGTAACGTCGCCATCAATATAATTCAACATAATAATTAAAAATAAAGTTTTCACAGTCACCTGACAGGCAGGGCACGAGTGGTCTGCTCAGGAAGTTCAGGGGGGTTGACAAACATCAGTTTGAGCAGCAGCTCCAGGTAGCCGACCTGGCGGGCCAGACGGGTGCTGATGACCCACGCCCAGTTCCAGCTTTCCCTCTCACGCCGGCTTCCAAAGTACACCAACACTGGAGACAGTCAAAGAGGTTGTCAGCTGAGGCCAAGCCAAAATAATATAATTACATTATTAGTGTTATGGTTAAATTCTGTTTCTAAATATCTGTAAGTTCTCTTCTCTTAAAGGTCATTAAGTAAAATGTAAATGAAGGAGCTCATCTCATCTTGTTTACTCTTGATTGTGTGATGGCACCCTCTAGTGGGTAGTTATAAAAGTATTATAAATATATGGTTACGTTTGTCTCATTCTACACTTTGTTTTCATCTCTTCCCCATCTCTACATTTTCTGTCCTCTCACCAAAGAAGATGTAGAGCAGGGCAAGGAGGCTGAGGGAGACAGCGATTGCCAACTTGGGGTCAACAGTAAAACCCAGGACCACAGCCACTGAGCCACAGAGTAGCAATGTGAGGAAGACCACCAGCCATGAGAACTGGAACAGTGGCTCTATCTGCTGGCCTGCAAATGTCTTCATCTCATCTATTGAATAAAAGGGAAGAAAAAGAAGTCAGAAAGGAATCTCAAGTTAGATGTTTCAAACAAGTATTACTTTTCATCTTTCTTGTTTTCAAGTTTAAATAATGTCTGCTTACTTACCCTCCAGTTTCTTGAGAAGGAAGGACTTGCCACTGCCCCACTGAGCATACAATCCAACACAGATAGGTGGCTGCATGGTGGGCTCACTAAGGATGTCTGCTAAAGCGCTACTATAGAGGTCATAACCCAACATGTCTCCATCAGACTCCGAGGGGGAGAGGTGCTCTGAGGGAGAAAAAAATAAATCGTGGAGGAGAAGATGAGAGAAGAGATGTGGAGCAGTTTCCTGATTTCTGAACTAAATTAGCTCATTTTGTCACACATGCGTTTCTGAATGACAAGTAGACATGGACCGTACTGGCTCCAAATATCTGCGTGAGGATGCTTTTCTGGTGGGTACAGTCGATGTTGTATGGTGTCTCTCCAGCTTTGTTGGGGCGGTAAAGCAGGCGGCCATCTTTAGGGTTCCTCAACAGCAGTTCAGCCAACTTTCGGCTCCGCCCACGAATGGCAATATGGAGGGGTGTGTCTCCTTTCTGTGTGAAGAAAAACAAAAAACAACAAACTGATTATTTGATGTTCACTGAAAGACTGAAAAGTAACTATTTGTAAATGCTCCAAAAATAGTGATCAAAAAGAATCCTCAGCAAAAACGTGTGACATGATGAAGGTTTTCTATACAGGCGTGAGTTATGTGAAAGCGTGTTTTACACAGTACCTTGTCCACCGCAGACACTTTGGCTCCTCTGTCCAGCAGTAATTCCACTATTTCTATATTCCTCATTTTTGTGGCTTTGATAAGTGGCGTCTCTCCCTCCTGAAACATGACAAACAACATACATTATTTATATACATTGGACCCTTAAATGTACAATTAATCAACAATACACATTTCCGCACAAAAGTTTTTCAGACAGACAGAAAGTCTTGCATAGGTTGTTATGAGGTAATATTCATATGTTATGCATCTTTGGTCAGTATTTTTCCAGGTTTTACAGAAACAGCAAACTTCTGTTGTGCCTATTTTTATTAAATATAGGAAATGCAAATACTATAAATCACAACACAGTGTGTGAGAAATCATGACAACTAAAGGGAGAAACATGGAACTTAAGAAGCAGCATCAGAGCAGATGCGTGTTGCTCCTTTACTACTGAGTGGGCCTCACCTTTGTGCAGCTTTCGGTGTCTGGGTTACACTGCAGGATGTCTCTCACCATCGTAGCGTTGCCCTTCTCCACTGCCCAGTAGAGGGCAGTCTTTCCATCCTGACATTGAAAAGATGAGACAAATGCAAACTTGTTTATCTTTGAGGAAATAAACTGTGCCAGAAATGTAAAAACTGTGCATAGTGTTGAATTAACTTGAGTATGCGGTATATAGGTATATGTGTATTGTAACACTATGCACAGTGTGTCTGTTCATATATCAGTAATAAATCTATGCAATTCTCACGCATGGATTGATCTTCACTTTACTAAAATAATAATTGAGGTCAGTAAACAGTATTAAGTAACACTGTGACAATTCACAGAGAACACAAGAAGGCCCCCTGCTTGCTTTTAAAGATCAACAAGGCAGAAATAATAGTGTGAGAGGACTCCACCTGGCCCCTGACGTCAATATCAGCGTATTTGTTCAACAGAGCTCGGACTATCTCCACATGACCTCCCCTCACTGCTCCAATCAGCATTGTCTCTCCACTCTGAAAAAGATGGTGAAAGAGGGAAAGAAAGTAAAAAACAGAGATGCATTTTGCATCGACCATTTTCTAACATCCTGTTTGTGTCATCAACATTAGCTGGAAATGCTGTGGTGAGGAAGCCTCACCCTGTCTGGGACGTTAACATAGGTGCCGGCGTCCAGGAGGTCCTGTACGATCTCAGTGTGCCCCTCTTTGGCCGCAATGGCCAGGGCTGTGTTGCCGTCCTTGTCTGTCATGTTGACATTTGGGTTCCTCTTGAGCAGCTCCTTGACAACTTCTGTGTAGCCGCCTTTTACGGCAACAATCAGAGCAGTCATTGAATTCTGAAAAAACACAAAACACAGAAAGAAATCATTAGCAAATCTGAGGGTCCCTCTAAACATTTTGCGATTTTTCATTACTTGGATTGGAGTGAAGACATTGGTTGGCGTTCAAATGTTCAAATGACAGATGTTCAATAATTTATAGCTGATCACAACAAACTGTATTTCCCACATGTTGACAGTTTATTTCAACAGCTCTGGGAAATGCTACAGGCTGAATGACAACTTATTACTGGCATCTCATTTAGCAAGCCCAATAATTCATATATCCAGGCACTAGAGTCTGTTAATCACATATGAATTACTTGCTCTGCAACATTAGCTACTACAGTGCCATCTGATTATTGATGCCACATATAAAACTATTGCATCGTTCAGTTTGTGTTGGCACAGATGCAACATGACTCGAAGGAGCACAGATGTGCTGCGTCATAGGCGCTATCAATCATTTCATATTGTACTTCACTGACACATTTGTGGCGCTTGGCAACATTAAATATTGATCGTGTGAAAACCACGCTTGCGAGGCAGCTTTGTGTGTGTCATAGCACCCGCAGTGAGCCCAAGACCAAATTAGTCCTGCTCAGCTGTTAAGGTACACGTTCAGTTCAGGTCAGGTCCACTATTACTGATCAGGAAAAATGTCATGTCAAATAACTGCATCTTCACTCAAAAACTAAACTACACAATTTCTCAGAACTTTCCGGACATATATAAAACCCTGTCAATGAAAGATGCAATCATAACCTAGATTTTTGATCATTATTTTATTATTTGATTAATAATAACATGTTACATGTTAATAAATATCTTGACTGTCACGATTGGCATTCTGCATCAATTTAAGATTTTCAAAATTGCTTTTCTCTATTACTAACAATCATGTAAACTACGATAAACTGTGATTCTACTTAAGTGCAGTTTCACTATCGATCCATTTTAAACAGATGCTATATTGCTGCTAAGAAAATTGGCTGTTTACACTGAATCAAACAAAACCAGTATAAAACCGCAGTGTGTGATTTTAAGACTGTGTGAAGGACGTCCTGGAATCAGAGGCCTGAGAACAAGAGCAACAGTGTCTGCATCTGTTGTGCGATGCCAGCTCTCCCTTTTACATAGACGTTAATCCAGTTGTGTGACAACTTCTGCTGCGAGCCAAAAGGCCAAACAACAAACGCCTCTTCCTTTTATACCTTTTACACAAAATGGCAAAGGAATAAAGGAGCAACATTCCCATCTTGCACAAGCTCTATAAAAGGATGAAGGATGAATAATGTGTTCAAAGGTCAATAAGGCATTGTCAGACTCAAATAGTAAACAACCACTGACTGGAAATCTACAATCCACTTACTGCTCCTTCCTGATCCACATCAGCTCCATTGGCCAGAAGGTGCATCACACAGTCATAATGGCCTTTCCTGGCCGCCCAGATCAAGGGAGTGGTACCATACTGCGGAGAAAAGACGTAAATTAAACAGTATGTATGAGACATGAGGCAAGAGATGATTTAGTCAAGGAACACAAGAACTTGTAAATAATTATAAAGGAACATTTATAAATAAAGGCAGAGGGGAAATGGATTTGGGAACTGGAGGGTGGATGTGGGCCTAAGCACTTGAATCCTTTAAGCAAATACTGCTAAGTGCATCTTCTGTGTGGTTAAAAGAAGTAAACAATGAACATATTTCAGTATGTAGTTACCTTGTCTGAGCAGTTGACCTTGGCTCCGTGCTGCAGCAGGAGGTGGACAATCTCGGCGTGGCCGCGACCTGCCGCCCAGATAATGGGGTAGACGCTGTACTATTGGGGCAGAGGACAGCGGTGAAATCTCACTGACAGTAACTAATGATCAGTGTTAGGCCTGCGATGGCACTGACACTTTCAGTCACCTCACATGACTGGAACAGCTAATGATGGGGCAGGCATCACAGAATGCAGGTAAAGAGCAGGGCTGTGGTTTACATTTCTGTAAGTCTAAAATAATAATAATTTTACTGACATTTACAACTAGTTTTTATTAATTTATAGTTAGTAAGCTAAATCACTGCATCACATTTTTGTGGACTAAACAATCAGAATAAAACGCATCCTGTGAACACCTGTAAAATACACTGCCCAGTTGTAACAGATGAAAACTGTGTTCTGTAAACATTAATATTATCTATGTAACTTCCAGTGCAGTTATGATGAAATGATATACCAATGATGCTAGAAGAAATACAGTGTCCAGTTTCAGTACCTGACCAGTGATGTGGGGGTTGGCTCCTTTTTCCAAGAGCAGCTGGGCCACATCTGTACAGCCTTTATAGGCTGCCCACATGAGAGCAGTCCAACCCCCCTGAGTAGAAAACAAACACAAAATTCAGTTAAGTTGAATGGATAAATTATGAGGATAGGAGAGGACAAAAATTGCTTGTGTCTGGCTATTATTATTAATAATTATAACTTAAATTCAACTTTATTTATATAACACACAAGGGCAACAACTGTATTAAATGTAGAAGAGGTCAAACCCATGCAGATTTTGTGGTAGGAAAATGTGCTATTTCGAGCTGGTGTGACACTTTTTTGTGAACAGTGTCCACAGTGTGGTTTAATTCCACTGTGATGACTTGCTGTGATATGTCCTGACCAGCTTAGACACACTTCACGTGGCACTGAGTCAGTTAATGTCCTGAGTCACTTCTATTACATCACAGAGGATACATATTTAAAATTAACTATACAAGTCTGATGTCATGTAAACCTGTAACCATTTAGTGCCAATATGGAAAATTTTTATGCTACCTTCTGATGGCTAATACTAGGCAAACTGCATTTGGTTGGCTGGTGGAAATGCACATAGCATCTTGCAATGGACATTCTCGTCACAGCAAATGCTTACAAAACATGCTTAGCAGCAGGTAATAAATATGTGCATCACTCTTTATGTTTCTAATGCTCTGCAGACAACTGTCTGCCTCCGACAGTTCGGTATCCAGTGAGTAAATCATATCACTGCCCTGTGCAGAGACAACCAGCGTTCAGTAAATGGATTACTACTAGAGAGGAGTCATCACAGAGAAAGTAATTTCATTTTATGACTATTTCAAGGCTAATGGAGCATCCTGCTCAACCAATACTGGGGTCAACACACCAAATAGATAACATGAATGTACATAAAATCAAGATATTATAAATTGATTATATTTTTAGATTAGCTACTATTGTCAGTTTACAGTATGAAGACTGTAGGTTACGTTACAATGCCTTCTTCTTGCTACACTGCAGTTTTGTTTTCTTTTTGAGACAATTCTCTTGTTCTGATTTCATACTATTATTACGTTATACTAATTCTGGATAATCAGTTTTAAAAAACATAAAAACATAAAATCACTGTTAACAGCAAATTTTACATATAAAAAAACACAAAATCAAGTAAAGTAAATCTCCTTTCACCCAGTCTTTGTTTGCCCTCTGTGTTCTCACCATGTCTCGATGTTCCAAGTTAGCATTGTTCTCCAAAAGTTCCCTCACCACCTCGATGTGGCCCTCTTTAGCTGCCGAGATCAATGCCGTCCAGCAGTCCTGCACACAGAGACAACTGGTCACCGTGCGAACTCCCATCAGACTCCAAATCCAGTTTGACAAATGATTTTCTAAGCTTTAGATGACGTCCCAGGAATGGTCAAAGAACTCTACCTACCAGCTGGTCATACCAGGTGCTCATGGGAACACAATGTCGCATGGATAGACAGTAGTGTGAGAGAGTGGAGCATAAAAGACTACAACATGCAACGCTTCTTCTTCCTTTTCTGTGTTAGTGTAAGAATGAGCACAGGATTGAGTATGTCAGGTCTAATTGCAGGTTACATGTACACAAGATGTTAATAAGAGGTATGTGAGCAAGTATGCGTGTGCCTAAGTGGAAGAATGTATGCATGCATGAGTGTGTGCGTGTGTGGAGGCTGGCTTCTGGAGACACTGGGTGTTGGCCAGCCAGTGAATCCTGTCATTTAGTCAAAAGAGTGAAGGCAGAATTGTGTAATAAGTTGTCATTATGGCTTATGATGGCTCATAATAGCTGAGGACTAAGCCTGAGTGTGGTGAGTTCAGCAAGATGGAACATCACCAACGTCTTCGTTGTCAAGTGGATGATGTGGTTAAAATGACCACATTGTGTTTCACCTGTGCTTTAACTCTCAGTATCTCAAAACACAACACCATATGTACCTGTGCATGGAGGTGTGCTCATGTTAGGCAGCTTGAGATGTTATGTGTTTGCGTATGCATGCTTACAACATCATCCAAGTTAACGTTGGCTCCTCTCCTAATGAGCTCTTGTACTATCTCCAGATTGCCCTGCTCTGCTGCCACCATCAGGGGAGTCTGTCCGTTCTGAAACAAGGAGAGAGAGAGAGAGAACCGACTCAAACTGTGATAAGGATTTACACAAGCTAATTAACTGTACTGTTTTCTCTGTAACCCTCCGAGAGCACTCGCTGGGAAAAAAATGGCAGATGGTGATGCTGTTTGATGACTGAACTCTAATCCTTTCCTGTATGACATCCAGATATCCAATCCCTTGATGAGAAATGGCCTACGTACCGCTACGTATTATTAGTCAGGTTAAGGGAGAGTTTCACGCTGTGCAATGTTGCAGTGTTTTTCTTATTCTCATCAAATCTCAAGAAAAAGCTATAGTCATTGATGTGTTGGTCTCTGTAATTTCCAACTCCAGCCCATCTGTAGCTCTCAGCCACAAGCTCATTCCTTCCTGCTGAATACATAAATCTTTAAAAACACTTTTTTTTTTTTTTTTTTAATAAAAGAGTGAACAATTCCTTTTACCACCTAAATTTGTAGTTTTTAGCAAATCCACTCTCAGCAGGAGTAAATAGTAAATTTCCTGGGGGCTATTTTCAAACAAGGATTTGGTTTGGTTGTGAGAGTCTACAACAGCGCAATGACAGCACTGACATGAAAATAAACCACAGCACCCATGTTCATGGAAATGAAAGAGCAGGTCACCCGCTGCAGTAATGGGGCTCAGTCATATGCTTTTGGACAATATAAGCCATAAGCTTTTAAAATTTAAAATAAAAAGCTATAATCATGCTATGACTGTATAGAACATACTTGCGAGTAGGACGCATTTTTTCCTGGTTTTAGTCTACTTATTAGGATTAATTTGATGATAACAAGAAACTATATTATCAGTGTTATCCTTGAACATGTAATGTAAAAATCAAATGTGTCCATGTTAAATGAGTGGGAGACATGGACTTAGAAAAAGACCCTTTCATGTCAAAAGGGATCTGCTTTTTGTAGGCATGCTTTATTTCATACACAGTCAATCTAAGGGGAAATGTTAACCTTAAGATGCCAAACACAATTATTGCGGCTTCCCTTTGTAAATTGAATCACAATCACTTTCTATAATGCCATCATTTCCATTACAGCATCACAACAGATCTAATACCCTTTTTCCCACAAAACACCTGTTACATGATCCTACAGAGACTTTGATTACTGCGTGCTTATCCCTACAATAAATATCCTGAGCCAACAAGGGGGTTGTTGTGATACGGTTAACTTACATCGCTCCTGCTGTCCACATCTCTGAACTTGTCCAAATGTGCCTTGATGGCAGCCAGGTTCTCCTCCTCCACATAACTGAACAGACTCTGGACAGCCAAGGAGGTCATCTTCAGGGAGGTGGTGGTATCCATGGCTGACTGTTAAACACCTGCACACCACTGAAGAAAGAGAGAGGAGAGCAGATTAGCATTCACAGTAAACAAAGGACAGCAGCTATATCTGTAGTCGGCACAGCTAACTGTTCTACACTAGAGGGAAAGAGAAAAGTTATCATGGTCAGGAAGAGGGTGTGGTGTGTCTTTGAAGTGATGCAGTGGAGTAAACAAACCCAATTCACATGCACAGCCTGAACCACACAAACAAACAAAAACAGACTAGACCTTTTTTTTTTTTTTTTTTGAAAGCATCACAATAGTTTGCGCAGCAATAAACACTTATACAATCAGAAAACAGGGCGTTACTTCATAAAAAAAAACACATTTAATTTCTTATCGAAAGAAAATAATACATGAAATTCTGTTGCAATAATGTAGATTTAATGAATAAGTATATGCCGTATGTGTGTCAGTTCCACATGCAGCGTTTCCATGCCTTTTTCCTTTAAGAAAGTTGAACTAAAGGCAGCAAGTGCAATTTTGCTGTACAGGCACATATGCAATACACACACCCACAAATTAAGTGACCACAAAAACCACCACAAATAAATCCTCAACCTTTGGGGCACACTTCCTGTGTATGTGTTTTTCTCAGTAGTAATTTTAAGACTCTTTCTGCCAGGAACAGGTTGCAATAAGACAATGGACTCAGTACTTATTACACAGGAGCAAACAGGGTGACTTCAGTTCAGTCAGGTTTAGTTCAGTCTGCCTGCTCAGGCTGAAAACATGAACTGAAATGTATCAGCTCAGTATAATGAAGGCAGTGCAATCACAACGTTCTGCTCAAGAAACTGTATCATCCGATACCACTGAAGACAAACAATAGCATTTTAACTTTCTTACTTTCAAGTATTTGAAGTAATAATGACTTGGACAATTGATGCACTGGACTGCGCGCTCCAATTATATCAAAACCAACTTCAGCTCTACCCTCCGTTACCGCCTTAAACTGGACTTTGTGAACCTTGTGTACACTAAACAACAGAGTACAATAGTTGCATAGTATTTTGCCGCAACTGCTTTGCATTAATGGATAAACAGCAGTAAGACGTAGTTCAGTAAATGTCTGTATCTGACAAATCGATGCAGACAGCCTACTTTGAGGAGATTATCTATAATTAGGCTGCACCATTATACAGAATTATTTTAAAACCAGACATAGATGAGAATGTTCCTCTATTTACTGAGTCATTTTAACCACTTTTAGACAGCCAAGTGGGTGAAGTTATTTTCTACTCACAGCAAAATCCTGGCAGTGAGTGTAGTTGGAATTCATCTGAACTATTTATTATATAATATTTATTAATTATCTGACTAAATGTCCTGACATGTACACACCTGACAAAAGAAAAGCCCTCAAATATGGCTGCTTTCACCGTATTAGGGATTCAGTCGATCGATAAAAAACTCATTAATGATTCATCAAGTTGGGCTCTTCCATCATGGTCAGCCTTACTTCCTGCCACAATCACAAAAAGATTATCAGTTGCATTCACTGCTTGCAAGTTATCTTGGCAATGGGTTTTACATTAAAACTACCCAACATACTGCTCTGTATTTCACCATAATCCCTGAGACAAGCAGCTCAGGCTCAAGTCAATAAATGCTTAAATGTCACATGCCTGTTGGGATGTGAGTACAAAGGCCCAAGACAGCCAGTTGAGTCAAATTCAAAGCTGCCAATCAATGAATAGCTTCATATTTGTTCTGTTTTTCTAGACTCTGACCCTGTTTCTTCAGGCAGGGATCACCTATAACTGTTCTCTCATGTCACACAGTATCAGGCATTAGGGGAAAAAAATCCTTTGTTTACAATGAAGCTTGTTGACACACCCTCCTCAGCTCCTTGTCTCTCAGCACAATGGGTGGACGATTTCGCCACACAAGAACCAATCAGTAGTCATTTAGCCCTCTCCCTCTGATCAGATGGGAGCTCACACACAACACGCACCCAGTAAAAGCCAGCTGAGACAAAAAAAAAAAAAAAAAAAAAACAGTAAAAACAAATTATCAAAGCCTAGAAAGAGAAGCATGTGGTCTCTGGGAAAAAAAAAAAACAAAGGTTGAAATAAGAACCTCTTACCTTGGTGTAGGGTCAAACTTATATTTGGCTATTCAACACGAATCTTTATCCCTTGCTCACTAACACACTGTATCAACAAGCACTGCCAGGCTCACGCTCAGCATCCCCCCTTCACTCCAGGCTGAATATTAGATGAGGGGGTTGGCCTACGCCCATCTCTTCCCAGCACAATGGACACACGCGACCAGATTTCTATTCATTACATGCACTGGCTCAGCACCAATTTATAGAGATAAAAGGGGAGAGAGATAAAAGATGTTAGCCTAATTTGGGTGATTTCACTTTATGAGTGATGCAATAAAGTAACATTTGGCACATAATAATGGCAAGCTATCACTGGCAGATTATTTCTGCACTCACTTGAGTATGTTTAAATTACTTAATAGCTCATCAGTCAAAGCCAAAATATTAAGCTGATCCTTGTTTTGTTTTTTTTTTTTACAATTTCCACTATAATAAGCCACCATAACCTTCTGGGGTGGGCAGGAAAACACTGATAAAAGCCTTGACATATATGTGTGAATGACAAATATTTTACTATTTAAAAAAAAAAAAAAAAAAAAAACACACTTGAAAAGATTCAACCAGTGAACCTTCAGTGTGTTTTATTTAAAAATTTATTTTGCTTTGAGAAAATGATACATCAGTTATCAAAATAGATAGGTAGATCAATTTTATATTTTTTCTAAATTCTTTCTCATTGACTTATTTTTTCAACTTAATTTTAAAGATGGGTTTTTGTTTTTAGAAGACTTACACACAAGAAGAAAGAACACAGGATAAATTCACGCAGAGGAATTTTGAAAAAAGGGAATTGGTGCAGTGATGAGCAAACAAGTGGAGGCATTTGCCACTTTTTCCTAAAACACCAAAATTAACATAGAAATATTCATCACATGACTGTAAAGCTGGTGGGTAAAAAATAAATTTAGAACAACCAAAATTTCATGAGTTTTTGTCTTGTTTCTCTGCACATAAGAATCATCAACATCAACATAAGGAATCGTCCAGATCTACTTCGGGGTCAGACATGAGTATTTACAGAAACAACTCAGACCACTAGATATCATCATAAAAACAAAAATATACCCATAGTCAGTGCATTATCTAAATACACACAAATGTAGGTAGTATGAACTAGAGGCAACACTGGATAGGATCTCTAAATTTAACCAGTCAGCTCTTTGAGCCCGGTCATGTGGGTATGTAACTGCTGAGGATTCACTTCCATAGCAGTCTGCTCCAAAAAAAAAAAAAAAACTGATTCACAGAAAACTTGAACAAAAAAAAAAACAAAAAACACAAAGCTTGTCTTTATATAAAATACACATCTATATCAGTGTGTGTGTTGGATTAGACGGGGGCTCTGGGTTTACTGAGGAAAATCCATTACTTGGAACAAATCCCTGGTCACAGGAGCTGCTGGAAAGAAAGCAAGTGTGTCCAGCCAGGACACAGTGTCAACCAAGTGGTAATGAAACACACAGTGGGTCTGTGCCGCAAGTTTCACTACTGCTACTACAATTGTATTTTAAATGTCTAACAACGCCGGCTAACGCTGTGGCAGTGGTGCAGACTGGCTGTCTTCGGCTTGTCAATAAAGTGAACATCTGGATGGCACACACACACATCACATGGCTTCAGATGTGGCCAGACAAATAAAAGTAAAGACACAATATAGTTTTTCTTTCATCTTGTTCAAGGTTTTCACAGGTATGTGCCAAACTGTTTGACTTCCTGTTTAGTTACTGTCACTAGGAAGCAGAAGCAAAACACAAGCTAGCTAAACTTCAACGGCTAACAGGCTAACGTTAGCTTAGAGCGGCTAGCTCACCAACAGGTCCTTTTTTTTCCTTCTTTTTTTGGTGTTTTCCACCTCTAAAAGTAAAAAAAAAAACACACAAACTTAAACCCTCTTACCTAGAATCTGCGGCACTGCGGTCGTGTGAATTTGTCCCAGTCCGGAATATACAGTCAAAAATACCTTTTCATGTCTCGGTGTAGCCTGATAACTTGCATTTTGAACGGAGCCTTGTTGTGCAGCTGCTCCCTGGCTGCTACAGTGAAGCTCCGCCTCCCGTTACCCCTGGTAGAGTGGGGCAACATGTGGCCCCCATATTTTATAAGGGGCCCACCTGACACGATACTGAAGTGCCCTCACCCAGATATGACTCTGTGACTTTACTTGTTACTTAGACTTCCTTCAAAAAACTTTTAGTTTTTGTTTAATTATGTATTATGCGTCAAATAAATAATTATTTAATTTCCCTCGGGATAAATAAACTATCTATCTATCTATCTATCTATCTATCTATCTATCTATCTATCTATAATAAAAATATTACTGATTATTTTTCAGTGCATGGGCATATAAAATGGATAAAATGAGGTCCAGCAGCAACAGTATAATGTTTCTTATGTGTAAGGTATCAGTGATATAAATAAATAAAAAAAATCACAGAAAATAAAAAAACATTGAAATTTCCTGGATTTTCTTATTTTTGACTTTTCTCTTTAGCTTTGCTTTGTTTGCCACCTTTTGCCAATGATACTCATTGTGCACTTGTGGAGTATTTTTTGTATCGTGGTATTGATATATTTACGAAGTAAATGGGTCTGAATATTTCTTCCACTTCTTCCTACTCTTTAAACCCTCTATTTCTATGCATGTATTGAAGAATATCTGATTAACCAAATGGTGAAAGCCAGTTTATTTTAATATGGTGCTAACCAAGGAGATATACTGAGAAAGGTTCTCCCACTTTCTACAATTTTTTTTGTACCACAAACACACATGCATGGCATTTATAACCAGATAAAAGTCTTGGTGGCCTTATGTCTATATTGGATCTAATGGTTTGACTTTAACATTTTAACAGTTAATTTTCAATGTGATTGTTTGCACTATTTCGAAAAGCAAAAAGATGTAGAGATGTAAAGCACACCATTGTAACAATGTTTAAATATTATTACATAACCAAATGTTTTTCCATGTCTTAAGACTTTTTCATAGAAGATCAAAACAGGAGAAACACAAGCTAAATTTTTGCATCTAGTGGTTATGCCAATGTTTGTGTGCCAGTAACACAAAAAAACCCCCCAACAAATCTAAGCAATTATTTCATCATTCAATTATTCAACAACTGAACAAAATTTCAACAAAAATTCAACCAGCATTTTAGTGTTTAAAAATAATTTCTCTTTATTTTGCCACATAAATCAGAATTTTAATGTACTGTTATACAAATCTTTCAATAAATTTCCCTCTGACACAAAAATAACCATTATGTTACACAGGCACGCGCACACACACACACACACACACACATACACACACACACACTACATAAAGACATTCTCACTCACACACACACACACACGCAGGTACACATGCATACATACACACAAAACAAAATGCGCCATTCATGATTTGGCACTTTGGACATATGGAGCAGTTTGCATTGATCTGCTGGTTTGGGTGGCCATGCAGTGCAATAATCGCTATGTTTGTAGTATGACATCCCTTTCCCTCAGGTGGGCCACTCTGTCCTACATAGGGCCCAGGCTACAAATATAGTTTACTTGAGACCACATCAACATGTACGGATTACATGAATACTGGTACACACAGTTATGGCAGGAATATGCAATGTTAGAAAGTCATGAAAGAGGTCCATACTTCAAAGCTCACCACACTCTGTTGCTTTGTTATTATTTTATATAACACAAATGCACCAAACGAAATCAATTTACTGACTTTTTTTTTTTTTTTTTTAAAAAAAAGAAGAATATGCACAACTTCAAAGTGTTTATGATATTGTGGGCTTGAAATCCAAAGACTATTTCCTGCTCTAACAGATAGGTAAAAATGTGTCATTTGAATATTTAGACAACAGTTAGGTGCTTTTTATGTTGCCTCTGCACCACATTTTCTTCACTAAATCCCTAAAAATGTTTTGATACAGTGAAGTATCACAGATGTGAACTGCTGCATGTTGTAAAGAGTAACCTGGATGATTTGAGAGGTTTAAGGTGAGCCATGGACTGAAACAACATGAGGAACCAGTGTCTCTAAACCATACAGTAAATGCACCCTGAAACATCCCCTAATCTAACATAAGAGCACACAATATGAAATAAGACCATTTATCACAACAGCTGGTCTATGTGTTTGAATTTTGTACAATATTACTATGTCACATACATAAATAACCGTATCAGATTTCCTCACAGACAAATGAAAATTGCACGTAGCCTGAATATAATATGTGCTATCAACTGTGAATCAATTTGGAAACTTCTTTTACATTCAATTGGTTTGTGATAATTATGGCTACAAAACCTTATGACAATTAAATGAGTCCCCAGTGACTGGTAATCTGAGCAGATTTCTGTTACATCCTCAGACAATGAATTAAACTGTACAAGTGTTGAGCAGTGATGTTGATCCACCATTTCGCCAATTATACAGTCTTATTCTTTAGGACTTGTATTGATGAAATAGTTTTGGAGAATTACACTATTACAGAGGCAAGACATTTGACCCCAGAGGAAACCTGCTGTATGAACATATAAAAGATCACACCACTGAACCCCAAGTCAGAAAAAACAAACAAACAAAAAAAAACAACAACAAACAAACAAAAAAAAAGCATTCTAAACGACAGGGTAAATAATCTCCCTTTGAAGCACACATTTATCTGATGAGTCATGTTTGTCAAAAAAGCAGCAGATATGAAAAATATAAAAAGAAATAGAAATCCGTTTAGTTACTGGAGTGCCTCTTTTAGACTTTCCACTGCTGGAGATGGACGAAATCCGAATTTCAGAAAAAGAAAGAAAAAAAAAAATCATCAAGAATGGACTTCAAATAGTGTTGTCACGAACATCTAAATACAAAACACATACAATGAGAATTCTTCTTGAATAAAGATTTTTAAAAAGACAAGAAATCAAACAATGTTTTGAGGATCCTAAGGCCTGTTTGAAGTTGGCAGCTGATGATAAAGGTTATGTTTCTTTTACATGAACACATTTTTCGTTTCCACCTAACAGAGGCTTGTATCCAGACAATGACAAAAACCCTCCACATACTGCACTTCTATTCTGTTTGTATAACCAAACACCACAATGGTGTAACTGCATTTAGGTTCTTGTAGCGTGCCATCATAACTGAGTACATAGAGGGTTTAAGGCAGCTTAGAAGTCTTCATTTCCACTCATGTAATGTAAAGTAACCACTATCACTCATTAGTTTACACCGTGGCCATTGTTACATCCTGGTCTCTTTTCCATGTCAGAAGTGTGATTGCTGTCATCCTTGCTACTGGAAGTTTTGACAGGACATTGACATTGTGTTTTCTGTCTGTTAGGATTCTCAGAGTGTCCGATATTTGGTTCTTTGTCAAGTAAACAGACTCGCCACACTCCAGCTCCCAGTGGTTTCGTAGTTCGTCTCAGTGTTTCTGCTGCTGAAGCGACTGAGCGTCACCATCCCGAGCCTCATGTGGCTTTCTCTTTCTGGTTGCAGTTGTTGTCTGTGCTGTTGTGCTCTGTCTGGTTGTCCTGTAGGCTGTCCTTCTGTAGGCCGTCCTGCTGCTCTTTAACCTGCCGGCGTCTTGATTTGACAGGGAGGGCCAGTACCACCAGCAGACAGAGAAGGTGTAGGCAGAAGTACCATGACCTGCAAAGACACACACAACACAGTTTATTATAGGAGAATGCAGGACAAAGAATTGTAAGTCTGTATTTGAGCCAGGATAGCGAAGTGGCTGGTCAGTCCACCACTTTGATACAAACTGAAATGTCCCAACAGCTGCTCGATGTCATTGCATCATTGTCACAGTCAAAACTTTAGCATCCTGGTGGTAGCATTAGCACTGTGCCTGAGCATTGCCTGACAGAACTGCTAGCATAGCTATAGTTTTGTTACTCACTGGACAGAAACATATAATAAATAGTATATACAATAAAATAGCTTTGAGAAAGGTGTGAATCATATTTAGCTATAGGGAAATAGCAGTGGCTCAATAAGTGTCGTTTACAGGTGAAACTGCCAAAATTTGCTACTTTTCGCAAACCACTTTGTGTGAAACTAACATAAATATGAAAAGATGCTTACCATTACTATACCTATATGTTTATTACTAAACTAAACAATACCCACAAATAGCGTTGAAATTATATCCATATGCTTCCACCTCCCTGCTGCTTTAATGAGTCTGTTTTATACTGCCTGTCTGCCTGCCCTGCGCGGACCTGACGGCAGCCCTCCTCTGAATGACGCTGGCCATTGTTGGTGCTTTATTTCGTGGCAGCAGTTGAGCGCGGGCTAAGGTCGTTCATTTTATTTCCTCATAATCATTCCTCCACGACCTTTGCTCATTAAACTGTCTCATTAAATGTTGCAGCTTGTTACAGCCAGCAAGAAGGAACCAGGTTAATAAAAAAGTGTTAATTCATACACTATAGGCAGCAATTTCATTTTAAAGCTAGATATTATAATTATTTTACACAACGATGTGGACAACTCCCTCTACTAATTACTTCACACAGTCCATAGTTTTCTCTTTTGTACAGTGATACTTAGTTTAATGGACTCAACAGTGTCAGCAACACAGCTCAGATCAACGCAGTCTCAATATCAACGCACAGTTCGGTTAAACACACATACCTGTAGAATTTGAGTGAGGGTCCCACAGCAAGTAGGACAAATGGCACCACTGTGTAGCTAATGGCAACCTGAGTACATGCCCACGTGATGACATCATAGATGCACTTGTATGAGTCAGTCACCAGGAAGTACGGTCTGATGTTGTGCCTTACCTGGCAGAGAAGAAGAAAATCTTGTGATTTGAACTACTTCACTTAATCTTCAAGTAAATTAAGCTCTAAATTTAACATTGCATTCCACTTATTCCACTGCACAGTAAACTAGACTTCCATTGAGCTAACTGGCCCAATTACCAAAAGCTTTCACTGCACTAAGCATTACAGACGAGTTCAGCTTTTTATCTGCTTCTGTGTGTCTGTGTGGCAGTGGGCAGTTGTATGGCATAATTAAGCCAGGGGTCTATGTGCTGTCCTCCTGATATAGAAGAAGAAAGTCCCCGCAAGAACTCACCTATGCAACAAAATTTACTGCCCTGGAGTTTTAGTTTATCAAACCTTCCCAAGAAGATTATTCAGAATTATAGTGTGTTTCTTCCAACACTCTACTGCCTCTATATAAATATCCTCTTGGCTCTTCCTCCTCCTTTCACAAACCCAGAGTGAAGAGGCCTGGCTTAGCAAAGATTAGCAGTAATGGCCTCATACTTAAAATGAGGTGTAAGTGGTATACTACTTTATCATTATCCCCTTACTCTCCATAAAGGGATTCTGTTGCATGTTTGTTGGTCTGCTAAGTAGCTGTGGTAAATCTAAAGAGCTCTTGGACTGTGGCAGGGCAGTGGAAAAACAAATGAATCAATATGCAGGATTCACCAATTATATTATGATTCCTAAGATATAGCACAGTAGATTTTTTATCGCTATCAATTTCATTTAATCTGGTGAGACAATTTACAACAATAAGATCTGTACAGACAGAAACGGTGTGTGTACTCACTGCACGTGCAGCCATGGTCATGACAATGCCAGTGAGGAAGGTCAGGTAGTAGCCGGGGTACACCCCATGCCACATGGCTGACAGCAGGAAGGTGGCAGCAGTGGGGTTGATTGAACAGCGCTCATAGCATACCCTGGGGATAGGACAGACATGGCAAACATCATCAGTTCAAGTGGAATTTGTGATTTCTGTGTGTTTTATAATGAGGATAAATATATTAATTCATTATAGGTTTATGCAGACACTTAAACAACCCTTAACAGCAAGGGCTTCCTTTCACACACACTGAACAAGGTATAGTTTTAGAACCTATGTGCTTTTACCTTTTGAGCCAAAGAGCTGTCTGTATATTCCAGTTGTCTAAGAACATCTTGAAACTGGTGGCAAACTGAAACGAAAATCATAAACAATATATATTCAGGTTTTAGTTGAAAAAAAAGAAAAAGATAAAAGGCCGTTATCAGGATATAATAAATCTCATCAAAAGAGCCAACCTCAATGTCCAGGATTCTGAGATTTGATATCAGGTCCCACCGTGGGGAGCCATCTTTGTTGTATCCATTGAAGCCAAATCCGGCAGCGTTGTTGATAGCATCAGCTGCAGGAGAGAGGGACAGATGTTTCTGAGTGAAGGACAACAACAGCTATGCATCCTTAGAATACATCAGTTTGTGAAGCAACGACAGAAACAGATGGAGATACAAGCATCACATGTATTTGTCATGGAAAAAAAATAAATGAAGAGCGGTGGTTTTCCAATCAGCACTAGATGGCACTCTTACTTCAAGAAATGTTGTTAAATAAGTGTTTGGACTTCTTTTTTAGGCAACTCACAAGCTACTTTAAAAATAACCAAACCCTCTGAACCAAGAAGAGACCAGTGAGCTCATACCACTCAAAGAAGCAGAGGCATTAAACAACAACCAAAGGAGGAGCACTTCCATATTAAATTCACATCAGTACAAGTCTTGCATCATCTCTAAATTTACTGCATTTGTATTGCATTGTCAATCTCAATCTTGATATATGATATTTATCAGGTATTGATGAGTGGAAGGAAATGTGTCCCGCAGTGACAAAGTTGCATCAAACTCACCAAGTGTCCAAACAAAGTAGTACTTTGGCCTCAGTGCCAGCATGGCAAGGTACAGGTAGATGACCTGAAGGTGGAAGGGTGTGTTGTTGACAAAGTCATCGTCTATGGAGTGCTCCACTGGGAGCAGCTTGCACAGAGACAGATAGATGGCCAGCGAGATGGCACATGTGCACAGCTTGGAGATGACATCATTCTGGGTAAAGACAGAGTCAGACACATCGAATCATTCTGGTTAGAACTCATTACACTGTATTATATTCAGAAAAGAATAATAACCACATTATGAGACATGACAATGCTGCTTCAAAAACTCTGTTTTTCGAGGTTAATGCGAGACCTTGAGCATTCTGTCATGTTTTATATTTAGCAACATCCGTGTTTGACTCTGTTCCCTTTTCTTATGAGACAAACACACTCAAATCTTGGGGTGTAATATAAATTATTAATGAATTGTGCAGTAAGAATACAGAAATAACCTTGACGTTTAGACATTTGGGTCATTCAATTCTCAATAATGTCTTAGATTTAGTTTGTCCAAAGGGAACCAAATGCATTATAATTACCCTGGCTTCAACTTTGGGCCTTTTTCTAGCATTATGGAAATATGCACTTAAAAGAGAATTACATAGTTAAAAGTCCCATTTTGCAATATCAAAATCACTCATGATGATTTCAAGTACTCTTTAAAGCAGTTTGGGATGTTTTTTGCCAACTAAAACAAAATGTTGGTCTATTTTACCACAGTGTTCACGAACTTAACCTGAGGCATGCACTTCTATTCATGTGGAAAAAAATTGTGATGTGTCTCTGTTCTGTGTTCTTATTGCAAATCCTGTCTGCATACCAGGTTTACTTTTCAGCTGAAAGAAATCAGGCTGAGCATGAGCAAATTGTGGTTTTTACAATTACACAGAACCTCCACAGAAGTGTGTTGTACCTTGGGTGAGGGTTCACTTTGCTTGTACTTCCCATTTTCCTTGCCGTTGGCATTCTCCTGGTGGCGCGGCTGGTAGCCTGTGCCTTCGATGAAGGCAATGTAGTCGTTGTAAGAGCAGGTGGGCCCTGCCAGAATGCCCATGAAGTTACAGTTGTAGCTCAGGTACTCCAGCAAGCTGGGCATCCGGCTTAAGAGCCACAGGGAGAAACAAGAGTGGATATGTCAAAATAATGTTTTCTTAGCTTTACTATTTCATTGTTTTACGATAAACAGTCCAGCCCAACAATCCAAGACTGATTAAACCCTGGTGATCATGCTTTTGTGTTGTATTCCCAAATTCTTTTTTTTTTTGAGACATTAATTTAAAATATAGTGTAATAGTATACCAGACACAATAGCACATGTAGGGACGACTACCAGCCCCCGAGTAGGAGGTCTCTGAGTGCTTTTATTGACTCTGGAGATTTCTTTTACCATTCACTGGGAAATTTAATAATAATCTGCTGGGTGAGGCAGCAATCTAACTGCCTGCAAGAGCTCCTTTTTCAACTGCTAATTCCCCACCTTGCCAGCAGCCATCTCTGAGTTAGCTGCCCTACAAAGGTGTGTAAAGCAAAGGTTTGGTGCCTGATATTTGGGGCCTTGTATATACATTGCATGTGCTGTGTTAATTGTTGTGTTGAGCTGCTTTGTCTCAGCTCTGTTGGCACATTGTTAACTTCCTGTTGTCTTCCAGCAGCAACTCATGTCCTGCATGTCCTCCAAGCCTGCTTTTTTGCATTCTCTCCACAATTCAGCTGCACAACTGCCTCCAATACTAACTATTAACTATAAAAAAAAAAATCTGCGGTTGTAAAGCAGGATTGATGGTAAGAATGGGCAATACAATAGAGATCACACAAGAGCAGTAAACGCATGGTTTCCTAGATACAGGGTGCCTAACAACCAGCTTGACAGCACCAGAGAGAGCCTGAAAAGGGAGCAGTATGGTGATATTGTACCCAAGAAAGCAATGAAGCATCTATTCAGACTGAGCTCATTAATGATCATTTCAAATCATGTCAACTTTTTAATTGATCTTGATTGAATTAAGCCAGTCATCTGAAGCAGTAAAAACATACCTGAGTCACATACCTGATAGCTAGGTATTTCTGATTGGGAGTTAGCTGCCCCTCCCGCTTTGTCAAACCTATAAGCAGACACACAGAAACACTCATTTTAACCCATATACAAAACTCCAAATTTAAGTACATAGTAATAGCAAGACAAACTAGCCAGTGTTAGAGTGACCTTGCAACACACAGGCTCAGGGGTATGTGTGAATGGCCCTAATAATGAAAATAATACCAACTTCAATCAGTAGTTGGTATTAATCAGTAAGTAGAGAGCAGTAAGCAAGGGAACAAGGGGGAGAGCAAAGAGCGGAAAGAAGAGATGATGTAACAGGAAGAGGAGGCTATTGTGTGCATAACCTCGTAAGAACTCATCATCTAACACGTGTCGCTCCATTGTTCTTTCCGTATATTTGTGTTGGGCCACATAATGAAAAATATTCTATGGTGGCCCGAGGTGGTGGTTCCCTTTAATATCGAGAGGGCTTATAAATGTCGGCTCTATTCTCTGGGCTAAATCTATCAGAGTAAATTTGTTTTAATCAGCCTGCTGTTATGCTTGTGAGGACTCATGGTTATGGAACTTCATTAGACTGACCACTTGTGGCCAGCTCCTGCAACATGGGGTACATCAAGTATTTAACTGTATGAAAACACAGCAAAAACACTGCAGTGTGACCTTGTGTGTCAATATAAAAAGTACTCTTAGTTTCTCATTAGAGTCCCAGTTGGAGGGAGAATCAGTGATCTGGACAGAATTTCAAACACTACACTACTCTGCGCTACATACACATGCACGCACCCATCAATACACACCAATATACCAGTTGTTATTGCTGACTGTGTTCAGTCTAGAATATCCTAAGGGGACTTAAGACTCCAAGTGGGAACTAAAAAGCTGCAAGTGACTCTCGTCATCCTCTCCATTTCCAAGCCTCTGACACTTGATCACACTTGCTTATTTTAACCCCGGTGTCAAGTCTCCATCTTTATTTATTGCTCATTAGCACATGTGGTGATTCAGTTCTAACTCTCCATTACCTTCAAAAAGCAGAGCCCGTGTGAAATACAGGTCAGCCAATGGAAGATAAACAGGACCTGTGCACATCTAGTAAAGCTGCTCTGCATTAAAAGTCAAAGGTATTGCCGTGGCATCTGATTGGTCTACCTCATATATCTGGGTTTGGTTTGTACATTTTGTGATAATTGGTTCGACTGCCATCCAATTTTAACACTCAACTTGTGTTGGAGAAAGGGAAGGAGGGAGCCAGTGCATACTTGGTCATTGGTCTATTACATAACCGTGTTTATGCTCTTTCTGGTTCAGAGCAGTCAGAAGTGACTCCTGGTTCAGAAACGTGGCCATGTGATCTGTTTTTAAACTCCAAAGAGAATTGAACCGACATTTTTGCTTCTTTTGTGTCTACCACTTTAACCTTTTTTTTTTTTTTTGCACACAGGATACACACACAATAAAAACACACACACTTTAGGGAGACTTTTCTTACCATCATGTATTTCAAATGCCAAGCTAGTGATCTTCTGTGTTATAACCATCATGGGCCTTAAAAAAAGAGCATTAAACAGAAACAGGCCAAGTTAAAATTGTGGATTTTAAACCCAACAATGTAAATACCCACATATAATACATACAAACAACTCATCGCTCTATTTCAATGTTTTTTTCTTCACAAGCTAAAAATTTTCCATAAATGTTGCTATTACATACTTGAGGTTTGTTGTGGACTTTCCTGTTAAACTGCTATTCCTCAACTGAGCCAGTATTATTGTATCTCATATGGAAGGGATTAAAAAAGGTAATTCTTTTCTTTAGATCTCTCTCCAGTCCAGTGCTACAGGTCTTCCTGACTTAATAAAACCAGTTGCTATCAAAGTAGGGTAGGTATGACGTGGCAGAACCTGCATTTGCGTACTTTAGCTTTAGCTTAGGTTTATTAAACGGTTCTGTTGACACTTGCAAATCCAAGGTCTTGACTAATCTTACGCATGAAAACTGCTGGTGGCAGCATCAAGTTAAGCTTCAGAGTCAAAACCAAGCAACATGCCAGAGATTTTCTGGTCTTTTAATCGTATTTCTTTACAGGTTTGAGGAAAATTAGACTACCTGGTCCTGTAGAACAAAGCACAATTGACTGTGAGGGTGACACTGATATTATGAAAAACGTGAATTTGACATTTTTAAGAAAAACAGAGGGGCAGCAGACGAGGTAGTTGAAAGAGTGAAATCTCTGCCCTCGCAGAGGCAGTATGGGTTTGCATAAGGTTGCTTAGCAACTAGCCACCCCCACCCTGCTGGGAGAGCGGCCGTCTGCTTGAATTGTCAGACAGTCTGGAGGAGTGGGAACCAACCACAAGGAACTATAGTCCCTATCGGCGTCCTCCTGTGGACACAGCTGAGCAGTGTGACAAGCTCTTGTTGCTGTTCAGCTCTGACCGGTTGAATCATATGTAATGCTCCCACTGACTCTCGCTAGTACTTTCTCTTTATAGCATCTTTTGTGCGCCATTTGGGTTTAAAATTCACATCAAGGGAAGCCTCCATATTTTTAATTAAGAGCCAAAAAATATAATAGTAAAAGCTAAAAAGCTTTGTCTTGTTGGTGTAGCTTACCCTGTGAAGTCTGCAGAGTACATGCCATAGTCAAACACGTAGACTCTTGTGATCTGACACAAGATCAGATAGCCAAGCGTCACAATGAAGCAGTACCTGTACAGAGAAAAAGAAATGGAGGGAAAATAATATCTGTAATAAATAATGAAGTTGACATTTTAAATAATTATACAATTTTTGTTCTCACTAATTTAATCTAGACAGTGAAATGGAGCTTTTCGCCTTGATACATGTAATGTAAACCTTTAATGTTGTAATTCTAAGGAGAGAAATGTTTTTTTCCCCAATATAGTACAAAAGACAGTGGCCATGGAAACAGGGCAGATCTATGGAAAGGAGAGTCGAAAGAGGGTCGAAAATTGCACAAAAGGGAAGAGGAGGCTGCAACCATGTGTCACTGTCAGCGGCTCAAGCCAGAGGACAACACAACCTTTCAGCAGAAGACTAAAGACAGAGCAGCCCTGAAGCCTGTGGTGCAAAGCTGTTGCAGAGTCAGCCCAAGTCGAAGCTAGCTAGGAAGCATTCCTCTGCTGCCAACAATAAGAGGATTGTGCTGCTCTGAGAGCGAGGCTGCATTGGAGATAAGACATAACAGCACCTCCTGATTCAGAGAGCCTACTGTAACTGCAGTCCAAGATACAGTGAAAACATAATCTGATCTTTAATTCCAATAAAAAAAAAATAATAATAATAATAAAGACAATAAAACACACACAAGCTCACACTGCTGGAATATAAAATATTTTCAGACCTTCCAAGAGCTTCCTCAATCTCTAAAAACTCACTACTGTTGCTACACATGACTATTAATCACAAACCCCTTAGAGAAGGCACTGTGAAGAGGAGGTAATCATTATACAGTCTTTTCATGTGCTCTGAGAGTTCTGTGTTTGTATCCAACCCACACTTAGCATGTTTTTTATGGGCATAATAGTCTACACATTCTTCAGCAACAGTATTGGTTTTTACAATAGGAACAATATTCCCAGATCAGCAGGACTCATTCAAGGATGCTGCATGGATACATTCAGAATCACTAGTTCAAATACATGTGTTGCGGCAAATAATTCATTTTATGCGACAGTGCTGGATTTCTACTCTGGACACCCTAAGTGTGAGCTCTCTAACTTCGTCCATTATGGCCTAAGGGTGAAATAACAACAGTTTCCAGAAAGAACACAAGACAGAAATACTTTCGATCAGCTATAAACTTTTGTCTCAATGAATCATAAATATATTAGCTATGTGTTGCTGTTTCTCCTCAAAAGGGAGCTAGAGTAACAGAAGTGTACATTTGTGTGACCTCAGTTGGAATTAAACCCCAAACCTTTTTTTTTTTTTTTTTTTTTAAATCAATATCCTCACACACATCTGTTTTGCATAGTTGTCTCAAATGTTCTGGTGCATTTATGTGACTTGTTTCTAAATAAGCGCCACTGTTTAAATATCACAAGCTTCAGTCTTGGTTAACGGGTTTCTAATGGGACTTAAGAAGCATAGATATACAATAATAATAATGCAATTTAGAACTGAGAGAGCACCAACTTGAAACCAAGAGGGTGACACCATCAGTGCTAGCATCCTCTGCAGCACTGGAGCACAGGGATTGTGGAGTCTGAAACGTGTCTCAATAAACTATTTTGGATACTTTGAGTACATTTCTGCGTAATATGCTAATAAAATGAATGAAACAACTTTACAATTGGGTTTCACTGAATTTCTTGGAGCAAGTGACAAAATCCTGCAGCAGACAACTCCAGCAATGTCAAGATAAAGTAACACAGTTAGGGCAAAAATTATATTGCGTTAAGAACAAAGAGAAAGTATACAACTGGCAAATATTTCATTTGCTTTACCCTAAAGCTTAAATATGCTTAATACTAGACTAAATGACATACACTGATATTTAAACAGAGCAACAAAGTTTTTATTGTGTTAAGTCTACAGACATTTTTATTCCATTGCAACAGCCTTATTTCACCAAACTCAGCTCTCTCTGCTGGCAGTACAGAGCTGCAGTTATCTGTGAGCATATAAGCTATACATACAGCAGCAGCTATATCTGCAGCAAGCCCATCAGTTAGTCTTTATCTTCATCTGATTTGTGTCTGTGTAATTCACAGCTCAGAGGGGGGTGTTTCATTCCCACTCAAGGCATCAGATGGGGCCTGGGACTAAAGTAGGCTGGCCTCCCACAGTGGGACGGCGTTAGACAGGTCAACGCGCAGACAAGGCTCCGCACGGGAGCTGCAGGTATGGATACTCGCCGTATGTGGCACAATCAAAACAAGAAATAGGCTATAAATAAATGAACACACCAAGACCTCTCTCTAGGGTTGTGTAAACATACGTAGTAAAAGCCTCAAGGCACACAAACACTAAATGCACACACAGATCCAGAGGAAATTTCCATCTGTTCTGCTTCTAGTTGTTGAGGCAGTAAGTCGCACACTTGTCACCGTTGTGTTCACAGTCCTCTGTTCACACCAAAATTCATTTGAATTAAAAATAAGCACACTTCAGTTACATATAATTTTATCTTTAACTGAGGCCCTCCTGAGAATAGCTAAAGTTCAGTGCCCCTATGCTTGAAGGTATCTGGTCTGCTTTAGTGCCCTTGAGCTGCTGATTCAGTCAGGGTTGAAATACTGGGTAAACAGCCAGTGGGCTGGACTGGTCTGAATGACAGTTGACTCTCACTGCTTCAGGTAATTAACTAAAATATGAAGACACTTTCAGCTTTAACTGTGCTTTCCATCTAGAGGTCACAAGAGACAAGATACAAGATGATTAAGAGAAGAGGAGGGTAGAAGAAACTAATTTCAGCTAACAGCTAACTAGGTTTCCTCTAATTTCTTTCTTTCAAAAAATTCCATTCCATTTCATTCTGGTTACAACCAGTAACCAGTTGAGGGAGGTTACAACTTAACATTACTTAATTTAAAGAGTCAGAAGTAAAAAGTACTTACAGAACTTTCTATTCTGTAAAAAATAAAATAAGCTTTATGGGACAATAACCGCATGACAAAACTTTATTGAAACCAAGTCTTTTCTGGAAGCTTTAGCAGCATTTAAGAGAATACTTGAATTACTGTCATAGCCTTCTTCATTGGTTACACCATATCTAACAATTTCACAGTCCTCTTGTCTCGCTTTCCTGTCAACCAGCAGGCAGTGCTGTGTTCACACTCGAGGCAAGTAGGAGAACGTCTGGAACATTCCCTGTTTGTTCACTATGTCCAACAGGTGAACAGTCAAAGAGAGACTGGAGATATCCGGAGCTGCGGGAGGGTGCATGGTATGAAATATGATGCCCCACCACGAGACGAAAACTAGTCTAGTGAGTCTAGAGTCACAAATTTACATCAAGTCCAACAGTCCAGAAAAGAAAGAAAATAAAAAAAGTTTTTTGCAATTCCATGAAGTTGTCTAACTGTGCTCACTGTACATTTCCCCCCCAAAGACTGAGTGTTTGAGAGGGAGAACAACAAATACAGAACACAAGTCCCGCTACATTGGACTGGTCTTAGGGGTCGTGTGCTGTACAAAGTGTTTCCACCAAAGTTTGACGGTCCCAAGCCTGGGTATTATCACAGCAGCATTAAGTCCAGTAACAGGAACTTGATCACTTTACTCTGTGTATATATTCAATATTAATCTGAATATTTTGTCTCTCAGCAATCTTACCATTACAGTGGTTTATGGATAAATCCCTTACTCTTACATTATTAAAATACTCTGAGAAGAAAAAGGAGAAATGGCCGACGGAGAGATTGAGATGAGAGATACAGCTACAGCAGAGGAAATATGAAAGGAATTTAACAAACGGGGACAATGTTACTGAATATTACTCAAGGGGCAAAGGCCATGTGTTTGATGTTGGGATGACTTTTATACTAAGTTGGCAATTGGCAAGAGCTTGTTTATCACAAATCATTAATTTGTCATGCAAAAACCTCAAGCACTGGGTCCAACGCCCTTTGCAAACAAGAACATGTCAGTGCGCCCTGCCTCTGTGGTTCTCGTCCTCTCTGCCCCCGAGCTGCACCTTCATCCAAGGGGCCGGTTGAACCTTATCTCTGACTGTGATGTGAGTTGTGTTGGTTTGGCGTGGGCGGGTGATAGCCACAGTTTTCAGTTTCATAAGAGCTACAGTGAAGGAGTGCGGACACCGCTTATCCATCCACTTATACAGGAGACGGCGTGCCAGGCGAAAAGCACAATAACGCTGCCTGCAGAGGGTTAAGCCTCCAGGGAAATACGTGATGTGACATTTCATGTAAAACACTGCTGGATGCCGAAATGTCATTGTCACTTCTCTCTGAGTGTAGCTACTTTAGTCATTAATGTTTTGTTAACATCTATTTAAGGTGCTCTCCCCAGGGGTAAACATCGACTGTTCACACCTGCAACTCATAACCTTGACTTTCTGGTAAAAATAACATCAGAGACAATGCATGTGTGTGTCTGTGTGTGTGTGTGTGTGTGGTTGCCTTAATGCCTTGATGAGGAATGGTCACAGATGAAAGCCTGGGGACAGAATTGTTGTCATTGTGACCCAGGCTCATGTGCCTCAAAGAACAAAAACACGGACAGATGAGACGGATCCATAGTCAACTGATTTGTAGCATTTATACAATCTAACATGCAACCAAACAAGATTTTGGTTTACTGGCATTGTGAGACGCCTTGGTTCCCCTTTCAGTTTTAATGTGATAAATCAAGGGAAGCATGACATCACATAAAAAAATTGTGTGGAGACCTTTTTTAAAACCAATCCTTTGTATTCCATGTGACCTTACTTGTGCATGTGCTCCAGGCCAGCGAAGACCATCACACTGTAGGACAGACCACTCTGCACCAGGAAATGGAGGGAATACCTGCGAGGAGACAGGCAACATAAATAATACATTATTGATGCAAATGAGACACACAAAGGAGCTGCTGGGCATTTAGAGTGTTGTGTTGTGTTGCTGCAGGACAATTTGCTGGGGCTGGTTCTTGGCAGCTCAGGATTCAAACTCAATTCTTCAGGTTTAAACCCAGAGCTCCTGAATGCTGTCTCAGATTATTACTATATTCAAAATGTAACATTTTGCTGACATAGTTCATTCTTGGCTTGTTATTTACTAGAAAACATTCTCTGCTAAACTTCATTTTCTCTCCGTATCACGAACAACATCCCATTTTATCATCAGGAAATGACTGCATTATGAAACCACAGTCACACAATCAGCCATGTGAATCAACCCCCCCCTCCATTGCTATCCAGTTATGTGTCATCTCTAGTCACAGGACAGGATGGTGACGATCCTCGTCACCCTACTGATTCCCATATCGTCTGCCTGCAAGATTCCTTAGATGGCACCATTATAGTGAATTGTGTGTGAACATGTTCGTGTTGATCAAACATCCGCCTCTCTCCCTCCCTGTGAAGCACAAATACAGGGCACAAACACACAGTTCAAAAGCAGCAGCAGCTACCAGATGGGTCTTTGAAGGGCACAGTGTGTGACGCTGCCGATGTCAAGCCCTCCAGGAGAGGAGAGATGCCACACTGTGTTTGCAGTGAGTCAACAAAGGGGGCAAGGGCATCAGGGGTTCGCAGGGTACAGGGGAGGATAGGGTGGGTGAAATAAATGACTTTTTTTTTTTTCCCCAGTGAAAAAAAGAGAGGTTCAGAATGTAGCAATATCTGAAGAAAGGTGAGGGACCAGATATCTATAATTTTTACACATGAGGACAGTGTAACTTCTGACCTTCTGCCAGTGAAGTACGAAAAAAAACAAAAAACTAACAAAAAAAAAAAAACACGAAATGTCTAAAAACCCGACAATGAACTCAGCCCCCTTTGATGGAGGAAAACAGTTCAGCTGTTTTCTCCAGTGACTTTCAAAAACAAGCTTGTACGTCTGACGAAGAGGGAATACATCCTAAAATAAACCAACACTCAGCAGCATCTGGGAGGAAGATCCTCTAGGACCTGCAGCCAGGTGCCCTCTAAGACAGAACAGCGTGAGTGTGTGTTTGTGCGTGTGTGTGTACAGTAAAAGTCGAAATTATGTGCATAAAGCTGCAGTGGTAGAAGCTGACTGGGATCCTATGAACAACAAACATTTGCGGTACAATAAATGTGCATTACTCCACTTAGCAAGTTGGCACTGAAGAATTGAATTTATGTCTTTTTAAATATATATATATATATAGTACTGCAAATCGGAAATCAAATAGCAATAGAACATTTATTCTTGTAATGGTGGTAACATTAAGCACTGAGCCAAGTACCATAAATACTATATATTACCTTTGTAAAACGTATCTACTTATAGACATTTATATGGGTCTTTTAATTACTATGGCAAGTGAAATTCGTTCCCAGGTTTTTACAGACACTTTGTGTCTCATTTATTGATTGTTTGACCCATTTGGACAAAGAGGCTGACCTTTCTTGTATGTAAATTAAACGTAGTTAATGATTTTATCATAATTTCCCATTTATTATTCTGAATATATTTGTCAAAGGTTTTGCTTTTGACCTTGTCTATACAGAAAATCAGTATCTCCAGCTCAATGGTCATCCATGTGTTGTCTGACTGATTCCATGTTTTAGTTCCTCATTTTTTTTTTTACACATATTTCCACTGTATGCTCCAAAGACGTACGCAATGTGATCTTTGAAATTTCCTAAACCAACTTTCAGTATGGGTAATGGCATCCTCAGCCCTTTTCTATATATTGTTTAAGACGAATCACAATGTTGCTGGTATTTGCCCACATAAAGAAAGAGCATGTGAATTTATCTAAAGGGTTAAAGCATTATTATTTATCATAGATATCAGTCCATGCTTTCATTGACATGTGCTTTTATCAAGCAATTTATACGATAGTCTGGATTCTGCTTCAGGAATAAATTACACACCAATGGCTCTCCCAGCCACAACAAATGATATCATCCGGATCAGTGTCATTCGCATCAAGTACATGAACCATCTGTCTGCGCGTTATCAGATCAAGCCTGCACCTTACCCGTCATCACCTATAACCTGATGACCAGGTAACATTTCACCTGGTTAGCATTTTCCGCTTGCTGGCTGTCTGGTTAATGTTTCCTAGGTTTGCTCTCCTATACACACACATACACATATGCACATGCACATACCCAGCTGCACTTTGAGAGGCACTTTGCCAGAGGTACAGTGGGTTGTCTATTACAGGGCAATAGCTTTCTAATTGGATATCAGTTACTACCCGATCGACCCATTTGCTTTGGCAAGGATGAGGAGCATGAGAACAGGGTGGGAGCAAATGAGAAAGGGAAGGGCCGTGATGGGAGTAGCAGAAGTGATAGGAGAAAACAGGATGATATCAGACAAGTTGTGGGTGGGGTGTAGGATGAAGACAGGAGAACAAAAGCAGAATAAGGAACAGGAAACTCAATGGGGTGACCTTTGAAAAGAAAGGTAGGTAATACTTTTTACTGGAGACTGTATAAGTGGTTACTAATTATTAAATAATTGACAATACTTAAAAATTTAAAGTCATCTATTAAGCAGTTAATTAAATTCCCATTAAATGACACAATTACCTAACTCGTTAGTTAGAGTCTCTCATTGTTCTGCTTCAATTTTGAATAAATTACTCAACTTATAAATTGAAGTGCCAATATGGCATGCAGTTTAATTGGTTCATGTCTCCTCACCTTTTCCTTTTACCTCACTCCTAGTCGCAATGTAGTCGCAAAACATGTTGTCTTTTGACTCAGTAATATGACTTTTTCCCTAGACATTTTGCTCTACAGTTGTAATTGGGCTGCAACTAAAATAATTTTAATTATTGATAAATCTGCCACTTATTGTCTTAATTAATAATTTAGTCTAAGAAGTAACTGTGAAAAATGTCGACCACAATTTCCCAGAGTCCAAATACAGAGTTATGTAGTTCACAATCATACAAAACAGAGAGGTTTTTGATTGAAAGATCAATTGAATGATTGATAATCAGAAGAGCTGACAAGCAACTAACTGATTATTAACTAACTTACTGACTTATTATAACTGATTTAGCTGTAGCTGAAATGCCCAGGTACATTCTCTGAGTTTTAGGGTGAAGCATTCTGGGAAATGTAAGAGAAATGGACAGGGCAGTAGTCGACGCATCATTACATAACAATTCCTTTCGTTAGACAAGATTATATGTCATGCCAATAAAAGAACCCTGAGAATGACAATATCCTTTAAAAACAATCTAATAACATTTACTGTACTAATATATGTACAATGGTGTCAAATTGGGACATGGCCACAGACTGCTGGAAAAGGATCATTACTAAAACAATATTGTAGGAAGAAACTCTGAGAGGGGAAGAAAGTGGGCAGTGTTGACAAGAGAAAAGCTGATCACCAGTGAGTGACTCACCAGCCAAAGCAGAAGAGCGCCAAGTAGAAACCCAGCAGAGTGGCGACCACATGTCTGATGAAGGGACTGGTCTTACTCGGGTGGAGGTAGAGCCGAAACCACACAGCCATCAGCAGAGCAAACAGCTGACATGCAACGAAGTTAACCTGCACAAGGGAACAAACGAAAACATTGTAAAACAGGAGGCCAAAAAGGCCAATAGCTGAAGCTGAGCCAAGTTCTGCAATTAGAGCAACATTAGGGCAGATAAATAAAGGATGAGGAATAATGAGAGAGAGCACCACAAAGTTAACCTGCTTTACCATGGAAAGAGTAGAAATACAGAGGATATTAAAAAGTGTAAATACACAACAACAAGCTTAAGACTGCCACTTTTAAATTTTATTTTAGACTTTCAACAGGAATTTAGTCTTTGGAACTAGCTAGTGGCTAACTAGCAACCTAACTCCATTCACACAGCCACAATTTTCTTTCTCAATTTGACCTCTAGGACTAAAAAAAAAAAAAGCTTTTTTTTTTTAAGTCTACTTGACAATACTAATAAAATAATAAATGTTTTATATAAAATTGCGTGTATCCTCTGAAATCTTTAAGAAGTATGGTAATTTTTTTTAAGGATTAGCAAGTTACACACACCTTTGATAGTGGCAATTTGTGTATATTCACTGAAGTCTACCAATAACAAACATGATATACATATAACACTTATAATTGTCATGGTTTTCTCTAAAATGGGGAGGTTTTGTTGTAAATACACAATTGTAGGTTATTAACAGGCTAAAACTCGCTAGCGTGTGTTCATATAGACGAGGAAATTCCACCAACATGTCCAGTTTATTCCATGTTGTAGTGAGATCCGTGAGGAATGACAGCTAATTTCCCTGTGTGTTAGTTAAGTATATGTGTGGAAATGAACTCAACCCCGAATATGCAACAACACTGGTGCGATCCGTTGATGCAATACCACATCCTATCATCCAGTGAGCAGACAGGAGATCATCTTTCTTTTTAAAAACATGTTTCATGGTGTTATATTTATACATCTCTTATGGTAAAACACATTCTGCCTGACAAGTCATGGTAAAGCTGGGTTAGACTGGTGTTTGAGACCTTGTTTCATCTGCTAATGTCTCCAAATGGTACGGCAAAGAGGCTTTACTCCAGACAATAGTGTGATTGACTGGATCCATCAAGGAAGGGACAATGGAAACCTCTCTGTTTGATTACTAACACTTTATCTCTACTCATCCTGAAGGAAAGGCATGTACATTATGTCCTATTGATCTGACAGGACCATGTCATCCTGTCAGTTTGATCATCTGAAGACTTTTTGATGAAACCACCATCATGGCCACGACACACTCCTCCATAGACACCTCTTTTTCAATGATCATGCGTGATAGCATTGCTGTGGGTATGACACAGTGATAAGAGTGTGTGTATGTCCTTTCAACCCGTGCAGAGTGATGACTCAGGGATAGTGTATGATGTGTCTTGCTATTAATAATCTGTTCCTCACTTTTATCACCACACCGAACACTTGTACACACACATACACACAAAGTAAAAGCTGGCTGGCTTATTTCTCCGTCTCCTCTCTAAGTCAATCTTCTCTGCCTTAGAACCCATAGACAAATGCAAATACATACAAAAATCTAGCATACAAGGTGTATTTGAGTTACAGCAATGCCACTATTTCAGTATCTTTTTAAAAGCCAGGCAAAATTACAGTATATTTAAAGACTGATTTGGGGCAAAGAAGAAACAGACACAAGACTAACTGAAGAAATCATTACACTTAATACTATAAAAGGAGAAATGATCTGTTATTAGCACTCCATTGTTTGATGGCACGTTAAGTGATGCATGTCTGCAGACACAATGGCACGTCCATGTATATAGGTCATGTTAACAGATCCGTCTGGCCACTAAGCAGTGAAAGGCTAGAGACATCATGTGCACCATCCATTATCTATGCAACCTGCATGATTAATGAGAGAGAGACGGGGGGGGCAGACATAGCCTTAAGCATGTGGGCCCTTTAAGTCTGCACGGCTAACAGATGTAGTAACAAATCATCTGCAGCATTAGCCTGAGTGTATTATATCAGATGGCATTTGGCAATGGATGCTGGGGGTTTTGTTTTGCCATGTATACATGAATACACACACACAAACAAGGCACAGTGGCTTCAAAAACAGAAACTGGCCTCTTTTGTTCTTCTTTTGTCAATAGATGACATTGTTCAAGGGAGGATCCCAATTGGGACTAAGACGAGCATAATTAACAAATAATCTAGCAGGAGAACCTAAAACAAAAGGCTGTGAGCTGGCCCTGATGCCACTGTCAGGGTTTAACCTAAAAGCAAATCTAAGCAATGCACAGGCCATTTGTTTTCTATCAAGGTGGATCACTTTAGCCAGATAACGTTTCTATGGTATCAAAAGCAAACTAACAGTAAACTATCTACAGACTTCTGTGTCTATCTACAGTATCTGTTGTTGATCAACCCACTTTTATGCCAATAAAGATAATTTTTTTATTGACACTGGCTGCTACTCCCATCATTCATGTATAAATTACACAGTAAATAGTAAACCCAGCTAAAAAAAATCAATCCTTGATTCATGTGATTAGCTGAGTGTTAGGCAATTTGTAGTGCAACAAATATGGCAAAATGAGACCCAGCATCAACTGCAAATCGCCCACTCCTCCTATTAAACCTAAACTGCTGAAAACAAAATGAGATGCCCTGGTATGACAGCATATCACATCAAAAAGACCTCCTCCGGCTTACTCTTCTCACGCGAACCTCTTTTTCCAAACAGTGTTTACCAAATCCACGGCTTTGGATATCATTTCATGCTTTGATTACTTCAAGCTGTTCTCTTGCTGAAGAAGCCATTGCTTTTTGGTTGGCTGAATGAAAAGCTGACTTGCCAGCCTGTGTGCCTGCCCACAAGATGACTGACTGGCTCATCTGGAAACCAGCACACACCCCCACGTTTACGATAGCCACCGATTTATCAAAGAAACCCACAGAAGCAAAAATACTCAGTAATGGCATATAGTTAAGATGGTTACAGCATGATTCAAGCTGATTTTTGTCTGCATACTCATGTGCGTTCTTCCACAACAAACCAATCAACAAAGACAAAAAATGTTGTCAAAACATTCAAAAATAGAATTATTTTATATAATAGATTTGGTTATTGCAACTATTGTTCAAGCGACTGTGTCCCTACAAATGACTTTACAAGTGAAATGGCAATTGAACTTGAAGTACAACTTGTGTGTGCAAAAGCCTGTGAGTAAGTGGGTGTGAAATAAGCCCCACCCTGCTTTGCAAGGAAGGAATTTCATATGGGAGACTGGATGGGTGTGCCAGAGGAACTGTGTTGTCCAAGGCGCTAGCAGTGGTTTGAAAGAGCTGTACATGCAACATGAAGAATAAAGCTGCGGTAGTAGTTTTTACAGTAGCAGCCAATTGTTTATGCAGCATAATCAACTACTGCTGAATTGAGAAAAAAAGAGATCGGAACAAATGATGGCAAGAGGATACATGAAAAACCTGCTGTGACCTCTTTGGCACCAGTTTTCCTTTGGGAAACATGTCATTTAGGAATTAAGTTGACTTGGCAGCAACTATTTACTCAAAACCTCAGTCCAAAAAAACTTATACAAAAAGGAACTGAAGGCAAAACTGACAGAAGAAAAAGGACACACATTTAACATTACTTTAAAATACTAATGTACTAACACAAAGCCTGTCAGTATCAAAATACCCAGTGTTTTGTTGATAATGTTAGCTAAGGCTGCTTTTCGTCTTTGGTGGTTGATGAGATGTGTGGTAATCGTTCTGTCAGACCATGAAACAGCCTGTTGTTGCCTCCTCGTGCAGGCTTGTAATCGGACCTGTTGAGTACTAGCTGGCTTCAGGTGCCGTGAAGCTGCATTAACTGACAAACTTGGATAGTTAATGAACTGGAAAATATCTTTAAGCGATGGCACTTAACAGTCTTTTTTTGTTCCCCATCACTTTTAAAAAGATGATCTCGATTTGCATGTGATCATAAACCGCTTGTAAAATATGAACAAGCGACAATCTGCATCTTAACGCTTCTGTTCCCAATCCCATAGTGTTTATGCATTAATATCAACACCTCCTAGGTACTTATGATGACCACATGTCAACAAACCCAAACGATTCCTGTGAAAACTAAATTAACACCTTGCAGTATCTCTCACCACCCTATGCTATGTGTCACTTCAGTTCAGCAGGAAGCGAGTGAGATGACAGCTTTTGGGTAGATGATGTAGGTGATTCAAATTATTCAGGGTCTATCCTCAGCTACTGAAAATGCCAAAGTGTTCACAGTTACAAACGCCAAAGCATCAAATCTGTGCATTAAATATTGTGATGTAGCAGACCGACATTGGAAATTAATGCCAGCAGTTGTGAGATCAAGTGTCAAAGTAAATATAAGGTTCTTTTGCCTGAGCAGCAGTTATATAATGAGACCACATGCCAGTGGACTTGCTACATTTCACTGACGGATGTGATTTTACACTGTGAAATGACGCCATAGCATCGCATTACTTAAGAAAACACATGCAAATTCAAAAACACATTGCGAGTAGCACAGACAACAACAGAAGGGTTTCAAGAGACACAAAAGAAAGTGATGAACCTGGCTGGGAAGACTTTGTTGCTCATTGCATTGTGACTTTTGAAGTCAGTGCATTTGGCTACTTGACAGTGGCATAGGAAGATGAGCTAATACTATCCTATACTATCCTCAGTCCAACACTTTTAGCTCATTGCTACTTGCAGCATGTTTCATTATTTGGCTATGTTGTGTGTATTTGCAGTGCTTTTGTCTATTTGCGCTGCATGCATTTTCAGGGCATTTCTTTATTTGGACCTGCTTTGTGTGTTTGCACTGCATGTGTTGTCAAACTTATGTTTTGTCTATTTGCCTGTGTTTTTTTAGTTTTTTTTTTTTTTTTTTAACAGTTGCTGGTGCGTTGAGCTCTAAGGGCCACCACATATACAGTATGCACAGAAATGTGGGGTATGTGGGAACTGCTAGTGCCTGCTGCATTTTACAGAAAGTTATGGTAACACAATAATATTAGATAATACACTGCATGACAAAAATGAAGGGACAATATCAGTCTCTGTTAAGAGACAAAGCTAAATGTGGTTTCTCGCAGCCTGTCACCAGAGTTGGAATAGTAGTTTACTGAATAAACATTTTGCAATAGACAAGTTCCTGTGCCAGGGTGTGTTGTTTCTTCATTCATAATGCATGGGTCTCCTCCTCCATTATTGATTCATTCTGAAGCCAACCTTACTCTGGGGTAAAGCATTCTTATTGTACAGAATGTAAGGCAGAATATCTGTGCTGCAGAACAGTTTGTAAGAGATTCAAAGGGAAACACAGAAAAAGAAAAAGCCACTAGTTTGGATAAATGCACTGCAGCAAACCCACCAAATGGCTACGAGGGTGGGGAGGAGGGTGGGGGTTTAAACCATAAAACTACGCAACTACTAGCAAACATGGGAAGGAAACTAAGAATTGGGACAAACATCGTTATTCCTTTTTTTTCTTTATTCTCACCTATGTTAACAAAGCCCAATTGCACAATGTTTGCTCCAAAATAAACCCACTCCGGGCTCAACAGGCTCGACGAGAACACGCCCTCTGACGAGAACCCTCCCCTCCTCCCATCCTCAGCACACTCTCTCACTTTCTCTCGGCACCTGAGAGGATGGGGCCTCGGCAGCTCAATTGCACGTCATTACAGTGTGTGTAGATCAGAGAGGCACAGGAGGTGAGACATTCGTGCAGATGTTTTGATGGGTGGCAGGGCTCAAGTGAGCGATTAGGGAAATAAGCAGTCAGACAGTCTCTCCTGTCAGCTGCAGCGCACGGTTCAGCTCAGCTTTAAGAAACTACATAACAGACCGACACACAGAGGGGAAGAAGATGAGGGGGAGGGAGGAAGCCATTGTGGATGTAGTGGAAGACAGAGATAAGCCCGTTTCCTGAAGCTCATTATTGAGTGTAATACAGTGTGCATGTCTCTGTCTATGTATGTGTGAGGGAGAGAAACACCAAGACCCTCGGGGGCTACAGCACCGCTCCTGTCCATGTCATTCTCACACCACATTCCCTATTTTTGTTTCTGTCTCGTTTTCCTCACTTTTTCCTCAAACGCTCACAAAAAGGCTGATTGTGCCACACCCACAATCATGATTTTACTACAGCAATCATGTAGTCACTGTAACTTCCCTCGCTGTCATCTGCATGTGTTTCAATTTATGGAGAGAGAGAAGAGCTGCAGCCAGGCACTGAGGTTGTGAAGAAACACGTCATGATAAATGAGGGAACAGACAGACAATGAGTTATTTGTCATCTGGGCACAGTTTCTCCAATTTATCCTTGAGGGACCTTGAACACATGTAGCAAATGTGACAGCAGAAAATCTATTAGCTAGATATTTCACTCAAGAACCAAATATCAACCGCGTGGTGGCTCTAGAGGAAAAGTCTGGGAATCACCAAAGTCATAATCATCATCTGAGAACCATGAAGAAGTTGATTTAATAGTCAAGGGCCACGCACACACACACACACACACAAACACACACCTCAGGAAGAGGATCTGAAAAAACAGCAACACGCAAGATGAGGATTTGCATTTCCATAATTTTATGTGGATATCACTATGTGCATGATGAAAAGACTGTAGAAAACACATGGGTTCTGTGGCGGCTCTGAGACAGATAAGCATCTGAATAAAACCGGCTTGTTCAGTCTGACCTACTGTCTATAGGTGCTGGATGCCTTTCCCATGACAGAGCTCTTTGCTTAGGTAATGAATTTAACGCATTCATATACACACACACACACACACACAGACAAGGTAATATAATTTTTCATGACTAGTACTCTCCCCCCTCCTGCCCCTGCATGGTCTGAGTTTAGCCCTGTGAGACCAAAATAGTTCCTTCTTACAGAGAGCAGTACATGCTTCCCTATCCAAGACTTACCAACAGCGACTGGTGGGATCCTGTTTGTGCATGTGTGTCTGCATCTGTTTGTGTGTGTGTCTACACAAAGTGGGGGATAAATTTAGACAGTCATTAGCATAAAACCCTTTTTTCCATGTCATTAAGTCACACCACCGCCCCCCCACCACCTCCAATTCCTCCACCCGTAGAGCTTATGTGACGCTATAGTCCCGTTCTGCACAGTCTCATTTCATTTCCATCAGCTGTAGTTTACAATGACTCATGCAGATTCACAGCGACGCTGCCAGTGTGGAGGGAGGGAACCAAAGGTCCCGAGTTAAACTCAACTAGTGTCACTGTCTAAATTCTAAGCAAAATGGCTATGGAACATATATGGTATATTGCACATACACAGGTTGTGGTCCTTAGGAAGCAAGAGAGAACATCTGTGTCTAATTCCCTCAGATTGATTAAAAACAGCTGATGATGAGTGTTTGCAAGTGTTATAAAGGGTGTGGATGAAGCGAGAAGAAGCCAGAGCTTAGAAATTTTCTGCAAAATGTGGGAAAAGTACAGGAGACTGTAGAAGCACAGACTATAACTTAAGACTGTGCATGAAGCAACAAATTCAGCTTTCAATCAGGAGCATGTAGAGAAGAGATGTGGTGAGGAAAGCCAGCTGGAGAATGAACATAACGCTGCTCCATCCTCTGCCATTCAGCCCCATCACTAGCTGGAAGGAAGTGAGTGAGCAGTGAAGGGTCTGCAAATATTCTCCCACACACAAGCAAACAAACACATGTGCACACACACACACAAACACACACACAATCTGCTGCCAGACAAAGACACCCACAATGTCATGAGTACTTTAGTCTTGGCCGACAAATGTGGCACAGCTGGTCAGGGCTCCTTGAGACAAACTGACTTCTGACAGGATGTGAGCAACAGTATTGTCATTCTTTGCATGTTGAGTTTGTTGCACTGTTTTGTGTTTTCACAGAGGCAGCAATAGATTTACTACAATTCTTGGAAAAAAAAAAAAAGGTATTTGTGTTGATGCTGGAAATCATGAGGTAAATGCCAAGGGCGGACAGAAGCAGCCCAAGGCAAGCATGCACTGATGTGCACAAACACACACACACACACACACACACACACACAGGAGTATTGAAGCCTGCAGCGTGGCACTCTCCCTCTCTGAGCTGATCCACAGATCCCAGTCAGGCTCTATGGTCAGGCCAGCTATTAATAGCCAAACAATCAGCCATTCCCCACAAGGCAGCCAGCAGCACTGGGCCAGGACCAAGCACACAATATATGTAAGTGTGTAAGTCATTTCTTTAAAAATGCATGAGACAGACCCATGCAGATGACTTTATGGCTCTGCTTTTGGTCAGAAATGTTGTCTGTCCTCTGAGCAATCATCCCGGTTGAATGGGAAGGCTTAATGATGAAGTAATGTTATCACAGCAGGATACAATTACACAGCAATGAGTGACTTTGGCTTACGTGCATACTGTATGTTGCCATGTCAGTGCAAAAACAAACACAGAGCAACAGAAGAACAGGAATAAAGGGAGGGAGAATGATGATATACTTATAACCAGCCATCATTCTACCTTTGTACCAATAAAATACTATTGTGAGCAGTGAAGACTGTGAGAGTGCCAGACTATTGTCTGTGTACCTCTGAGTTCAGACACATCTAGGTTCAGTCATCCTTTTATCATCTTCTATGGTTCCTTTATATTTCTCATTGAGTTTTGTGTGATACCACTTAACCTCTGGGATACATGCAAGAGATAAATGCCAAATAATTCATATATTTAAAACCATCCATCCATTATCTATACAGGTTATCTGTTGGGGCCGCGGGAGGGCTGGAGCCAATCCCAGCTAACACACAGGCACAGTGAGAACATGCAGACTCCACAAAGAAAGACCTCGGGCCCAGGATTCAAACCCAGAACCACACATACAGACAAGCAAAGTTAAGGAATTATCTCATTAAGTCTTGACTGATTATGTTGCCCAGTAGATTTATTCCTGTTGCCTGTGGATGCATGTCTCTACAACAGTGCTGAATATTGTAAACGCATTAAGATATAAGCAAATGGCAATGTTTGATATGCACATAACTACAACACTGCCAGTGATGCAGCAGCCATTTGATTTATAATATGACTTATTTGCACAAAGAGACACAGGGAGAGAGAAAGAGCTCTCAACAGGAAACCTGGACAGTTTTGGAGACAACACAGACTTGCAAGTGAATACTACTGTTATTTTCTTGGTTTTTAGACATCAGTGAAAATGAATGGCGTGTACTCCCATAGTCTATGTAAGTGTAAAAGAGGGAGATTGCACAGTCAAAGAAGCAAGGTGGAAAATATCCATCTACCGAGAAACTTGGATAGAAAAAAGTGAAAAATCCACCTGCAGATCCTTTTTTTTTCTGTTATTCATCAATATTATTTAACACATTCGAGCAGATTTCACAGTCACAATTTCCCAAAAAAGGCTTTTCACAAGCAACAGAGAATGAGTCTGAACATACTGCACCCAACTGATGGTTGTAAATACTGGTAGAAATGATATTATGTCCTGTTTTTATAGTTGAGAAGTCAAAGTGAGAGAGAGAGAGAGAGAGAAAGAGAGAGAGAGAGAGAGAGAGAGAGAGAGGGGTGTGACACTTATACAAAGCACAACGTTCTGCCATTTTGCAAAAAAAAAAAAAAAAAAGAAAGAAAAAAACAAAACACCACACATCAATAAACCAAAACAAAAAAATACAGACCAGAATAGAAATGCAAGACACAATTTCAGAAGCCATTTTTCATTTCTGTGTGCTTTGTGAATTTTTGGTATCGTGCTGGATGTGGCGTTTGAGAGTTAGAGTGAGAGAGCGAGAGAGAGAGAGAGAGAGAGAGAGAGAGTTACTGCCTGCTCGTCGCCCAGTTTCACTCACACAGTGCTGCTGAAGCAAAAATCCTGTTACTCACAAGGCTTTGCTCGTAATATCTGAGACACTCTCCAAACCAAAATGTAATCACCACCCTCATGTTGTTTGAACATGGGACCACAGCTGTAGATCAGCAGCATGGAATGTATAAAGAAAGAAGTTGTGAAGCAGCGTACGCTGTCATGCATGATCAGTCTTGCTTGGAGAAAAACAGACTTTGAAACAGCTCGAATAATCACGCTGTAAATTGCTGTAATCAGCATTTTGTATCTCTCTAACTGTAAAAAAAACAAAGCTTTTGGTAAATAGTTTCTGAGATGATAAACTGAAAATGTTACTAGACTGTAACTCCTCATTTAAAAATGGAAATTAGTTATTGCAGAACGTTTTGTCCCCTTTCTGCTGGACTATACCAGTCTTGTCGTTTTGTGGTCAACAAATATACATATAACAAACATCATTAATTTCCTTTATTTTATTACCAGGATGTCCCATTGAGGTTTTAAAAAAAAAATTGGGCCAAGATAACACCCATAATGAAGACTGAGCCTCCCTGAGAACTATTACGATATAGTGACACAAGAGTTGCATGTGTGCAACTTGAAGAGAAAACTTGTAAGTCACGGGGCACAAGCAGTAAGGAACAAAAAGTATATGCAACACCTTAGCGTTGCGGAAGCACCAATCCTCAACAGCACAAGCGTACGTAATTGAACACGCAACTCTTTAACAAGGGTTAAAGGGGAAGTGCCACTGAGTCTGGAGAAGAAATGCAATATTCTTGGCTTTGGCAAACACAAAGTAGATGAAAAAAGAAAGCACTCAGTTGCTATGATACAGAAGCATATATGCAAAGTTCTCAGTGGTGTGCTGGGAGTGAGGAGACAACCTTTGCACAACAGATCTTCACAAGTGACTTAGCACTTTGGCAAAAATCTGCAGTCATGTACTCAAATGACCAGTTGTAAGTGTTGGTATTGAGAGTAGAGCATTGAGGCGTTTTGCAATTCACAGTAAAAGTCCACTTAAAATCCCAAAACTGCGTTCAATTATCAGAACAGAAGACGGCACAAAGGCATTTTTTTTTGCCTGTAAAGTTTCAAAAGACTTTGGCAAATGTTACATAAGCATGTTAAGTAACTGACATTAGCTGGCTGACTGAATGCTCTGTGGTTGTTTCTGCTATGCGACTGCTCAGACATGTCACTACTGACAGCAACTAAGGCCTCTCGCCTTTCGCTCTCATCTGAAGTCACGTCCCATTTCATGGCTGCAAGTTACCGGTGGGAAGAAAAGTAGTTTACATATCACATGATACAGTTTGTTTGTGGGTTCTCGCAATTGTTCCAAAAATCACGTACAGTAGTTTTTATTCTCTCTCTCTCACTACTTCACACCGAACAAGACAGAACAAGCCATCATTTCCTTTGCATTGCTACATTAAAAACAGCAACACTGAAGAAGCAGGTATATGTGGAAGTGGTGGGTAATGGAAACTTCCAATATTTCATGATTTCGATTGATGCAATCACAAAGGTTTCTTGGAAATATAAAGAAAACAGAATTCACTTTTTTTTCTTCACAAAATTCAACTCTAATTTAAATTAATTCTCTTTTCTTTTTCACTTTAAATGTTATTCAACAGTGTTTGTTTGTCTTTTGCCAAGCACTGTGAATTGACTGTGTTTAAAAAGGTGCTTTTTAAGCAAGCTTGCCTCACATTTTGGTCTAAATGTTAGTTTAGGTGTTTTATATATATATATATATATAATTAACTCATGGAAAACATCAAACCAAGTGGCAGAGTGCTTTAAGGATGGATTATATGGCCATTTGTGGCACAGGTGAACAGGTTCAAGGGAATCAATAGCAGAGGGCCCTGAGGAGCAAACACTATGAATCAATCCTGCATTTAGTGGCTGAATTTTTCAGATGATAGCACAACTTGTCTTTAGTGATGATCAATACTCAGATTGACTATTTACCGGAGCAAAGAGCCACTGAAAAATGGCAGCGGGTTGGTGAATGTGTCCAAGTCTATCTGCTCCAATGAAGGTGATTTAGCTCAATGCCCTCACTGACTTATTTTACTGAAGTTACAAGTGGCAGTGCAGAGTCACACTGATAAATATTCATGTCCTTTCATTTATATTGGATGCATCTCCTTCATCCCCTTGGACTCTTGGCCAAGCACAGCGAATAAACCAGAAAGGAGCAGCTGTTGCACATAATGTAAGAGCTGGAGAAATTATTGACTATCAACTATTAAAGTAAGAAATGCTATATGAACTGCGATGGCCCATCATAACAAGAGGCAAATCTTCAAAGCTGCCCTTGCTTGTTAGCACTCATCTACAAATCTGCAACATCAAATGTCTAGCTGCTTGGCTAGATGATGAAGATGATTCCCTCTGTCTCTGTGATGTACCGTGCAAAAAAAGCCCAGTGGTTCAGGCTTATTTAGCAGAACCCCAATTCATCCTCAAAACACCCAACCATTACCGACAGAAATCACAAGTTAGTAAGATGAGTCATGTGAGCATCCACTTCCGTGGTCACAGTGACTACTTCAGAGTAAGGAGGAATGACAGATGAACAGATTTCCTGCCTATCTAGATCTGGATTTGAACAGTCAGCCTATGTGTTTTGCTCAATTACACGGAGCAAGGCAGTGCACAAGATACATAAAATAAACTACATTTTTCCCCCATATCTCTCATAACATAACACAGGCCTTCTTTCACATTTGATTAATGCTTTTAGTATAACGGCTTTGCAATAATATGACTACAGGAAATAAACCCACTCCAAATGGAAGTGACCATAATGCTTTAACCCTAATGATTTGGAATAGAAGCATGGTAAATATGTCCCAACGAGGTCAGAGAGGCAACATGAATAAACTGAGATTGGCTAAAAAACATAGATGGATAAAAAGTCCACAAGGTCCAAGGGGGTAGACTAAACACACAGTTATCTTCTTCAGTATGAACCATCATCAAGGCGATACAGATTATTTGTCTTCATCTCAAATGAGGTTTTGTACAGTGCTATTTGCATTTGGTAAACATTGGACCTTCTGACTGTGATGTTGTCAGAGGGTCAATTCCTCTAATTGGATTATATTTAACACTCCTAACCCTTATTAAACACATGATCAGAAAGTCTGAACCACCTTTATGAAGAAGTGCCTATTTGTAACCATTACTGTGTTGTCAAGCATCCAGCAATGTTAACAACATAGCCAAGTCTTTCCATATTCCCCAGGAGGAATCACACATGCTTGTGTTGTTGATTGGGCACCACAATAATGGCAGCAGTCAGCAGCACTCCATTAGAGAGAGCCAAGGGGAGAGAAATCAATTGGTGGGATAAGACTTCCCAGAGGGCAGCCAATTAAAGACAAAGGGGAGGTAGGGAAACTCTGACGAGACCCGAGGGCTTAAACGTAAGACAAGTGGTCCCAAGCTCAGGGCTTTGGGGACTCAGCCGGTGGCAGGAGACCTTTGAGGGAAGCCAACAAGAGATTCTTCAGGCACAGCTACTCAAAACCTCACCACACTTCAGAAATGAAACTGTTAACATTAGAGATGATGCGATTAAAACTGTGATCATTTTACAAGTATCCAGAGATTTCATGAATGGCTTTGACTGATGTGACCGTCTGATTTTTTTAACCCACCCATTCATTATATGACAGTATTAGACTTGTATCACTAATAGCAGGGAATTGTCAGTGGATAAAAGGAGAGCTAGGAGTCAAACCCTCAGCACTGTGTGGGCTCACAGGCCTACAGTACAATAGCCTGGTGGAAAATCCAGCAGCAACAACAAAAGAGGGCTTGTTATCATGATAAAAGATGTGGCTGATGACTGTGACAAACTGCAATCCAATATGTCACATAAACAGAAGACTGATTGTACAGCTGGGCTGCGAGCCTTTTGTGACCACAGGACACAGCAGCACCACCTCTGCGCTGCGAGCTGGTACCTATGGCTGCATCTGAAATGACTGATGAGCTACAAAGGCAATAAGTTGACTGCATATTCCTCAACAGAGGAATTAGAAAAATTGTAGTTCCACTATTCTGAGATTAGAAAAAATAATAACTAAGCTGGAAAATGACATTTTCTATTGTTATGGCATTTAAATTTGGGACGCAAGAGAGAGCAATGTCATCTACCAGCTATCATCTCTCTGTAAGCGGAGCTTGAAATGCCAGTATTCTCCATCACACTCCTGTCACACACAACTTAGTGCTTCAATAAGATACATCCCGTGTGAGACCAATGTAAAAATCCATAAAATGGCAGCATCAGCAAACTTTACCAAATGCAGTCACCTTTCCCTGGTGCATTTAATGAAAGACAGCAACTAAATGTTGAAGGTCACATTAGAGTTAAATCACTGCCTTTTTGTTTTGGAATGCACAAAAAAAAAAACACAGGGACCTGTTGGTACTATCAGGGCACAAACCCTCAGAAATAATATATTAGGATGCAAGACAAGGGGGATGCACAAACGTGAACTTGTGAAGGTTCATTGTATATGTGAAGGATCCAGTGGATGAGCACAGCTGCTGCATATTGAAACAGCTGCAGCTGTAGAATGACTTCACAGCTGATGATACAACCAAGCGAGTTACAAAAGTCCTTTCTCAGAGGAAACAATACCTTCAAGGTCTACAAAAGGAGGAGATACTTCAAATGAGATGGTTCAGGGGCTAAACCAGGCTCGTCTTTAAAACTTAACGTTGGTGGTCAAAAAACAGGGCAGTATATTAGTATACAACATATGCAGTTAAACTAAACTAAGCTAAACTTGTCTTAGACATATCTATTTTTTAGTCAAAGGAAATAGTTGCTCACTTACAGGAAACATTAGTTTGAAATCAGGCCTGTTTCCTGGCATAAGAAGGTCCGGAGCAACAGCTGAGCAAAACTAGAGGTGGGGGAGGCCAGATAAAATGCTGTGAAATGTCTGTACTGTAATATTAAATACTGTTCATGACCTTAGTGCCACAAGGTTTCAATTCAACCAAATCCGGGGCAGACACAGCTTGGGGTCAAGATGTGGATGGAATTTTGAGCCTTCATCATCTACATCTTTCTCATTTACGAACCCCTCGACCAGAGTGGGTGAGCATAGTGCTTGTGTGGGCACACAAAAATACAGTAGGGGGTCTTATTTAAAGCAGCAACAGCCTGTTACACAAAGGGGGCAGGGCATGTGTGATAGATAAAGAAAAGTAAAGAAGAAGAGAGAAGAAGAAGCACTGTGTCAGTTCAGATTTCACAGCTCCCATTATAGCTCTGACACAGCCTAGTGCAGAGGCCTGTATCTCCCACGGGTTACTTACCATCCTAACAACATACAGTGAGGTGACACACGATAACAGCTTCATAAAAATGAGTGTCAGTGTCTGTGGTACATGCAGATCATACACTATCTGAGTGGCTGTATTGATTTCTGTGGTGTTGACAGTGGACCTGGCACAGCGGGACTCTCATTTGGCAGGAAGCTAACAAGGCACGTCGTCACAAGGGTGACACCTGTCTAGCAAAGTAGTGTGGGCCATGATAGCCTGTGATTATGTGTCCCGTTTGTCCAAAGTCATTCTAGCGTACCCCACCAGTATTTATTCAAATAGAAGGAAACTACTACTCACAGCCAGAGGCATATGACCATGAGAGTCAATACCAATATTTCAGTAAACAAATACATGACAGAGTGGGTGATTTCTCAATGCCTGCATAGCAACTGCTATGACGACTTCCTCTGACTACACTGCCTTGGCACGAAGGAAAGGGGCTTATAACTGTCAGGGCAAGCTGTGGAAACAGTCAAAAACTATTGTTATGATTGGTAGTTGTGGCCCCATGGTCAGCTAACAACTAAAATGTAGATGTTACAGTAAAGTCAGCAGCCTTATCAAAACTCCAGTTTGATCTCACATAAGCTTGGGCTGTATGTTTTGAACAATGACATTATAAATCACATGATTATAATCATGAGAATATGTTCTAATACTATCTCTCATAAATGTTATTACAATCACAAATACAAAATCAAGGAAATACAGTGTCTTATTAGAGGCACAGTATGAACACACTTGAATTCCTTTCCACATTGAGAGAATGATTTGTTTTTATGAAGCAAACCAGATCCTTTAAAAGGCTGCGTTCTTGTCATGGAACATTCCTGTGAGAGGTTGTAGTGCTCGAGGGTGGAGACATAATGAAACATTCCAGCCTGCACATGCAGGTAGGATGTAGATGGTGAACTACAACAATACAAAGAGGTTATGTGGCATTGTTTGGCCATGACCTGCTGATAAAGACAAGTTCACGTTAGCACAAGGTTCATTTGAAATTTGTGAAGACACGACTGTACTGCCATGCACAAATTTATAATCAAAGGTGTACAACCAGGCACTGCTTGGGTCCAATTGGAAAAATAAGGTAAGCGTTTAAAGTATTTGGCAGCAGGGGGGAAAAGGGTCATCTGTACGTGACTGTGCTCATAAGAAAGAAGTGAATGTAAGAACAAGTGATTCTCCTGCTTATGATGCAAGACAAATGCACAGGAAAGTGTTTTGTTTTTTTTTTACTTTGATTGTGCTCTATACTAAAGTGGGTTATTCAGACTGATGTTATCAACTGACCAGGAACAAGACAGTGGTTTCCGCGACACAAGTTCAATTCAAGATCACAGTGTGATTTCACAGATCAGAGCATCACCTGATGTTCCTCCAACAAAGACAATATCTGTAACTGCATGCCAAACACAAGCTAGTTATTTAAACAAGAATTCAAAGGGAAATTTCAGCCAACACCACGTAAAAACATTGAAATCACAATGCACTTTGGAGGAAACCACTGTGGTTGACAAGGGATGTTTTTTCCCCCAGACAAACCGCAGAAGCAGTTCAACAAATGTGTCAACAGTTGAGGTAATAATGTGAAGAAGAAGAATATGATGTGTCAGTGGGGTGTACCCGAGCTCCAGAGGAGCCTATCTAACACACCCTGAGTCACTGATCCATGCTGACATGACTGGAGGATTCCTCACACAACCACAAACCAACTCCAACGTATATATGTTTCCATAATTGCTATGGAGATTTTTGATATATGCCTGTGCGTTAGTGGGTGTGGTACTTGAGAGTCCAACAGGGTAACAAAGCAACATTTTGTGCACATGATATAATGAATTCCTTTTAACGTTATACTATAATACATGTCTATAGATGAACCACACCTACAGTAGTTATCCAACTGACAGAGTAGGTGTGGTGCCCTCTCTCATTGCAGCTGAACACCAGTGTCAAAGAATGTCATTCCTCAATAAATGCCTAAATAAAATCAACATGTTTTTATATTTTCTTTTTGGGCTGATTTGGTTTTCTAAATGTGACACTCCATAAACTGTGATTCCTAAAGTTGTAGACTTCTAAAATGTAGAGATTTACCCAATGTTGAGATATGAATTGCCACGAAATAACCAGTGTCTTGGGTAACCAAGACATGAAAAACAAAACAAAACATATTGTAGCTCAGTTTTTTCTTTATATTTAGCCATATTTTGTTGTCGGTAAGAAAACACTTACAATAATGGAAGATGAATCATCCAGCACTCTGCTCTGTGGCCAACTTCAACTGAATATTGAGTGAAATTTAACTCATTAATCCAGATTAAAATGGTGATCCGAAGGAGAGCAGATCAAAGGCTCTCCGAGGGTCCTCGGACCCCAGTTTGGTAATGACTGGATTAGGCTCTGGGCATCGAAAGGAAGGGACTATATGCATTAGCCATAGCGCACCTTGACAGGGTGCAAACTGATGCCGAAAGCCAGACACCGACGGTGATTTTGAGCGCCCGTTTTGAGTAAATCCGCAATGTATACAGGCGAAGCTAACGTTTGGGAAGAATAGCGATGCGCATCATCAGCCCCTGCTAACGTTACATCCACGGACGCTAGCTAACTGCGATAAATATGCCGTTGGAAGTATCCTTTCAACTCGCGAATCCATATTTTCTCCATCCAAGAACATACCTGATCGAGGGGGAGATTGATGATTTCGCTGATTGGCTGCAACAGAGTGGATCCAGTGCATGATGCTGTCGTTTGGGTAGCCATGCTTGGTCGGGATCCGTAAATCCTTTCTCTCTCCTTCCTCCGTTTCACTTCACTCCCCTCGGCTGCAGCGATGATAAATACACTACTACAGCTGCCGCTGCTGTTGCGACGGTCTGGGTGGTTGTTATCCACGGCACACATCAAACAAAGAGTGAATATCAAGGGCGAGAGTTTCATCCGGGCACTTCCTCTTTCGCCTAACGGTCGTTAGAGCGCAAAACGTCGTTGTTGTTCTTTGTTTGTTTGTTTTTTATTTGTTTTGTTTTGTTTGCTATCTGTCGATTAGAGTCCCCCACAAATATACAAATGTATACAGATATTTGAGTTAGTTTAAAGGGGACATTTTCAGGTGTGAGCTGCCTGGTCAACCGACATACATTTTTTTTTTCATTTTAAAAGGCGCCTCCGTTGTGAGCATGCGTCGAATGTATATTCATATTCTCACCGTGTTTTAAATAATATGATGAGAAATCGTGTCCTCCCGCAAGCTAACCCTTTATGTGCCTACTCACTAGTTTGTTAGTTTTTCTATTGTCTTACCTTTTCTTTTAGTACGTCGGGCACAGTGGTTACGATCACAGTAGAGTAACGCGTGAACTATCTTGACAGCACAGTCTCTTTGGCAACAACAAAAAATGGTGTTGGTGTGGGTGGAGAGATGGCGACCCAGCCCTCTGTAATAACCATCTATTTTGACCTATCATGTAGAAAAAATGAAATCCATCACCCGTCCTCCTTTGTAAATGGAAATGGGGGTCTTGAATCACTGACGTCAGAACCCCCCCGACACTAACACATACACACACGCACACACAGCAATTCACACGTGAAGGAGAAAAAAGTGTGACGTAGGGTTTGTGTGTGTGTGTGTAAGTGTTTAACATGTGAGTTAAGGAGTCAAGAGGGCGATGAGCCCTAAGTGATGCTTTTCCAATTTAGACTAGAGGTTCTGCATCTGCATGGGTTCTACTGATCCTTTTGTCTGCACATAAAAGTCATCAGCTCTCTGCAAAGATGTAGAAGATTTATTTAATGGTAGGTGGGGTTTTTTTAAGTGCACTTGACATAATAAATGTATTCAACAGTGAATAAAATGTATTTGGTAAAATGTCATGTTCGGGGCTGTTTGTGCACATTTTATGTCATTATATGTTCTTGAATTAACTGTATGCCAAATGTATATTATGTTTTCAATTACACTTTTCTTTTAAGATTCAAAAAAGGACGAGATAACATGGAGCAGGATGGTTATTCTAACCTGCACAACACCAACTGCACTGCATCATGAAGTTCCAATGACAAGAATGCATCTAAAGGTCAAAGGTAAGAGTGGGCCTGGGCTGCATGAAGAGGTGCACCGATACATTAACAAAAAAAAAGGTATGGAAGCTGCAAAGTGTTGTTGGTGCAAAGAGGGCAGAGTGAATACCAAATTAAAAGAGATAAATAAGAGTGAAATAAAAGAACTATTAGCACCACCTACTGGATCTAAGCCCAACCCAACATGAGGCAGATAGCATTCAGTAAATAAGTGTGGTGTATTTTCATTACACAAAAAGGGTTTTAAAAATTAAGGGCATATACAGACTTTTTAAACCATAGCCATAATTTATCACATTTTAAATATTGTAGGTTAAATATACTTTTCCCATGAGCTCCAGCCTACATAATATGTCTAACCTGAGCATTATAATTCTTTCTTTCTTTCTTTCTTTCTTTCTTTCTTTCTTTCTTTCTTTCTTCCTTTCTTTCTTTTTCTTTCTTCATGGTTTGTTTGAAGTTGTTATTTGCACCTAGTAGCCAATAGAGGGCAGCACTTACTAACCAACAACAGCTCATTTAACTCTACTGCTGTTTGACTTTACTACTGTTTTATTCATTGAACAGTTTAGTTTCTAAACAACAGTGAAACCTATGGAGTCTTCAAACATGTAAAATGCCAGAATGAGCAAATTATATGAGATTTATGAATCAAGCTATGATTGGTATATGCTTTTCATTCAAGAGTGAATCACTTTATAAAGCGCTACAAATATAGGTAGATTGACCATTTTGACACTGGTACAAATTATTATGTCCGAGCTTGAATTTCGCCTCAGCAGAGAGAGAAAGAGGAGGAAGTGGAACCACATAATAAATGAGAGGAACTATATGGCTCATTAAAAGAGCTGCAGGAGGACAGGACAAGACAGGACAGGACATTAACCAGATCACTAATTATTCATTTGTAATAAATTACATGGCTCCAACTATTTTGCTTGCTATTTAAATGTTTGTCAATGTGTTAAATGAGTATGCATGGACATGGATATGTATTAACAGCCTGATAAAATGTTTTATTCTCAGGGTAAAACTACAAAAATGACCACTTTTACTGAGATTTAAAAATTTTTATAAAACCTATTATAAAACCCTGTCACAGTTACTAAGTATGTAAATTGATGCAAGACCATCTGTGTGAAGATGAGTCAGTAAATAATGTGTTATTAAGGTGGCTTTTGGTTATAGAAAAGTCTATATATTAGAATAATAAGAATATACTTATTATACTTCTATTTGCTTTTTATTAGTCACTCCACTCATTTTATCAGGGGTTTTTGCTATAGAGAGGCATGAAAATTAAATGGCCAGATTTTTTTTTGTGTAATTACCTTTGTCTTGCATTTTGTTGTGAAGCTTTTTTTTTTCTCACAGTTGATTCATGCATTAATTCTCTGCCTTTTCCATATTACTAACACTCAGGATCATTGCAGACCTTTCAATGCGGTTCCCACCCTGTAGTAACACCATTTGCCTTTCAGACACCCTGTTCACATGTTCCTTTTTTCCTGAACAACTTTTAATATTTATTCTGACTGTTTTCCAATTCCTTCCTTGGCAGTTTGTCCAGCTTGCTTTCCACACGGTAACTTTCCAGTTTTCCTTACCTGTTTTGCCTGTTTCTGCCTGTTTATGGTATTTTGCCTTTTGCCTGGTTTATGTGCCTGTTACCAACCACTGTCTACGCCCTGACTACACCTACTGTTTGCTCTTGAATGCATCTGCCTGCTGAGCTTTCATAATGGCTAACTTTTACTAGTGTCTCTGAATCACATTATTCAGTCCTAAACCTGAATTGTGACACATTTTAGTGAACCAGATTTTGAATCCCAGCCATTTGACAGTGTGTGGATGAGTGTGTGTGTTTGTGTGTGTGTGTGTGTGTGTGTGTGTGTGTGTGTGTGTGTGTGTGTGTGTGTGTGTGTGTGTGTGTGTGTGCCTGTGAGGGATGGGCACGGTGAATTATTTAACAATTACTGGTATATCACAAGCTTTTTTGAGGCTGCACATCATATTAAATGCAAAAAGATTTCATCAAATTTTAAAGAAAAACTGGATTTAAAAACAACAAAACAGCAACTTTCTATTATATAAGATGACTTTTGAGAGCAGAGAAGAAAGGACCAAGTGTATCTTAACATTGATGATTTGTGAGTGAATAGATAATTCAGTTGAAAGCATGTGACATAAATCCTCTTATTTTTTATAGTTTTTTTTAATTAGGATGAGCACCTGTAGAAGTCCTTCTCTCCTCCAAAGTCTCTCTTCCTACATCACTACATGCACTTCACATACAGCTCTTATATAATCACCATTAAACATTCATAATTACACAAAGGAGGGAGAGAAGATGACATTAAGACAGGCAGACAGCTAGGCAAAGATTCATTGCATTCATGTCACTCCACTCAAATGCGTTTTTGTTCTCCCTGAGCGATATCCAATTAAACCCGCAATCACGAAGACAGACACAGTTCGTTAAGTTGGCATTGTCATGGCAACCCCAGTCCCTTCCTCATCGCCTCTCTCACAGACTGGCACTCCACCTATAGAGTAGAGAAAAAACACGGTGAGAAAGAGCAGCGAGAGACAAAGCCTCCACTGATCTAGGTGCAGCATGTGAATGGTGGATGAGTTACTGGGAGTTGGCACTTAATCATAATGAAGACCAGGCAGGTCAAAAGTTTGCTTTCAGCCTCCTCTTGCCCTTTCCTCTTTCTCTCTACTCCACATCAGCGTGTGAACGATGCTTATTTACAAGCCAGACTGTATGGTTGATTTGTATTGTGTTGACAAAGTCCATAAGCGCCTTATATAGTCAATAGTTCATGTTTTTCACTCAGACTCACTCCTCCAGGGACATGCAGCCTTTCTCTTTACGGATCAGACAGGAAGTGTCTTTGTATTGGCTGTCAGGCCAGAGTCTCCCCACTGGACGAGGCTTCTTGAAATAGAAAAGGTCCTCAGAGACAGACATGCACTCTTTATTTACCACCACAATCCTTATGACTCTTGTTGCACTGTTCAATCTTGGTTTAGTGATGCCTGTGGCCACAGAAAACGTACTTGTAACGTTGGCTGTTTCAATATTTCTGAGATCCCAGTGGAAATATATCAGGAGCACATTATCATTATTACTGAAAATAGTCGAGCGGTACAACCTGCGGGAATTACTGAGATGTTTAAGACCAGGTCCACATTTTCCAGTCAATAAACAATGTTATCCAATCAATATGCTCTTGCTCACTGACAAATATATCAGTGTAAAAACCTCCTGGATGTGAAAGTCAAAATATCCTCTGAATGAGTGAAGTTTGATAAAATAAATAAATAAATAAATAAACAAGAGGAGAGGAGTTACATGTTACCCTCCAGCTAAATTGCTGAGTGCAGAAACACATCACCATCCTTTCTCCTCATCAGCTGTGCATGTGGAAGGTGGGGAGTCAAATCTGCCATAACCGCCATTTATTTCAGTGGCTGAAGCACAAGCTGCTTAAGCTCATTGTTGCACTTTCTGCCCACATTTGGCTGAAGGGTGGGGCAATCTTTCATTCTTGCCTCACTTACAGTATGACCTTATATGTCCTAATGTCTCTCTCTCTCTCTCTCTCTCTCTCTCTCTCTCTCTCTCTCCCCTTCTCTCTGCCTTCTTCTTCCCACATTCTCCTTTCACAGTTAAAGGACACATCAGTATCTGTGACCTTTTTAAGGTGCTGTGAGAAAATGATGCTCAGACACTGACAGAAAAGTCTCATTTCCAGTCAGCTGTTTCATCTGCATTTCTCAGTGGTTTCTGTAAATGAATGCACAAAACACACACTTATCTTTGGAATACAATATCAGGTAAAATTTCTGGGAATCATTATTTGTTGTTTTTCACAGATCTGGATGAAGGTGAGTGTCACTCCAAAGTTCGGCGGCACTGCACAAACCGGTGCAGTCTGCAGAGTGAGCACACAATAGAGGCTGCAGGGGAGGGGAAAAATGGGAGTGTAACTGGGAGGAAGAGGGCTGGCAGATTTTAAGGAGGCCTGTTACATTTCACACATTTGTTCATCATCTTCAGATTTTAATATCAAAATGGATTTCAATTTGATAATTATAAAAATATGGAAGAAACATGTGTTATACAATCTGATTGTTTTTAAATTAAATGAATGAAGAACAGTTTGAAAAAACAATAGATCACTCTCATATTTGTACAGTAAATATGAAGCTACACCAGCTTAGCCTATCATAGAGTAAGGTGGAGAATGGAACCATTATTTGTTTGTTGTTTAATCTGAAAAGCAAAAAAGGGAAGTGAACAAATTCCATGTTGTGGTGTTGCAGGGTTTTTTAAGTGTATTACCCAGGAGTATCTTTAAAAATGTGGATATATTCCTTTAAATCTAATTATAAACTGTGCAAATAGCACGAGTTCTGGTGTTTGTTATTGCGTCTTTCCACTAAAGTGAATAGATTAAGATTAATGATATCAGCTTTTCTTCAAGGTGACTTTTAGGCAATAAAATCAATAGGCCAATAAGGCAGTGACTAAAGCCATTGAGATTCAGTAAATGTCAGTCACGTTGGGGTTTTTGCTACAGATAATAGAAATTAAGTGATCCATCAAGGATATATTTTAATAACCAAACTGTAATGGATGTAAAATGTCTCCACTGGCCTGCGCATTGGTCTGAACACAAAAGATTACAAGCTTGCATCTAATGTTTTACTCACTGCTGTACTACAGGGGAGATTTTCCATGATGAGCTTTTCTTTGCTCTCAGAACTCAGATCTTGTCAGGAAGACAGATGACAGATGTGAAGGCTCCACTACTGTCTGTCTGAACTGTTCACGCAGGGCAGGACAGATACAATCATTGAGTTACACGGACTGAACCCAATGCCCCTCCATTAGTATTCCCAGGAGGACACCAACAGACACACAGTTGAAGCGTGCCTTGTGTTATTCTTTTCCTGTGTCACGCCATACTGTAGCCTCGACTCCTCATATCACACTCTAAGTGAGATGAGATTGTGAAGTTAATCGCCCTAACTGAGGCAATGCAGAACAAAAAGCAAACACCCTTGAGGTACGCTTTCATCCATTGCTGTCTCAAGACCATAATCCCATTACTCTGGATCTTTAATACAGCTAGTTCAAATTCCCCTGAGGCTTTCAACTTGTCTGTTTGTAGTGCCAGAGCAGAAGCAACGCAGCCTGGGAATTTGCGGTGTGACAGCAGTCGTTCGGGGAGTTTGCATGACCGTCAATGAGGCTTTGGATTCATGGTACCGCAGAGATGCTGATTCAGTTGGAACAGACAGTCTGCTTTAATGTTTATTCTGGCAAGGATGAACTGGAGGGATACACCTGAGTCAAGTGGTCTCTGGTCAGAGCTACTAGGTACCAGAGATTCTATGATTTGAGAGTATATGGATTATAGCTGAACCTACAATAACCATGGGACATTTAAACAGCAGCTCTTGTCAATTATACTCTGCGGTGCTTTGGATTCTTTTATACTTTTATTGGTTTATTAGGCACCAATAAACTTCGATTTTTCTGATGAGATAGCTGGTGACATAGCTCTTGTTCCCATTGAGTTTGAATGCACCACTTATGCTTTGGACAGAAGCTTCTGCCAGATGAATGTGATGTAATGCGATTTTTAATCTGTTTTCTCTGGTATACCTGCATAACACACAGCAGTGTTGTACTGGTTGAACCAGTTGTATATTCCTAATGCAGAAGCACTATGAATGAATTGCTTCTGAGATAATAATCACATTTGTGTTTCTGTGAGGGTGTGTTTGGATTCTTTTATCCTGTGGTTTAACAAATATAGTCCTGTGGTTTACATTGCTTGGGGACCAGAGGAAATGATCAGTAATATACACAGAGGGAGAATTCACAGCCTCTGACCTTTTATTTCAGGAGCCAGTCAGAGTGCACTAGAAGTGTCCTCCTTTATATACCGTCTCAGGGAACACTGAATAAAATGAGATGATATACTATACAATAAAATAAGACTGGAACATAACGTATGTTAGAATTTTTATTTTATTTTTATTTTTTTTTGCAAGTGGTTGCAAAATAGATAAGTGGAAGTACCTGATTAGACATCTCCAGATATGGTAACTAGGAAACCAAGAAAGGATGAGGCAGGTTGACAAGCTTGCTGTCAGAATATAATGAAGTACAGAGACACTCGATAGGTTCAGACTCATGGGGCCAAATCCTAAGAGGAGCAATAATTACTGTAAAAGCCACTTGCTCCTAATGATGATAGTGAAGCAGCTGCAAACCCCCAGCTCTTAGCGACCATCACTCAGATGGCTCTGTGTGTGTGTGTGTGTGTGTGGTGGGGGCTGGCTAAATATGTCAAGCAATTATTTTACAGAACATTATTACTTGGGTGTCCTTCAAGGTGGCAAGGTTAAATGAAAACCATGAGCCAGAGCATTCCTCTGGTTGAAATGTCTGGGTGTGGCCAGATGTGGATATTAATGGAAAACCTTGTACTTTAGGGTCTTAAGTGCTGAGTTGAAGGTGTTTGGACTTCTTTTTTAGATAACTTTAGGCTATAGGTGTAAAAATTATTTTGCAAAAGCTGATGGTTTTGTTCATTTCAACAGTACACAGGCCATGTGTTATATTCAGCCACCTACGACAGGTGGATTTTTAATCTCCACTAGCTAATTGAATTTCCTTTGTTAACTAAACAATGTGTAATTGCTTCCAATACTGACCTTTGACCTTATTGGCATTTTTCCCTTGGCTGGAGATAATATATGAGTCTGAGTGACTAATGAAAACTCCACTGTCAGAATACTATTGTGGTACTACATGATGATATTTTTTTCTGTGAAGAGGGACATGTCTCTACAGAGCATCCATTCATATAGAAGCTTACGTGAACTCATTGTTGAGCTACATCTCTGGAAGTTTGTGAGAAAAGATGAGGTCTGTTACGGCTCACTGCCCTTCCCTCGGAGCCCTCCCTCTTCTCTGCCCTCTTCTCTTCATCCCTCTCCCATTTGGAGACCCAGTGAGCAGACTGCCACTCAGGTTCAACGGGCACTGCTTGCTCAGTTCATGCCAAAGCGCAGCTACCTCATTTGTGTAATAACAACGCCTTTAATGTAGCTTTCAAGTCAGCAATGCGGCCCGTGATCCGGTAGAAGTTGAGGAAAGGTCCCTGCATCGCAACGTTAACAGCAGTGGACCTGAGCCTGCCTCATTTCAGCTACTTATGTGTTGGAAAACTTCAGCTTCTAATTATTTTAAACAAAGAAGTCATTCATTCCACTTATTTGAAACATAAGAAGCTGGATTGTGAGGTTATCCCACCTGTTACACAATCATGATGTCATGGCAGACTAATTAGGAAAAAGTGACTCCTACTCAAATCCCAATCCTCTTTATTGCTATGACATGTTGTCTGTTCCTGCTAAAATTCAAATGCCAAATCAGTAAAACTATATTGGATGTTTGTGGCTCATTTGGACCAAAGAATGGGTGGACTGACACACCCTGTGCTTTCCTCTCCAAGTAAAATTCAAAATTGCAAATTACAAACAGCTTTTCCAAGAGGGTCTGTGTAGAGTATGACATCTGCTTTGGCTGTTGCTGTCTATAGCTGTCTGGTTGCATCTGGTTTCAGTTTTTTTAGCGTCAGATCACCTTTGCTTTTAAAGGAAAGTGAAAAAAATAACACATTGTGCATCAGAACAGTGACTAATATAGACATTTTCAACTTTGTGGAGCTCTAAATAAGTTGAAGATGTTCAAATACAGCAGCCGGAGCAGAAAAAACAACTACCACTCCGACTTGTTACTCAAGGCTGAAAGTTGTTTGCATGCAAACAAGGTCTATATTGAGGATGGACTCTACTGGTGAATGAGGCCTCTGTTCAGCCTAATAAAGCAGCTGTCAGCTTCTGCTTTGGCACCTTTTTTTCACTAGGAGCAGCAAATAGAGCTTGGTTGTAAAATGTAAAACTAAAAACTTTATAATTATATATTGATAATTATATGTATTAAACTAAAGTAAAAAAAAAGAGATCATTCTTTCAAAAGCCACATTCGTGACGCAAAAGATTTTACAATTTCCTTGTGCTGCATTTTTATGATTGATATGGTTTTTATGCTTTTCCAGATCCTATGAAATATGAAACAATGTGCTTTTCATATTGTGTTCTCAAAATGTACCTGCAGGGTGACCCTATTCTCCTTGGCTTCTACTGCAGCTCTTGGGCAAGGGAAAAATCAACAGTCACTCACACTTTAGATGTTTTTGGTTTGGTTTGGTCTTGATTTAAAGTCTAAGCAGCTTTTAGAGGCAAGATGGTACTAAAAAAAATGCAGCCATGTCAGTGGTGAAGCTGGTGTAGTTTGGTTCTGCTGATCTCAATGATTGAGCTGCTGTGTCTCTGGATAGCAGATGTTCACTGGGAATGTGTGTGTATTCATTTCTTAAGGGAGTTGAGGCCTGAGTAGCCAGTCAGGGTCAGCCTGGGTCTTGGGCTCCTCATTTAGCAGCTTGCCAGGAGACGCTGCAGAGCTAAAAGAATGTGTGAACACTGCCCAGATTGTGATTTAAAGGCTGCCCAGGGTTTTTGCCTCAGCCGCTGTGCTACTATTTATACCGGTAGCTGTCCTGCTGATGCTGAATGAGCCGGGAAACATTCAGTAGATTTTCATCCCAAAGCCCAGGAAAAAAAGACACTAGGACACAAGCTGTTGTTTTTTAAACCACTGTTGATAAAAATTCAGGCATGGGAGAAAGTCTTCACAGGTTTCAGACAGTGACTAATGAATGACCACAGTATTTTCTTTCTCCTACGCTTTTTTCCCAACATGATTTTGGGAGACATAGTGTTTTTTTCATTTTTATTTTTGGCTTTGGCCTATTAAAAACAGCCAAACATATTCTCACATGGGGCCCCTGTTATGCATTAGCCACTTTCATGCAAACTCCAGAGCACACAAAGATACAAAATTAATAGTACTCAGTTAATTAGTGGTTTAATTAGCCTTTTTATCGGGTACATTGTGATAGCACACCATTGGGTCTCATTACAAGCATCAGTGCTGATCCTGGTGAGGTTTATCAAAAAAGTCTGGATCTCTTCTCTGATTTTTTTCAGAGGTGTAAGAAATATTTCTCAATCAGAGAAAAAGACGTTAGATTAGATAAAGTAGCTATAGTGCATCTGTTTTTACATCTTGATGAGGCTGTCGGTTTGTGTTGTTGAGACCTCTTAATTGATTCTGAATCCAGGAAATGCACCTAATTAACTCATTTGACATTGTCAAAGGAAAGGAAGAATACATATTATTATTATTATTATTAGCACTTCAATACATGAAAGACTTTTAATAAGTACTTGGGGCACCTTTAAAAATAGGGCATCTAGTGAACTAACATTCAATGGTGCGTTTGATATTACAATCAAAGGAAGTTTGCCACTTAAAAGAAATCTTACAGTAATCAATTTACAATTTCTATTATGTAGAAACGCTAACAACAGTTTGTGTCCAAAAACATTACACACTACAATCCTATTACACTGCATCAATTTCACAGTTAATCGCTTCTCCATCTCCACCTTAAGAAACAAACTGCTAGTGGTGTTGTAATCAAAATGCTGCTTTTAAGTGCTGTCGGGAAAATTTGTATTCCACATAGCCTGCACTTCAATGACTTAATCAAGTTCCAAAATAAGTAGAATATATATATAGATTTGGGATATCTGTTTCAAATCTGGGTTAACAAACTGTGATTCCTATTTTATTTTTAGAGTATGGAGGGGGTTGGAGTTGCAACAAAATAATTGGTGCATTTTACTTTATTGGTGCATTTTTACTTAATTTTTTGAGAGGTTGGGTTTAGATTGGCCACATGGGCAGCAGTGTGGAAAATAATAAAGCAAACATCAGTCCTAATACTACAACAGGAAATTTCTTGATTTTTTATGTATACTGTAACAACAGCAATGCATTAGTTAACATTTATACAGGCTCTAATTTGTGCTTTAAATAAACCTTTTTTTTTGCAATATAAAAAAAAAACCACCACGAAATAAATAAATCCCACTTTACATCTATGTAGTCAGTGCTGTAAACCAGAAATATAACCACTTGACCTTAAGACAGGACAAAATACTTACCTTACCTCATACTGAACCACTACTCTACTATGTAGAAACACTTAATTAGAAAACTCTGAACATTGCCAAAACTGAATAACTACAGGAAATAACTACCCTTCACTGCTTGTTCACTACAGTAGTAAAAATATTTATCTTTTGCATTGCACGGTATGTACATAGTGAGCTCACTGCAATACCTGCTACATGAAACATTAGCATTCAAGCTAATCTTATGCTCCACATTAATAGCAGCGTTTATTTACACAACCATGATAAAGCATTAGCTGGTGCCATTTTTTTTTTTTTTAATTTCAATTTAACAGATCTTGAAAATGTAAGACCATATTTAAAACCACGAGGTTTTAAATATTAAATGCTTATTCGTTTCGTAGTCTATTCATTTAGCCGGTGAAAACATTTCACTGTTAAATTCCTCACGGTGGTTCAACTGTAATTGGCACCGCTACCAGGATGTGGTTGTTTACCAGGGGCATTTGAAGGCAACATGAGTTCACGCCTTCCGTGGATCCCGATTGGCTCCCAATTACCAGCCGGCGTTTCCCATTGGCTGGTGCGCGTCCATTGAATCCCCTCCTCTACCTTTGTCAATTTCTTGCGCTCCCGTTGAAAACGTCTGGTTGTTGTTTCCCCGGGCTCGGAGGGAGAAGTTGCTCGTCCCGCGCTGTCAGACGTTTTTGGGGGAAAAAAACCGAGAGGGAAGTTGAAGGAAGCGCCACTTTCTTCCGTGAGCAGAGGACGAGCTGTGCAGCTGAATGGAAAGGGATTAGCGGGGCCAAAAGGCAGGAGGGATATAACCTATCCATCACCTTGTAAACGCGGCGCGGTGAGAGCGGCAACGCGGCAACTCCTCCTCGAGCCGGCGTGCAACACTCAACTGTGTTGGGAGCAAACAAGGGAATGACATAAACATACCCAGAGATGGTTTACTACCCGCCTGGACCTTCAGAGACATTATCTCATTATCTGCTGTGAACTTTTCTGCCCCCCCGAAACTGTCCAGACGAGAGGGAGAGGATTAAGAAAAGTGCTGCTTCTCCTTCTTCTCCTAATCAGCAAAAGGGATTAATTATGCCGGACCAAATCACGGTGTCAGAGTTTGTGGCAGAGACGAATGAAGACTATAAATCGCCGACTGCCTCTAACTTCACCACAAGGATGTCCCACTGCAGGAACACAGTGGCTGCTCTAGAGGAGGTGAGTGACCTGGATTACTGCCCCCACCCACCCACCCTCCCCCCATAAACATGGGTTGATAAGGCAAAGCATCCACCAAGGATAGTTATTTTCTCCCTACCATGGTATTTGCACTTGCCTTATAATATTTTCTTGACCTAGAAATCAAATTTAAAAAAAGTAATACACCAGAATAAGGTGTAAGGTGAAACTCTTATAGATCTTTGTCACTCAGCAGTAGGTCACCTCTATTCAATTGGAGAATAAATTGCATTAAACTACACTTCTACCCACCCCTCGTGCTCCATACTACGTGTTCCTTAGTTAGATTTAAGAGCAAATGGCTCAAAAATCGTGAAATTACAAATTTGCCTGAGAGGGTTTTACAGCCTGTTTAATATACATCCCTTGATTTGAATGAGGGGAAACTCAAAGAAGAGCAACAGAGGAAGGGTCCTTCTTCCCCACTGTTAGACCTCCAATAGATGTCATCGGTACAGTAGAAAAAAACAGGAGAAATATTGAGCGAGGCAATTGAAGGTAACTAGGGAGTGCAAACATATGCAGTGGTCAGTGCGAAGAAAGGACAATCGTCAACATGTAAACCACTTTCCAGTAACAAGAAATTTGGCTTGATGATTATTCCCACAGTTAAAGGGGAGAACTAACATGCATGTGTCCCACTTTCCTTCTGCACTGCACAGAGTGCACTTTGTGCTCCTCCTTTAACTAGCAGGTCAACAGGAGGAAGGACACTTCCGCTTTGTTCCCTGACAGCCTTCCACTGCCTCCCTCCCCTCCTTGTTATAGTTTCCCTACTTTGTGTGCTGTATGGCAGAGCCTCGCCCTGCCTGATGGTAAAAATAGAATTTCCCACATGAGCTGCTCGGTGCGTTATGTGTGTTAGTGTGCCTCTGCTCTCTAAGTGAGGGTACGCTTGTGGACGTTAGGTGACGCGGGAGGAAACGGATCGTTTCCTCCTGTTTTCAGTCAAGGAAAAGTTTGAGTTCTTCACCCAATGACAAATTTGTGCCTAATTAGAGAAACAGATGTTTGAATGCTCGACGCATGCAGACGTGAGATAAATCGTTGCCATCTAATGTCAGTTTGACTCAGCTAATCCATATCTGGGCTCTGTGTCAACTTCACTTTAAGCTCCCTGCTTCCCAGCACCTGGGTGAGGGTTGTAGCTTTATTTTTAACCTTTGTTTTTGAAGGACTAAGCCAGGCAGCCAGACGTACACCTGCCCAGGGTGACAGGTGCTTCGTTTGGGTGTCAGACACTTTGCTATGCACCATTTCATTCAGAAATCTGCTGCCTCTTGTGTTAAAATAGCAATTAATCTGCTGTGGGGGACGGTCTCAGCACTGCCCAGAGTGGAATGTGCTTTTTCTGTCGGAGTAAGGAAATAAGTGTGTGGATTTTACTCCTTTTTAAACAGTAGCTCAGCAAGTAATTGCCGGCTTGCGAGGCTGAATTGTTGGGTTGAGGATCCAATTCAGCAGCTTTGTTTTAACGTCCTGTTGCTGTTGAAGCTGCTGCTTTGTGTCAGAGATGTGGACTGGTGTGTTGTTGTTTCACACTGACCTCCCCTCGCTCAGGCTCAGGGAACACACGCCCTTATTGTTTGGACAACAAGACCCCACTCACTTTGGTCTGTTTGACCAATTAAATGCGGCAGAGGACGGGGGCAACACTTCCACTTATTGTCTGCCAGCCTGGCTGAAACCTCCAACTAACGCACATAAAACAAATGCACATTTACTTACAGACACGCACAGGCAGTCCACAGGCAGTGGGCATCTCTTAAAGTCTAAATCTCTTCTTTTTTTAAAAATTTTTTTTAATGTATTCCTCCTGTTTCTGAAAAGATTTTGATGATCACGTTAACTCTTTCGCCCTTGTGTGTTATGATGAGACATCGGCATACTAATTATTCATGAAAGCTAAATGGAAAAATAAAAACATCAGACTTTGCTGTGCTCTGCATTGTGCTGAGTTTCAAACTTTGCTGATTCTGGTTTTCTCTAGAATAGGAGTTAAATAAGCACTCACTTCTTCTGAATCTTTTCAGACGGTGCCCTGTGTTTTGTGAATTGACACCTCTGAGTTTTGATAATGGGGTGACTGTTTTCTCGCTGACGGCAACAGTTTTGCACCATATTTTTGGAACTGCAATCTGCAAGTAGAGGGGTTTTTAATGGTACATCTCATTCTTTAATCAAAGCCCTATATTTGAATGCTCCTTAAATCACTCATACATCTGTGTGGGTATAACTCTCAATTGTGTTTCATTAATGTGAAAATCTGCTCTTCCAGATGTTCAAGAGGTTTTGCTGTTTGTAACAAATAACTGGGACGTTCTGCTCCCTAATCCTGTTACCAATGAGAACAGAGCAAACACCTCTTAAGATAATGTTTGGGGATATTAACCATTTATACACCTGTGTACTGGGCATAAGTGGAAGACCAAGTGGATACAGTCCATGTGATATAAAAACTACCATCGCTGTAATGAAAAGAAACGAGTACTGCATGGTTTTCAGTCTACAGCTACATTGTGGTGAAGCCCTTTTTGCAATGTTATTTATTGTGCAACAAAAAAAAACTATAATTTCCTGTCACATTTCTTCCATGTGTTGTAATGTGTTATGCTAACTTCAAATCCTTGGCTCAACAAGTTTATAATATGCAGCTTTTGTCAACAATTCATGGCTAAATGAACAGCTTTGAGCCACCCATCATGCTTTTTGTTGATTGTTTAGGCTGACATTTCTGCTTTGGGGAATTTCTTTTTTCCCTTTTCTATGTAAAAAGATGCATCTCCCCCCTCTGGTTATCATACCACCTTAAGTGTATGAAATAAGTTGCATCTAATAATCAAAATTCCCAGTTTGACCTGTTTTAAATAGCTGGCACACTTCCAGTCTCACCTCGTGACCTCTGGGTCTGGTTGTTTATGGGAAGCCTTTAAACACATTAACAGGAGAGGGGACCCAGGCACTCAGAGGTTTACCTTAAAGGTCACCAAATTTATACATAATTGCATCTGGCATAATCCTAATTAGGCATGTAGTTAAAAAATACTGGCTAATGCTGGCTATTAAGAGGCCATGAGGAGAGATTCTGTGCATGTGTGTGCATGTCTTTGTGTGTGCAATGGTGAAACCACAGCAATAAAAACCTGTTTATCCAGTAAGAGGATGTTGGGCTTTGCATCTTGCCCCCCCCCCATCCCCCCCCCACACACACACACACACGCACGCACGTACGCACACACAGAGAGTACTGTGTGTTTGGCCTGCAGGGTGTGCACAGCAGGGAGGAATCAACCGTATGGCAGACATGAGGACAGAGCCAAATCTGGCTCGTACACATGGTGTGTGGCCGTGCTG
>CM076661.1:11654903-11739810 GCA_038496675.1 Rachycentron canadum
CTCTCTCTCTCTCTCTCTCTCTCTCTCTCTCACTCTCTCTCTCTCTCTCTCTCTTGGTAGTGTTTACTGCAGTGCTGTCCTGGAGAAAGCAGGTCAATTTCCTCCTGTTTCTCCCAGGCATCATTTTGCTCCCTACAGTTTTTTGGTAACTGTTGGGCACTTTGCCTCTCGCGTTAATGCTTTGACACCCAGAGGCTGACGCATGCATCCATGTAAAAGAAGCTAAAGAGCCAGAGGTGAAGTCAGAAGAAATTTTCCAGTCAAAGTGCAGCACATTTGGCCGTTATTTCCCTGCCCCTCCCTCAAACTCGGTTTTTTATCAGCCTCCTGCTAGTTTATAGACTTCATTAAATACTCCCCTCATAGTCAGGGAGACCACTTTATCAGGGTTTCAAACTTGGTGCCATTAGGCCTCCTTTGAAAATTTCATCCCTCATGTTTCAGAGTCTGTCATGTGTTAGACTGCGGTCTTTATGTACTCCTCACCAATCCCTCCTTTCAAATTTTTTCTTTTGAAGAGATGCACACAGTGAGAGAATACTAATCCTCCGCTCTGAGTCAGATTTGGATTCTTTAGACGGGAGACATGAAACAAGACAATGCCACTAAAGTATTATAAGCACGAGGCAGTGCAGTCGTCTGGGAAAACCAAACGGAAACAAAAGTTCTGCCCAGGTCTCTCACCTTGTAAAACGCAAAACGTCCCAAAAAACGCCTCAGCCGTTAACATGAAAGTGTGTTTTCTCTGACACTTAAATTATTGCAGTTGATGTTGTCATCCCAGTGTGATTTCTGGCAGCTGGCGGTCAAGGCTCTGGTCCAGCAGTGGTCTTTGTAGTGCTCACTAAGGAGCAGTAAAACACCAAGTGTCCTGGTGCTAAAATACCAGAGGGCTCGTGGGTAGATGAGATTGAGAAACCTGCCCAGGAATTAAATTAAACAGTCCTGTCCTATGAGTTTCTAGCTTTCTCTGACAGATATTGACTCATGTTTCATTACTTATACAGCTTTCTCAGCTCTGTGGTGCAGTGTACACATAGGCTTTGTAGCCAAAGTGCATGTGTGTTAATGAGCCTGGTCAAACACTCCTATAACAAGGTAAAAAGTACACTCCCCCATTTCCCCCTTTCTCCGTCCCACGCTTCCATTGAACTTACGGGCTGGAGTTTTCCATGCTGCCCCAGGGCGGGCTGACTACACACATCTCAGCTGTCCAGAGCCCAGAGAAACTCTGCAACCATGGCCTGTTAGTGGTCGCTTCAATGGAACCAACTTCTATCCAAATATTGACTTTACTTACTTAGCATGGAGAGAAGCCGTGAATGAAACACTTAAAAAGACAATTAAAGTTTTATATATATAGTGACTTTGTGGATTTGTAGTTGGCTCAATTGAAATCATGAGTGTAGTTGTAGTGTAGACGACTAAAATGTAACGGAAAAAGTTTGTATGACAGCGAACAGGTTGACTTCAGCGCAGCCTCTGTCTTCTCTTTAATAACTACAGGGCTAACCTGTAATATATGTGACATGTGTTTTAAATGAGTCACGGCTTTTTCTCTGTGGATGTTGAGGTAGAGACAGAGACACAGAGAGAGAAAGAAAGAGAGCCCTCCTTGTGTTGTGTTTTTTTTTTTTTTTTTGTAACCACAACTGTGGCACATGTGGAGCTGTAGACAGCAGCTCTATGTCTGGCCGAGAGCTGGCCAGCAGAAAATAGACCAGAGCAGGCGGCTGCTTTGACGCCACACCTGCAGAAAAGCTGACGTGTCTCATTCTGTTTTGTGGCGGACAGGTCTGCCCACTAATAATGTGATGTTTAATTTATTTTTCTACAGGGTAATTCTCCACAGATTGCTTTCAGGTGACCTAACGTAATTGTTGGCCGCCACGTAGGAGAACAGAACTGTTCCACAGTATGTCAACATTTCACACCAGCACGTCGTTACACCATTTCATGCTGGTGTATTATCCTCCACTGTTAACGCCTCAAACGTCTCAGCTCGTCCTGCTGTGATGGGAGCAGGCAAGAGGGAGGCGAAGGAGGGCAACCACATTAACAGCTCCAGTTATAGCCTCTGCCTGGTTTGCCTGGAAGCTGGTGTTTTAGCAGTTGGTTGATTATGCTGCCAACAATTTCGAAGCATACTGACGTCCAGTTTAGCAAGAAACTAGTTTAGAACGAGTCTGAACATTTAACTCCTCATCATATCATGGTACATTGCCGGTGGTCACGCTATTAATTCGCTTTTACTCACATGTCGTTTGGCTTGTTGTAAAAAACTCACAGCCCATCTAGAATATTTTGGAGTGACGTTCCGTGTCAGACGCTGTGAATGTGATCTGAAAATTGATCAAAGAGGAAAACGGATTACATCTGTGTCCCCGAGAGATCCAGTTTCTCATTTTACTGCTTCTCCAAACAGTGCGTGTCGACCACACCACAGGCAGGGAAATAAATGTGATTAACATGATGTCAAGTCCGTCCCGCGAGTTTCACATCAAAAACCAGAGCTTTTTATTTATGATCTGTGCAAGTGTGTGTAAGTGATACAAGAACTAGCCAGTTTAAAGGACTCTTAGAAGTTTTAGTAGTTTTCTCTGTGGAGTACAGTTTGTTTGTTTGTAACATCAGGCACCTCAATAAAACACAGATTGAAATCCACCACAGCCAACCTAGAATCTGTACCCACACACGCACCAAATAAATTGGATAATTACATCCCAGACTGCTGCCTTTTTTTTTTTTTTTCCCCACTGTATATGGCAGACAGTTTCCTCACTCGACTGTCGCAGCAGGAAGGCTTAAAGGGTGAGGCAGGGTTAGTAGATAAGTTATAAAGGGACACCAGACAGAACCCAGATGTGTGTGTGTCAGAGAGAGAGCGAGAGAGAGATTGAAATGAGTGTGTGGCGATGACAATGGTAACACTGCAGACAGGGAGGATTGCTTGGATTTTCTTTTGTTAAAATTGAACGTGTGTGTGTGTGTGTACGTGTCTCTGTGTGCATTGTATGGCAATTGGGGCCTCTGAGAAGAGCGGGAAAGCATCCTGCTAAGCAGACATGTTGTCATCAGCAGATAGTTTGCCGGCGGGAACAATGGGGCTGGGTCTCTGTCTTGTCTGTCAGTCACTGCTCCAGCGTGCAATCATCCAGGAATGTCTTTTTCCTTCAGATGGTGGAGAAAGGGGTGGAGAGCATTGCGATGAAACAAGCTTGTTAGCTGGACTCTAGTGACTCTCCCCCTGTCCCACTGTCTTTATGTGTAATGAACTCTCTCTTTTAAATATTAGTCTTAGTGTGTAAATCGGCTCATTTTCAATTAGGAATAAAAAAAATAAAAAATCAAGATTTAATTAATAATCATTTTGTTAAGGACATTACTGTCTTTTTTTTTTTTTTACTATTTTTTGAAATTTAATAAATGTTTAATAAAACTTTATAATACAACACATTTCCCCTGCCTTGTTTAGTATCCAGAATTAGCTCCCCTTTTTTCCCCTGGTTGTATCCATATGAAGGGACTTCAGTGTTTGACTGAGAAAATAGACAGTTGCTGCGTCATCAAACGTCTACGTGAACCTCCTTTGCTAATCCCAACCTCCCCCCTCTCCCTCCCTGTTTTGGTTTTGAAGCCATTGCCAAATGCTGGGCCAAGCACGTCGAATTCATTAGTTCTGGTTTAGGTCCTTGAAGTTGAACTTTGTGCTTATCCAACCAAGCTTTTTCCCTCAAAAAATGCTAGTTTAGGCAGAAATCAGTTTCCGGTTTTATGCTTTTTTTTTTTTTTTTTTTTTCCTTTTTTTTCTTAACTCCCCAAATTTGTTGTGGTAACAGTTCAACAGGAAGTGGCTGTGAGGACTGAAATATCCCCAGGATTGACTCTGTTTTTACTTTACTTACCTTATTCCCTTTTTTCACATTTGTTATCCCCTCAAATTAGTCGTTTCTGGTTCAGAAACTGTTATATTCAGAGGCACTTATTTGCCCCTGAACTTAAATTCATACCGTAATCTGTAATATATCTGAACATCCTCAACATTAGTTAGTTTTAAAGTATCCTCTTTCCCTCTCTGTCTGTCTCTGAACTCACATTAGATATTATCTGTCAGCACAGTGTTCACAGAGATCAGTAACCTGACACACTTCAGTACCATAAGTGAATGGATCGCCGTGGAAACGACCTGCATGACCCAGTAGTGTTGTGATAGTCGGCAGACTGGCTACGGCAGATGGTGCCCGTTTATTATCACGCTGATGATGATGATGATGGTGATAGTGATGATGATGTCATGCATTAAGAGGAGGATTAATGTAATTCAGTTTGGGTTTTTCAGCAGGAGCGGGAGAATAGAGCCGCTGTGGCCAGTTTACTGTGAGCCGTTATCAGGAGCCAATAAAACCGCTGACATCGCAGTAATGCTCATATGAAGTGTGTTTGTGAAGCAGCTCCAGGCTCGGGGGCCGGGGCTATTGTGTGAGGATTCAGCTCTGATCCTGCACTGTCGAAACGCGACTCGACACTGGAATTCCCCTCACGCTGGGAATAGTTTTTTTTTTTGAGTGTGTGTGTGTTAAAAGTGTCTAATTTTAGATCGGCCTGTGCTACAAACAAGAGGAGTCAAATAAAAGGTTGCCTAGTGCTCAGTGAAGACTCACTTTGCTCAACCCTGGAGAGCACAGAGGAGTGGAAATGTGTGAAAGTGATTGAAGAGTCCTGTGTGTGCGTGTGTTAGTGAGAGAGTGATTTAGGGCTGTGTGTTTGTTGTGTTCAGCTGGTTTATTACCCAGCCTGGCTGCACCCTTCCCCTCCCTCCCTTGACTTCCCCCTTTCCCCTTCAGACCACTCTGCAGATTGAAAGGATCTGCTAGAGCGTGATACTGCTCGATTGTAAGTGTGTGTGTTTGTGTGAGAGTGAGGGAGACCTTGGTATAAGAGTTGTGATGTTCATGTTAATTTGCATGTAAGGCTTTGGGGCTTAGATCTACCACTGTCCAAGCACAGTGTTCTAGTATTCATAGCTTTACTATTTTATACTCACAGGAAATGATGCGGTAGCTGCTATAAAGGACGTCAGTCAAACTGCTATTTGAAAAGCTACTAGAGTCTGACCAATAAAATAGCTGTATGAGCTTGATATGTGTATGTGTCAGCTAATGAATTATAACAAATGAAGTACACAAATGACAAATACTATATTTTATACATATTAAACATTTTAGTTCTTTGTTAAAAATGGCACATATTAAAATATTTAATAAATATAAAAAATTTAATAAATGTGTTCATCCTGATTTTTCAAAACCTGCTTTGGGGGAGATGGAGCTGGTGCATTTTGCATGTTTTTCACTTTGAGGAGGTTTCATAGTGTCTGCATTCAGCACATAGAGCTTTTGATATCAAAGCTGTTACTTGAGACTAGAGCAGAGTAGCCGCCATCTGACGGTGTTCGTGTGTGTTCACCAAAAGCTTTAGTCACAAAGTGAACAGATTGCTATAAATCTCTTGTCCATTTGCCTTCCTCCATAGACACATTCATGCTACTGTCAGGGAGGCCGGCAGAGTTTGTCAGAGCGCTGCTTTGCCTCTTTTGTCATATTTCTTGGGCACAAAGTGATAAAGGTATTAAACTCAGCAGTGTTTAAAAAAAAAAAAAACAAAACATTTAACCACAGGCAGCCATTAACAGTAAGGCACATGACGTCATGGTCCATTTATAGTGGCAAACGTCTCCGCACGATTTCGCAGTCTGGTGTCTAATTGAATCTGTGCACCAATCGGCCGTTTAACACTGTTTACAAGCTTTTTTGACGTCAGTAGCTCACTCTTGTTTAACCTCACCTCATCAAATAGCCATAAATGCATGATTTTCTAGGCTTGTTTTAAAATTCCTTCCTGCGATTCAGAGCAGAGGAGCGATGCAGTTTTACGAGAGATTAGTTCGGTGAGTAATTTTCATAGAAATCCTGAGAATTACATTTTTATATTTTGTCACAATGCACCTGGAATCAATGTTTTTTGTTTTTTTTTGTTTTTGTTTTTTTTTTAAAAGAGAAAATATTTAGGATATGGACCTTTGAGGACACCACCTTAAACTCTGGAAATTATGGCAGGCTTCACTATTTCCCAAAATTTTATAAAGCAAGAGATTAGTGCATTAGTTGAGAAGTAATCATCAGGTTTACCATAATTATGTTTACCCAGTCTATCCCAGCACCAAGTCTCTACAAACACAAACCCAAATCTCTTGCTGAATAGGAAATCAATGCAGCTCTCATGTCCAGACTTCTTCACCCTCTCAAAGCTCCAGAACATACCAGCAGAAATGCTTTCAGTGCTTTTAAGCCTTTTGCTCTGAGCACTGATAGTAGATTTAATGTCCAGAGCAAAGGTGATATCAGCTTTCTCAGTGGTCGTCTCCAGTTACCTATTAAAGGTTTTTCTGTGGTCAGTTGGTTTAGTAGTGTAGACAGAGATGTATGTTAGTTGTTTTGTAGAGCAGCTGTGCTTTTTGTTTGTCTTTGTGTGTGTTTTTTGGAATTAACTGTGAAAGCATATGCATATAGCACATAAATGTGTGGCTGTGTGGAGTGTGAGCTACAGAGTCTCTCTGAGCCAGACAGAGGTAATGGGACAGTGCCATATGAGTCATTTAGCAGGAGCTGAAGGAACTAAAACTACAGCACTGAAAGTCTTCCTTTTACTCACAGGAAAAAGTAGCTTCTCGTCGTCTTCTTTTCATTTGAACATTTCCTCTGGTAAATAACATCAGATTTCATGCCATGTCATGTCAAGTTTTTTTTTTTTTTTTTTTTTTTTTTTTTTAAGCATGTACTGCTTATGTTTATTTGTGTAAACATGATGAGAAGAAGCTTTGATTTTTCAAGCTACTCTGCACCAATTTGTAGTCATTTGAGTTGTAATCACTGCATAGTCAGGTATTATCAGTGTGCAGCGTACCTGGACTCACACACAGTGGCAATGCTAGTGCCTGCCGCTGGCTGCACCTCAGAGGTCAGCCCGACGTCAGGCCTGGGTCATCGCAGCTCTGTGAGTGTAACTGTGTCTTACTTTGCTTTTATTTTTCAGTTGAACAACAGGTTTGGTTGGAATTTTAAAGATGCAGTAGTGTCGCCAAACGGTGGGAGAACAGTTTGCAGTGGTTTCTTTTTGATTAATGTCTTCTTGGTTCTCTCAGCTCCTTTGGCTTGCGTAATTTTATTTTTTTTTTCCTTCATCATCCGTCCTTTTCACTGAGCTGGTCCAGTCAATGTAACTGTGTGCCCCTACAGGCTGACAGGGCCCCTCTTCCACAATTCATAGGTGGCCCCCATAACCACTGATAAAGAGTGAAAGAGCACATTGTGATTGTCCTTTTCTTTTCTCTGAGCTCTATGTTCCTCTTTCATTTTGCTCATCCCCCTACCAGTGTCACTTCATTTATCTGTCATTTTCCCTTCAAAGTCACTTCTGTCTTTTCTCTCTGCTTCTGTTGTGTGTCTGTGTGTGAGCGTCTGTAAAGTAAAGACCCTGGGGAAAAAAGTGCTCAATGGTTCTGGTGTTTCGCAACTGCAAAAGCTCAAAGCTTGGATATTAACACAGTGCTGATTTATGAATTTAAAAAGTTTGGCATCACATCTACTGGTGCTGAAAAAGAGAGCGTGTGCGTGTGTGTGTACATTATTAGTGTGTATTTTGCAGCTGAATGGGAGCCATTGTGTGTGTGTGCGTGTGTGTGTGTGTTGTTTTGTTTTCAGAGGGTCTAGGGGATCTTATGTGTCTGCAGACTTTGGCTTATTGGGCCGGACATGCTTAATAAAGTCCCTAAAAACTAATTTCCCAAAATCCCCCTCATCCCAAGCGAGTCCATCACTCATCGCTGATACAGTGATGCATTGTCTCTGCTGGACTTTGAATATTTGTTCTGGTTACTGTGTTAATCTGATCTTAACAGAGGTTTGCATAGGTTTACAACATAACTCAGGGAAATTGTCCTTCCTGTCAAGGACTTCAAATGCTCACTGCTCTTGTCCTACAAGCTATTACGCTGATAAACATGCAGACACACATACACACACACACACACACATTGATACACACAAGCACTAACACACTAACCGACAAGGGAGCTCTGGTCTATTCTTAGCTTTGCCTTGAATAATGCATTACTTGCAGCTAGAATAGAGATGGCATACGGACGCATGCGCACAAACTGTACCCACATGCAGACTACGTGTATTCAGGGTGTGGAAAAAAAATAACGTGGACACCTAAATTAATTGAATTTAGCAACAACACAAACTGCAAACTCAAATATTAACAAAGGGTTGACTCAACATCTCTCTGACAGATGAACTGGACAGTTCACAATGACACAGATATAATATTTGGTGATCTACACATTTCTGGTGTGCCCTTTATTTATAAAATGAGGATGGAGCCCTTTGAATCTTAAATTAGAAGAATAATAATAGAATAATACACACAATACCACGTGAACTCAAGATGAATGTGTGCTGCTGTATGTAGATTCTCTGTCATACACCACTCCCACGATGACACAATAAAGTGAAAACACATTGTCACAAGATAACACAAACAACAGAATTATAAAACCAAATGTAAATTGGTATGAACTAAACCGAAGATACCTTATTAATAACAAGTTACTATAGTCTACGAAGGTGTTTTTGTTTTCGTTAAACTTTATTTAATGAGAGGCTGTTCTGCAGTATAACTAACAGTATTTAATATGAACCTTAGCTGTCTGTGAACACAAATGTTCAGCAGCATGCCAACTGATAACATTGTACATCATGATGCACTGTCTGCTGTTCAACCATGAGCTGAGCTTTTATTCAGGTTATATCAACAGTTATTTGACAGACTAGCACTTGAATTATTTCTCAGTGTAGCCACCTCTTCTTTTAACTCTCCCTCTTTTTGTCTGCCCAGGCTCTGGATGTGGACCGCAGTGTTCTGTACAAAATGAAGAAGTCTGTGAAGGCCATCTACACGTCTGGTCTTGGTGAGTCCTCCTGTTTGTCCTTTATGTCTGGATTTCTATTTCCTTATCTTGACACTCTCACTTTAGTCAGAAACCCTCAACGATGTTGTAAAGCTCGATTTTAAGATTAACAGCTATTCCATTTGGTTTTTAAAATAATGAGGCAGCAATTGGATTGTTACATGTCTTTTGTTTATTGGGATAGAGATCCCATTGTGATAGCTCTGGTTTAATTTGCTTTACATTTTTATACAGGCATATTCATTTAAAGCATCATTAATACCCAATAGATTGAAAAGGAAAATAATTAGTAATTGTGTCTTTTATGCCCTTCTTCCACTGTCTTTGGGGCAGGGGTAGGAAGGGTGGTTGTTTTGCCTGTGTGTGTGTTATTACCGAGCTCATTGTGGCTGCCTGTGCCAGTGTTGGGTGTTTCCAGTGTCTTTTGTTTGGCTTGCCTGACAGAACCCCGCTGAGAGAGAGAGAGAGAGGGATGGAGGGAGAGAGAGACCTCCGAACAATGTGCTGAGCATGTCTTTTTCAGAACAGTGTGAGCTCTGTTCAGACCAGAGGGACAGCTGTCTGATCCAGACCCCCAAAGGAACAGCTGGGGAGGGGCACACGCTGCGTTTGTGTGTGGGTGCTGAGGCATGGACACACAGGCGTGTTGTCACTTCACCTCACTGTTAAACATGCATTTACGCATATACTGTGCATATTGTGTCTTTGTTTGTTGTTTGCATGCACCTGCGTGTAGAAAATTAACCTGCTCGGTTTTCTCACACTGCTCGGCTGCAAAAATGAATGTCCCCATTGTCGATGACTTGCCTTCACTTGAGTCTGTGTGTTTAGTGCAGCACGTTGCACGTTGGGGAATAACAGGTGCTTCGGGCAGCTGAATTTTGTTTTCATTGTAAATCATTGTGTTAATCTGCTGTAGGAAAAACTGTGAGGAGGAAAAAAAACAATGACCTTTCTGCCATGAAACTTGAGGCTTGTCCAGATTTCTGGCAGTGTTTACAATATAAAGAGTGTGTTGTCAGTGGGAATTCCTCTGTGAATGCTGTTGTTTACAAGTCTACCAAGAGAAACTGGCTTTAACCTAGGTCACCTTCTGTTATCAACAGTTATTGTGTAAAAGCTGTCTGCCTGGGATCTGCTTTGTACACAGCCTCAATTACTCTATGAAACCCTTGCAACCTTGTAACCCTGTTTCTCTATAGAACAAGTGACTTAGACTTGCACTTGAACAAAAAAAGTGCTAATGGTATACACTGTTCAGCCAAAACATTATGACCACCTGCCTAATATTGGATAGGCCCCCCTTTTGCCACCAAAACAGCCTTGACCCATCAAGGCATGGATTCCCCTAGACCTCTGAAGGTGGTATCTGACACCAAGATGTTAGCAGTATAACCCTTTAAGTCCTTGTTAGGTGGGGTCTCCATGGATTGGACTTGTTTAGAGGCCAAGTCAACACCTTTAACTTCTTCTTGTGTTCCTCAAACCATTCCTGAACAATTTTTTTGCAGCGTGGCAAGGGGCAGTCTGGCAGTATCCTGCTGAAAGAAGCTACTGCCACTGGGGAATACTGTTTCCATGAAGAGGGGCACGTGGTCGCTCACATCCTTAGGCTTGCCTATTTTTCCTGCTTTCAACACATCAACGTCGAGGACAAAATGCTCACTTGCTGCCTAATATATACCACCCACTGACAGGTGCCATTGTAATGAGATAATCAATGTTATTCACCTCTCTTGTCATAATGTTATGGCTTATCAGTGTAGGTCTGCTGTTTCTACTCTGTTTGCTACAAATAATGTACAATTAAAGGTGCACTCACCAGTGTTTTTGTATTGATAATGGCTCAAATCACTATGTGATAGGAGTTGTGTTGAACCCACAGATAATTATTAGCTATTTATTTTTCTTCACTTCTTTCAGGATCTTTTAGCAAATCCTTTTGCTTTTATATACAGCAGCTGCAAACTGGGCAAATATTTGCTTACATGTTTATCGTAACACCCTCAGTAAAAAAACAAAAAAAAAAACAAAAAACCATGAACCAGTGATTTTTTTTTTTTTTTTTTTTTTTTTTTTTTTTTTTTTTTAAATGGTTTGAGCTGAAACTTGCAAACACACTGAATCCTAAAACGGATATGAGCTCCAGGGCTGCAGCTTGACTACTTCAGCTGTAAATACTTCAGTATGTGCATAAACACTTTGCCACACTTATTAATTATTCAACAAAACCATAACTGTAATCAAATAATCTAAATACAGCTACATTAGACCGCAAACTGTAAATGTTAAATGACAACATGCATTAACTGTAGATGCTGACACATGAAAGCCGTGGTGCCACAGGAGCTCAAGTGAATCTGCATTCAGTATGTTTAAAGGAAGAGAGTGAAAACACACAGTTTTCTTTATGTTCTCCAGAGAGGATGCTGGGATAAAGCCTGAATAATGAGACACACAACAGGGAGCCTCAATACTCAAAAAATACACTCCTTGTGTAACTAGCCGTCATGCTCCAATTTTCGGATATTTTCGGCTCAGACACTAGGAAAAGGTAATGATGAGGAGGAGAGAATAGAATCGGTGATGGTGATGTTGGTCGTTTGGTTACAATGCTGAGGAAAAATAAACATGATTACCACACTAGGGAAAACCTGAGAGGCAGAGCAACCAATGTAAGCTTGTACTTCTTTTTTTGTAAAAGTCTATGGTTTATAGCAGACAGAGAGAAAATAGATGGGGTAGTGAGAGAGAAAGAGGTGAGAAAGATGCAGGAAAAGCTTACAGATGAGTGGGAGCCCTGTGTTGCTGCAGGGACCTGTCAGGTTGTCAGCTTCTGGGTTTTGATGAATAAACCAGCAGCAGCATCTCGAACCCCTGAAGAAGCTGAGGCTGATGGAGCAGAGCTGTTGGGACAGGCCTTCCAAAACTGCTGAACTGATAAAGACCCGAGGCAGACGAGGGAAAAAGCCATGTTCCAGCTGTTGCACCTATAGGGGGGCAGGATAGGTGGATGTTGGCTGAATAATGCAGCACACAACTCCATGTTGCTTCAGGAAAATGCTGAACTCTGGCGTCAGGGCTTCACATGTCCTCCGGGTCACTGCTGCACACAGACAAAGGCATTTCTCTGTTGGCTGCCAGGTAACCAAGAGAATAAGACTCCCAGAAGCTCTAATGTAATTAAATTGGATGGATGTCTGGGGAAAGAAATCTAGAGAAGACAGTGAAATGTAGATGATCCAAAAAGTAAGTGAGAGTGAGTCACCTTTATTCATACAAGTTTGTAATTTAAAGGAATGTTTGACATTCAGGAAGATTGATACAGCTCATCCCTCTGTGATTCATGAAATCACTGCCCAGAGACAGTTAGCTTAGCTTAGCACAAACACCTGAAATAGGGGGGAAACATCTAATCTGGCTACCTGGCTCTGTCCAAAGTTTAAAGAAAAAAAAAACACTAAACCTTGTTGCTTTTTGGAAAATGGAAAGTCAAGTTGGGGGATCTGTGTCAGTCAATTGCTTGACTGGAGCAGTAACTTTGTAATGAGTTTTCTAATGAGGTGCTGGTAGATGTGTTTTTAGGCTTTTCATAAAGTCAAACTAGCTGTTTCCCCCTGTTTTCAGTCTTTATGCTAAGCTAAGATAACTGGCTTCAGCTTTGTCTTTACAGATGTGTCATCTGCTGTAACGCATGGAGAGCACTCCCTTCTGTGTGTGCCGTGGCCATGCTGCAGACACGGAGTCCAGCTTTGTTTTCACTGTGTCCGCAGAGAGATATGGAATTGATCTGAGGTCGGCTGCAGATTGTGTTAGCGAGCGTCGGAGCGTTGGCCGACCAGGCCTGGTGGAGCCGTCTGTGAGGGAATGAATGTGTGAGAGTCAGAGAGAGGAAGCAGAGGCCAGCCTGCTACCTGGTGATTAAACCGTGTGTGTGTGTGTGTGTGTGTGTGTGTGTGTGTGTGTGTGTGTGTGGTAGAAGAAGCTGCAAAACAGGCCTTTGGGATGTTAGATAATCCTCAGCAGACGCCTGGAAGCTATACGTCACTTTTTTTTTTTTTTTTTCCTACGTGTGTTTGAGAGGGAAGATAATCTCAAGAATGTTGTACACAACTGGGTGTTAACAGGCTATTTGTGTTGGATGTAACTTTGTTGTGCTGTGCGTGTTTGTGTTCAACAGCCTTATGGCTCTTTTCTCCAGTAAACACAAGGTCGTCGTTTCCAGAGGTCAAGCAATAGGAAACATTTTCTCCCTCTCTCTCTCCTTGTCGCACACAAACACAAAAAGGCTGCTGCTTAGTGCCACTCTACCTTTTCCAGATGTTTTTTAAATCTTAAGCTTTTACATGTGGAAAAATATACTCAAATGTATTAATAATTGGATACACCAAATAAATGTGGATAATGGTGCATTTAAAGAGACTTTGTTCAAAGGGCTACAGTTTGAGGAAGAAAATGTAGATGGCCTGTCAAAATTTTAATCACTCAAAAGTGTAGTTGCCAGCATGTGTCATATACTGAGCACTTCATGCTCATATGCACATTCAGTAAGTGTGATCATCCTTAGTTAATTTGAGGGTACATGGATATTTTATGGCTTTTCTGCTATTTAAAATGCCTGTCTTTCACATCTCAGTGTAATAATAGCTTGATTTTTATTTTTCTCAGTTGTGAGTTGATATTTCTACAGTGTTCCCCTATATTTCAAGCATCAATTAATTAGAAAGCTTTTAGATTGAAATGAAACTGTTGTTTTGTAGAAGGCAAGGCACACAGAAAATAAGAACCTAATTAACATCTGTAAAATGAATAGTGTGTTTGTGACTAAATATAGTTTTTGAGGGGTTGTGAAGTGATCAACTAAGGATAAAAACAATTAAAACACATTTCTGTTGCGCAAAGTTATGCTTATTTTTTTTTTACTTTCCTCTAAACTTAAAACTTTTTGTACTTATTATGTGGGGTCACAAGCTAATCTACCACTTCAGGATCAACACAATACATCAGAGGATCTTCAGTGTTAATAAAAAGCACATTGCACTCAGAAGGTTTGAACCATCAAAACCTGTGTTTCTTTAAACCCCTTGACAACAGCTTCATGTATTGAAAATATTTTGGCAATATCTGCGCTTGTTTACAACTTGTCAACTATAGGAAAAGGTTTCTGCTGTATTTGTGTTTCGCATTTGGTTCCTTTCCCTGCCACGTTACTCACAAAGTGGCTCAGCATGTCAGGCGGCCCTTTGAGATTGAAAGCTGCTCTGTAGTGTGGGCTGCATGTGTGATGTGTTTAGGTCATGTTACAACAAATTCGCATGTAGTCACCAAGCAGCCCAGGGGGGTTTGTGCTGTTTGTCAGAGCTGAATAGCAGCACTCAGTGCTCTCATGTGCCACTTCAAAAACAACAACAGGCCGCCGCCCTGTTGGCCCAGAGCCTGGCAGAGCCACAACTAAACAGCTGGAGCTGATGTGTAAACGATAGACTGTTGTTGAGGGTCTGTGTCTGACACATGACAATGGTTGAAGATAACAATGCATTTTATGACACATCTCACTGCTTTGAACCAGAAACAGTTCCAACAGAGCTGCAACTAAGGATTATTTCATTATCTTTCTACGTTAATGGGTTTTTTGGGGAAATTGTTGGTCAGAAAAATAGAGAAATACGAGCATCATATTTTTCAAAATAGAGTCAAAATTGTGAGAAAAGAAGAATCAAAAGAGATTAAATTTACATTTAAGAAACTTGAATTAATTAATTTGAGTAATAATTATTTCAGCTCAGTTTTAAATGTAGTACATGATCATCATGATAGCGTGTGTTGTTTTTTTTGTTTTTCTAAATAAACAGGGTACTGATGTGTAAAACATTAATTGATCAGGTTGTTTATGGAAAATCATTATTATCAACTGTTGTAATTTAGTGACTCATCAAAGAAAAATTCTCAGATATGATGTGTTTCTGTGCAATTTAATTGGGGATCATATTTTTGGACTTTGGACGGATGGTGAAAGTGATTTCACTCTTTTATGATATAATGAATTATATATATAATAATTGAAAATGGCTTGATTTTTTTTTTTTTAAGTTGTGATTAGAAAAGAAAATCTATCTCTTATCGTACCAAATGTTGTTCAATCCTCTCATTTTGCCTCTTGTGCACCATGTTTTATAGGAGCCTTATCGCCCAGCTCACCTATTGCATCAGTTGATATTTTGAGGCTTAAATTAGATTTGTCTGATATGAGGAGGTCTGCAGGTAGTGACTCAGAGGCTTTCAGCTTTCCCCTTTTAATAACATGATGGATATCTCTGCCGCTGAGACATGAGCTTATCTAGCTTTATTTATAAACCTGCCACATCTGTGAACTAGAGTCTGGCTGCTTTTTATCTGTGTGTGTGAGATAAAAAGCTGACTCATGATGTGGTTGAAGGTGCGTTTAAGTGTACACACCCCCCCACACTCACTCTCTCGCTCTGTCTCTCTCTCTCTCTGTCCCTCCCTCTTCCTCCTCCCTTACTTTTCCTTGTTTTGGTCCCCCCCCCCCGTCTCTGTGGTGATAGTCTCCATAGCAACAGTCCCCTGTGCTCCATCCCTCACTCCACCACTGTCCCAATGGCATTTGCTGTCATCAGCTGCCTAGTCTGCCGTGAAGTGTATTAAGTGGAATCATCTAGGCCTAAACTCGTGGTGGATTAAGTTGACTTTAGACACGGTGGGCGACTTTGGTCACGGTTAGTTTATGGGTTTCCCCCCAAACTGGTGGCTGGACTGCAGATATGTTTGGTTTGGGGGCCAACTCAAGTGTATTTTTCTTTCTTTTTTTTTTTTTGTATTTTTTATTACCTTAATGTTTCCTTTGCTGCCTCTCATTTCTCACTGTCTCCCCATGGGTGTTGTTGTTATCTCTCTCAGTACAGTCATTATTCAAACAAGGATCTAAATATTCTTTTATTCCTGGTGTTTCTTGTTGCTCTAGAGGATGTGCAAATTTGAAAATCTAACATAGATAAGCATGGAGAAGAGTGAAAAAATGAGTGTCTCTAATCATAGCTAACAGAAGTAGAGGTTTCCCTGTTAACTATAGGTGAGGGTGAATCTTAGTTCCTTCACTGGAAGCAGTTTTATACTAAAGCCTTGACTAAAATAAAAAGCAATAAGATCAGAAAATATTTTTACACATTAATGAAATCTGAAATCACATCTGAGCCTGTATACAGGCTGCTGGGGAGCGCTACTCCATATGTAAAAAGTTGTATAAAGCCTTTTGTGTGTCTAGAGGGAGCTGTGTGAAGTCTGACTAATTGCCTTAAGTGTTGTCGCTGTAAGTGTTGGAGACCCAGCAGACGCTGACTCTCCAAATCTGAAAGTGTGAGGAGTTAGAAGGCAGTGAATTTACCAGACCTCTGTAGCCTTGCTCTGCTTGAGGTTTACTGGCCTGAGGCTACATTAGCTGCTACTATCATGACACACTTGAATCTTTGACTGAACTGTGTAAGGTTGAGTTGCATTTTGGGAAGAAGAAGAATGTGAGTTTAAAAAAAAAAAAAAAAAAGACTATCTCTGGTTCTGTTGCATTATGGGATTTACATTGGGGTAAATGAACAGTTGCCCTGCTCAGGCCACATTTTGAAAGAGTGCAGTGTTTGTTAAAATCAGCTTCAATTAACACAGGAATGAGATGAAGTGCCCGGCTCAGCTCAGGACTTTCAAAAAAGAAAATCCTCTGTGTTTTATGAAATTAGGAAAGTAGAGACAAACAGTCCAACAAATGGTGGCCAGTGCTCAACGCCTCCATTAACTAATTTTCCGAGGAAAAACCCTGAACTGTAATGGAAAGATTGATCAGCCGGAAAAGTGGATCTTTGTTCCCTGGAAAGGCTGCCATTTATTATTCATACTCAGTGATTGATTTCTGACTTGTAGTGATCAAAGAGTGAAAGACCTTAGTTTCATTCCCATTTGCTTCCTGTCAAAGCTGACCTGACTGTGTGCGTGTCTGCCTGTGTGTGTGTGTCTTCCAGCCCACGTGGAGAACGAGGAACAATACACTCAGGCCCTGGAGAAGTTTGGAGAAAACTGTGTGTACAGAGATGATCCTGATCTGGGTTCAGCCTTCCTCAAGTTCTCTGTCTTTACCAAGGAGCTCACTGCACTTTTCAAAAACCTGGTGAGTCTGGATTGTACGCATAATTTATGTGCATGTATTGGTTGAAGAGTGGATAGAGTTGAGTTCTTTGTCCTCTGGGACAAAGAAAGATTTCCATCCTGTCCCTAATTGTCTAAATCCCCTTGAGTCACCGTGTGTGTTCCCTAACACACACAGAGTACTGAGCGAGTCCAGCTGAAACTTAAAGCCCTCAGGAGTTAGCGCTAATTTTCCATCGAAACAGCCAAAGAGTCGCCAAAACACCAAATATCTGCTGGATCTATTTCATCCTCATCAGACTCCATTTAAAGCCAGGTTTGTATGTGTGAGGCCAAAGCTTTGTCAGAATTTTTGACACCATCATGTGAGGTCTGTTGCTCCCCATGGACACTGTATGAATTCACACTGAAACTAGAAGCTTGAGACTTTGTAGTACTTTGTTATCTCAACAACTTATATTAAAGAAATATGAGCTGCCACCTGACCTGGATGTGGAGATGTAATCTCTCAAAGCTTCAGCAAGGCTTTAACATCTGGAGCTTTATACACAGAGGCAGGCCTCAACAGGCGGCCGGCTTGTCTCTTAATGAATTTTATGTTGCCAGTGATGTGAAATTAAATTAAAAGATGGTGCAAATGGTGTTGAGGGCACAAACATTTGAGGTATAAAAGACTTGGCGAAGGATAATAAACTCATTACACCCTCATTGTGTTAGCAATGGGCATTTCCTGATGTCATTTCATTATTTGTATCGTATTCATTTCGTTCAGTCTCTTATCGCCATTATTTACTCAAGATAAAGAGCAGAAAACACACACAGCCAAGAGGACTGTGAAAGCAGTTTTTCTGATGCAACCATTCAGCTCTTACTCGTCTCTCTCTACTCTCCTCCAGTTCCAAAACATGAACAACATCATCACCTTTCCTCTGGACAGCCTGCTGAAAGGAGACCTGAAGGGAGTCAAAGGGGTAAGACAACAAAACAGCATGGTCTTCATTACTCTGCCACTGAACGGGAAGTGTTTTGTAAATGCAGGAATAGAATCGAGCCTCGTGCTGAATCCCCAGTGACCTTAAAGAGGTGCAGCAAGAGAGAGAGAGTGGACCGCGTTAATATAGCCGGTGCAAGCTCCGACTCATCTGGGTGTGTCATTAGGCTATCATTTATTCCAGTTAATATGTCACACTGTGCAGGATGAGTTCATCAGTTATGTCAAAACTGTAAAACCCCAAGTTACTGGCAAGATTTTTTCTGATTCATCTATAATCTCTTATTTGTGAGGGAAGTAAAAATTTAACAAAGCATGCCAGTAGTTTGACACTAAAGCTGTTCAGTTGAAAAATGCTCATCCGGGCTGTGGCTTAATCTGTTTAGGAAACCAGCAGTAAGAGGTAAAAAGCCTGGTACTTAGATGTCATGCTGCTTGTTCAGAGTGGTATGAAGCAACTACTTGACAATCATTGCCATCCATGAAGCACTGTGCTCTCGCTAACAAGGTTAATAACAAGCTGCTTTGATCTACCTGAGGACACTTTCCCCAGCATCCATAAAAAGTGAAAGCCGAGTCGAGTAGAGACCGGATAGATGGCGGATGAAATAGAATCCATCCAGCTTCAGATGAGTTAATGTATGAATCCACAAAATACAATCTCAATCTTGACCTGTTACTAACCAATGAATGAGTATTTGAGTATTAATATGATGCTTGCACTTATTCAATATGCCGGCGATATGCTTGTTGTGAGATGTTGAGGTTATGATCGCTTAACATAATGTCTGCTTAAGTTTTAGCACAGACCAGTCAAAGAAGTGAATAAAAAAGGACTCGACTATCACTCACAAGAACGTACTTTTTGCAAGGAGCATCAGGTTGAACAGTTAGAAAAAAAGTACAACTGCAGGAGCCCAAATTAGGTCGTCAACAGATACAGAGGTATTGACCAACAAGCTACTTTCTCAAAGCTTTTCTTTAACCCAAAATTATCCTGAGTTCTAGTACTGATTCCAAAACAATATTTCAGAACGTTTTTCTATCGCAATCTTTTTTTCTTTTACCTTCAGAAACAGAAAGGTCTTAATGTTAAATCTTATCTCAACACAAACAGGCATACTGGAACCTACTGAAACCCAAATAAGACGGTATATGTTACCTAAATGCGATCAAATCTGACTAAGAATAAGTAAATAAGATTACAACTAAGACCAGACATAATGTGTCAGCTTGAAGTAATTGAATCTTATGAATAATCAGTGCTATAAACTACTGATGCAACACATTAGTTAGTCAGCCGGTGGGTCATGTGTGCCGAGAAACTGGACTGAACCCAGACAGACGCTCGTCAAGTCTCTGTGGCTCTTTAATACAATCAGGACTGGTTTCTGTCTGTGGCGGTCTGTGACCTTTCACGCTGGAGGCACATGATTGGCCGCAGCTTTCACAGAGGTATGATGCGATTAAGCCACCACTCTAATGAGGCTGGTTGTTACAGAGATGCCAGTTGTCCCCATGAGCCTTGGCCACTTGGCTGAGTCCTGACCTCTGAACTGTTTGTCCTCTTTTGTCCTTTCCCCTCTGTTGCTCTTTTGTTTGTCTCTCAAGTGCCATGTCTTCGTTTCAGCCTCTGCTGGCTTTTCTCTTTGCCTTCTTGTCTCTTGACTCCACTACTATCCACTTTCCTTTCCCCCCATCATCTTCCCTTTGTACCCATCACCCACCCCCTCGCTCTGCAGCCCGACTTTGGCAGCCAGTCACATCTGTAATACTTACCCACTTATTGCTCATTAGCCCTCGGATGACTCTGATTACCCCAGTGACATGGGGCTAATGAGCTGCTGGCTATTCTGGACCTCAGGATTCACACACATTTGCACACTCATAAATGTCACCACTGTTGTAACGTTGGGAAACGTCAGAAATCAGGCTCCCAGACTCGGGGACAGTAAAGCAATGAAGAAAGTAGAGAGTGGGTCATCCAGAAATTAACTGATGGATTATTTCTTGCCTTACTTAGCAGCTACACCCTCTCTCCCATCCTGTTGCTTCCCTCTGCAGCCTGAGGCCTTTCTCTCATCCTTCACATGCCCTTCATCATCTTCCTCCTCTGTCATTATCCTGCTTCTTCCCTCCTGTCCTCTCCCAGGGGAAGTACCTGTTAAAGGAGGGGGTAGGCAGGAAGAAGTCCAGACCTGCATGGCAGACTATTTAGACTCCATGATGAAGTAATGGTTTGATGCAGATGTCATAAGATAGTAAGAGAGATGTATTTAAAAGATTAAAGTAGTCTATGTTGAAAACTTTGTCTCAGTCCTAGTGACAACTGCATGTTGTATTTTATGATCCACATATAAAATAATGTTGGATATATATACAGTTATATATGTGTGTGTGTGTGTGTGTGTGTGTGTGTGTGTGTGTGTGTGTGCGCCATCCACATGCATTAATTATAAATACAAAAAAAATTGAGACCAGTTTCAGTTACAGTCAGGACAGAGTATGACATAATCCTAAAAATGTCATCCCTAAATTTCATTCCGAGTGAATATGAGGGCAATCTGGTATCTCCCCAATAACTGCATCTGTGTGACAGCTATGAGTCAGTCTTTGAGTTTGATTTAACTCAGGATTTAATGGCTTTCTGCTAGCTCCCTATGAGCTTGTTAATATTCAGCCTGTGCTGTCTTTGGCAATGAGTGCGATGAACTAACCCTGAAGGAGGCAGCCGCTAATGGCTCTGTGATTAGAGGGCTACCACCTAGCTGTCATTGCCGTTGCTCAGCCAAAAACCCACCGTTCTTCACCTTATCTCCCTTTAAGACCATCTCTCCACATAGCATGATTGGGATTTCAGTGAAAAGAGTGAAAAGAAGGTGACTGTTTTATTGTTTTGGTTTCCATGAGTTCTCACGTTGTAATTTCCAAACTTAGTGTAGTGTTGACGAAATGTAGTACTCATGAAAACGGTTAAATTGTTTGGGAAATAACTGTAAATTACATTCTTTGTCAGGATACAGCTCAGTCGCCGCAGTACTAGCAAAAAATGGCTGGGGTGGGGTCCCCGGAAGACCCAGAAGTATTATTGCTGAAGATAAACACTCGTAGTCAGTGGAAAAAGGAAAGTGCTGAGTCTACGGGACTGTTCTGCTAACGGCGGACTTTCAGAGTGTATGGCAGCATGATGTCATGCCTGCAGCGGACACCCCTCTTCCTCTGCTTATTGACCAGTCTGTGTCTCTAACCCACCATGAGTCATATCAGCTTTTTACTATTCACTCGCAGTGTCTGGATGGCTGCTGTAGAATCTACTGTGTTTGTGTAAGTAAGGAGTGCGAGGAGGGGGGGAGACACCCCTGTATTTTAATACCTTTGGACTAAGAGGCAGTGGAGCGTGAACTCCTGAAACCATTTGTGTATGCTCGCTGTTTGAGATTTCAGACAAGAGTAGATCACCTCTAAAGGTTATTACACTCTGCTATCAGTATCAGTAGTTATGGAACCAAGCGGTAGTAAGAATCAGTTTACCCATTTTTTACTGACCTACATCTGGTGTCTAGCCATGCAGATAGACACAGGCCAATGTGATATTGGCCAACACCATTGTAATAACAAATTCCATTTAGAAACGACAACATTTAAAAAAACTTTACAGAAATACTGTAGTCTGCTGGTTTCTACATACTTTCTACCGAAGATGTACTTCCTGTGTTCTCCAGAGTGAATCTGGTGAGCAGATTAGATCTAAAATCTTACTTGACTTGATGGAAAACAAATTGGCAAGTTTTATAATTTATTGTTTCTTCCAGTCATTTTATCAAACAATGACTAAAACTTTGTGTTTCCATCTTGATCCAGATGTTTTTTGTTTGCTTGATAGCAAATTGGACTGAATTGGATGGAATTGAACCAAGTGTTTTGGATCTATTTCAATAGGTCAAGGAAACGGTGACCAGATTAGTTAATAATAAATTTTAGATGAGATTGCTCAGCCTGACCTGAGAGCCATTATGAGGCAATGGGAGTGTTGACTTCTGCTCCTTTTATTCTGCACATTATGTCACATCTGGGATGCCTCACAATGCCTCATGTTAACAACATGTGACCATGTTAGAAATGCTTTGCCGCCGCTCGCCTTGTTGTTGTTTGACAACTTCTACAATGTGTTATGTGATGTTGCCAAGTAGTTGTGCTCTGGAGAACTGAAAGAAGGATGACGTTGGTACTTTCAGTGACAGTCGGTGTCTATCACCTCCTTCCCAACCTCAGATTTTTACAAGAAGGGAAGAAACTAAAAGCAGTGATTGATTTGAATCCACTGTGTTTGCAGCGTCTCTTGGTAAAATCACATAAATAAATTCCTGACTCTATAATCCACTGAAAAGTCTCTTCCCCCCTGTAGGTACATTTAGTACAGCAGTGGGAAAAGGTGTGAGGAATGTATAACAGGAACTATGGTTCATGTGTGTAGGTAGTAAGAGGTGATAAGTTTGCGAATGGAGGCTGTTGTCAAGGGCATGGCATTCCTCCTCCGTCCTTCAAATTCAGTCAGTCAGGGCGCTAAGTGCTCTCTTCTCTCTCAGGGAGTGCTTTGCCCTGTGCTTTGGCCTACTCTGCTCTGCCCTTCCCTGCCCAGCGATGTCTCTGTCTGGTATTTTTAGCCATTGTTACCATTTTTCTCCTCTCTGGCTCTGACATTTCCTTCCGCTCACCCTCTCTTTTCTCTCTGGCTCCCTTTTGACCTGCAGTTCGTTCTTGTAGCCACTTCCTCCTTTGCTGTGACTTTTATTTTCAAAGGCTCATTTTTTTTTTCCCTTAAGCTTTTTTTTTTGTTTTCTTTTACTATTTCTATGGTCTTTTATACTCTATTTCCTCTGGTGGTTGCTGCCCTTGAGCTGCCTGAGTGAATGGTTGAGTGCTCCTTGACTTGGCTCAGTGAACCAGGGTGTGATCCTGTGGGCTGACAGGTTGAGCCTGCCACTCCTCTGCTCTTGAAGTAAAGGTTAACAGCGGGATCACAGTCCTCTCTGCAGCTCAAACAGCAGTACCATAGCTATAAGCTGTCCATTAACACGGACAGAAATATGTCTGCTTTTCGCATTTATTGAACAGAATGTGCGGTGAGGCCGACAGGAGGGTAGTAGTGCTGAAATATAATCATTCAGAATCTGATTTCACTGCCATGTTTCAGCAGGTGCTCACTGTAGTTTCTGTGGATTTAATCACATAGGGAGTAGTTGAGTTAAATGCAACATAATTTTCTTGATTATTTGTTTTTGTTGCATCCTGTTGAGCAAATTTTTCTTGGCACTCTGATTCTAGTAGTTGGCAACAATTAATGCTGTTGAATTGTGTTTTTCAGGGAGTGACAGAGCCAGTATCGTTTGCTTTTGTTTCTCCTAATTGCTGTTTAATCAGCACCACAAAGCTAGGAATGTTGTTTAATCAAGCATTTTACTCAAGCAGCTGTTGAAAGCACACCCGTGACCAGAGGAATCACATCATAAATGCCAAAAACAGTGGCATCACACTACTGCTTTCCCAAAACCATCCATGTAACCTCACCCAGTTCCCCTGCTGAGACAGCTGTGTGCTGCTCTGCAACTGTGAGGACGATGATTCACTTTACTGATTCATATTGTGATGAAATACACACACAGTAACCTTGTTTATTACCAGCAGAGGCCAGCTAAGAAATAGTTCTTCAAATACCCTCTTATAAAAATACAAAGTGTAGCTTTACAGTTTATAAGAAACAAGCTTTTGAAGTGATGGTATGTGGATTTTGTTATTTTCAGATAGAGGCCAGCAGTTTCCTCCTGTTTCCAGTCTGCATGTAAAGCGAAGCTTATCTGCTGCCGGCTTTAGCTTCATATTTACCATGCAGACGTGACAGACAGTTTCCTTGTCTAAAGTGAATAAGCCTTTGTTCCAAAATGTTAAACCAGTCCAGTAGCTGCTTGTTCAATAAATTGTGAAGAAAATGGCGACACGTTCTCAGAACCTTCAGTGGCACCTTCAAAACCAAAGGCCTGCACTGTACAATGACAGAGAAGAGCAAATTCTCATGTTTGTGACATTGGTGACTCATACAAGCCATTGATTAGAAAATGTGTTGCGACTTGAAATTCATTTTTTGAATGGAAATCCTCACTGGAAAAAACAATCCACCATTTAATAGCTGTTCTCTTTTGTTGCCATGGAGTTGTAGGTGAGTTTTTGGGCACTTTAAGCACTCTCTTGAAATTGTGAACAATAGTCAACAAAACATTATTACCATAATGGCTGTTATCAAAAACTGCTGTTGAATAATGTTAAACTTTCTTCTTTGTGTTGTTTTTCACAGGATCTAAAAAAGCCCTTTGACAAAGCGTGGAAGGACTACGAAACAAAAGTGTAAGAAACAAATCATGCTGTGTCTAATTAACAGCTCTATTATGTAGATGTTCAAAAAGACGAATAATGGTTTTGTTTAATTGGTTGAAATTGTGCAACTTGTATATGTAATGCTTGAAACCTTATGATTACAGTCATCATTAGTAGTAATTTACAGTTTTATTTTGTATCTGTTTTATATCTGTGAGGCAATGTGTTACGTTGAAAAGTGCAGTGTATGTCATGTCTGTGTCTCACTTGTCTTGACTAACCACTCTCCCCCTCTAACCTCCCCCTGTATTTATCTGTCAACACATTCCTGATAATGTGAATAACCTTCCCTGACTTTTGCCAGTCCACCTCCACACTGACACTCCATTGTGATTGTGCATGCAAAGTACACATGACTTTTTATAGCATTTTCATATATCTTACAAGCTGCAAAGGACATTCTTTACTGAAAGGGTAATACATCTTCTCTCCAAACCGTTTTGATCAGACAGTACAGACTTTGTACTGGTGTCGAGAGTTCAGCCGGATGTGACTGTTTTTCTCCATCCCAACTTATTCTTATGGTTTGACTCTGTTGATGGCAAACTGGGGCCATCAACAGAGTCCAGTTTTCTGCCTGATTGGAAAATCACCCAAACTTATCTTGCCGCTCTTCTATATCAGTGATCCTCTAGCTGTCTCAGATCTCTCTGCTGTCTCCTGTCACACCACCAGCGAGAGATGAAATTATTCAGTTTTTAAAACAGTATTGATATCTGATTTCCCTCATTTGATTTGAGAGCTATCTGCATCTGACACCTGAGTTTCACTTATGTTTTTTCAGTCTACAGATTGGAGATCATCTCACTTTGAATGCTGTTAAAGAAGGGAGTGCTTCATGTTAAATGTAATGACTAAAACCAGACCATTTCTTTTTCACAATTTAAATGCATGGAGAAAAATAAAAAGCCCAGTATCTGTTTTGGTGAATCACTTCCTAAAGTGACAGGACTGAAAGTGAGTGGAATCTCAGCCTCATCATCAGTTGAACAACTGTCAGTTTGGCTTGCAGCCAAACAGCCTGGCTAACATGTGTCTCTCTATTAGCTGCAGCCCTGATGATGCTGTAATGCTGTCAGGGCTGAAGATTCATGTGCTGACAAAAGCCGACAGTGTCCTCACAATGAAATCAAATTTGGCACGTTCACACTGGCTAAATGGCAACTTTACGACCAGAACTAAAAGCTGTCTGAACTTATTGTTGTTGTCCTTCAGATTGTGCTTCTTAGTTTTCAAACCATGACGACCACCTTGGGGGGGAAAAAAAAAACAACATTTTTTTGATTTTCTTATTAAGGAAACCAACTTCAACTGTGTCTTTTCCTACAATTACTCTCAAGGTTTTTTTTTTTTTTTTTTATTTGCAGCCGGCACCAACACCATTAAACAAGCAAACGTCAAGTTAAAGGCAGCATTTGTTCATAGAGCAATGCTACAATACAGAATATTTGAGAACATGCCAAATTTTGTTTATTTCTTGCAGACTGCCCACAAAACAATGAATATTAATGATACAGCTGCAGCTCAATGCAGAGATTTTGGTTTGAAACCCAGACGAGGACAGGGTGTGCAGTAGAATATATAAGTCGACACTATTTTGCATGAGGGACACTAGATTATTTATTATGTGACAGGAAGAAAAGAGAGGAATTCACCTTTCCTGAAGTGGTGTGACATTATGATCACAATTTAAAGAGGAAGAATGTCATAGAAAAAGGAAGTGTTACATAAATGTGCTTATTTGCTTTCTGGGAGAAATTTGACACCAGTCATATTTGTCTGTTTTAATAGTTTTGTGGCCAAGAGAAACTTCCTGCAGCTTTTTCTCCTCTTGGCAAGAAAATGTAGAGTATTTGGTGATTTTTATATCACAACACAATGTTTTAAAATCTGGCTCATGCAGTCACACCATTTTGAGCTTCCCTCTCGTTAATGTTGGAAGGAATTACTCTTTTTGTTTGAAATTTTTTTTTTTACTGCGTGGACAGTTGAACATCAGGGAGTAAATTCTGTCTGGATGCACATGAATCAGGCTGAACAGCTCTCAAACAGCCAGCAGACACTGGCTGCATCTCGCTCCTCCCGTCTCTCTCTGATAGAGAACAAACCACTGCATCCTTTTTGCAGGGAATATGCTGTCAGAAAAACAGCATATAAAAAAAAAAAGAATGCCCTTTTGCATGGACCGATGCATCCCCCTCCTTTTGTGTCGTGTTTTCCTGATTGCCAATGGGAGATACTGGATGCAGAGTAAACAGTGTTTGTGACAAATCAGCCCAGAATAACAACTGTCAGGCAATGCAGCGTGAATCAAAAACCTCCTGTTGCTAATTCATTAGTTTGTGTCCACCTACATCCCAATCCTGACCTTTAATACACTAACTAAACCAATGTTGACATAACCAAATACCTGGTTATAGATATTTGAATCTGAAATCATAACAGCTTCACTCAGTGGATGTGGATGTCAGTTAACTTAAATCCCCCTCACTGGATGACATTTACTGTCTAATTTCCTCCCTGGTTTATCCCTCGTTTACCATCAGTGAGAAATAATAATTTCTCAGCAAATTTAGCGTGTTCACTTGGACTGTGACATAAGTAAAAATTGTGCATCTGAATGGGAAACCTCAGTGTTTAACCATGTGGTGGACACTCTGCCTCCCTATGAAAGAGAATGTAGGTGGGGACACCTGCATAACTCTGTTCTGCAATACCTTTATTGCTGTTGTGACATAGGTGTTGTTATAGTGTTGTTGTCAACAGAAACCAAATGGACTTTCTTGTCCTAGTCATAATAATGCTAGCAATTCCTCGTCTGTCTCTTTGCAGATCAGGAAAACCTCTCTAAAAACACCCTACCACTGTGATGAGTGAGGTGAAATGACACAGATGCACTGAAATTGCTGTTTAACTAAGCAACCGACAGACCGATCAACCAACAGCTAACCCATGACCATTTAATTTGTGAAACCACTGACGCAAGCTCCCCTATAAAACCCTACTTTATACCTGCCAGACAGCGATAGGGCTGATTTTTACACAATGCAATGCTTTTGGTGTGTTTGTGGTCCAGTCATGGATGTGCGGCGTGCTCTTTGACTCTTGTGATCTCACTTTCCACCAGCACCAAGATAGAGAAGGAGAAGAAGGAGCATGCAAGGCAGCATGGGATGATCAGGACAGAAATTAGTGGGGCGGAAATCGCTGAGGAGATGGAGAAGGAGAGGAGATTCTTCCAGTTGCAGATGTGTGAGGTTAGTTAGACTATGAATTCATATATATATATATATCAATACATATAATACATACAAAAAATACTAAATAATTTGCTTCTTACCTAAATAAGTGATGAAAAAAGAAATATATGCAGGAAAAATTTAAAAATTACTCTTACATAACATGTTTGTGGTGTCTGCACCTTTTTCATGCTTTACTTTAATTAAGCTTCACTTCAAAAGCTGCAGTTTTTTCCTTTGAAGTGTCGAGATATGAGATGAAAGGGCTGTATATGTTTAAGATGGAGCCTCTTCCTCCGACTGACCCTGGGCTGACACTGTCTGACTGGATCTGTATTCAATATCTTAACAGTATCTTCTCAAAGTCAACGAGATCAAAATCAAGAAGGGGGTGGACCTGCTGCAGAATCTCATCAAGTACTTCCACGCACAGTGCAAGTAAGACACAATAAGGTTGTTTATTTTAAGGTTTATTTTTTCAGGTTGTTATGTTTATTTTGCTTGGGAAATGGAAGTTGAGGAGATAAAACTTGATGTGCTGTTTAGTTTCTTTCAGGATGGTCTCAAAGCTGTGGACAACCTGAAGCCTTCCATAGAGAAACTGGCCACAGATCTGCACACAGTGAGAACCCTGGCTTCCCTATTTACTTTCCTTTCATTTCATTTCCTACTTCACTCTCACGTTTTTTTCCCCTCTCAGATTCACACATTGTTCCTTCTCTGTTCTTTCTCTCCTTTCCTTGTTTTTCTCCTTTTTTTTTTTCTTTTTTTTTTTTCTTCTTCACAACAGATCAAGCAGGTCCAGGACGAGGAGAGGAAGCAGCTGACTCAGTTACGAGACGTCCTCAAGTCGGCGCTACAGGTGGAGCAGAAAGAGGTAACACACACTAATGTAAACACACACACACAGAGCTAGAGGTCAGAACATGCCAGTAAAGTATCATAAGTTAATTTTCTTCAGTCCTATGTATATACTCTAAAATCAGATTATATATTTCTAAACAATCCTCAATCTCACTATTAACTTTCACCTTGTACCTGTGAAGTTGACAGGCGTGTGCATTCATAAACTCACACACCATTGTGAATCTAACAGTTGTTGGGGTCCATAGTAAGTCCAGCAGCAGATTTTTAATCAAATTTCAGTATTTCCTATTTGTTTCATTCACGCAATTTTTAACAGTTGAATGAACTGACTTCAGCCTTGACCTTAGTGAAATATGCCACAAACTACAGCAGCAGCTCCTAGTCTCACCTGAAGATTGTTTTCTTTCTCTCCTCTGCTGCCTCCATCTTTTGTGAAACAAGTCCAGAAGAGTAAGTGGATTTCTTGGAAAAAAAAAACAAAACAAAAAAAAAAAACCCACATTTTTTCTGCTGTAGTTTGCATCCTGTGCTCATGTTGGTGTCATTTGAGTTGTAGTGTTAAGTGGTTTGTTTTCTATTTTGTTTTTGATCTGTTTTAGATATATGTTTGATAAAATTTGGCATTGCCATGTTTCTGTGTATGATTTGACTTTAGTTTTGCTGTTGAGTTTAAATGACTTGTCTGTGAGAAACTTTTGAGCTGGAGAGCTGCAGTTCTGCTCTTCCAACACTATCCTGTTGGCTCATGTGGGTCTGCTGACCGGCACACACCAATAAAAATCATTAATGCTGAACTCTAGAAGTCATCCTCTCTGTTTCCAGTAGTGTTTACAGACAGGAAATGACTGCTCAAACAAAAATCTTGAACTCTGTTTTTTTTTGAGGTAGCTGTTGTTAAGTTGTATTCAAACCTCAATATCCAAAATAGAAATCCTTTTAGATTTAATGTAGTCTCTTGATACTGCATCTAGGCTCATGATCAAAATGTGAATGATGCATCTTCTGATCATTTCAAAATTACACAAAATGCTTTTGGCTGCTTGCGGTTACAAGCCCCTATTTCAGAGGTGTTAATGCTTTTTTTCTTTTACTTCCCTCGTGTATTTAAACCCATTCAGGCTCACAGCAGCATCCTTCCTACTGTTGTTCATACTTGAGCAACAAATCCTCAGAGGAGCAAAAGAAGCAGAGCGTAAATGAGAGCCACGTGCAGCAACTGCTTTTTGTGTTGCTTGAAGTATTTGTGTAACAGCACTGATTTTTCGTGTGTGTGTGTGTGTGTGTGTGTGTGTGTGTGTGTGTGTGTGTGTGTGTGTGTGTGTGTGTGTGTGTGTGTGTGTGTGTGCACGGGCGCAAAACGCACGGGTGTGTGTTTTCCCAGGATTCACAGGTGCGGCAGAGCACCACCTACAGTCTGCACCAACCACAGGGCAACAAAGAGCACGGCACAGAGCGCAGTGGGTACCTCTACAAGAAAAGTGACGGGTACATTTTTGGTTTTTTTTGGTTTTTTTTTTTAAATTATGTACAAATATCACATGTAGTGAAGTCTTGACAAAATTAGACTGAAAAAAATGATTGTTATTAAATAATATCTCTTTATTTTCTTGATTAATTTATTACATATTGAGTCTATAAAACTATGAAAAATACCCGTTATATTTTCCCAGAGCCTATGGTGACACATTCTAGTATCTTATTTTATACAAGGAGGTTAAGATTACTCTTATTTATGACATTTTTGATTGAGAATTACTCAGGATTTTCAAATTAAACCAGAAAAAAACAGCAAGCCTTTACTTTGGAGAATATAGATACAGACAATGTTTGTTATTTTTGCTTGAAAAAACAACTGGAAATACGAATTGATCAAATTAGCTCTTTAGTTCATTACTCAACTAATCCTTTTATCTTTTTTATTATATAATATATGAATGTGCTGCTGAGCCTGTGAATCTTAACTATTGCATGGGAATCCTTCTTATAACGTGTTCATTTTAAATATTTTATTAAATGCGCCTGCTCTATGAATTCAGAGTTCACTGAGCCACTGAACATGTGACGCACTCATCACTGTCTTCTGTGTGTTGCAGGCTGAGGAAAGTTTGGCAAAAGAGGAAGTGCACGGCAAAGAACGGATACCTCACCATCTCACACGGCACTGTAAGGAAACAGTCAATCCTTTTCCTTGCTTGGCTCTGACAACACAACTGAAAACTAGACGGGGATCAGAGTTGATGCTCTGATTAAAACCTGTGCGCACACACACTTGTGAACTGACCTCAACACATGCTTCATTTACTCTTTGCCTCTTTACTCCCTCTCTTCCTCGCTGGTCATTATATTCACTGATTAGCCGTGAATGCATTAACAGTAAGCAGTAGGAGTCACAGGCAGAGTTCGTAAGTTAGCATTCCTTTGACATTGCTGCCTCAGCTGAGTCTCACTTAACTCCATTTGTTCCCATATAAAGATTTAACTCTGGCCCAGTCAACTCCTCTCACAGTTTGTCTCACACAGAGCATCTTATCAAATGTTTCATTTGGCTCCAGCAGCAGTCAGATAAGGTTAAACACAACACTCTTACTCATCCGTGTTGTTGCTTTTCTTCACCCTCCCTTCCTCTCTGTGTTTCATCTCTTTCACTCTGGCAGGCGAATCGGCCACCGGCTAAACTTAACCTGCTCACCTGCCAGGTGAAACACAATCCTGAAGAGAAGAGGAGCTTTGACCTCATATCACGTAAGTTCATCGCTCTTTTAATCCCTTCTGCTATATTTCTTCTCAATTTTAGTTTTTACTTACTGTTTATGGAATATTTTTTTCCTTTCCTCACTGTGGTTGTTGTACTCAAAAGCCTCATTTTAATTAGCTCTTCTAGGCAGCAGTAGGCCATGACTGGACTTCAAATGCTTAACTATATAGCAAGCAATAGCAAAATGAAGATGAGCTAGTTTTAAAAGAATCTATATTGATAAATCCTGAAAACCTAAATCTAGCATTTAGCTGCAGTCCAAGAGCGTAAAAGTCATGAAACTATTAATTTGCATTTATTTTGTTCATTGATAGTTTCAATAATTAAAAGCAGGTTTGGATGAAAATAATGGTTTATCGCCAAATTTTTCATAGTTTCTGTCACAGAAATGAATCAAATAGCATTTTTGAGGCTCAACACAGACTTTTCCATAAAATACAATTGCTGGTTAATTTGGACAATAACCAATTGAAGGCATCTTGTGGTTGGACTTTGAGGGGTAGTCAATGATCCTTTGTTAAAGTATTAAAGAAGATATACTGGCTTTAAGATGGAAAGGTGAAACTTCGGTCACTTCCTGTTGCGTGGATACAGCAGTGTAAAGATACTTCTGTCTCCCTGGTTATTAGTGGGTGATTCACACCCGAAGACTAAAACAGGAGCAAAAAGAGTTTTTAGTTGTTTTCTGCTCAGGAGTTCACCCTCAGTCTGGCCTGTCATTGGGATATTTTAATGGCTTTCATCTCATCTCCACTGCTCTGTGATTGATGCTCTGCCTCTCTTTCCCCTCCTGCCTCTCTCTCTTCTACTCTGTCTTTCACTTTTCTGTTTTAGATGACAGAACGTATCACTTTCAGGCAGAGGACGACCAGGACTGTCAGATGTAAGTGCTGGTTCCTTCCTTCCCTTTGGTGGCGTGTGTTCAGGCCTGTGTCTAAGTGCATCCTGTTTACCACCTCAACCACTTTCCACACACTTCCTACCTCACACACAGTCAGACGCTCGACCTTGTCTTTACCTCCCACCTCCTGCCTTCAACTCTCACTCCCTCTGTTTTTCCTCTCATTCCTTTCTGCTGTGGCTGCTCCCATCCCCACCTCTCATCTGTCCCTTTTCCCGTCCCTCTACTTTTCTTCCTCCTCTTTCATTATTGTAATTCCTATTTTACTCACACCTCCTGTCCCACTCCCCCTCATCTCATCTCTTGCCTTCCCTCCTACAGCTGGATCTCAGTGCTGCAGAACAGTAAGGAGGAAGCATTGAATCAGGCCTTTAAAGGGGACCAGCATGTTGGCGAGAACAACATTGTGCAGGAGCTGACCAAGGCAATCCTTGGAGAAGTCAAGAGGATGACAGGAAATGACGTGTGCTGCGACTGCGGAGCACCCAGTAAGTGGCAAAGACCATCACCTTACAAAAAAACCTGACAGCACAAAATCAAAACTCATTTTATGATCTTTAAATTATCACCAACAGATTGAGACAGATTAACAGATTTAGAGGCAGGATTTAGTTACTATTTTATCTCACTATGGTTTGAAAGTCATGTTACACACACGACATAGATAAAAATCCATCACAGTGTGATCCAGCACATTGTCTTAACAGTTTTTTGCCAATCGCACAATAATTGCAAATTGAGCAGTTAAGGGTAGAAATGCTTTGAAAAGCTCAGACATCCCACACTTCAAGACGCGAATAGAAACCTAGTTGCAAGAATGCAAGAAAATATCTCAAGTCATGACAACCACGTTTACTTGTTTGTTCTTTTAAGTTTTGATATTTGAGAACGTAGAATTATTGTTTTGACACCAAATTGTGTATTTCAATGTCTGATCATTCAACATCAAAGCACTTTTAAAAATGGTCCTTACTAAGGTTGGATGCTGGGAAAGGAGATCACAGGATTTCCTAACAAACTCTATTTACTATTTCCCAGAAGGAAGACCTGTGGGAATTTTTATCTTGTATGCACATGTTTGTGTTTGTTGTACTTGTTGCATGAATACACAAAGATGCTTCCAAATCCCATGAATAATATCACTTAACTGTTGTTTTTGGCAGCAAGCAGATCAATTTCAGTTGTAACAGTAAAGTCCTTCACATGTCACGGAAAATATTATAAATTTTAACAAATATGTCAGTGTTGATGTTGATGTTTTTCACATGGCAACACAGCAACAGTATCTTCATCAGTTGTTTAAATCTCCTGACATGGAGCTAGAATCATTCAGTTACTAACAGTTATTATCGACGCCTCAACTTTCATTTATGGGGAGAAATCCTGGGAAAAGAGAAACGTCTTACACAAGGCACTTCTCAAGATGGAAAGGATGACTCACTTCCATGGGGTTGAGATCAAAATGCAAGTACATCCTGAAGATCAACAGCCACTTCAAAGACTACAGAGACATACGGTGCCTGTGGCAGGAAATCTGGACCATCACAGACTCCAAAGTCTCAACACAGGTCTGTGATAGTGGCCCCCTCCCTTTCAGACCAGCCAAATGGCTTCTATGTTGTAAAGCCCCGAACAGCACACCTGCCTTGAAAGGCCCGCTACAGCTCAATGAGCAGGCTAACCACAGGCAGCGTGAAGAGACTTCAGTCCAGGGTCAACTCCTGTAAGACTGCAGGACCAGACAACATAAATGGATTAGTACTTGAGGACTGTGCAAGAGACTCTAGACAGGACTCTGTGCCAGGCTGTTGCTCCCAGATGCCTCAAGTCTGCTGCCATCTTACCCATGCTAAGAATTTCCCTCAGCCTCAAATGATTGCTGCTCCATTGCACTGACATCAATTATAATGGAGCGCAATGAATGGCTGTTCCTGCACATCAGCTCCGTCCTCCCCCATCCTTAAAGCCCCGCTCGTCCACTGATGACACAAGTAACATCTGCCCTGCACCTGGCCCTAACGCACCTTTTTAAAACACTGAAACTCATCTCAACAGTAGCTGTTCACAGAGTTCTGCTCGGCAGTCAATACCATCAGACCACAACAGCTGCTGGGGAGGCTGACTGGGCTTCAATACACCTCCTGGAGGACTGCAGTCAGTCAGGACAGGCAACAGAATCTCCAGCACCATCTGAACACACATTGTCAAGTTCACAGGAGGTGGATCTGAGGTGCAACAACAACAACAACCACTTTATGATGACTAAAGAGATGTTTAATTGACCATTAATGGAGCCACTGACCACAGGTTTCACTGAAACACCTCCACGTCCTGCAGAGATTGAGGAAGGACCGATTGTGGTTTTGCTCTCATGTATTTTTAGTTAGTACCATAGCAGTAATGGTAAAGAACTGACTTAAAGAATAAAATAAAATAGAGCCATTATGCACTGCAATTAAAGCAAATTCTAAGATTTTAAAATAAATAAATGGAAATGCTCTGTGGAAGATAAGAAAGTGAAAGATAATAAAATGTTTTATATGCATAATTATGAACTAAGGCATGGAAAACCACTGGTGTAGAACTTTAACTCCCCAATTTGGAAAATGATAAATCTCTTGAAGACTGTATCTCATCTATTGGTGAAGATGTACTGTTTAGAATAAAATCAATATTTCTAAGTCCCACTTTAACATGCTGTATATGACATTCACATATACTCAGACATACTCAGTCTATGTAGGTCAGACTTGCAGCTTGGTTTGGTCACTTTCCTCTGACATTGTCTGCCATGTGATAGTAAACCCTTGAGGCAGTTATTAAATTTCCAGAGCCCACAGCTTTCCAAAAGGAAACATCAAAGTTGGTGCAGCAGAAATAACTTCTTGCTTTACTGCTTTCTGCTCAAGGACGGTGTGTCAGCCATATTCATTTCTCCCTCATGTGTGTTTGCAATTCTCTTCTCTTCTTTAACTTTCTCTCCCCGTCTGTCTCTCAGACCCAACGTGGCTGTCAACGAATCTGGGCATCCTCACCTGTATTGAATGTTCGGGGATCCACAGGGAGCTGGGAGTCCACTACTCCAGGATCCAGTCACTCACTCTGGATGTACTCAGCACCTCAGAGCTCTTGGTAAATCTTTTCTCCTCACTGGATCGATGCTTGCGTCATCCTGTTGTATTGATTTTTCCATAGAAATATTTCTTGAGATTTTAGGCAGGATAAACTTTAAAGAGAGGAGAGGAACAGAGGATTGGTTTAAAATGGGCAAGGAGTAATGAGGAGAATGAGAAAGAAATATAGCAAATCAAGACAGAAAGGTGAAAGTGGGAAGAAGGAAGGTGAATAGCATCACTTTTGACCTCCCTTTTCTTCCTCTCTGAGACCTCTGGAAGTCTCCTCAGTCAGAATAGCTGAGATTTTGTTTGGCCTTTCTAATCACGGTTTGGTTAAGAGATTTACTGCCTGTGGGACGGTCAGGATTAAATGAATTAAATGCTTGCAGTCATGATTGCTTGGTGTTAAGACGTCGTCGCGCTAACCACAATCAAAAGGGTGTTGTGCAGTTTATGAGGCTTCACATACAAATAGTCTACACTGCATATGATAGAGGAGCGAGTTGACTTTTATATTGCTGGATGTGGTGCAGAAAATGGTATACAACCAGTTTTAATTTAAGTGTGTGTGTGTGTGTGTGTGTGTGTGTGTGTGTGTGTGTGTGTGTGCGTGTGCGCGCGCGCGCGTGTGTGTGTGTGTGCTCCACAGCTGGCCAAGAATGTTGGGAATGCAGGATTTAATGAAATCATGGAGGCTTGTTTAAGTGCTGAAAATGTGGTGAAACCCAACCCAAGCAGTGACATGTAAGTCACCCCTCCAACTCTCTCTTCCACACACCACCTCTGTCCCCCCTTGCGCCGATTCTCCTTCTCCCCCACCCACCTCTCACCTTGCCTTACACTCTGCCACAGCCAGCTGACAACTGGTGACACCTTACTGATCAGGTTCATTAGTATGATAGATAACCCTTTTTTTTTTTTTTTTTTTTTTTTTGATTGGCAAAGAAGCGGTTTGATACAACAACTGGGTATAGTTACTGTGCTTACCTGTCATCATATTCTCATCCATCATACTCATACTTTTTTACAAATTCACAGATGGATCACGATGTTAGGACTAACGCATTGCACAGCTGTTCAAATTGCGACCATGTGTCACATGTCTAACAAAGGGTAGGAACAAGTTACAGACATAACAATGAGGAACATTTAGCAGTAGTTGCATTTGCTTTTCTGCACCTGTTTAACACATGGTCATCTTAGCAGGATTTTAAAAAAGAAAGTGAATTTGTTAAAAACACATACGAACATCTAACTCGAATAAAATAGTTCAAACTATTAAATAATTCATCAAAATATCCACTATAGGATGTAATGAACTTCATTTTATTAAACACATTATTTAATGAAGAACATTGTGTTGTGCTTTTTATGTTTTTCCTTCTAATTTAAACTGATAATGAAACTTGATCAAGCACTGAAATCAGTTGATCACAGAAATGTAATAATCAAATTTGTGATCATTTATCAACCAACTTAACTCCACAATCACACGTACATGATATGGTCTAAACTACCAGCTGTAACTGAACACCTCCCTCCTCCCCTTATGTCCAACACCAGGCAGGCGAGGAAAGACTTCATCACTGCCAAATACACAGAGAAGCGTTTTGCCAGGAAGAAGTGTCCTGATTCAACATCACGCCTCCACACGCTGTGCGACGCAGTGAAGGCTCGAGACATTTTCTCCCTCATCCAGGTCTACGCTGAGGGAGTGGACCTCATGGAACCCATACCTCTGGCCAACGGACACGTCAGTACACAAAATACTTCATGATGTTTAAACTTTATCCCAAATATTTTTTTCATCAGGGGTTTTACTTCATAACATTGTCATTAATAAGCACCTTTATGGCTTTTTATCCTTTTTTCCTGCCTCTACTGGCACCTTGTCTTCCCTGGAGCTTCATGCACGTGTTATCTTTTGATTTCAGGAACAAGGAGAGACAGCCCTTCATCTCGCAGTCAGACTGGTGGATAGAACATCTCTTCACATCGTTGACTTCCTCACTCAAAACAGGTCAACAAAGCCATAAAAAAACACAGGGCTGCCATGTATTCATGCTTCACATCTGATATTTTTTACTGTCAGAATACAGGACAAGGTTTGACTTTGTAGAAAATAGACTTTCATTTTGTCTGATTTGGACATAAAATGTAAGAATTACAGGGAATTAACAATTGTAATTGTAATTCAATATAAGAGATGTTTAGTTATTGACAGAGATTATTTAAATTTTTCCTGCTTTTTTCATCTCTATTGAATTTTATGTCTCTTATTCTGTCTGTTATTCCCTTTTCTACAGAGCTGTTTTCTGATTCATCGTTAATGCAAAACTTAATAAATATTTATCTTATTTCTCAACTGCAAAAATAAATCTAGAAAAAAGATTTTCTTCTTGGAGAATATTACATATTCAATACAGGGCAAGACAGTAGAAAATAAGGCTTTATTTTATGCCTCCAGTGTTGTGATTAAAACTTTTCTCTCTGTCTGTGTCCCCTGACAGCTTAAATCTGGATAAGCAGACAGCCAAAGGCAGCACAGCGCTACACTACTGCTGTCTGACTGACAACAGTGAGTGTCTGAAACTGCTTCTGCGGGGGAAGGCCTCCATAGAGATCGGTAAGGAAACACACCGGCAGTGAACAGGATGGCCATGGTGCGTTCACTGTCTGCCTTTTTATTCCTTTTTTCTGTTTCTCTGTCATTTTTTTCTTCACACCTGGTGTCAGTTTCACCATTTATCATAAATCCAACACTGAACTGCTAGTAGTGATTGCAGTGACTGCACCATTAAAACCTAAAACATTATCTTTGCCAATAAAGATTTAATATAATAGCAAAATAAATAAGTAAAAGCATCATGTTTTTTTATGAATACATGAAGAAATGTGTGTTTCAGTTAGTATTATATTCTTGTAATTAAGAGTGTGACCAGAATATCTGATTGTACTATGTGAATTGAAATCTGCAGTGATTAGTCAATTCATTGATAGATTAATGAAAAAAATTAATCAATGTCTAATTTTTTCAAGCAAAAATTGCAATGATTCATGTTTGTGCATTGGTGATATTAATCCTTTAGGATGATTTATACTTCTTTTAACTATGTCTGACAATTAATGCTTGAGTGGAATTTTGAATGCCTTTTTTTACATTGTTATAGCACTACTTTTACTGTTGAGTAGAAGTAGGTCTGTGTACTTCTTCACCACTGTCTCACACAAATTGTCTCACTGCCTCTCATCCTCTCCCTCTCCTATTCACACAAACACCACTTGGTCCAAGTCCTTCAGGTTTAGTTCTCAGACATGTGAGTTTTTCTCAAAGACCATGGCAACTCTTTCTCACTCCACTAATCTTTCTGCTCCGCTCTGACATCAACAACACAGCCAGATAATGGATACATAGAGAAGGAGGCCAGAGAGACCAGAGAGTTGTTCCGTGTGGGAAACGGTCTAATTACACATTTCTCAAGTCACAGTGAGAAGGGATTAAAGAAAATGGGCTGTGTCTTTGTGCTCATGTGGCATGTGGATACAACAGTGATTATATGTTTCTGTTGTTTTCCCTTTAAGCTAATGAAGCCGGAGAGACACCGCTGGATATCGCTCGAAGGCTCAAACACCTACAGTGTGAGGAACTGGTGAGCTTACTATGTTTAAATTTGGCTTATTCCTGCAAACACATCACTCCCCGAGACCATGTCATTCATTTGAATTCGCATTTGTGTGGATTTGTTCGTATGTATAGTTGAGCCAAGCTCTGGCAGGGAAATTCAACGCCCACGTCCACGTTGAGTATGAATGGTGTCTGCAGCATGAAGACTTGGATGAGAGTGATGAAGATCTGGATGAGAAGGTGAGTGACATTTGTGTAAGAATAAATAATGATACAGTTTTTATGAGGATTTCATTGAAAAAGCAGAATTTGGAGAAGTGGGTGAGGAAAACAAGAATAAGAAAATGCATAAAAAAAGAAAATAAGAAGATTGAAGAAAGGAAAAGCTCTCATAGAGGGAAGCAGAGATCTGAAAATATGCATTGCCTTTGATTAATTTTTCAGCAAAACTATAAATGTTTGACAGTTTGGGTAAAATTGGATTTTTATAAGAACTGAGTTTCCCTGGAGCTCAGTTTAGGATATGAAAGGAAATGGTTTGTTAAAGTGTGGTTTGAATGGTCCTGGGCACATTTTTGAGAAAATAATTTTATGACTGACTAAAATTTTTAAGAGTCACCTGCTTTTGAAATATTGCAGGGATTTAACTCATTTACAAATGTGCTGAAACGGCCTTTACATGCGCTGAATTTGTGTTTTTTAGGGGACTATAAAATGTAAAGACATCACCAGTTTATCTGACAGACTGTTCAAAGTGAAGAGGTCAAATCTGATGAGCTGCACATTTATCAAAAATCTCACATTTTTATGCTGTCCCTGTGATGCTCCTCCAGCCCAGCCCCCATCGCAGAGACGAGCGCCCAGTCAGCTGTTACACCCCGAGCAGTAACTCCAACCTGGGCCCTGGAGGCCGCGACGCCATCGGCCTCGTCAAGGACAAACAGCGCACCTACATGCCCAACTTGGTTAACAACGAAACCTATGGCACCATCCTCAACACCAACCCGCCTCAGCCCGCCACTACCTCTGCTCCACCCCTGCCCCCGAGGAACCTGGGTAATGTCAGACACAGCAGCATCAGAGCTATAAGAGTGGAAGGCAAATGTAGACGATAGAAAAACATATACCATCGTCATTTTATGAACATTTAGTTAGTTTATACAAAAGCATAGATGAAAAAGATGCTCACACAATCCAGCAACATCTGATAACTGAAGTCAGACCTCCCTGTCTGTCCTGGGGAAATGATATTTCTGAAATATGTTCTAGAGGAACAACCTTATGGAAGGGAGTCCGATTTTTGACCTGTTGTAACACCACAGATGTCTCTGGGTACGGAAGCAGAGAAAAGTCACATTGCAGACAGATGGCAGAGCTGGGCTGCTTTTCCAGAAAGTTGTTGACCTCTTCACAAGGGGAAGTTGGCCTCGTACATTTAAATGATCTTTAATCTAAAGGGCAGGTTTCATTTTGTGCTGAATAGAAGTGGTTTGGGATACCACATTCAACCAGATGAGAAAGATGTGTTTAAAGTTGTCATATTGTTTTAACAGAGGAAACCATCTAAAAATTTTTTTGATAAGTCTCTTTATGTTCTACTAAAAACATGTAGTTCCTTAGGCTCATTGACTTCTGTCAAGTCTGCCACCATCAGTCTTAAATCACATTAGTGGCTGCCTGGAGCTCTGCCAAGAGTGCGGAGGAAAAACAACCAGCTGTGTTGCCCACCTCACCTCACCGCAGCCCCCAGCCTCCACATTCTGCACATTCCCTCCCCCTGATAAATGTCGCTCTCAATTACACCCAAATGGAAATGACTTCTAAAGTGGATGCTGGTTTTGGCAAAATGCAGAGCATTCTCTCTCCCTTCCCTCTCAATAATCTCCTTTCTCTCTCTCCTCCTCTCTCGCTCTCAGTCCAGTTGTCCAGTCTGGTAGGGATCAGTCAGTCTCCAGTGCCCAGCAGCTGGAAGCCCGGCTCTTTGGACATGATGGGGCGACAGAGGTCGTCCTCAGACCCCCCCAATATGCATCCACCTGTCCCCCCGATAAGACTCACCTCAACTGGAGGTATGGGCGCACCTCCGCCCCTTCTTCCCTCTCAAACTGGACCTTTTTCAGAGTGAAAGTAGACATAGATCCAAAGTTGTTCCTCTGTTAATGTCTGTGGACTGTGTTATTCATGCCTCTGTAAGAAAGTATTCATTGTGTATGATTTTTGTTTATTTATACAGGTTAAATTCAAGAAGTTTGATTTTGCATCATTTTATAATAATGATTGATGATGATTTAACTATACAGCTACTGCTACTATACTGCTTTGTATAAGTATTATGTTGTTGTATTACTGAATAGAGACACCATTTGCTCTCAAAACAGCCTCGATTCTTCATTGCTGGGATTTTACACATGATCAAATAAGATGTTTCCGTCCATATGAGTGCTACTCACTGGATGTTTGTTTTTGTTGTTGTTTTCGCATTTTTGTAAAATGACTCTCGTGATCCCGGATCTGTATGATTTTACTGGCACTGCTGCCACATGACTGGCTGATACTTTCATAAATAAGCAGGTACACAGGTTCCTAATAAAGTGCTCAGTGAGTGTAGTAAATGTAAACAAACATGGAACATGGAAACATCACTGAGAAGACTGAAGACTATGAATGTGTTGTTTTCTTTATTTATAGTTATCTGTATATAACTATATGAAACGCATTGAGGTAATTGAGGTGTGTTAATGTGTGTCTCAGGTCTGTGTCCTCCTCCTGTGGCAAAGATGGAAGCTATGAGCATACAGTCCAAGACAGGCCAGGGGCCGCTGGGGTCCAGAGCAGTGCCGCCTAAATCTCCTGCTGGGTAAGAAACTAAAAAAAACATGCATATCAATATACAACTAACACAGTGTTTCAGATGCGATGCCTGCTGCTTTAAACGAAATGTCAGAAATATGGCCGGAGTGAGTTTAGTGGTGTCGTCAGAGCTTAATTAGCTTAGAGCAGAGGACAACAGATACATGTAATCTAATGCACATACACGGGGACATCATGCATTAGCCTGGGGCTGTGTATCTTGCTGTTGTGAAAGCTTGTCTTGTAACGTGCTGTTTGTTTCCCCAAGAGGAATGAGCCTACATGTCTGCTGTTTAGCTGCTTCATTAGCTTCCAGGCTAAGCTCTGTGTCTGTGTTGAGCCAGACACAGCAGTAATTCTCCTCCACAGTTGCTCTTTTGTCTCTCTCTTTTCTTTTTTTTTTTCTTATCTCTCCAAGGCTGAGAGTGGTGCAATATATCTGGTGTGGCGAGTCTTAGAGAGTTGCATGATTTTCTGTTGGATTTCTCCATATTACTATCACTTTGCTAATGAGGGCGCATTCCTTTTCTTTTTTTTTTTCCAGCAATGATAAAACCTTCAACAGGGGACCTCTAAATCGAACACAGTCGATCGAAAGACCGGGTGAGTAAATAGATAAGTGAGGTGTCAGCTCTGTCTAATCTCTGACGGTCCAGTGTCCAGAAAGAAGTACTATCTGTCAGATCCTGTTTCTTCCGTGGGAACGTGGAGAGTTTAGTTGTCATTGTGATATCATTTCCTCTTCCTGTTCCAGCTAAGGAAGTGCCAGGATCCCCTCAGAACTCGATAGGTCAGTCTCTGCCTCCAGCTCCCATGCCAAGGAAGGCCTACCCTGTGAGTCCTTCATTCTTCTTCACATTATCATCCAGATATTGTGTAAAGTGCTTATTCATTGATACTGTTGTACTGAGTCAATGTCCACTGATTTAACAAGCCATGATTTACTATGTTATTAGTGTGGTGTAATTACCTCCTGTGTAGTCGACCTATTGTCTCAGCGTTTCCAGTGTCTACTTGGGCAGTACATTTCCTTCCCCCAAACAGCTTCATTCACAGTTTTCTCTGGAGAGGCAGTTTGTGTAGCTGTTTTAGGCTTTTTAAGATGGAAGCCAAAGGTTAAGTTGCAACTTTTTTAGCCTACAATGACAAATTACAGTGACATTTATTTTAGTGAGTCAGCCAGTGGAGAACCGTCAGATTATCGCAGCTTCATCGCAGTCTTATAATAGCCTGTGCTGTACCAGGTACATGTCATACTGAATTATAGATAAATCAGTTGTTTTTATGACTCCCAAATAAACCTACATGTAGAGTTTTGACGTCACCCAGAAAAAATGGTGCATTATTCTTATCTTGACTAATTTAAATGTCAGAAAATCACAGGTCTTCAGACTTCTTCTCTCTGTGACACTTTACAATTTAAAAAAACATTGTAGAAGTATTGGAGAAACAAAAGAGATAAAAAGCAGAGGGAAAATCAAAACGTAATTGACCTTGACTGTGTAAAACTTGTCTGTTATGTCTCTCAGAAGCAGAGGCCAAAGCGTGTGAAAGCCATCTACAACTGTGTAGCCGACAACCCGGACGAGCTGACCTTCTCGGAGGGTGAGGTGATCGTGGTGGATGGAGAGGAGGACCAGGAGTGGTGGGTCAGTATCTCTCATGCTGTACAGAGACTCAGTGTGCGAGTGGCGTTTTTTCCAATTTCAGACGCTCGTGTATGAGCCGAGATTAAAGCACAAAGCACTCACAGTTCAATTCATGTCCCGTTCTAAATGTGTGGATGCGCTCCAGTCACCATGGCAACTAAAAGCAAAAAAGCCATGACCTCATTCTGGCCGATACCCCCACCCTCCCTCCCTGCTCCTTCTTGTCCTCCTCCTCTTTTTCCACCCGCTGCTGCTTCCTCTGTGGAACCCCTTGTGTGAACATGGACCAGCTGCAACTTGTTTTCCTCTGAGCCACCTCTGCAGATATGACCGTATTTAGTCTCTCTCTCTACCTCTCTCTCTCTCTCTCTGTCTCTCTCTCTCTGTCTCTGTGTATGGACCCACAGTGCCCCGAGGTACCCACCACACTTCCTCTCTGTTCTGTCCTGCACTCAGACGCGTTATGACTCCTTTTGTCCCTCAGTCATTGAAATGAAAGCACAGTGATGAGGGAGCATGAACGGGATGAGTGTCACTGTGTTGTTTCACTCGAGAGTCAAATTGGTCTCATAACTGGAAAACAGGCCAAGCAGCAAAGTTTCGTTTTCCTATAAAATATTCAAAAAGAGAATCAATAAGAACCCTGGTGTGGTTTCAGTCATATCACAGATCAGACTGGATCAATACTTGATAACACCCCTGCTTATTCTGTTTTTTTTTTTTCTTCTTCAGTGGCTTGTCATGTTTCGCTTTCAGCCTTGTACAAAAATTGTTGGAGCAGAAACATGTCCTAGCTTTTTCTTTTCCAGGTATAGAGGATGTTTAAGATTACTTAAGTGGACATAATAAGCACTGTCTTCTTTTAAGGTAATATAATATAGGAAAGCCATTTTAAATGTATTACTGGGATAGTTATTGTGATGTAGCCTCTTTTTGTAGGTTCAGTCTGTTTCTTTTAGATGGTGTTTAGCGGAGTAGATGTTCTCCCTGATCTCCCAGTTCAATTCAATTTTGATTCAGAAAGTTTTGATTTGAGTCCTCAAATTTGACTTAAATCAGATAGATACCAGTTTTGCAAAAATACAGTCATTCATGACTCAATTATTTTAAATCTCACAAGTAAACAGGTGTTATATGTGTTATGTGTAATAAGTCAATTTTACTTTTGTGCAGTTAAGTGACATTTTTCACTTAACTGCACAATTTATAGTCTTTATTAATCAAATATACAGATATTAACAAATCTAATTTGAAATTTAAAGGATCAAAATAGAAGCACTCAATGAAAAATCACAATTAATTGGACACATTTTTCAGGTAGTGCCACTAATTACTTGTTTTTGTGCTTTAGATGACTTAGTTTGGTAAGAACATTCACATGTATTGTGTCTTTGTGAAATTACATCCAAACAAAATAACTAAGACTGGCCACTAGTCTGAAAATATTTTGGGATGTAGCTGCCATTTATTATCGTCTGACCTTGCCTCTGACTTTCCTCTTCACAGCTGGGCCATATCGAAGGTGAACCAATGAGAAGAGGAGCCTTCCCGGTTACATTTGTACACTTCATCGCTGACTAAAAAGTCACTCTGGGTCTCAGGAAGTGTCCCAAGATACAGCGTCACTCCTTCACTCTTTGCCCATCGTCCCAATGCTTTGTTGTCAACATCATCATCATCATCATCACTGGCATCATCGGTGTGCTTGTTGAAGTGCCGCTGCTGTATTGTCACCTCAGCTGCAACTTTGTGTGGTTGTCGTCATGGCAACTATAGCAGACTCGCGCCAGAAAGTCTGTGTCATCAAGGACTCATGGGGCCTGTATGTGATTTTAATGCTTGCTGTTTGTTTGTGATGCTGATTCTTAAGATTTAAAAAAAAACAAAACAAAAAAAAAAACGATGATTGTAGTGAATGACCTCTCGCAATAAATGCACTTTGTCTTTATCCTTGTTACAACATAAGACAACACATGACACAATGAAGGTTGTATGTACAGTATTCATTTCTCCCTTTTTCTGTTCAGTTGCAATGTACAAACTGTTCTTGAAGTGATAATACTGAAAGACTACAGCAATGTATTTTAACTTACTAACAACTACAAAGGTGAACGTGGTCAACGTGATCACACACACACCCCAACCCCCCCCCCAACCCCCGGTGCATGAGCCTACCCGCTTCTAGGTGGAACTTTTCAACTCTGTGGTAACCCTCCTGCATGGAGGTTTTTCCAATGGTGCTAAATTAACCCCAGAATATGCTAGAAGCTGCACTCCCTGTCCCCGTTTCAAAGACAGACCGACATTGAAAGGGGGGAGGCTGCATGTAAAAATAGCCTTCGACCCATCACACCTGGGAGAACCTGGTGTGTGTGTGTGTGTGTGTGTGTGTGTGTGTGTGTGTGTGTGTGTGTGTGTGTGTGTGGGGGGGGGGGGGGGGGGGGTAATAGAGCTGCAAATGAATTCAATGTCATGCTTCTCCCATGAATGCTTTTCCACACACATGCACCTCTGCCTGTACTATTTTAGGATAATATTCAGCAGCACACAAGTTCTTCCTCCTGCACTGTTTTAGGTCAAATGATGACACTGACTGGAGCTGCAGCAGTCAGTAATTAAGTTCATGTCGAGTCTGACACCTCAGGCTGTCTTCACCTGTCATCTGCCTTATTAGAGGAATAGGAAGTGTCTGTGAGGGTGTCTTTGTGTGTGTGCATGTCTTGTCTGCACAGAATAAGCTGACAATAACAGATTATTGAAGTAAAAGGAAATTAAATAAGTGTGGGAATGTGATGAAGGGTGGGAGTTAGCTGTAACTTTTGTTGCTTCCTTGCTGTTCAGAGCAAGCTGACAGGCTGATTTTGTTTCTGTTCACAAATGAGCTAAATTAAGTCTCTTGTCTTTGACACTCTCTTCACAGCCAGTCAGAGAGAAAAAAAAATCCTTCATACAACTTAAGCTTTTCATATTTGTACATTTCTGGGGTTCCGTTATGTAGAAAGATGAGTTTATCTAAAGTGTTATGAAATAAATATAAAACATACAATGTAATTAACTTCATTTTGGTTGCAGAGCAACTTTCATTCTGTTCATAATGTTGATATTGAGACATTTAACCTGAAACCAGAGCCTTCCATGGATTTGTGAATGACAATAATAAGAAGAGAACCATGTGAATCTCACACTTTCTTCATCGTGTTGAATATTAACTCACTGGAAAGAGGAGGATTTAATAATCTATTCGTGTAAATAGATTTGGTTTTGTTTTGTTGATATTTAAATGTTAAAAAAGGAGCAGAGTTAACCTGGGCAAGAAATGTCTTAATGCACTGTTGTGAGGAGCAGTTACAGATATGACCTCAGCTGGACCTATATGTGTGTGTGTGTGCTGAAAACACAAACGTTCACACACCACAGGGAAAATAAACTCAAGTTCATTCTCTTTAACTGTCTGTGGATCACTGCATCGACTCTTAACTATTGTGCAAGAAAATGGGAAAATGAAACTGGAATAATAAAATATGAAACAATACAAGTTGTCGTTCTGTTCCTTAATAGTAATTATCAATATGATCGATTTGTATGGTGGTTCAGTTTTAAGAAGAGCTAATGACCTTCACTTAAAAAATACATTATTTCACTGGTGTGATGCTTTTCAGAATAAGTCACATGTATTAAGAGCGCCCTCTGATGGGCAGTAATTCACTGTCTGCATCAACTTTTCATGATAGACTGGAGTGAGAGAACATGCATTGTGCTGTGGTTTATCACTGAGGGACAAAACTGCAGCAATTCTTGATTAAAAGACAACACTGATATAAAAAGGAAAAAATTACACTTTAATCAGTAAAATACTTATCAAAAACAATGTTAATCCTCTCTTTTATCGTACCAGATTAAAATTCTTTCTTTGCCTTATAGTCACATTTTTAACTGAATCTTAAATAGAGGAGGGTGAAAAAGAGTTCAGGGAGAGGTGGGAGTTAGTAATATGTACAAGCTGAAGTCAAGTTAGTACCACAAATATGTTTTTTTTACTCCAAAATCTTTCTCATGCCACTTACTATTTTAGCCAATTAAAATTTATCTGGTGTCAGCAAATCTAATGACCTGAATGTATATTTAATCACTACATAAAAGCTGAAGGTGAAGATGAAATAAAACAAGCTACATCAAGTTTTTGGTAACAATGAATTTGCTGAGTAAAGAAACTTTACACAGGAGAAAATAAAGTAAAAACACTCATTAAAAATGTGTAAGAAAAAAAGTAAGATTCCTCTCATATAAATTCCTCTCAAATAAAAGTTAAAGCCTTTTTTATAACGTACCTTCCAGTCAAATAGTGACTGCTATTGTACCAATACTGTTTTTCCAAAACAAAACACACAAGGACACACAAAGAGATTTCTAAACCTCAACAGGGATCTGGGTGGTTTCCACACGAAGAGAACCAAACTGTGTGCATGTCTTCAAATCTGTGTACCGTGTTGTTTATCCACTGATTAACATGTCCCATGAAGTACCATATGCTGACACAGCTGGGTGGAGATGGGTGGGAAAATCATGATTTTGTGCCATTATTTATACTGAAGGGATTCATTTACATCACACTGCTAAAATCTGTGCATTGTCTTCCAAAGGTTGTTTTTGTTTTTCATGCAACCATTTCCCTCCCTTCTAAACTTTATTTTGTTTTGAAAGGTCAAAGAAACGCGTGAAGTAAAGGAAACTAATTCCAGGGGAAATGATTCAGAAAAATTCACAGTAGTTCTGTCTCGAATGGAGAATAGTGGGAAGATGATCGTACCAAACACATACCGGGCAAGATGACACAGTGCTGTTAACACGATGGCTTGAATCATGTCTTCCTGTAAACTAACGTGGAACATCAGAGCAGAATTGCCCTCTAACTGACCTCTGTGAAAGATAGATTGAAAAAAAAAAGCCTCTAAACAGATCTCAGCTCCTGTCCAACTCGTTGGCCTTCAGGACTTGTCTGATGTCAGAGCGCAGTCAAAAGAAGCCGACAGCACTTTGCAGATGGACTGAGCCTGCTCCTGTTCAGATACATAACACAGAAGGAGAGGGAAATATTGTTATGTAGATTTTTTTGTATTCTAAGTCTTCATCTTTATTGTTCTTGTCCCTAATCATTTAAAACTTTGCCACACTCACCGAGCTGCTGCACTGGTACACCCAAATGCTGCATTCCTCTTGTTCTGGATCGGTGGTTTTGAGAGCCAGGAGGTTCTTCCCTGCACCAAGGCCATCGTCGTAACACAGCATGCGCACTATCAGGTACAGAGGGTGGCGATGCAGCACATCCTGGCCATGGGGAAACATTTTATTACTGCCACCTCAAACCAAGCATACGTTTTTTGAACTGTGCTAAGTGGTCAAGACAGAAAATCATATTCCAAATCCCTCTTGACACTAATCTTTTAGTGTAGCACTGGACCAAAGAAATCTCAGCTCACACACTGCATTAGTGCATAGACTGGAGGGTAAGTCAGGGGAATTGATGAAATGGCTGGGTCAGCAGCTTTATGCACAACATTGTCAAAAATATGAACTGATGCTGATTTTCATAAGCCTTGCTGTTTGGCTTTATTGATGACCCCACAATACTGCAGAGTCTAATCAATGCACATTCAATCTCATACACAATATATCATTTGTCTGTTGCCCTTCTACTCACACACTGGTCCAATGAGGCCACTTTGACGCCGTACTTGGACACTCCCAGAACCATGTCCTCATCTTCCGGCACGAAGGGCAGCTTTCCATCTTGCTGTGAGAAGGAACAGGATATTTATAGCGTCTTCTCTCCCTACTTTAAGTGTGTCCCTGTCTTTCTCCAGCTTCTTACCTGAGCAGCATCAATATAGTTGATGAGGTCCAGAGGCTCCTGGAGGGTCTTGCTCATGTTAAACTGTAACTTCTCAATGGCTCCCACATACTTCACCCGGAATTCGGCACAAGTATCAGATGTACTGTTACCTGATGTCAAGCAATCGGGAGGTTAAAGAAGAAGAGGGGATAACAGAAGAAGAAGGGATAGTGTAGATTAAATTTTTTGACTCTCATGAGTTTTTCAACTGACCTGAGCTCTTGGTGGAGTCTGTATCAAGGCTGGCGACGGTGCTCGATCTGGAGAGTCCTCCCAAACTGGAGTCCACAGACTGCACAGACCAAAGCATGACAAGGTGTTAGTGGAGAGGACACAAGTGATTCCCTGTGTATGTGTGCGTGTAACCGTACCTTGCTTTTGGTGCTGATCTCACTGCTCTGTGAGCTGCTGCTGCTGTGGCGCTTTTTGACTTTCCGGAACATCCTTCACCATGACGACAGCCTCCAGCCCCCCAGCCCCGCCCAACCTGGATCACCACGGACCACAGTGTTAAAACACAGGGCGCGACCGCCGTTTCAAGTCTCAACAGAGACAATGAATAATTGAACACAGTGTAGTCTAAATATTTAATAATGGCTAAATGAGAGTGTAGACCTTTAACTACATAGTATTTTAAGCCATTCTTTACTATGTTCTAAACATTTCTGTGACAGCTACACAGCCATTCACATTATATAAATTAGGAGTGTTAGTTCATTTTATTTACCCCAAATATATTTTTGTGTTAAATCTAAATAAACCAAATATGATTAAAAAAGAAAAAAAAAAAGATATCAGTGTTACTTTAAAATCCCAGAGTAAAACAGGTGTCTCTAACTTCACTTTGTTTGCAGTTACTGGGATTTTGAGTCAAAAAAGAAAAAGCCTGAGATACCTGACCCAGCCGAGACAGACCTGCTGCTCATGGGCCAGTGAGTCCTGCCTCTCTTCCATATGGTCAACTGTCTATATTAAATCTATTCTAGATGCTGTGTTGGTATTTTTTGCACCATTATCTGAGACAAATTGTTCTGTTTGTACAATGCTGGTCACATAAAGTTATGTTTGATTATATTCAAGAGCATGAATGTGTCATTTGATGCTTTTGTATGTGTCCTATTATTAGTTTCCATCTGGATCACTGTGATCCAGAGAAGTTTCATTTAAATAAACCAAAGATGATTGAAAAAAAAAAAAAAAAGTGTTACTTTAAACTCCCAGAGTAAATTTAGTGTCTCTAACTTCACTGTGTTTGCAGTTATTGGGCCATAAAGTGAGTTTAAAAAAAAAAAAAAAAAAGAAGCATGTTTTACTTTCAGTTTCAAATTACGATACTTTTCATTTTTTAGGAGTATCTCGAATTAGATTTTTTTTAATTATTAAAAACGATTTTATCTTTTCATTTACCAGCTTCAACAGCCAGCTGATGCAGTAAAAAGTGGGTAAAATAACTGTATATCACCTTAACAAAACAACAATACACCTGACTTGGCATTGTAATATCTGGTATATCTGTGCTGTTCACAACACTGACTGAATATTTAAGGTTCGTCAGAGTAACGGGTTCAATTTTAAGGTTGTAGTTTAGGTTGAGAAGCTGTTAATGAAGTCAAGTGTTAAAAAGCTGCAGTCAAAGCGAGAACCTGTTTATCTGTTGCACCTGCTGCTGTTCAACTCCATCCACCTCTATCGTGTCAGAGTCTAGTGATGGAGGCTGTGTCAGTACCACGGGCCCACGACCACGATGATGAAAGAAATTACATTAAAGCCCCCGTGAGGGAAACGAAACACCGATTCACCAGATCCAACAGGCGACGTGTGATAATGTATCTAGTTATCTAACCACACCTGTTCGACAGAAGAAGAAGAAGAAAACCCTGCTTTATGAGTAGAAACTCACATCCTTGAAAAGAAAACGCAAACCGTCCAACTCCACCTTAAATGTCCCCCACCGCATTCATTTTCACACTCTAGTGGAAACCCGACGACTTTCACAGGGGGGTGTGGGGGGTGTGGGTTGTCAGACACACACACAACGTATTAAGTGTCATACCTGTTTGGACTGTGACCAATGTGGCTTAATATCCAGTTTAAAGTTAATTTTCCTTCAAACGCGGTTTTCTGTTTACCTACAGTTTGACTCTGCAGCTTCGCGTTGAGTTTCACAGCCTACACCCAACACCACTTAAAGGAGACGCAACCAAATAGTCACCCCCCCCCCCCTCCAAAGAAAAGAGAAAAAGTAGCTCTAAATTTAAATATTAAGCCGAACAGCGTGTGGGTGATGTTCATTGTAATGCCAGGCTGCTACTAAGTAACTTTCATATCGTTGTGTCCACTACATCTTATTTAACGTTTGAATTCGTTATACAGCAAAATCAGACCAACGTCTCTTTCCGGAACCATTGCCGACGATCTGGTTTCACGTCGGCAGTGTTTTGGAACACCACCGGAAGTGTGGCGTTTTTGATCTCATTCATTCAACAAGCTGTGCAGTTAATGACTGAATTTATTGTATTTATTTTATTTTATTTTAAATTTTTTTTACGTTTTTAAATTTGCCTGCTAAATTCAGCAAAACATGGCTACAAAGCGTAAATTAGAGGTGATTGTTCCTGCAGAGGAGAGTGACCAGCTTCTTATTCGTCCGCTGTGAGTGGATTTTTTAAAAAATGTATTAATAGATAATTCCCATTTTGAGGGACTGTTTCTAAGCGGAACCAAAATAACAACAAATAAACGTAATAATTATATTTTCTCATGTACAGGGGTGCTGGTCAGGAGGTCGGGAGGTCATGCATCATCTTGGAGTTCAAAGGAAGGAAAATTATGGTGCAATATTTTCGTCTCGACTCTGTGCTAACATATTGGCTTCAAAGCCGAACCGATTAGTCGATTAATCAGTCGAGTAATCGGGGAACCTTTCGTGTTTTTGTTGTGTTGAGTGAAACGCGTCGGACACAATTTTTGTTGCGGATTCTGGTTTTAAGTTTTTAAAATATCATTGATTTAATTTATGTCAATATTATTTCAATTAAGTTACTGAATATCAGTCATCATAAGATGAAAACACAGCACGTAGCTTTGTGTTCTTACTTTGTGCAGAGTGCATTTATTGTGCATTTTATTGTTATTTTATCATGTTGTGTATTAATTCCATGTACACATTATGATCTAATTTATGCTATAATATATTATATAATTTATCCCAGGTGAAATAAAGTAATACTTGTGTTTTCACAGCTGGACTGTGGCATCCACCCTGGCTTGGAGGGAATGGATGCTCTCCCCTACATAGACTTGATTGACCCAGCTGAGATAGACCTGCTGCTCATCAGCCAGTGAGTCCTCCCTCCTCTCTTCCGTCAACTGTCTATATTAAATAAATATATATAGACAGTTGACACAAATTGTTCTATTTGTACAATGCTGGTCACATTAAGTTATTTTGATTATATTCAAGAACAGGAATGTGTCATTTGATGCTGTTGTATGTGTCCTCTAATTAGTTTCCATCTGGATCACTGTGGAGCTCTGCCCTGGTTTCTCCAGAAGACCAGCTTTAAAGGCAGGACGTTCATGACCCATGCCACCAAGGCTATCTACCGCTGGCTACTGTCGGATTACGTTAAAGTCAGGTAGAAGCACAATTGCTTATCTCATCAGGAAGCACTCCACTATGATGAATTATGATGTAACTTGTTGTTATGTACTGCAGCAACATTTCTGCAGACGACATGCTGTACACTGAGACAGACCTAGAGGAGAGCATGGATAAGATTGAGACCATCAACTTCCACGAGGTCAAAGAGGTTGCTGGTATCAAGTTCTGGTGTTACCACGCTGGTCATGTGCTGGGAGCTGCCATGTTCATGATCGAAATAGCTGGAGTCAAGGTAAAAACCTCAACAATTACAGGACATCGCACTTTGTTTTATTTTCTGTTTCTGCATGGAAACCAGTTTCTGATATGCTCTTATATAATCTTTCTCTCTAAAGCTGCTGTACACAGGAGACTTCTCCCGACAAGAAGACAGGCATCTGATGGCAGCTGAGATTCCCAGCGTCAAACCCGACATCTTAATCATTGTATGCAGTGTTTAAATTTTATGATTCACATGAAACATTATTTTTTTAATGAGACTCCTGATGACTAAATACATTTTATTTCTGAAGGAGTCAACTTATGGCACCCACATCCATGAAAAGAGGGAGGAACGTGAAGCTCGGTTTTGTAATACAGTGCATGACATCGTCAACAGAGAAGGTCGCTGTTTAATCCCTGTGTTTGCCCTGGGACGGGCCCAAGAACTGCTGCTTATCCTGGGTGAGAAATCATGTGCTACTTCCTGCTCTTGATATTGTCTATAAATATTTTAATATCACCAAAATTCAACAACACTGTTGGCCCCAGTACTATAATTGTAATAATAATAATAAAAATCATAATAATTTTATGACCTGAGGAGATATGTTTTTGGGTTATCTGTCCATTCTGTCTTTTCCCATTGTTGTTGGAATAAAGGATGAACTGATTAGATTTACTAATCACTAATTACACACTAATTTTACTCAATTTAATATAATTAAGTAGATTAGTTGTATTTAATGAATCAAACTGTGAGTAATAAATATAGGCAGCACATTTCAATTAAATATGTTAAGAATAATTAATTAAAAATTGAGGACATTAAATCAATTTGTATTTCATAAATTCAGTTATTCTAAGTAAAGTAATACATTTAATGAATATAGCAATAATATATTTAAGTCAATTTTTTTTATCAAAAATGATCTCAATTTGATTTAATTTATTGAGTGAATTTAATCAGAAAATGTAATATATATAATACCTTTTATTAAATTCCTTCAAATTCTTCAGAATATTCTGCAGTAACTGTCTGGATAGACATGGATATAAACTGCAACCTGACTGGTTGGAGACATTCAGTTACAGATGGCAATTTCACTTTTTTAAGTTTTATTTTTTGCGTTTATTTCTTTATTTCTTTATCAGTCAGGATTCTGTGAGGTGTTTTGTTCCCCTCTAGATGAATATTGGCAGAACCACCCAGAGCTCCACGACATTCCCATCTACTATGCTTCATCCCTGGCCAAGAAGTGCATGGCTGTGTACCAGACCTATGTCAACGCAATGAATGACAAGATCCGCAAGGCCATAAATATCAACAACCCTTTTGTCTTCAAGCACATCAGCAACCTTAAGGTAGAGAGCTCCACAATTGCAGCCACCCAAGCTGTTATTATGTTCAGTATCTTTGGTAACTTTGCTGTTTTTGTTCTTTCCAGAGCATGGATCATTTTGATGACATTGGTCCCAGTGTAGTGATGGCATCTCCTGGTATGATGCAGAGCGGGCTCTCCAGAGAGCTTTTTGAAAGCTGGTGCACTGATAAGAGGAACGGAGTCATCATTGCTGGGTACTGTGTGGAGGGCACCCTCGCCAAGGTCAGAGCACATCTGCAGGATAGACGTGTACACAACTTTTTCAGCAAAGTGTGAAGTGTTATTTTGGGTTAATAGTAGACAGATTGATCTAGTTCCATGGATAAAATTGCAGTCATTTACATCAATTTTTACATCAGTTTTTTATGGTCATCTAGTCTGAAATGGGTTTTATCATATTGAAACAGTTTATGTGTAGCAGCTTATTGTGTTATTGGATGCTCCCTGCAGCACATTATGTCTGAGCCGGAGGAGATCACCACAATGTCGGGGCAGAAGCTACAGCTGAAGATGTCAGTGGACTACATCTCCTTCTCTGCCCACACAGACTACCAGCAGACCAGCGAGTTCATCAGGGCGCTCAAACCACCACATGTGGTAGGATGGAAAAAAAAAAAATCATATTCAAGTTTTTTTTTTTTCAGCTGTAAATATAAACGACACTTTAACCTTTCATGGCTGTAAATTGAGCTCTGCATGTTTATTCTCAGATCCTGGTCCATGGGGAGCAGAATGAGATGGCCCGGCTGAAGGCTGCTCTGATCAGGGAGTATGAGGATAACGACCAGGTTCACATCGAAGTCCACAACCCCCGCAACACGGAAGCTGTCACCCTCAACTTCAGAGGAGAGAAACTTGCCAAGGTCAGCAGACTGCCTTGTTTGTCCTCTTTTAATCAGCTTTACAAGGCTTGTAACCAAAAAGGTTGCTAAGTTGTGGTTATTACATGCATTAGGTGACACTATATGTTATTCATGTTAACGCATAAATTCACCCTTGAACATGACACAAAGACAGTTGCATCTAACTTAACTTTGCCCCTGCTCTCAGGTGATGGGCTCTCTGGCTGATAAGAAGTGTGCTCAGGGTCAGAGGGTGTCAGGCATACTGGTGAAGAAGAATTTCAACTACCACATCCTCAATCCCTCAGACCTATCCAGTAAGTAACTTTCATTTCTCCCAGATTTCCAACCTGAGCCTCAGGGCCACACGAGCGCTTATAGTAGTGTTAATGCCCACAGGTTCAGGTATATCGAGGATGGCTTTCCATCGCTTCTTGAAATCAGCTACAGAGAAGATGGGCTGGTCTGAATCTGTTACAGATCTGCACAGCACAACGGTCTCCCTTATCAGTTGATGCATGCTGCTGTGAGCTGATGTGTCTGTTTTGCAGCTTACACAGAGCTGTCGATGAGTACGGTGAAACAGACGCAGGCCATCCCCTTCACTGGACCTTACTCACTGCTCGTCTGCCATCTGAGGAACCTCACTGGTGAGACCAGCCGCGTTAGTGCGCATGCACTGAGTGATCAGCCATTTTACAAAATATGCAAAGTACGATTGTTTTCGGTCTGACAAGATTTGAGTTAATCTCATGTCTTTTTTTCTGTCTCAGGTGATGTGGAAGAGCTGGATGGGACCGAGAAGAACACTCTGAAGGTCTTTAAAAATATCATCCTGATCCATGAGGTTGGCATGGTGCTGCTGGAGGTGAGCAGTCAGAACACTTTAACATTTGACTGTAACATACACAGTGTCAAAATGTAAAGAAATCACAATCAGATCATATATAATGGTTAAGTAGTATTTAAATCGATTGCATTTAGAAGAACAGATACCAAGTTGATGCTTAGTTTGGAGAAGATTGTTTCAAAATAACAAAAAAATACCACAAATCCCAGAGGTAAGAAAGAACCTCTGTTGTTTATAAATGCCTCAATCAACCACCCTTTTCTCCTGTTTCAGTGGATAGCTAATCCTCTGAATGACATGTATGCTGATGCTGTCACCACTGTAGTGCTGGAAGTGCAGTCCAACCCAAAGGCTCAGAAAGGTTGGTTTGTACAACTACGAAAATCTACCTATCTACCTTTTAGTTTTGAATGTTTAGCTCCAAGAATTGTGTAACTCCCTATTCTGCTGTCACTTTAAAAGTCTACTGCATCATGTCTGGTTAACGCCAGATTTACATTTTATGGATTCAGTGATTCACTTTGCTTTTCATTAACAGTCATGGAGACCCAGAGTGCCATCATAGACATGGACGTCTTCCAAACCCGGCTAGAGGTTATGCTGCAGTGAGTGCTACGATATATATACAGTATACACATGCTAACTTCTATATAGCTGTTTTGGACCACAATACAAAATTTAAATAGAAATTAAACCCCTCATATATACAGTTTTTTGTTGACATTGAGTCCCTAGTCTTTATTTGTCTGCTCTCTCCCATGTCTTTAGGGACATGTTTGGAGAGGAATGTGTGGATTTCAGTGACAGTAAAAACATCTCTGTGACAGTAGATGGGAAAACAGTTCACATTTGCTTGGAAACAAGGGTGAGAACCTTTCAGCCTAACACGCAGAGACACAAAATAATGTAGTGCAGTATTGTTTGTAGTTTTACTCTTTCTTGCTGATATTTTCTTCCCTCCTCAGTCGGTGTGCTACGAGGATGAATGCATAGAGGACGACTCTCTGAGAGAGATGGTGGAGCTGGCGGTGCAGCGGCTTTATGACGCCCTCAACCCAGTCATCTGAGAACAGAGACGGGACTGCAGGTCTGCAGACATGTTCAGAACCAGTTACACTGTTTTACCACAGATACAAAAACAAAGAACACGTTTGTCGAAATTGAAAGTTAACAGGCAGCTTGTATTTTTAAGCTAAACCCCTAAAAAAATGTGTTCCTAAGGATCACGGTGACTTGTTGGTCTGATAAATTAGTCTAATGTCCATGTTTCTACACTACCAGGATCTGTAGAGTTTTAGGCTCTTTCTTGTATCACACATACATTTGACAAATCAGTACCAGTGCAGCTGATTGATCTATGTACATTTAATCCAGATCCAAATCATTTGACACTCGCCTAGTCGGGTTTGTTGTAATCAAAGGTCTCTGCAGCCAATTGCACTCCCACCTAGTGAATTCAATCTGAAAAGACTAGATTTGTTTTTTACTAATTAAGAGAACCATTGAGAGCTTATGGCCAGTGACCAGACCATCGTCAGGATAGCTCAATGGTCAAAAGAAGTAAATAAGCTACTGTATGTAGATAGGATTTAAAAAAAAAAAAAAAAAAAAAAAAAGATTTTAGCATTGTTTTTTTCTCTTGCAGGCACTTTTAATTATAATCTATTAAATTAACTGTATTTGGGTGTAAATGCACTGTAGCTTTTGAATGACATGAGTTTGTAAGTAATGTGCACTGATTAGAGACTTGTTTACTTGTAACTTTGATGTGAACTGTGAATTTCTAAATGCACTAAATCTGTGTTCATTGTCTAATGTTCGAACAAAAATGTTTTATAAAAATGTGTTGAGTCGTTCAAGTTTTTCAGCTAATTGATTGAGTTACTTATTTTAAGTCAGTGTTGGTCTTAATGACTAAAAACATTGGTAGCCGCATGCAAAAATAAAATGCAACATTTATTTCACTGCTCTGACAGACATGGATCATAAAGACATTTATTGTTAAATAGCTGGACAATATAACCAAGAAGTTTTAAAATAAATATAACCTAATGCACTTAACTGAGTACAAATGTACAGTTCCCAAATTTTTAACAAGCCCTCTGATCTGATATCCCTTACTTTGCTGTAAATATCTCAAATAGCAATTGACGCTAAAAATAAAGAAATCTGCAAGACAGATGGCTTTAAAAGCCAAGGGAGTTGAACCATAGCACTACGGGGTCAACTCAACCGCTGAATCTTCCTCCATCAGCATCACACACTGTTAAAACACTTGGTGGGGCATTGCTGTCGGGTGTGGAGACACACAGTGATTCCTCTCCAATCAACCGTTGGTTTTACAGAAAAACTAATGTTAAAGTAATTTCACACAACAGGTTGTGGTGTACTTGATTAATGTACTAATTATCTGGAATTATTGTTATAATATATTCAAATGATTCTTTTCAGTTCTGAAATCATTCTCTGGATATAAGCTGCTACATCTCTCTGAATACACCTGTTTAGTCTTTGGTTTGCAGGACAGGGTGATGGTGATCTCTAGGAAACTGAACTGTGTCACGTTAAGCCAAAAGGTGGTGGTGGTGTTTCATGTTTGCTTCCATGTGGAGGCGAAAGTGGGGGTGGGGGGTCACACCAGCCACGTTGCCGCTAGTAGTGTGAAGGCTGGAGAAAATCCAGGTTAATGTATGTCGGTGTCCATTGTCCCAGGCTGGGACAACATCCCCGAGCTTCACCCGAGCTTCAAGCTGATTATTACCCCCACGGTCATGAGCAGCAGCACCCCGAGGCACAATTCCCTCATCCTGTCCATGCTCTCTCCGATCATCGCATTTTGTTTCTCCTTCAGCCTCTCCTCTTTGTGGAATCGGAGCTCTCTTTCTCGCTGCAGCTGATCACTGTAGCGGGACTTGAAAAACTGGTCGAAATCAAAGACGCCTCCCCGGGGGTTCGCGCCCACCACATACCCGCGGCTCCTGGTCTGCTGTCTCGCGGAGCTCCCGGCGCTGTCCTTGGCGGAGGGTCTGGCTGTTGCGGTGAGGTCCGACAGGCTGAGCAGTCCCCGGTCATATTTCTTCCTCAGGGCCTTGTTTCTCAGCACCGCGTAGGCCTCGCTGATCTCGGAGAAACGGACACTGGCCGCATCGCTGCCGGCGTTTCTGTCCGGGTGGTAGACGAAGGACTGCTTGTAGTAGGCTGTTTTTATCTGGGCTTGAGTGGCACTAGGCGACACCTCCAGGATGTCGTAATAGCCTATTTTGGTTTTGTGCAGGGGCACGGATTTTGCCCCTTTTCCGTTGTATTCCCTTATAAACACAAACTGTCCTTGACCCCAACACAGACACCGACTGTAGGGGCCGCAGCTGCGGAAAATCCTGCGAAACCCCTCGCTCCTCCAGCACCGAGGGAGATTTCTTTCTGCAACTTGAATCTGAGTCTCGTTTGAAAGTAAATTTTCTCCAAGGTTACAGTGACGTTCAGAGACGTTTCCCTTAATCCCAACATCGTCATGAGCCTCGAGCGCCGGGGTTGCTGTTGTGTAAATGTCCCGTGAGGCTCCGCCGGCCCTTGCGTCCGCAGCCCTACCGGCTCCCATCAGCCCGCCATCTTGAATGTCACCCGGCTCACACGCGGCCAACAGGGACGAGGCGTGTGTTGCAATTTTACGTGGTATCTTCGGTCTTTCCAGGAGGCCACGGTTGTATATTTGGTGTACAAAGTCATACGCTCCCCCTCCAAAACGCTGCCTGACGTCCGCCATGTTTTTCCGGAAGCGAAGAAGAAAACGGTTCCGCGTTGCTGAGGGACGCGTCACGACGTGCAGCGCCCTCCAGTGGCGAAGAAGAAAACTCCATCACGTCATAATAGATAAATGAAACAAAACCTGGATTTTTGCTTCCGTTTTCAACAGCTTTTTATCAAAATGTTTGATTTCAATTATTTTTTTTATCCTATCTAGTCCCACCAAGTTCTTTCCCAGAAATGTAATATGTATGTAATGTAATAATTTTAATCCGTTTTTTCTCTCGCTAACAAGAAGCCACTTTACAAGGTTATTTACAAAGGGACTAATCAACATACAGCTATTTAAGAGTTAAAATGTGAGTTCCTTAAGTTCTTTACAGTCCATCAGACTTCCCAACCCACAAAACCCCTATCATGTACAAATAATAGCCCTGGCAATACTTCGAAGCATCTGTCTTGGTATTAGCTGAGAGGAGTGTCAGGGATCAAACAGTTAAAAGGTTGACAGTAAGTTCTGAAACCACAAGATATGATTTTGAAACTGAAAAAAAGATTTGTGTCTGAAATAATGTCACACTCTTACAAAGTCAGGAGTGTAATGGCTCATAATCACAGTACATGTCACAGTTGTGGAATTGCCCAATATCAAGCATTGAAGTATTCATTAAAAAGAACTAATATGTCACATTTTTGACCCTTTAATTTAAAATCAATCTAGATTTTCTAACTTCTGCTGATGTAAGTCATAGCATTTTATTGTATAATGCTAAGAGGCTGAATTACTACCTTATAATTTTGACGTCGATTTGTCATTTATTTTTCATATAATTTATTCTGTTATTTATTTTTCAGAATCTACAGTGTAAGAAAAAAAATCATGAAGCGAAGACTTTTATTGTGAAATGTGATAATAGGTTCCTCCCCAACAGGGAGTTCCGTTCACACTGACGGTCAGTTCCTCTTTACAGCTTCATGATGTCTAAGTTCAAAACAGTAACTTGGCCCAAAGTGATTTTATTTGGCGACTCCATCACACAGGTCAGCTCACACATTTTACATCTCACAGCGTGAGAATATGCGTTGTGTTTGCTCCTTCGGTTAGTTAGCATGAGCTGCTAACCTGTTAGCTTCTGTTTTGAATTAATAAAACACTGCTGTTGTGTCTCATTTCAAGTTCTCATTTCAACCCAATGGGTGGGGTGCAGAAATTGCCGACAAATTAGCAAGGTAAGCAACTCCCATTCCTCGAACTATATCTGACTTGTCATTATTTTAGTAGATGTCCAGAGTCATGGGCAAAGTGCCACTTCAGTTATTTTGTATTTTGCATGCAAATCTTGGCCAGCAACCAAACTAATGTCCCTTTGTTTTCCCCTCAGAAAGTGTGATGTTGTGAACAGAGGACTGTCTGGATACAACTCTAGATGGGCCAAGATTGTTCTTCCTCGCCTCATCAACAGCCAGAGCCCAGCAGACAACAACATAGCTGCTGTCACTGTCTTCTTTGGAGCCAATGACTGTGCCCTGGAAGGTACAGACTCAACAGACAGACAAAATCTGAAATGACAATTTAATAAGTCTAGCTTTGATAGTTTTGCTGCAAAATGTCTGGAAGCTTAGATCCCTGTACTTTTTCCTTGTGTAAAAGGGCAGATCCATAGATGCGATGCACATGAAGATTAGTTTACAGTGATGAAACAATTACATGGCGATTAACCATAGTGATGTCAACCAGAAAACATGTCCCTGCTCTATACTACATCCTAATGTCACACAGGATACCCATTTGTCTAGTTCTGTTTTTTAGTATGGAGTGCAACATTGGATGTTAATTGAACTGTGATTTTGAAATGCCATGTTTTTGTAAGATTTTTGTGGACTTCCATTTGCGGTTTATTTTATTATTTTTGTGTGCACCACATCCATTTCCTTTGTAAATTGCATTGTGGGAAAATGGTGTGAAAGAACATTGGAGATTTCACATTTATTGAATGTGTAGTTTATTAATGGACTATACCTGTCAACCAAAAATTAAATTAAATCATAGAATAACTGTCTAGTATGGAATTGAGACACAGTTTGAGGTGAGGAGTTTAAAATATGGAGGCTGTTTACCAGGCAGGGAGGAACAACAACCAGATGCATCATGGGAAATGTAGGTTCCTGAGTTTTTGCAGTTTAGCTGAGGACTTGGTCTTTGCTACTTAGATTTTGAAGACTGGTATTGAAATCTGCCACTGGCAAGTCCCTCAACTTTAAGTGCAACACTGAGTTGTGAGAGTACCATTTTAAATGTTTCCAACACAGAACAGATTTAAAGCTTTAGTAAAATAAAACAGCTCTCTGAGGCAATCCAAAATTACTCTAGTTATGTCATAATATCGGTTCCTGTCTTGCAGATAAAAACCCTCAGCAGCACATCCCTCTGCAGGAGTATTCAGAGAATCTGAAGGAGATAACTGGGCTTCTGACTTCAGCTGGAGTATCAGCAGACAAAATTATCTTCATCACTCCTCCACCCATCCATGAACCAGCCTGGGAGAAGGAGTGCATTTTGAAAGGTAACAAATTCTTCTTTTCTCTACTTCTTGTGTTATTACATACTGTTTTTAGACTCCAGGCCCGAGTGACTCTTTGTCTCTTCCAGGATCTCCTCTCAATCGCCACAACTCTGTAGCGGGGCAGTATGCCCAGGCATGTGTTCAGGCTGCTGGTCAGTGTGGCACAGATGTTCTGGACCTCTGGACACTCATGCAGAAAGATGGACAGGTAAGTACGGTGTGTCAGTACTGGTTGTTGCTACTCCTCACTGTCATTAGATTGAAGGCCTTCTCCAACATTCAGTCATCTCTCACTAATGGCCTATTACATCATTACATTAATTTAATTTAATTCAAGGTATCTGAACCAGCATAAAAATGCTGTCATATGAAAATGTGAGATTTTATATGACACTTTTGTTTTGTGTTTTTTTTGTAGAGATAAATATGTAATTTGAACAACATTGCAAATAGTGCATTGACAGAACATTTTGCAGCAGCTGTGAGTCACTTGTTTCCTTTCATAGTGAATTAAATATTTTGGGGATTAGTTAAACATGACACAATTTCTTTGACTAAACAATGAATAAACTGCTCATAAATAGTCAATAGATTAGTTGCAGACCTAGCTCAGAGCACTTTTCTACTTGGAAAAATAACAAATGTCGTCTGATAAACAGGACTACGCAGTCTTCCTGTCTGATGGATTGCATCTCTCAGAGAAGGGAAACCAATTTGTGTCCCAACACCTTTGGGGGCTGCTGGAGAGACGAGTGGCCAACCTTCCCTTCATCCTGCCCTACTGGGGAGATGTGGACGCCAAGAGCCCCGAGAGCAGCCTCCTCTGTGACCAGTGAAGAAGTTGTTGACATTAGTTGAGAAAAAAATATTCTGGATTGGGCATTTTGTAGAGAGCCTGACACTGGACTGCATTCCTACTAAGAAACATTGAACGCAACCGTGAGTTCTATTTGTTAGGTATGTTCAATACAAGACTATGTATTGATGTTTAAAATGGACAATAAAGATCTTTATTTTGAGATGTGCATAGATAATGCAAACAGGAAACCCCAAAAAAGGAATTTATGGGTATATACGTAAAAGCAAAGAAACATTACGAATATAAACATCATTAGACCATAGGACACTGAGCATCTACTCATTGTGTAACAGTTCACATCCATCCAGCAGAGCATATGTTAGCTATGGTCTTTTTTTTTTTTTTTTATATTGACCAACAGTTAAATAGTTATTCACAATTTCAACGCGATACAGCAGGCAACAGTGGTTAGAAGATATGAGAAATAGGTGCATTAACTCACATTGGCACAAGGACACAAACCTAAGTGAAAAAATAACATTTGAGCACCTTGGGCAGTTTCTTTTGAAATGAAATTCAATATTGTCTGGATTTTTGCTCGTTGTCTTGTCTTTTTGCACAAATAAGAACAGTTAGGCACAACATCTGAAAAGGCACCATTTGTTTCATACAGGGGTTATCCACGCAGGAAAAAAAGTACACAACAAATAAATAACATTTTTTTAAGATTCAACACCTGATCAAATAGAATAAATGTAACGCTGAAAATACTACTGCTCGAGTACATATATAAAACTTAATTCAACTCTTTAGTGATGTGGATAATACTTCAAGTGCATTTATGACACAGATTTATGCCATGTTTCAAATCAAGTTCAGTGTTCACCTGCTTAAATATGTCATACACTTAAACATTAACTTGGTAGGGCAAACCTGGTAGGTTACGTTGCTTCCAAGACAATACATGGTGCAAAAGTCGACACTGATATGCTCCTGCTGGCACTTTTTTTTTTTTTTCTTATGGTCCACAATCTCACCTCATTTTAACAGGACTCACTGGAAACACAGCAGACAGAGCCTTGGAATTAATGCAGTATTGTTTCATCTTTTGTTATTTAAAAAAAGTTGCATAATCATAGACCAACTGTGCCTCTGGGTTATGATGGCCAAGGGTTTCACCTGCCTAACAGAAAGAGGCACAGGATCATTTCACACGGGTACACAAAAATGAAATCAATTTTTTCTGCAATCGTGGGGATTTGACATTATTTTGTACATAGATTCAATCCAAGTTACAGCTGACTAATATCCACATCAGTTGCATGAAATGTTGTCCATACCTCTGTTAAACACTAAATCTGTTGTACAAAACTTGTATGCTATTATCTCTGAACAGTTCCTGTCTGTGATTGGTGATAAGAAAAAAGAAAAAGCGAATGATGCTGCTTGTATTTACATGTTCCCTAAAACACACACATCAGGCTGCATGAACGCACTGGTGTTAATTGTTTACTCTCAGCACTCAGTCTCTTTAGTGTCAATGCAGTCCTGCCTCTTGAGGCGCCGCCGGTCCCTGGATGGCGGGTTCTGTTCTGTCAGATCCTCGTAGGAGGATTTCGTAGCCGACGAGCAGGCTCCTGCGGTTGTGAAATCGTCCGACGGGCCCTCCTCTCCCAGGTGAGAGTCGCTGCTGGTGTCCTCCTGGATGGTGGCCATCCGCAGCCCCCCTGCGCTCTCCGGGTTGGGGCCGTAGCTCGGGCCGGGGGCCGGGGTACTGCTGCTGCTGCTGGAGGCGGGAGGGCCCCCGACCTGGCTCACCTGATGAGGCTGTGGGGGCAGGGAGGAGGGCGCGATCCGGCCGGCGGAGGAGGAGGGAGGCTGAGGAGGCTTGACGATGCGCACGGACGCTGACTCGAGGTTGCTCAGCATTTCTTGGCTCTGAAGAGAAAAAAAATGTGAGACAAGCACATCAAAGTTGCCTGTTTCTGCCTGAGGTGAGATTCATTCCCGTTTTACTACACTGAATGGTCTATTAAAATTAGACCATCATGATCCTTACAGTTTAACATACAGTAGTTTTATTATAGTTACTCTTGAGTCTATTCACAATATATATTTGCAAGAAATTAGTATATTTACAATATACTCAAGAGAAAGTCAATAACTATCTGCTATCTTCATCCCTGCTAACACTCCCAATACCCCCAGTAAAAGTGGGAATGAATAAAAGAAACCTTTCTCAGAGTGGACATTCTGTTTTGTCAGAGTTGACAGTGGCTGCAGTTCATATAAGAGCACCAGGGCCCTGATATCGTCCATACTGACTCGCTGACTTACTGGCGCCCCTAAATGGAATTAAGCCTTCATTAACGTTATTAGTTGTGCTTTTGCTTTTTCTTCTATTACATGTCAAAATGTCTCCTGTGAGAAAAGTCTATAGAGGAATGTTCACTCAGTCTCCCACATGTTCCCAATCAAACCTAAAAAAATGACTCAACACAGTGCAGACAGCCATTACAGAGAAAACAATGGGTTAAAAAAACAAAACAAAAAGGAACAATCACCTGATGGACATTACCCTCGTCTTGTTGTGGCGTTGAACAGCAGCAGATGCAAACTTAAAATGTTGACACACACTGCACCCGATTTCACAAAAGACAACAAGGTGCAACCTGTTTGGTCCTCTCTCTGTTTGAATACTCCTCAAATGCAATCTTGCTTTCTTGAGGTAATTTCTGATCAGATAACGACTCTGCACTAACGTCATCTGTGCAGAGGACACACTTACAGCTATTCAGTCACATTTAAGTGTTTTAGTTTGAAACTCTCAATTTCTCTCTCAAGTCCAAGACAGAGGCGAGTCTTAGGGCTGGAAATGCGCTGCTAGATCAGTGATTACATCAAGGAGAAAGTGACTGCAGGAGTATCCCAAACGTGGGCCACTGACCATGCATTATCATGGACTCAATGGCAATGCATCGCAACACCAAGCCATGGCACACGCACTCACCTATGGCGGGAGCTCTACTACAAACTTCCACCATCTGCTGCAGTTCCAATGAGAATGGAAAGGGCCAAGGCAAAGAGTGATGGATAGGTCATTTGCAGCTTGAACCCAGCAGAGACAGTGAGGCCTTTAAAGATGGACAACCTGGCCTTCAAGTTAGAGCCTTTTCCGTGTGTGTTCTCACCCCTTCAGGTTCGAGACTGTGAGCTGATTTAGCACTACATTTATCAAAACTCTACCGAGGATGATGTTAGAAAACTTGTCATCAGCTTTAGAAGAGTGAATAAAAAAATCTTTGTATATTCCTCATGTCAAAAACATTCTGTTTTTTTGACAAAAAAAAAAAAACAAATTACAAGGGAAAGCATTTCCTAAAGCTCCTGAAAACTTGGTTTCGAATGCTTTAGCCCCCCCCTCAAAAAAAAACAAAAAAAAAAAAACAAAAATCACTTTAACATGTGTATGGATGAGCAGGAACATATAAAATTACAACTAGTTTCTAAGTAAATCACTGTTCAATATGCAAGTTCACAAATTTGATGAGGAAAAGTGAAGCCTCCAGTGAACCTGCACAGATTGAGAGATTGAACTTCACTGTGAAGTCTTGTGTTCAGCAGTTAAAGTTTTGAACAGTTCCTAAATTGGATGAATATTTAAATATAGAGATAAGTGATTGAATTTATATGTGCAAAAACAGTATCAGGCACAATTTATGTAGATTATGAGCCGCAATCAAAGTTAAATCTAAGTGAGACTGTGTGTGAATCAGTCATGACAGAAACAACCCCACCACTTTTAAATCAGATTTTTAATTTAACTATTGTTAAATCCTGATTGGTGAGCAGAATTACCCGACACCTTCTTCCACCAGAGCTCTGCCAAGTCAAACCAGTAAAAAGTGTAGATGTTAAAACTGCGATAAGTAAATTCTTATTTTATTGTTGGTAATATCATCCAATTTATTTTCTTCTCAAGTGGATTATGGCTGAATTGGTGTGTTGTTAGGCCCTAGTTTCATACTGGTGATTTTCATAAATGAGATTCATAAATGGCTCAGATAAAAGGCAAATACCCAATATAAATAATCCTGTACAGTTAAGCTTTATGCTTCTTTTCAAGTTAATGATGTCAGTATTTCAAAAAAGCTTTGGGATTCTATTAGTTTGGTTAGTCTGGCAGCAAAGCAGGTGCACAGGATCATAAATGAGAGGAGAACTTACACTCGGAGGGTAGTAGAAGCACTTTGTGTTTTCCTCATACTGCTGGTCAAGTCGTTTATCCTGCAAATAGATACATAGAAACACGAAGTTTCAAAATTTACTTCACTAACATGAGCTGGTGAAGTGGTAATCTGACTTCAACCAGTGATAAAAAATAAAAAGGAGCAGTTAATGGCACACTGACAACATTATGAACTAGTGAAAATAGATAGCAGTTTCTTACCACACAGTGAACCAGGATACTGAGAGGAATCCAGAAGATAAGCGAAAACACTACGACTGAGCCCACTATGTTGTCAGCCAAGAACTTCCCTGATGGAGTTAAGGTAAGGTTGTACAGACAAGGAAAGACAGACTGGGTTTGTACATGAATCACCTTTGATGAACATCAACAATGTAAAGTATATGTCAAGGCTAATTTTCTAAAAGGTTTTTTAGAAATGTTTCACAGCCTTTCACTTTGCCATAGTTAAAATTTAACAGCAGTCTTATAACCAACTCACCAAATGTGTTAATGTCCAGCTTGTCAATAAAATCCCATAACCTCTCGATCACGTCCTGCACCTGCTTCATGCACTTTCCCTGTTTTCATGAGCCAAGGATGACACAGCCAATTAAAACAAAACCAGTGAACTCATTGTAACTTCATACACTTTCATAAGACCTTTCACAGGTGGACCATGCTAGGATCTGCAAAAAGAGGACTAAATATAATGGAAATATGTAATTATCAGATTGTATCCTGTATGCAGAGCTGACAATTATAAAAGGTTTGGTGACTCACGCTCTCGTCACAGAAGCCCACGGTGCACGGTTTTCCTTTGCGAAGGAAAAGGAAGCTGCCATTGGTCTGGATGAAGGGAGAGCAGGTGCCATCTTTTCCCCTGCAGCACACTTTACAGGAGTCCTCAGTTTCTGGAAACAAGAGGAAAGATTATTTCAAGTGTTATACAAATGCAAAAATATTCTGTCTATGTCTTCCATTGTGTCCACCAGTGAATGTGCACAATTATCTTTGCTTTGTTTTTCAGAATAGAGATGTGTCTTGCAAAAACATGCATCCAATGTAAACTTTCCATGTGGTAAAAATGCAGATGTTTAGCACAGAGATTTAAAACTATAAACTACTACTAAACTACTCTGTTCAGCTGATAAAACAGTGTTTTGGTTTTTCATTAAAACGTGTCCTAGTGTATGGTTTGTTTTGTAGGTTTAGAAGTTGAAAATTTCTTCCTCAAACTCAATTAAACAAAAGACTGAATGTCTAATCCGATAATAATAATAAAAATCTATAATCATATTTGAGTTTATTCACCAGGTCCCATTTTTCCTTTAAATTGTATCTCTACATCTGAATGTTTGGGGAATGTCTCTATGCTCAAGAACCTCAATGCTGCCTTGGAATCTACTGTTTGACAGCTCAGATTGCCAGGATTCATACAATCCACCTGAAGCTTTTATCAGCTATGGGCTCCTGCACAGTTTAAGACAAATTAACATATTTTACCATTGCAGGCGCAGGACTGAAGGTTCTGCTTGGCCTCACAGAAAGGGTTGCACTCTCCTTTGCGACACTGGCCGTTGTCAACACATACAGTGTCGTCAGTTGCGTTTGCAGGTGGTGGACATTCACTGCTCTTGCCTAAGATCATAAAGAATGATTAAAAGATATATTTATTAAATTGTTTTGCTGTAGTATTTTTTAATTTATAAATAAAAAAAGTTGCCCAACACCACAGCAAAAAGCCCTCCTGTTATTGGTGCAGTTCTTGTATTTAACCAGCAGGTGGCGCTCACCTGTACAGGAAGCTATGCCTTTACAGGTAGCGTTAATGGGTTCCTGACACGTTACTCCTGCTATCTCGAACTTGCAGTTTCTACAGCAAGGGCTGTTTCTGTCACTGTGAATAGAACAGGAAAATGTAAATCTATGTTACTGGCAACAAAGATTTTCTAAGCTCAATCAATTAATCTAAAGATCAATCATACATACGCAAACATAACTAATGTTATGTTAGAGTATGTATGTATTTAGACATGGTGTCTGTGTTTCATACATTTTCCTTTAGACAATTGCTTGGATCTCTTACCTGCACTGTGCACCATACTTGAACTTGCAGTCGGATGAGCAGCAGTGGTCATCATTGAGGTGGAGTAGCCCGGGGTCACACTCTTCCCCATCCTCCACTCTGGAGTTCCCACATACCTTACTGTTCCTCTCCTTGAAGCACACAGGAGCCTTGGAACGTAACGTCTTTCCTATGGAGATCTTGCTGCAGTTGGAGAAACGCTTTAGGTGGAAAGGAAAAGAAGAAGGGGTTGGATATTAGCTATCTTAACAGCTCTATACTTACACAAATAGCTGCATGGATAAAATGTACAGTGAAAAGACCAATGAGTGTGAATTTAAAGCCACATTAAAAAAGCTTTATTGCATTTGTATGAATTATTATTGATTCATACTAAAAGGATTTTAAGATCTAAGTTTGAAGATATATTTATATAGTGACACCAGTCAAATGCATATTAGCTGTTCAGGCCAGCAGCGGAGGAGGTACAGTACATTTACTGTCTCATCACACTGAACACCAACTATGACTCACCTTGCAGAGGCAACTCATTTAGAAATGGCATTCGCACCTCATATTACACATTGCGTCATTAACTCAATGTCTAATTTTTATTGACACTGGATCCACACTAATAAGTCTTCATTTTAAAACAATGTTTTAAAATGAAAATGACCTATGCCTGAACAAAGCGTTTTAGCTCCATATTAGTAAAAATAGTCCATACAAAGATGTGTGAAAATGCCTTTTACATGAACATTAATGTACAGGAAATTGTATGCCAGTGTAAATAGGAAGCAGATTGTCTACTCTGCAGCTGGTTTCTTCATTTCAGAAAAGTAACTTAAATGTGACGTATCAGGGTGAGAGGCATCATGAGTGATAATAGCCAATCATGGAACAAATCTGGGTGTTTGCTTCATCTTTTCCAAAGTTCTCAGTTTTTGTCCATCCAGAATAAAACACAGCCCTGGCTTCAGACTAAAATGGGACCAGCAATGTTTCTCAAAGTTTGAGAAGCTTAAAAACTCTGAAGTGATGTATATTAAAACTAGAATTTATTTTTGCGAATGTAGTCTGACTGACAGCACTGACAGTTTGTTATAAACCTAATTATAATCTTCACCTTGTTGTTGACATGATCTCCGCTCACAGCAATAGGGTACATGACAAACTTCCCTCCTTGGTCATCACTGGGAGCACAATAAGGGATGTTGTCAGGGTCGTGCTCAGCTCCAAAGTTATGGCCCAGCTCATGAGTGGTCACCAAATCTGCTTCCTGATGGGACAATTAGGAAGAGAAAAAAAAAAAATAAATTTGATTGTTGTCAGTGTCAGGACTGACTTTTTTCTCAATAGAAAGAAACTAGTATTTATGAGTATTGCACATTATTTCACTGTGTGCATTGTTACATTATAGTTACATTATATAGCATCTCCCAGCTCAAATCAATACTCTAACTTAAACTTAGACTTTAGTGTGGTGCATGCAACACACTGATATTTGAGGTGTGAAAAATGTAACAATACCAACTTTGCAGGGTGACACGTTGCATAACATTCTGGCTGAAATGAGTGCACCCAGTAATTACTTTTGTTAAAGATGATGATTGAGAAATGGTGAAAAACAGACCTTTGTGAGGATGGTTTTGCCATAGTTCTTGGTGCTGGTCAAGCCTGTGTTGAGGTAACTGGGCTTCTTGATAGAGGGAAGTGGGTAGTAAGCTATAAAAATTACAAAGAAAGATGTCAGTACTTGCTCTGCTTGACAACAGGTACAGGTTTCAACATGCAGGCTCTCTCTTTTAATGTTTGACTTCCATTTCTGGCAATCCCCAGATTGGTTCTCATGAGAATCTGCTCAACTACTTTCACATCCCTTGAATTTGGAAGCTTTCGTGCTACATAAACATGGACGGTCTCTAAAACATAACACACACATTTCACTTACATTGTAAAGTAGGTGTTGCATGACAAAGCTGTATATATAGAAAGTACAAGTTAACTTATAAAAACAAGGCCATTTTGCTGCACTCATGGGCTGTGTCCTTACGTTTGGGGCAGAGCCCACCCAGGGCCTGAGCTTTGGAGGGAGCCACGTAGGCCAGCCCCAGTGTACCCTCATCAAAATCCTGGTACGTGAATAGGTGGGCCAGACACACAGTGGAGGCGTTGCCAGCTATGTCTGAGCTGAATTGCTGTGGGACACAAGTAGTACTATTATCTGTCAAGTTTGTGTTTGTATATATTCAAAAATGCAAATAGTAACTGTCACTTAAATTACAATTATGGCATGAAATCTTTTATAAACACATAAATGTTTAGATCATGATCCCTTATTATTAAAGAATTTGTAGAAAGTGAGATATTTTACATTTTCTTATTACTACCTCAAATATCGTTGATATTTTTACACTGGCATTTCTTATTACTTACCAACCAACATATATGCATATACAGATATATCTGTGGTAAGCATTTATGGGCCCTGATTGTGCAGAACATTTTACAGATTTGTGTGAACCCTTTTGATAATTTGAGCCAGATAAATTTCCCCACTGTCTTTTTGACTGCTTTTCCTACCTCCAGAAGTCTCTTCACGTCCCAGATGTCTTTTCCAATAACAGGGCTTTTCTCCATGTTATAGTGGACCCATTTGTTGTCAGTATTATTATGGGGAGGCCTTGTAGGCTCCTTGTTGATGATGATCTGAGAAGAGTGACCAAAGGATTTAAATGCATCTTATTTAAAACCCAATGAAAGCTTATCTATTGCAGTTGAAGTAATCAAACACAAAATACATTATGTGTATTTCTCAAATGACTCCAACATTCAACATAGAAAGGATCATGTGGCCCAGTCAGTTAGTATTATATTTTGGAGCTGGCATTTCAATTTTCCCAATTATATCAGGGTTAAAAGCAACACATTACAAGTTCTTGACTTTAGGGTGAAGTAAATTATAATATAACTCTGAGTAGCTGATTTAATGCATATCTTCTCAGTGAGGAAACCTACGACTCATCGTATGACAAACAGTGTCTCTATTCTTTCATAAAGCCTGTGGAACAAATTAAATTACCCCACAAGGCACACACAAAAGCTTTCAGTTCCTCCTACAGATGCAGTTCTGAAACCCGATGAGGGATTGTGTTATTCTCAGCCTCACTTCCGGGAGTGACTCGATGTGAAACAAAGCTATCGTGCTACTGGGAGCAGTGATGCTTCAGTGATACAAATTGAAGCACAAATGAAACATCAACCGTATTACAATGTGGTACAACACGCAGCCAGACACACATACCTGTTGGATCTGAACCCCATAGCCTTTGAATTCATCATCCCAAGTTGTGTTTCTGTAAATGTCATCAACTCGATCAATCAACTCAATCTGAAGTGAGAAAAAAATTTACACACAAAGAATGACTAATCCACAGAAATGTACAACATACTAACTGTAGATTACAGATTTGTCAACTAATGTGGAAATCATTCTGCTCCCTTGGAATACATGTTAAACCCCTCTTTTTGAACTACTGAATTGGTTTTTGCACATATGATCATGAAGTCAGACCAGGTAGTTGAGAGTGACGCTCTCTTGTCCACGGCCCATGTGTTCAAAGAAGCGGTAATCAGCAACCAGCAACAAGGGGCAGGTATTCTTCTTGGGGTCGTGGACCTGTCTTTTCTCTCTGTGATAGTACTCTATTGGGGAAGAAACAGCAGGAGCAATTTTAAAGATAAACATATATAAAGGAATAAACAGAGGAAAACTAGAATAACGCTTGACAGTTGTATGCCTCTACTTTCACATCACATCCTTGTTTATCCACAATCCTATGAAATATTAACCATTTGTGTGTAATTTTATGCTATAATCACTGTGTGAATTCCTGAACTATGGCTAAAAATGCATTTTGTGAGGTCAATCTGACCTTTACCTCTGGCCACCAAAATCTCATTACTTCTTCCAGGTGAATGTTTGTACCAAACTTGAAGAAATTCCCTAACTACTGAGCTATCGCATTCATGAGAACTGGACAAATGAAAGGATGGCTGGATGGATGAACAGACGGGCAAAAAACCCAGAAAATATACCACCTCCAGCTACGGCATGGAAGCATAAAACAAAAGACAAGGAAATTATCACATTTTTAAGTATTACAATATTAAGTCAAGCATAATCTTGTATTAAGACAGGCACATAAGGACATCAAGAAGTTAAAACAATGAGGCCGTGCTCCAGTATCCCATTGTTAATTGCCCTCATTTTCACTTTTAGCAACATGTCTTCTTTTTTGTTTGCCAATGAACTGATTAAGCTCTGTTTCTGTTCTTACAGCCAAAGTGAAACTGCCACGTATCTTGAAAGAAGAGGCCTTAGTGCATAAAACTGTGAATGAGGTCCACTGTGTATTTTGACATCTAGATACAGCAGTCACAGCAGACATATTTCACACATAGACTGTGTGGTGTGGTTAGATTCAGTTATCTAACTAGAGCAGAGGTTTTTGGGGTAACCCTAATGTCTTGATTTATATTAAAACAATTGGGTGTTGAATCTGTCACCACATAAATGATAAATAATAATAATTAAGTTTTGCCATAAATAACTTTGATTAGACAAGTTCTCTCACTACAATGGTTGTAAAACTAAATCCAAGATACTTCTAATCATCGGTTCCCACTGGTTTGGAACCACTGGTCTATAAAATGTTAAAATTGTTAAAAAAAAAAAAAAAAAAAAAAGTAGATTTTGTATTTGGTCTTTCACACATTTTGCTCCATAAGTGATACATTTAAAATTCAATTAGGAATGATTTTCTCAGTGTTGAAGGGGTGATAACTTAACCAAATGACTACCAGTCATTACTATTAATTACAGCTGAAATGATTATGTGATTAATAGATTAGTCAGTTCACATAACTATTTTGATGAGCAATTATTTAAGTCTAAGCAAATTTAGGTAATGGACTGTTTGTCCAAAGACAAAACAAGATATCTGAATACACCTCTTTCCATGATTTTGACATTTTTATAGAAAAAATAATTCAGTGATTATGAAATAATCAGAAGATTAATCAAGAATGGAAATAATTGGAATTAGTTGTCCTAATTGCAGCATAATTATGCCCACTTCAGAACAGGGTGTTAAATGTATATAGTGATGTCATTTTACCATAAAATACACAAATTACACTTTTGAATTCACCCAAGCATTTTGGAGAGATGCCTTCAAAATTGTATTCTAGCTGAAAAATAACAGGACAACAGGAAGCCATCCCATCTGAGTATTACATCATACTGTACATATGGCTCTACACTGTTCAGAAGTGTGGGTGTGCACTGCTCTGGCTTCCACAACAAGCAGTGGGAGACCAGTGACGACTCAGAGTCATCTCATTGGGCAGTGGAGCCCAAGCCTCCATGAATTTTAATACCTCCTCCATAAGAACCTTCACCTCGACTCATCTCTCCAACAAGTGCTTTCAAATAGGAGCCAGTGAGAGGTGTTTTAGATCTCCTCTGGCACATTACCAGTTATATGCTTTACATTTCCAATGCAGTATAAAAGGCATTTGGTTTTTACATAATACCCACTTGTCAGTAGTGTGTATGTGAATAACATAGACTCTGTTTTACAGATAAAAAGGCTTTTATTAAATTGACTGTTACAAAATCTAACACCCACCTCCTTCGTGTCACTACTTCAGCCTCCTCCTTCCTTCTCTCCACCTTAAACATTTGTAATCCTCCTACACTTTAACTACTATTAACCATCCACAAACAAGAACACATCCTTGGCTGTTATTTGTGATCTTGAAACCTCTTGATACTTATTATACCACAAATGTGAACACATTTGTACGACTCTCCACCCCTTGTGAGGGAAACAGACAGCAGAGCTCACCCTTTTTCTGGTCCACATCATTCCCATCCCAGTCTGTCCTGGAAGCCTGTGGCAGCAGGTCCACGTCCTCTGCATGGATGTAACCGCATACTTTTGGAGAGACGATGCGACTCAAATTCTTAATGTCATCGGAGCGATACACCAGCAACCTGTCATCCACTGGAGAATCTGTAAACCTCCACAAGGGCTGCACAGCCAAAAAAACAACAAAAAACACACACCAATATATCCAAGATTACAGAGAGATGAGTACAAGAAAAATGTTGTGTACACGCACACTTGAAACATACAAAAGATATCCTTGAGTATTTTTTTTTTCAATCTTTTTCCAAAAAAAATAGATGCCTGCACACTGGAAAACTTCCCAGACTAATAGACAATGTATTCAATTTAAGTCTATGAGCAGGTGCCCTTTACAGTTTATTTTAATTTTAAGTAACATTGATTACAGCCACGACAGTCTTCAGCAGTGTGGCCTCTCTACTGTGAAACTGCAGGGTCAGTTCTGCCTCTATTTGGGTTCAGCATAGACACAATGATTTTACAGCCGCTCCTTACCTCTACGTTGTACTCCGCTTCATTGGTTAGAATGTGAGCAGAAAACTCATCTCCATCTATGTGTGCCTGCACACGGGAATTCTCCTCTCCTACAAACAAAAAACAAAAAACTTGCTATTATTAAAATATTGACATATACAGACTAAACTGTGAAATCTATTGTAAGTAAATTAACACGCTATTGTGCCAACCAATATCATCTTAACACAGCGGGATTATCATCAGCTCAACATTAGTTTTTGCTGATATTCAGTAAATAGTGCTAATTATTTCATAATTCATAATTTTTTTTGAAAACGAACATTCTTGGAAAACGTGAAATTTATCATATGTTTAAAAAATTTTTAATAGGTGAATTCCTAATTGTGCAAGTCATCCACTCACCAACAACATGTCCAGTAAAGTAGTTCTGAAGCTGAATATCATAGTTCTCCTCCTTCCCATGTTTATCAACAAACACAGCTTTGAAGTTGTCAGTGAAAAGGTCTGTGTTGGTGGTCAAGTAAAGCTTAAAATACCTGAAAAAAAAAGAAGATAAAAATATGACACCTGCGTTGAGTGAAACAACAATTACTTGATGGCTTCATAATACTGTAGGAGTCAGAGTCGGACAGCTGTAGATTTTCACCCACATCTCTTACATGTGCCCCACCACGACTAATCTGGGTACCATAGACTTTTATCAACACAGATATGGGCATGTGGTGTTTTAAGACAGACAGATTTACAAACCAAGCCAACCATGCAAAAATAAAGATCACAACAATTGGAGGCAGGCTTTGGGACGTATGGGTGGTGCTGATGTACCTGTGCAGGGCCTTGAAGCTGACCAGGCGCTCCAGGTGAGACTGGGCGTGGGTATCTCTCTTCCTTACAGAGTGCAGCTTGAGGTCTGACACTGGCAGTACCTCAAAGTCTGACAGGACGGAATTCAGAGCATCTGGAAGAAACACAAGAGCAAGAAGAAACTGCGTTTGTTCGTTTTACCAGAGATGTCTGAATATTACAACCCGCCTCCTCGCCTGATATGGATTCATATAGCAGCTAGCCAGGACTAAATACAGTAAGATTTAATAGCAGCTTGAATTAACAATATTACTTGTCACAGTAAATAAAAATGGCCCATTAGTGCGATCATTTGTAGCAATTATAGTTTACGCTCATGATCCCAAAGAGAGCATTAACGTTAAAGCTAGCGTTAGCTTAGGTTAGCTTGCTAAGTTACTTACCAAACTCAGGGTTTTGTGTAGGACTCTCCTCAGTGGTAACTCTTGAATTAATGGCACTGTTGACCAAGCAAGGAGCCAGAAAAGCAATTAACATTATATTCCTCATTTCCAGGCAAGTCAGACTGTCACTACTGTTATTGTCCCAAGTTTCCTCCGTTAGTCTGAATCGCTAACGTTAGCTGAGCTATCCGGAAGTGCATCGAGCGGAAAACATCCGCTTGTTAGTCCGCACAGTTGACGATGTTGTGCAAAGATCAGGTAAAGTATAAGTGGAAGTTATTAAAGTTCAGAGTTGTTATCGAAAGAGAAAACTACCTATGATGCCAGAAGTTTAATATACTATATTGCTGAAATGTTTCACTGTCTGTAGTAGAAAAAAACAAAGAAAATAACTTAAAACTGTGCTGTCATTAGATAAATATACTCCTTAATACCACTGCCAAGGATACATTAATCACAAGAAAAAACTCCATGCATGCACTGTTACAAACATGTGTTTTGACAAATTACAGATGGTTTATATTTAGCTATAATACGCTGTATATTGTAACACCGTCCTGTTTTGTATCATTTTAAAGTACAGTATTGGAAGTTCTGTGATGTAGAGGTGAGGTATAATTTCACATAAATGAAAATAAGTACCAGAGGTTAAGTGCACTACTAGAATAAATGTAGTTTATTTCCACTTATTAAACATTATTCGGTAACACAAAGATGTCTCAGTTTTCAGTTTCCCTTTATTATTCATTTGTTCGCTCTCATATCATAACTTCCATTCCTGTCTACTTGTAATTTTAGTTCACTTTTGGGAAAACAAGTAAATATATTTCCCTTCAAACCCTCATTATCCTTTATTTGAAAAAAAAAAAAAAAATTGCAAAAATAAATTTGATTTCACCATTAAGGGTTGAGAGATCTGACCCTCAAGTCAAATATAGCATATAGCTTTCTGTAAGAATTAAAAATATGCAAGTGCATTTATTAAGAATGAAAGTAAAATAAAGACAAACTTCAGCTTGGTTTATAAAATGTTTTATTCATGTTAACATAGCTGATACATAGGGTTTCAAACATTTCCACAAGGCTTTTGGGGACTACAATTGAATGAATAGCAAAACAATAGTGGTCCAAATCTCTAATGACAATCACCGGACAGACTAACAAATCACCCTCTTGTAGGATGTGTACAAACCTGCATTGAAAATTACTAAACTTGACACTTTGACTTGTGTGTGTGTTACAGCAATTGTTCCCATTCCAGTGTAATATCTGAAGAGACATGCATGACAGAATTGTCTTCTTCCCATTAAAAAGGTCCCTGCATTTGGTCAGACAAACAAGCACCATCATTTCCTCCCACACACAGACATGCTTCAGTGATAGAGTGGCATCATAACCAGGGCAGAAAGTGAGGATTTCACCAATGGGCATTACTTGGCTGTTTTATGGTATTTGTTGCCAGCATGTAAAGTGCACTGGCTTTCCCTGCAGTATGAAAATTAGTTTGAGGTTGGACTTCAGCTGCTGTAACCGTACCACGTAACTGTAGAGACAGACACACTAAAAAGAGAAAAAAAAAAAAAAAGGAATGGGGGAAACTAGTTTTTAGGTCTAACATTTCTTATTGGGGGAGAAAAAAAAAAAGAAAAAAAACTCTCTCAATTGATGGGATTTAGGCTTACAGTTGTTCAATGATGGGACTTCATTTTTTCTGCCTCTAAAATGAGCTAGGAGTCTGATACCATTGTCAAGCTATCAATCACTTTCCTACAGCTGAAACTGCACACATGGGAAGGCCAGGACAAACACAAACCAGAAGAATGGAGGGTTTCTCTTTTCACCAGTTGTCCAAATCTGCATTGTGAAAAGATTTTTTTTTTTTTTAATGTATTTCCTTACACAACTCTTTTTCAGCAATGGGTTTCATTGGTAGAATGTTTGAGTGGAGCAATAAGGAATGAAGGATGTGTAAAAAGTTTTTTTTTTCCTTTTGTTGTTTTTGGAGATGACCCAAACTTTGAGGGCTTGTGTGTTTTAGTTCTCATTCTCGCCGCCCTCTCCTCCTTCTCCACCCTCGCCCTCCTCAGGAGCGTTGTCCGATGTCCATAACTGTGGAGAGAAACAAAGATATTTGGAATACAGACAAATCTATGCACATGTGTAATAGTACATAGTACAAAATTTCAGGTTATACAATTTCTTCTCAGACCTAATTCCCTGGACAATAAAGGAAAATTGAGGCAACTCAGTGTACTTCTAACTAATCCCTGGTCAAATCGTCAAACACATTTGTAATCTGTCAGGCAGTGAGGAGACAAGGTAGTGACTGATGATATGCGTTATGATAGTAGCCATAGCAAACAATGCCCATGCGCTGAAGAATGGGTATCCTTCCTTGATAGGTATAGGTATAAGAGGCAACATACTACTGTAGCCTCTTACACCTACAATCATACATGACTCACAGTTTATCTGCTATTTAAAATATGTCATGTTTAAAGTTAACTATTAAAACAGTTTGAAAGTGTGTACTATAACCCGTTTTGTCATTTGTAATGCACATTTGCTTTAAGACGGAACTGGGCATGAGGCTATATGACTTTGTGAAGCATCCTAAGACTTAAAGCCAGACACTGAAAGATGGAAATCACCATGACTCTACAGTAAGGCTAATTTTTGTGCCATGTGGGAGCAGAACACTCACTGTCAGGTTGTCTCTGAGGAGCTGCATGATAAGAGTGCTGTCTTTGTAGGACTCCTCATTTAGCTGGTCAAGCTCTGCAATGGCATCATCAAATGCCTGTCATGAAGAAAGGAAAACATTAACACTTTAAACGTACTTCAGATGCCTGAGGGGGAGTGACAGAAACACAGACCTTTTTGGCCAGCTCGCAGGCTTTTTCTGGGGAGTTAAGGATCTCATAGAAGAAGACGGAGAAGTTAAGGGCTAAGCCCAAGCGGATGGGATGTGTGGGGTCCATCTCAGTCTTGCTGATGTCAAATGCTTCCTGGTATGCTTGCTGCGAGTTTTCAATGGTCTCTGTAGAAAGAGGAAGGGATAAAAAGATTATGAAGGTCATCCTATGAAAATCCAGAAGCAATAGTTAATTGATCTGAACAAAAGTTTTGTGTAGCCAAATTTGGTAAATAGCCTTTTCCTTTATGCCATAGATCTATTGTTGTCCAAAATCTATTAATATTACTAAGCCACACCACAGCACTGAGTGACAAGATGTTTGACTACCAAAAACATGGACACTTGTAGTGTATTCTGAGTCAATCGTGCAAACTATGGTCTGGGGGCATAAATATTCACTAACACACAAAATAAGTATTTACCAGCATCTGAAAATAGCTAATTAAACCAATTAGTAGTACCACAGACAGTAGGAGGGAGGACTGAGAAACTTACTAATGCATTTTGAGTTTTTGTTTTTTTTCCCAAAAAAACTGTTGACAATGAGACAGTATTACATATCACTAAATGTTATGTTGTACACAAAAATATTTTAACCAGGGAAATACTTGTGCCACTTGAATTCACATTGCACCAGGTTCACACAGGTGGAGGTGAATTTTTTTTTTTTTTTTTTGGACAGGTCTTTCGTGAACTGGAAAATGGAACAAAAACTGCGAACCAATGTGAGAATTAGCAGAATAAACCAGGTAAATGGTTATGGTTATGGAGAGCATATGACTTGGATCTACCTGGAAAACATAAGAAAGCAATGAAAGCTGGTGACAAAGAAATTTTTCCTTGTGGGAAAGCAGCCACCCACTCCTCTTATGCCCTCCTATAAGATGGGACACTGTGGTCACACGACCGTGACACATCGACCCATTTGACGTAATTTCCTCCTCATAGCGCCAAGACAAAATCTGACACATTCCTATTTGGAGTGTGAAGGGGCCCAGATTCAAAAAGACAGAGGGAGGCTTATTTTAGCTTTTACATACAAATGAAAAAGACACTGGGATACTTTAAAGACTCCCCACTGCACTGTTCACAAAGAGAAGCAAAAGGAGTAAGGAAAAAAAAAAAAAAGAACAAAGAAAAGACAGTAACTGAAACCTGAAAAATCTGCCTTTCTGAAATAAAATAAATGGAGCACTAATTTAAACTCACTTGATTTGTCATCTCCAGAAGCAACTTCAGCAAGGTATCTATAGTAGTCCCCCTTCATCTTTAGATAGAAGACTTTGCTCTCAGGATTTGAGGAGTTTCCAATTAAAAAATTATCCAGCAGTTTCTGTAAAGACAAAAATATTAACAAATAGATTTAATTAGTGAACTGAACAGAATTTCAACCAAAAGCACAGCACAACATCCAGACAGATCAAGAGCCAGACCTGAGGGCTGATAATGAAGGCCCTGTGTTTACTGAATCCTCAGTGCCAAACTGGGCATGAAGTCAGATCAAACAACAAACAAACACATTGCATGGTGCAACACAAAACAATAAAATATTGTGCATTTAGCAAGTATTCAGACCCTTTACTTTTTTCACATTTTATTATGTTGTTATGCTTAAACTGTTCAAATTCATTTTTCATCCCCAATCTCAACATCACATTGTCAGAAGTAGCCAGACCCTTTATTTGATGCAATTAGGGTCATTGTCCTGTTGGAGGGTTAAAGCACTGAGCACTCTGGACCAGGTTTTCATTAATAATCCCTGTATGCCACTCCATTCAGATTATCCATGTCTAACACTCACACATTGTTAGCTCCAGACATGACACTTAGAATTGAGGCCAAACAGTTTGATCATCTTCTCTCTAGCACTTTCTTTGCTAACTTCAATTTGCCACAAGGTCCAGATCAGCAGATGGAGGTCTATAAGGTTTTTCACCATTTTCACACAGGATCTCTGGTGACCTCTTATCCAGGCCATTCTCCCCTACTTGCTCAGTTTGGCCAGGCGGCAAGCTCTAAAAAGAGTCCCAGTTGTTTCAAACTAAGAATAATAGGCCACTGTGCTCTTGGAAACCTTCATTGCTGCAGAGATGTTTTTGTAACCTCAAGCGCTGAACTCTGGAGGAAGTTCCTTCTACCACATGACTTGGTTTTTGCTGTGATATGCATTGTCAGCTGCATGACCTTATTTAAACAGGTTTGTTCCTTTCCAAATGATGTGCTGGATCTACCACAGGTGGACTCCAATCAAGGTTTAGAAACATCTCAAAAGATGACCAAGACAAACAGAAGGCTCTTGAGCTAAATTTGATATGTCGTACCAAATACTTGAATACTTATGTTGATGTGATATTTTGGCCTTTAATTAATTTGCAGTAATTGATAACATTTTGTTCTGCTTTATCACAACAGGTTGTAGACTGAAATTATTATAGCATAAGGCTAATGTTAAGGTTTCTGTATCCTTTCCACATGCACTGTAGGGCTCACCCATAAGTGTCCCATTAGCCTCCGTCCACCAGAGAGCACTGCTTTCTTTGTTGTTCATTGCTGCCCAGCTCAATGATTAATGAGTATAGTTCTACTCCATCAAGAGACAAGTACATGTGCTCACCCAGTGTCATTTAGAGGAAACATTTGCTTTATGTTTCCACTAGTCGCCCCAAACTGTCCACAACCAGGCCAGGCCTCTAGTGTATTCCCAGCTGTCTTCTGCCCCAGATTCCACAATCTTTTTATAAGCACTCACTGTATAGCAAAAGTTGATGTCTTATTGCTGACACCAGCCTTATTACTGATTTTAAAAGACTTGGCATCCTTCTTTCATTCCCTAAAGAGGCTTACTCACAAATGTTGCATTAGCAAAGTCTAGGGAAATCTACAAGCACCGCCTACATTTTGCTATACAATTACTACTTAAAATGACAGAGCTCAAAATATGATCATCCTTGCAGCAGGAAATGCTAAATTAGATCACCCTTTAAATTTAACTGCACAATATATAGCAGAACCGTGGAATGTAAAACTTATCTTTACAAGCCAAATGTTAAACTGCCAAAATTTTGTCCCACTAAAAATTGCATAATGCAGTTTTGAGGGACTGTCCCTCTAAAAGCTACAATTAATTGTTTCATATATTGTTTAAGTCCTTTTTAAAGTAGTGAAATGTGGCAAAATCCCATCAATAATCAAATCACGTCCTGTGATTATATTCTACTAGGCCAAGTCATCCGTCTTTCAATGGACATGAGAAGATTACGAGGGCTAATCTGAGTCAGTGAAACCATGGCTTATGCTCAAGTTAACCGATTTAAAGAGCAGATTAAACATTTCACTGAGAATGAAAATGCTCACCAACACCTCAACACTAATGACTGTTCTGACTGAAAAGCAACAGTGTTCAGAGAGGATATAAACATCCTTTTTGTCTTCATCTTACATAAATGTATAAGAGTTTTTATTCCCCAAACCTGGGGGAAAAAAGATGCTCTTTCTGTGCCAAACCCACCCTAGCAGCCACTCCCCAGTCATTTATTGACACAAAGATTGGCTCAACCGTTACACGTGCATGTCTCAAGTGCTAAGCATTCCTCTTTCACTGCCTGCTCTGCACAATAGACAAGAAGAGGAGTAGCCTTGGCCCCAATGCTTTCGCACAAAGCTCTGATTTCAGTCGCCAGTGTTCACAAGAAAGCACAAATAGTGTTGCTGGGTGAAAGCCAGACTATATGGCAATGTGTGCAAGTGCCTTTACATGTCTAACAGGAATTGACATTTACTTCCCAAGCATGAACTAATGCCTTTTTATCAATTTAATTAGCAACACTACAATAAACTACAGGGCATTGTGTTCATTGTTGTCTTCGCTACTCAGCAAATGTGATAATCTGACAGGGACAATGATGAAATGTGCCATTTTTGTATTAATTATTCTGAAACTTCTGATGTCACGTTCAGAAGCTTTACACGTTCTACATTTGCATCCTGTGAGGATGTTGCCTCCCAACTAAGACCTACTTTCACCTGAGATGCAAGTCTGTCTAGTTTCACAGTGCACTATGCAGGAAATCAAGAAAGAGGGTCTATTGCGGTCCCTGCTCTTCTGCTTTTGTGGGTACAAGTTGAGGCATGAGAACTGACACACCCTCCTCTGCTGACAAACCCCAAGTCAACACTTACTACCAAAGATACTGAGAGCTGAGTCACAGACATGCAAGTGCACCATCTCAGGAACACCCATGGGAAGCTGATGGAAAATGATTGGCCTCAACAGCTTTGCAGTGCATTTTAAAGACAGCAGCTCAGGAAATTATCTCAATCTTACAGCTATGAGCTTCCACCCAGATCTCCTCTAATCCATTGTGAAGGCAGGCTGGAAATAATGTAAGGCACCAAGCTGTGCTGTTGCATTAGATAAAACAAGAGGTAAAAGCATAGCGCCCCCCCCCCCCCCCC
>CM076661.1:11744429-11755102 GCA_038496675.1 Rachycentron canadum
ATATAATATAATATAATATAATATAATATAATATAATATAATATAATATAATATAATATAATATAATATAATATAATATAATATAATATAATATAATATAATATAATATAATATAATATAATATAATATAATATAATATAATATAATATAATATAATATAATATAATATAATATAATATAATATAATATAATATAATATAATATAATATAATATAATATAATATAATATAATATAATATAATATAATATAATATAATATAATATAATATAATATAATATAATATAATATAATATAATATAATATAATATAATATAATATAATATAATATAATATAATATAATATAATATAATATAATATAATATAATATAATATAATATAATATAATATAATATAATATAATATAATATAATATAATATAATATAATATAATATAATATAATATAATATAATATAATATAATATAATATATAATTTGATTTGCAGTTTTTAAAAGGACATAGCCCCTGATTCACAGCAATTTGAAATAGTCTCTTCAAGCTTTTGTTCTCACCATAATCATAAACTGTTGAAACCTGCCTCCTGGGTGTGGCTGTGCCCTAAGTGAAGAGTTGAGCCAAGCCATGTAGTTGGCAGTAATATAAATTTTGACGTAATCATTCGGCCATAACAAATTTTAATTAGTGGCTCAAAATAGGTTAACTCTACACAATCTTCTTTTATATATATATATATAGCCAAAATGATGGGCTATCTAATGTTGATTCATTGAGTTAATTTAATATTAACTAATATTAACATTTATAACACATTAATTAACACATTAACACGTTAACAAATATATCTCCTGCAGTTGGAACAAACTATGGAAAGATTAGATTGAGCACCTGACCAAAGTCTGCTGCTCTCAACAGGAAAGAAAAAAAGGATAGCATCCTGTCTATGGCCAACCCTAACTACACAACAAGCCTTTTCTCGTTTTCACAGACTCAGAGGAATTTAGACCAAAGGGTTAGGTGATGAATATGTGATGAATGCATGATGTTTCAGGATTCTAGCTAAAATATATTGCTGTATAATTTTCAAAGATTGATGCTTGTTTTAATCTATATTGCAATGAATTGTCTCTTTCTATGGAAGTGAGCTGAAAAAAAATCCAAACATATGAAAGAAAATATGAATAGGAGCGACACAGGTTTTTCAAACCTCAGTATAGGTTATTCAGTGAAAATGCATTTTGACTTTTCAATACAGCCAAGTCCTCAAAGTGTATACTTGAATTAATATAATTATTATAGATAATAATTATTATCTTATGCTCTATAGGCTGAGAACTAAGGCATCTATTTCTGTCATTAGACATTGTGCTCTCAGATGTACACTTTCTTGTCCACAGTAGGCCAGATGGTTATAAATAGTAATGGTTAATAGGCAGGGAAATCCCATGGTATCAGCTCCAGTTCTGAGCTTCTTGTGTAGATAATGCCTGGCTGTACATTGACTTCTAAAGCTCAGGTTCACATTTCCTGTTGTCTTATCTGATGAGTGGTACAGCCAAAATATCACTCTTGAAAAGAAGTTGCATTCACACAGTGGAAGTCACATGACATGTGATTCAACCAATGTCTTTGTTTCCTGTCCCTTGTTTCACCCAATACTAAAAACCTGCACCTGACCTGGACCTGAAGTTTTACAAAACCAAACCAGACCAGAAAAATAATACTTTGTTTGGACGTTGCATGTTCAGATAGGCTATGTTAACTTGGCTACATCACTACTAGTAGTCAGGTTAAACATACCCAACAAGTCTATATTCTTTATGAGTTGTCAGCTGCTGGACTTTTTACAGTTCTCCCTTTTGAGCCTGTGTTCATTAGATTGTAAATTAATTGAATTTGCCTCCACTTCATCTATTCATGCTGGAAAATATCTGTATTGCTCACTCTCTGACATTAGTCACCATGGATACCAAGTGCAAGCATCTTTATGTGCAAAAGTATTTTTCTGGTCTTCAAATAAACGTAGTATATGTGTATTAACGGAGCTGTGAGTGATTATCATGTTTGTGCATGCACAAGTTGATTTATTGACAATACATTTGTTTAGTTTAGTTTTATGTGTAAGACTGCTTTCTTTTTTCCAAGACAAGCCTCAGACCATGTGAATTTTCTTTTTCTTTTCAGACCATAGCATCTAACCTTGAAATAATCCCTTGATGTATAATTTTTTGTGAGCAATGTGGCAACTCAGTGAATTTGTATTTGGATTTTTGGCTTTTTTTTTTTTTTTGTCTGGTTGTGTCACAGTTTCTCAATTGTTTTTCAGAAACTTTATTGTAACATGATTTGCTATGTTATTATCTCACTTAAAAATAGCTCATATTGTGATAGACACCTTTAACCATATTGTTCAGGTCTAAATCATATATTCATATCCATGTACCTTTTAGATCTAGCATCTATAAGTTCTGGTGTCCAAGCAAATGATCTACTTTTTAGTCATAAATGACATCTAATATCAATTACTGTTTAGCCCATGTGTTTATGAGGTGTCAACAGAGGCATATACATTTGTAATTGTATAATTGGTGTATATCAGACAAAATATACACCTTCTACATATTCATTTTATTTTTGCATATTATTTTATTGTTTTTGTTCATTTTTATGTTTTTTTGGGAGGAAGCTGGAGGACTCAGGGTGAACCTACGCCATCACAGGAAGTTACTGATTTAGTCATCAGAGCTGCCCATGAATCACCTCTTGAAGGATTCACTGCTGAGAAAAAAAAAGAGAGAAAAACTTTGGACTGGCTGAGGAGGGTATTTAGATGGATTTGATGATGTTTCAGAAGATTGGATTCTATGGCAGCCTGAAGTAGCCAAACTGTCTCTTTAATGATGGCCTTGTTGAATTCTTTCACCTTGTCCGTGAGCCGCGGATGTTGATCTCATCTGCTGCTGAGTCTGACAGACTTGTGATGACGCCCTGGAGGTCAGCTGATGTCATCATCAGTGAAGTATCCATACAGTGCAGCCTCATAAGGAGATGGCACGTGACTTACATTTACATTTATTCATCTGGCTAATGTTTTTATTTAAGTGACTTACGAGTGAGGGTCATCAGTGCAGCCTCAGTGCAGTGCAATGCCTTGGTGTAAGAACAAGAGGATGTTGTTGGCTGCTTGTTGGGGGACTCTGGCTTGAAGATGTTGTTTGGTGTGGTCAGCAAGTTTGTGATAACATCGCTGACTTCCTCTGTAATGCACTTTTTCTGCTAGTTCTTTCTCCATCCAGATTAGCACCAAGAACTGCACGAACTTTCCCCCTCAGCAAGACACCAGTCCATTAAAACCGTTGGCATTTGATATATCTTACTGATGATTTTAAATTTTATCAACCAGTCCCACTAAAAAATTCCTGATTTCCCCACTAGCCTTGATGGTCTCTAGTATTTTGCTGACATGTGCTGCACATTGCTCTTGCTGGTTTTGTGAGATGAAGCTTTCTTCTGAATTTCTTGTTTGAATAATATTTGTATTGTAAACCTCACTGTATCTATTTAGTGGTGTTTGACAGTGTAGAAGGTAGGAGGTCATCTCATGACAATTAGGCCTCTGTGCTCCACTTCACAGTTCATCTCTCAGCTCTAATTAGAGGTTTAATCTATCTACACTCCTTTACACATGGACACATAAATACACAGACCCAAGCACCCACCAGGATTTTAATAGGATCTATGGTCTAATTAGATCCTACACAGAATGTCAGTTATCAAGTAGACTTTAGACTCTCCTCCTTTATTTCAGTAATGTCAGCATGCTTTGTCCTTGTTTTTTTCAGTGGCACTGATGTGCAGAGCCTCTCCACTTATCTGTCCTCACACTGGAAATCATCCTCTGCACATTTGCATGCACTGCTCTTTAAACAGAGGCGAAATGCTAAGGCCTATGAGGAAAATGTACAGTGTGAACCATTTTTGTGCGCATAAACAGTGATGTGTGTGTGTCAGTGTGATGTGGGTCTGCCTGTGTGACGTGTGTGTGCAGTAGCTTGGTATGCAGGTTGCATTCACTCATCTCTCATTCTTTGACTGCTTAGCTATATGAATAATACATCACCGGTGCTGCACATTGCTGTCGAGCTTCTCCAACACCAAAGCTTCATATACGCACATAATGCAGCTGATAATGTGGCACCTTGAGATGGATGAATAATCATTCCATGATGCCCACAGGGTAGGGAGGACCTTCATATTTTTTCAGTAGTGAATGGTTTTCTTGACCATGCAAGCTTGGTGGAGGAGGATGAGGAGCTGGGTAAACGTCTCAAAATGAATTTATCATAACAGAAAAATGAACAAGCCTATGAGTTCTGCAGTTTCTATTCAACTCAAAAGAGGAGCCATGTAATTTTTCACCATAGTTATTTGTAAATGTGCTATCTATACTGAGTGATATATTGTAATTACTTGTCTTTTCGAACTGATAAAAAAGCGAACTGATGGGTTTTATGCCATTATCATAAAGGTGCCACAGTGATCTGTTGATATTCAATATTAAACATGTCATTTTGGAAAAGTTTCAAATGGAAATATACAAATATGAATCCACCAAAACATTACATGAACTACAGGATACTGTTTGCATGACAAAGACTCTGCCTTCTTTTCTTGCAAATACTCTGACCAATGTTAAGATGCTGTGCACATAGAAGTCCAGATTGGTGCAATCATCTTATCTCTCATTAAGCTACTACTGAGATAATGTTTTAAATATTTCATTTGGAGTATATTCAATTGCATTTAAACTAACATTATAAAAGGAAATGGGATCCTGATGGATCTGGAAAGATTTTTGAAAGCTTTATTGAGGTTAATCAAGATGCAATAGCTTTCAAATTATGTCCTCTGTGATGTTTGCCTCCTTTCCATTTCCACCTAGTCCTCTTTCATAATGTATGGAGTATGCTCAGTGCCCCTTCTCCCTCCCATCTCTATTTTCACTCACTTGACTGACTCAGCCTTTCCAGGGATGCTTGACAGTCAAACATGTTCAGACACACACATATGCACCAGCTCATCACTGGCAGAAAATCATGCTGCTTGTTCAGAGCCGTACCCATTTTAACACATTACAATCACTCTTCACGTCCTGTTCTTTTAAGAAGCATGGACGATTATTCTGAACTCACACACACACACACACACACACACACACACACACACACATACACATGCACACTCATACAACGTGCGGTAGCACCTCTTGTCTCAACGTGCTGGCTGCTAAGCATCATTCCACCTCACTGCGGAGTGGAGAGGCAGTTGGCTGCGGAGGAGCCCTGAGAGAAATACACTCATCTTGTTCTTCTCTGTCAGGCTGCTCAATCTGAGCCTCTGAGCCATAAAATGATCTATAATAGCTAAGGGGAAGTAAAGAAATGAGCAGGAGACTTGAGATAAGATGAAAGACAGATAAGAAATGTAGGATGTAATGATTTCTGTGCTGTGATTAGTCTCACAGGCGCTTAGGCTAAGTCAGCTGTGGTGTTGCTGGCCCTGCAAAATAAGAGGTCAATACTGGATAGAGTGAGGTTACCATTATAGGTGCTGATGTGGAGGCGGTTTTATCACTGTCTCCATTAATCCTGAACAATGCAAGGAAGCCAATCTCCAACTCAACTGTCCTGCAGAAAAAAAAAGCCAATCAGCCAAGAAACGTCACTGAGGTCCATAATGAGGAATCATTGCACTTATGTCATACAACAACTAATCATGCAACAACTAATCTAATATTTGGTCTCAGATTAATTTATTTCAGTGTTGCAGTTGTTTGAGGTTTCTGACAAAGGGTCATTTAGTGAATTTTGATATAATAGAGATATACAGAGTTACATCTCTAATCTAATGGAAACATGATAGAAAAATAGGCCTGGGCCTTAGACATTAAAAAATTGAAAAGTTGTGGTGTGAGTGTTGGTCATTTTATTAATGCTATCAATGAGGAAAAGTAGGTAGCCTGCTTATTCTGCAAAGAAACCATTGATTATAAAATATGTTGTTACAATACATATGAGTTGAAATCCTGGCCCTGAAATCCTAGAATATCTTTTACCTTTCTATTCAGATGCACATGCGCGATTCAGTTCACCAGAAATGAAATTATTGGGCCACAGATCTGTGGCAAATTTTGTCAGTATGGATTATTAGATTGCTGAAAGTTGCACAGTGAAAAAGACAAAACTCCAATATGGCTACCTCCTGAAAGACCTGGATGATTTGACTTGTTTCAAATGTTCTGCTTGTTGTAATAGTGTCAAGTGATTTATGTTTTCAAGCTCAGGGTTAAATCAGAACTGATTTAAATGACTCTACAATTAGCTGTTTGATTCTCAGACCTAATTCACAGTCTTTAATTACGTTGAGGGGAGTATTTTTTCATAGTATATTTAGGGGGAATTGGGAAGACGGGGAAGCATGAAAACAGCATCAAAAAAGTTGGAATATCCCACATCGGAAGATGAAAGCTGTTGTGATTCAACCTTGTTGTAGCAGAATTTGGCGATAGTGTGGAGGATGGAAAAGGTGTTACACAACAAGTGGGCTTCTAATACTCCCACACAGGTTGCTACATTACCAGAGACTGAGCCAAATGAAACAGTGATAGGAGGAGGCTGAAGTGCTTCTTTTTCTCCCTCATTTGCCATCTGTCTCTAGCTCAGTGTTTGATTTTCATTCCCTCCTTTCCCCGACTGTATGTATGATATACAACATACTTCCTTTCTCCATGAAAACATATGCAGTGTCACTGCTCGGAGGAAACATCCCTTTATTTCTGTCGTAAGCATCGTCGCTGTGCTTGCAGGGTACACACCCAAATACCAACACTGAGTGTGCATGTTGTCAGCGGATCAGACAGGATCCTGATGATGGGATCCTGTGTGAACCTGCAGAGATGAGATGCAGCCAGTTCTGCACCGAAATGCAGCCAAGAATGAAGGAAGAGGAGATGGTAAAAAGAGAGTGACTGCTTAATCCCAGGAAGCACGCATGATAAGGACATGTGTCTCCTGAGGGAAGAGGCGTCGGCGTGCTGGCAGGAGTGCGTTTTGTAGTAGTGGCAGGAAGCAAAGCCTGTGCATGAAAAGCATTTTCTGTCTGCATTTGTCATATGTTTAAATCCTGCAGTGATCTGGTTCTGCATTTCATTAAAGAATAAAAGCACATAAAAGCATTGATTCTCTCTCAGATGAGAAGTCTCTTTTTCTACTTGAAGGATTATACCAACAGATTTATTGATTTGGGTCACATTTACAACAAATCACCTATATTTTATTTAAAGTCTAGATGAATTTTTGTCAATTTTACATTATTTTTGCATTGTAATGCAGTTGAAGTAAAAAATAAACAAATAAATAAAATACCAGAGGCCTGGAATTATAAGAAAAATAAAACTGTGCACCATGCATTGAAAATGGTCAGCAGAAATGTTAAGTACACATAATTAATAGTTACGGGGGCTACAATTAACACCCTGGTATGGTTTATGTTGTCAAGGAGGTGTGTGTGGTTCTTTTCAGACAATAAAATTTCTCAAGCATTTAGTCTGGCTGTCACACAAGCCTCTCCCTTCCTTCTCTGTAATGAGAAATGGAAAGTTACTAAAGCTGACTTTTATGATATGTTGGCCACTCCCTAAGGTTTACTCAAAGGTGAAGTGCATGGCATGCTGCTGTGTCCCACTGCATGCTCTGTGTGGTGGGGTGTGCCCCCTTGTGTGGCTGCAGCACTCACCGATGAGCAGCTTATGACTAATAAAGGCAAGCGTCCGCGCATGACAAACAAGATGGAACAGTTTGACCAAGAGATGGTCATAATTGCAATATTGCAGAAAGACTCACTTTTTTGTGAGTCTTTAATGAGTCATCCGTGGGCAGGGCTCAACCACTGGGCCAGTTAGCAAATTGACACTGCCCTGACTGTGCTTCAACATGCCTGAAAGAGAAAGCTCCTGCTCCTAAATCTAAGATGAATAATGGAGATTTGATTTCATAGATTTCATCAACATTTATATACAGTTGTGAAGTTTTTAGATTTTTAGAGTTTTTAGAAGATTCAACTTAAGAGAATTGGTGATGGTTTTCTGCTCCTGTTATGTAACCCAAAATGATGATGATGTCATACCTTAAAACAAACAATTAAAACAAAACAAAAAACACGCAGCTACAGTTCAGTAAGGCTGCAGACAAAGATCCACTGTCTGTGAGCCAGTGTATCGTATCAAGGTCTCAGCTGGGCCCAGCACACCACCAGCAGGGCTGAGACCTCCCAGTCCTGGCCAGGGGGGCTTTTCCAGTGCAGTGTGGCACTTGGCTCCAGACCCGCAGTGATGATGTCAGCTCACTGCATTGAGGTCACAAACTCAATTATTCACATGCATGCCTCATTTTGGATCAATATATTGAGCGTGTAGTCCAGTACACCAGTTAAAACAGTGTGGTGCATTTGTTGTGCTGACCTAAACACTGTGGTTTCCTGGTGGTTCTTCTCCAAGGGTGTTAACATAGATATGTGTGTGTGCTCAGGTCATGTTTGGTTCCATGTACAAACCACAAGTCAACTCTAACAGGGTTTGATCACAGAGGGAAACACTTGAGGGTAGAATCATTGCTTATATAACAAAATAGGAAAATTACAAGAATGTACGAAAGCCGGTCTTATTAATTTGCAATTTATCAATAAAAGCTGCATTATGGGTGCACATCCACATAGTTGTCCTTCATGGCATAATTAGCACGGACCACATGAAATGGTTTGAGGGGCTGGTGTTAATTATTAAGTGGCTGAGTCGCTTGCAAAGCTTTGCAGGCAAACAGCAGCAGAAAGGTCACAGGGAACACGGTGCTCAGCTCATTTCTAATGATTAAAAAGTACCCCGCTATCATCTGAAGCAAATATTTTGGTGTCACTGTTATGTGATGCCAACGGTCTCTCTTCCATGGTCACAAAATCGCTTCCTCGCACGCACATTCACGCCCACAGCCCCTTTGGTCTGCAGCAGATTACAGCTCGTTGCTCGTGTTAAACAGAGCAGGCCATCATGAGTTTTCATCCCCTCTTCCTCCTCCCTCCCCTGATTATTCTAACTGACAGTGCACTCTGTCTTTTCTGGGTTGCCTCTGCATGCCTCTGGGGCACAGATTGGCACAGAGATAAACTTAGCAGCAGCTAGCCAGGTCAGACTGCAGCCCTGATAAAGAAACAGAAAGAGAGTTAGGGTGGTGGTGTACCAGAATATATGAGACACAGCAGGTAAAACAGGTCAGTTTCCTGTTGGTCCTTATGGCTTAAAGAGCATTTCACTTTCTTGTTGGGAGTTAAATGAAAAGGTTGTTGCGTCTCTCATACCTGTACGCGAACTATCAAGCTAGAGCCAGCAGGTGATTAGCTTAGCTTAGCAAACACTTGAAGTAAAGGGAAAAAGCTAGCCTTGCTCTGTCTCTCCTCATCTTTACCGCACAGGAATGAGAGTGGTGTTGATCCTCTCAAGTTAAGCAAGAATTTAAATCAAACCAAAATTACTCCTTCAACTTGTCTGTTTGTAGGGGGGTGTATTTGAATGCCACACATGCCCTCCATCCCTCTGAGGCACTTCAGCTCAAGTGTTTGTTGTAGATAGGACTGAGGTGCTGACATTTCCTCTACAACATTACACTTCCATTAGAGCAGATATGAGAATCTCTCATATCATACTGTGGACCTATTTATCTCTATATCTATAGTTTCATTTCTGTCTAATGTGGTTTATTATGATTCCAATAATGATCTGCTTTCTCTTCCCTCTCCTGTTACAGATTCCTGCTCTTTTGCCCTTCTTACCTCCTGCTGAGCTTTTGTCACCATAGCAATGTGAGCTACCTGCCCACGCTCTCTTTTATCATTTAAAAACAATGGCTGCATAGAAGAGAAACAAAAAACAAAACGAAAAGATGATATCCTGAAGTAAACTCTCCAACATCACAGTAATCAGATTAACGTATTTTCTCTCTGTCAATATCAGTTACGTTGTGATGACTTTGTGGCTAAAAAAAGAAAAAACAGCCCCCCTCCCATGTTTTTTCTTTTGAAAACTGTCATTATCATTCACTAGTTCTGTAACATTTATTATACTAATTACTAAAAGCTATATTTGTAACAGGAGCCAGAACTGGTACAAATATCCTGTGGCTATAAACACACAAAGGATATCCCTGCAGGAAGCACTGCCACACTGTCTTACTGGAAACAATGCTTCAACAGGAAGTGATTTATGACACAAATATGGAAAATCTGATAGGATTTATGGTTGTTACTGTACATGTTTCAGCAGTTTTCATTTTGTCATTTTAACCATAACAACATATGGACAATGATGTAGCAATAACAGCCCTGTGGTGCACTACAGGAGTATGAGATTTATATCTCAACTTTAGGCTGTTCTTTGGTCTGAGCTGCTTATGCAAGAGCATCAGACACACCCAGGTGGAGATCTGCATGGTCTTCATCACATACACTTGTGCTGAATTATTTTCTTCCACAGGCACAAAACTGTCAACACTCAGCTTTGTTTCACTGAGGTAATCTGGCTAAAAGGCTAAAAGAAGCACAGACGGTAGAGGAGAGAGAGTGAGAGTGG
>CM076661.1:11755197-11790848 GCA_038496675.1 Rachycentron canadum
GAGAGAGAGAGAGAGAGAGAGAGAGAGAGAGAGAGAGAGAGAGAGAGATGCTTCAATCTGTATCCAGGCCTCAGGTCACGTTGCGCTCTAATGACGAGCTCTCTGCTCTCGTTTCTATTTTCTCCTCTCCTCTCTCTCTCTCCTCTCCTCTCCTCTCCTCCCAAGGTGACCCTGCTCTGTGATGATGCAGCAGAGAGGTTTTAAAAAAAATGTTAATTTGACATGTGTCCTCTTGTATTGCCCACTTTTACTCTGTAGCTTACACACCGGATATAGAATATAATTTATCGTTTTATCTTATTCTGCCAAATACTGTAAATATGCATATCATATGTGCCCTATCAGTTACAGGCTATATATGGTGTACATCCAGTCTGACTGTACAAACATGCTCTAATCATTAAGACACAGTAGTGGGAAACTCTTTATTCATATTTTGGTCCCGCAGAGAAAATGCATCTCTAGTGTCTGTGATCAGGTCATTTACATGCTGTATGCTCGCATACACACTGTGCTCAGTCAATGTGCTGACAGTGATAGTGATGCTTTGGTTCTCAGCCATGTTTGGCAATGTCAGTCCGCTAGCACTAAAAAAAGAGTCTGGTGCTTCTCCGAATTTTGATTTAGCGCCATAATCAGTCCAGTACAACGGTAATACAAGGGTATGCAATGGAGATAAATCCTATCTTCATCAGGATTATATTGTTATAACGTTTCTACTATGTTGTTTACATCAACAAACTGTCCATCACTGTGGAATGAGTGGAATAGGTTGCAAAAACCTAAAATGAAACTATAACTATAAAACTAAAAATGCATTTCCTTAAAAATCCTGTCACACCCAGAGACTTAAATGCTCTGCATCCTGTCATGATTCATCCCCTATCTCTGTCCCTCTTGATGACTTTGACTGTTTCTAGCAAAAAAAAAACAAAAACAAAAACAAAGAAACAGACTGACATGATCACTTGCATCCCTGTGATATATGGGCAGTGTGGTCGTGTGGTGCATACAACCAAGAGAGAGAGAGATGACAGGAGTCAGACAGAGACAGACAGGATTTGGGGGGAGGCAGACAGAGGGAGGATGCCAGGAGAGTGTGTCACCGCCGACTGGTCAGTAATCTGGCTGACACCTGGTCCTACACACACACACATACTCACACACACACACACACACACACACACACACACACACACACACACACACACACACACACAGCCTTCATTGCGGCTTCTTTTGTTACCAGTACAGATTCTTTTCCTCTCTAATCGTGAGTCTTGGTGTGACTCGGTTGGTGCTGTTTACATTCCACCATGACAGCTGTCCCAGGGCGTTAACGGGGCTGATAACTGGGGTGCACTGTGCACCAACAGACACAATGATAGAAACCAAGACAGGGAGGTGTGAGTGGTAATAAGCTTTCATAAGATATGAATCAGTGAAATACCAAAAATAGTGTAAAGTACATATCACACTAGCACATGTATTATTATACATACAAGCAAAGAGGAAATTGCCCCAACCGGAGGTAACACAAAAGCCATGGACGACTTGAACAACTGTGGATCACATGAACAATACAGGCAACATTCGCAACCGATAAATTCTAAAGAAGGTTGAAAAGGCTTTAAGATATATTTCAAAAATGATCAAATAAAAGATGATGAAGCCCATGAATTATTATGAGAGTTTTGAGAAAAGCTTATCTATCTATGATTATTCATATGGGTGTGTGTGTGACTGTAAGCAAGTGGATCCATTGAAAATTCATTCATCATCCACATCTTTGTCGTTTAAGTCACTGCTTCACTTGAACAACAACTCATTCTGACTGTTGTGAATGCACTCATGTAAGCTGTCAGAACAAAGGAAACAACAGGAGATGTTATTTTTGGACCCAACTTGCTGTGTGCACAGTTAAGTCGACCATGTTAACGCCCAGCACTGCCCTCGTCATGGTGATGAATGCAGCTTCTTCCCCATGTTGTGGGTGGGATAGTCCCGTTTTCATGGCGTGATTGCTGTGAATGCATTTCAAGCAGCCAGCATGCAGTGGTTTCCATGGTTACCAGCAGCAAGCCAGCATTTCACAAGTGCAGAGGACTGGGAATGAGGAGGATTACATGAGAACATCTGTGTGTGAGTAGTGCAGTGAGGAGGAGGAGGAGGAGTGAAAGATGTTGTTGCTGCACTTCCCCTCTTGATGTCCTGTATCCTGTTTCCTCCCCTGTGTGGAGTGGAGTATCTGCCCATGCTCCTCGCCTCTCCTTTTGTCTACTGTTTTTCCAATTGATCTGCCTCTGTGTAGAGTGTAGAGTGTAGAGACATGCAACACACTGCGGATTTCCAATTAAATAGATCCCTAATGGTGGCAGAAATCATTTCCAGTCAACAACGGGAGGTTTCAGGTCACAGACTAAAGGGGGAAACATGCACCAGGACACTGATGATGAATCAAGTGAACACCCCTGGGTGTTTAGACAGCACATTACAGTGCAAGTGTGATACTCCTTCGCCCTCCTGTTCAACTGTGTTATTGGTGATAATAAACCCTGTTTTTTTTCTTTGACTGGAACACAAACAGATCAATATAGATAGCAGACACACACATGCACACGCACACACACACACACACACACACACACACACACACACACACACACACACACACACACACACACACAATCCCTCCTCTCACTCATCAAGATAAAAGAAGGAGGGAACGGAGGAGGGGGGACTGGCTGAGGAGGAGAACCAGCCAGCAACAGGGGTATGGAAATTGTGAAATATTCATGAGACAGAGACAGGAGAACAGAAAGGAAAGAGACAAAGAGTCAGACACAGTGCAGCTCTGCATGTGTGTGTGTGAGAGAGAGAGTGAGAGTAAAAAAGCAGATTATTATCCTAATAAGAGGCCTCCCAGCTAAGAGGCCTCATATAAAACATAGTCTTTTATCTGCAGCGTCAGTTAAAGCCCGCTACTAATTTCCATAGACAAGAGCTTCTATACACTGTCCTACAGGAAGACATTTGCATAAAAATAGTGGGGTCAGGAGAGGCTCCAAGTGCATAAAGCCCTCTTCGCTTGTGTGAAGATGTGTGTGTGTAGTGGCATAGATGTGAGCAGGAAACTCGGTTTTGATGCCTGAAGCCAGAACTAAGCAGAAAGTGTGTTGGAGCAGATCTTTGAAAAAGATCAATGTTATACAACCAGTTTCTTCTAAAGCACAGAGAGAAGTAGGTTTGATTAGTGTGGGTTGATATCATGTAAATGTTGTCATACACTGCCCTCGTGTGGCCTGTGTCTCACACCACTGTGTGACTGACATTTCCTGTGTGCGCAGAGGGGGAGTGATCATGCTGATGGTCTGTCCCTGAGAAAAAAACATCAGGTGATACTTACGTCATAAAAACACAATGTCTGGATGAAGACTTTTGGTTTGTTCATTCACCTCTTTGTCTTCTAGTATTTCTTTTTTTTACCCCACCCCTTTTTTGAGAGTAAACTGTTTAATAGACTTAATGCCTTCTCTGTGTGTTTATTAGATTTTATTGAAATTCTCTGATTTCCATTTGATCATTTTAACATGATTTGATCTTGTTATTTTAATTTAACAGACACTGCAAAACAAGCACAACACTTTCCTTACCAGTCAAATACTTTTGTCTCCTATGGTTAAAGTTTAACATATAAATTAATGTATAAATTAGTGCGATCACTGTCCTGGTGTATTTCATTTAAAAACAGAAATGCACACAACAACAAGATGAACCTCATGTAACAGTCGCCCTTTCATTGTCAAGTTAGCTTCAATTGGAACTTTTATTTACCTGATTACTAGTGTGCCCTTACTGCCCATCTGTCCCGGCACCAAATACAACTGGTGATGATCAGCTCTAAGTCATTTTATAGACGTATTATTTATGTGAGATATTCTGATATGATCAAATGATTTATTGTCTTCAAACAACACCATAATGGATAAACATAGGAATATTCACACAAAGTGAAACCTTGTCTCACATAGAAACAAAGAGCAAAGTTGACAGTTAGTCTAATCCAGTCAACTGCAGTGATTTCTTTGCTCCACCCTGGGATGGACTAAGGACAGAGGTGTTGCTGGTTTGACTGGTCTGTGGATCCGTTAAGAAAAACACTTCCATGTCAAGGTGTTGTCTCAGCAGCAGGTTTCACACTCCCTCTGACCCTGAAATCTATGCACACATTAAAGTGTAACGTGTGTCGCTGTGACAGATGGAAGAAAATTGAGATTAAAGGAGCTTTTACTGATGCAATCTCTCTGTTTATTATGTGGACTGTAAAAGCCTGATCGAAAAATTCAGTTGAAGATTAATATCAATATTGATCAAGAAATATTCATGCTTCAAATGACAAAATACTGAAAGATAAGGACATGTAAGACTTGAATGCCCACCACAGGGCCCAGAAAGTAGCAGAATGATCTGTGGTTAAAAGGATGGAAGCTCCATGTGTTTTTCGGCCATGTGCAGCCAGGAATAAATAAAAGTAAGTGTCGTGTCTGACTGTAAACTTATTCACAACTGCTAAAACACCAAACTATCCAGAGAAAGTACATAGGATTTGATCAGGTTACATTATATTATATTTCCTTATTCTCCAGTGTGACTGTACTGATGAGGAAATCCCCAGCTGTCTTTTATTATTACATGTTATTAGCACTAATTCTAATTTTTGATATGTTCCTGATATGTCAGGAAACTTCACCACAATCCTCGTGGTTTCTTACCCCGCCCTCAGGCTTGAGAGTCCTGGCCCTGACTCAAGTGAAACTCCTGTTTTCTCCTACACTCTGTTGAGGCCTGATGCTCATTTTTTTGTCTTGTCACTAACCTCTAGGATGCAGCATGAAAACTGCTTTCCCTTCCCAAATCCTTCACCCTGCAAAATATACTGTACAGTAGCTTATAAGGGGCAAATCGTGATCCCTGATGCTTTTCTGTGTTTTACAGGTGTCAGAGGAGAAATCTAGTGGGTTTCACTGCAGCAGTTCCTTCACAATATGAAGGTTGCAGCGACGGTTGGCTTGAGGACAACAGAAACTCCTGCAGGTTCATACATGCCCTTTGAGATCCTTCTGACTGTATCGACAAAGAAATCAAACTTGAGACTCTGTGTGTGAGCTTGTGTCTCTGTGATGAATAAAATCAATAATCCCTCACTGAAACTTCTTCTATGTCACTTGCTCCCCACTTGCTTTAATCTCATTTTCACATTTGACCAAAAGAGATTTGATCTCTGCTTTTCATGTGTAGCATCTCCTTAACTTCAAATCCTTTATTAGCCTTATTCTTTTATGTACGAAAGGGCGAAGTAGAATTTGACTTGTGGTAAAAAACATGGCATGAGAAATATATACCACTAAAATAAAAAATAATATATGAAAACAAGATAACATATATGTATATATTGTATGTTTAAGATCCATTTACATAACAACTGGATTAAAGTGAATAAAATTACACATATTCATTTTCTATTCTTTCTGTCGCATCACCTTGTGTTCGTGGGTGTCTCTCTCATCGTGTCCATAAGAAGTCCTCTCAGTTGAAGTTAAACATAACTGATGATATGTGGAGAGGCTTTGTGGTGTCATTTTATCGGTTAAGAAAGTGAAAGGAGCACAATCTAACAGCCCACCTGTGATGAGATAAAGCACTGGAAAAAAATCAATGTCAACCTGTCGTTTTATAACTTAACACATAAATCATTTCTATTTCCTGCTTCCTCTTGAAGATACATTTCAGGTTTGATGGTAGATTTGTTCAGGAAGGGCCTCACTTTATTAAGTGAGCACACAAAAGTGTTGTAATGTTGCCATGATATTTACTCTAATTCTACTTTATCTTGCAAACATATTTTTTATTCCACTACATTTATTTGACAGCTTTAATTGTTATTCTGCAGATTAATATTTGAAGACAAGCACATTAATCCACCTGATAATTTACTCTATGAATGCATTTACTTCACCTCTACATTGACCGGCTACTACATCAAAATGTTGGTCATGTTAATATGTCAACAATAATCCAACAACATACTATTATGACACCTACAGGGCTGTTCTGCAGAATCAGTACATTGTTCTGGTAATATCACACACTTAAAATGTTGAATATGTAACTTTTATTTCTTATCTACAAATCTACACAAGTCTTTCCATCACCTCCCAGTTTTCAATTTCAAATGATGGACTTTTACTTTCTAAACTGCATTTATCTGACAGCTTTAGTAGTTATATAATATTTAGAATTATAGGAACTCAACCTTGACCAGCTAAAAGTGCAAAATGTCACTTACACATTTATGCATCAAAATAACTAACATGATAGATCGTATAAAATTCACTGGGTTCTTAATGCTTTAACAAATTTTCCTTGTGACACTTTAAGCACATACAGTTAATAATGTGTGTAATACTTGCAAGATCAAGTGAGGCGGTTGTGATTTCTACATTTGAGTAGAAAGAATCAATCACGACAGACACACAACTGGACTGGGCAGAATGGGAGGATGAACCAGGTGAAGACCGGCAGAGCTTGTTTGACAGAGTCTCCCACGCTTTCTTCAACAACAACCGCCTTCACTGAAGTTGCCTAACTGCTCACATCCATTAGCCTGTGTACAGCCTCCATGTGACACATAAATAATGTACACATTGTTGTGTTTCACATGGTGCCTTGTAAGTCACACAACTAAACAATTATCATAAAAATAAATTAAGATCATTGCTGATAAACATCCACTTCTTTCTAAGCCCAGATGAGCATATTCAAGGATCTTTACCGACGAGATCTTGTCTGATCAGCATCTCACAGCAGCACAGGATGATTTACATAATTAGACTTGGTTAAATGTTCCTCAAATGATTGCAGAGTTTAACTATAATGGACCCGTTTTGCAGCCTCATGGAGCAAAACTGGAGCACACGATGTAAACCAATAAGGTTGAGCCTTTTTGTTTAGTTTTTTCTCTCGACAAACTGAAATATTTCTGTCATCACAGCTCAAAACTTGTGTCTTTTGCTTGTGAAAGCAAAAAGACATTTCTTTTTGTAGGTTTTTAATGCAGGTGACTAAATTTCCCATGGGTGTGAGTCTTAAAATAGCATGTTGAAGCACCTATGGTCACACAGGAATGCCGTGTGTTCCGTTTGCCTGCATTCCTCACACAGCTATCACACACTCAGCCCTGCTGCTTATAAAAACCTCACACTTACAAGCTGACTGTAAATTTAAAACAGTTAGTGTCGTGTCACTTTTTATGGGATTACAAATAATCAAAGACTTAGCTGGACAGGTACAGGAGGGAGAAAGAGAGTTTAAGTATTTTTTTTGAGTGTTGCCGGCAAACATCCTTCTAACAACCAGATCTTCATCATCTCACCTCTGAGTCAATCATCAGCTTAACAGTGTGAGGCTGCTTCTGTATCAGCCACCAACATCTGCCACAGTGATGGACGCTACTGCATGAAACATTTGATTTGATTTAAATCTTTGTGGTTATGATTGAATAGAAGGAGCTGCTGGGATATAATAGTATATGTTATATCAACTGTGTCGTGTATGAGCAGACTGCTCAGACATTAGACTGCTGAGTGTTTCTTTGTGTGTAGTCCTGGATCAAGAAGGTCTTTAAATATTTGTGTTTGTGTATTTATTAAGTTTATCACAGATCAGCCACTGCACCGTGAAATAACCTCAATCCGCAGCTCTTTCTAATCTCTCAGGGCATTATTACATTTTCTTCATTCGACTTCATAACAGAACAATCATTTGCACCAACAAACCAAACCTCTCTGTCTTTTCGAATTATATATAACAATGGAATACCTATTGCTGGCTAAACCTGATTAGTTATCATGTCATCTGCAGTAAGATGATACATTATACCAAACTATTACTTCTCTATTGGTTACAGGTGATCTCTGCTGTCACTATCGAGCACATCAGTGCCATGCAGTTCAAATATGTGTGACCACATATAATTGGATAATATATAATATCTAAAAATATTTTTCGCTTTTCTGCTACATATACTAATTATTCTATTTATTTTTCTATTTCAATTATCATAGCATTTGTCATTCATTAATTTTTAATTAGAGGATCCATCTTTAAAAAAAAAATGCTTTAACACTCAATTATATTTTTTTTTCATCAAACCAAAAAGAATAAAAAAATAGAATTAACCGGTGTAGGAAACATCATCTAGATCTGAAGAAAGTGGTTTTTAAAAGAATGAGGCACATGATGCCAAAGCATCACAGCAACTCAAATTCTCTCCCGTACACCACACACTAATGTTGTGAATAATAACGGTCTCTTTAATCAAACTGAATGGTCAGGAATATCCACAGCTCAGGGCTAAAACATCAGCAGTGTTGTGAAGCAAAACACACACACAGCCACACACACAAACACTAAAGAATCCCAGAATCCCACAACACCTGGAAAAAACACTGACCTGTTTCCCTCCCAGTGTGTGTCTTCACAGTGTGTGTGTGTAAGTGTGTGCACTGGTGTGCGTGCATTAGCACAAGTGTTTTAGGTGTTGCGAAGCAACATGCGGGTCTGCTGTGCCCTCGGTGTCTGTGACTGTTTTTACTGTCATCAGTGGGAAAAAGTGTGATACCATCTAACTCCGGTCTCAGCAAAACATAGCAAAACATCACATCCACTGACCTGTTTGGATCCATCCCTGCAACTCTAAGATATCCCCCAAGTAAAGCTCTTTAATCAGGAATTTATTTAAGAATGATAGAGTGAGAAATATCCAACCCAATAAGGCTGTAATAACAAAGAAAACCGCAAACAATCAGTTACACAGAAGGGGAGGCAATCCCACAATGTCAATAAAGTAATATTTGTAGATCAGTCTCATCTGTCCTCTAGGTAGACTGGAGTCCTACACAGCTCACATCTCTTCCAAACCTGAAACCCTCTATGAATATGAAGTCTGTTAACATTTAAAGAGACAACTAACAACGTGATAATGATCTTCAAACACATTACAACACTGTTTCATTGTTCATATAGGCTTGTCTACTGTTTACCCAACAACAACGAGCTGCACTATGAGCTCCCACAGTTCAGCTACACCTAAACTAATGGCCCAGTGCGGCTCAAACAGACCACAGTACAGTTACAAGTGCTCTGAGCTCAGACAAGTGCTTACATGCTAGAAAAGTGGAGGCAGATTTGCATCTTATTTCCATCCCAGTTAGATGCCTGGAGTTAGGTGTGATGACATTAAAAACAAGCTGCCTTCCAGGATAAGTGAGGGGATAGGGGAAGCTGGAAAAGAGGGATGAGAGAGGGTGTGGGGGGTGGGGTGGGGATTGGACACTGTTGGAAATCATCCCACGGCGCTCCAAGTTGGACTGATACACATTTGGATTTTCCTTGCCTTTCCTTGTCTGTAGCTCATTATGGTTTTATTGTGGTTGTAGCAATCATTTTTTCTCGTGTGTGTTTATACCTGTGTCGCCTCCTCCAAAAACTGATGAGATCATCTCTTTCGCCTCGGGCTGTTGAACACCACTAACTATACAGCAAGCCTGGCATGGGTGTGTGTTCCCATCTGTGAGATAGTAGACTTTAATTAAAGCAAAGTTTGCTGCATGAGTTTGTCCCTGCTTTTAAATACAAGTGGTTGTTGAGATGTTTCTGTTTTCTTCAAGAGAGAAAAGATTAAACTGGATCTACTTTACTACTGTGTTTTTTCTACATTTTTCTACAGTAATCGTGTATATAGCAAATCATTTTTATTTGTTCACTGCCCCTTTAGATCAGATGTGCCTCAATACAAAACAAAGAAAGACAACATTCAGGTGCCACATTAAAGTGATAACTTTAAGGTCAGGGTGGTTTTTGAGCTGTCTACAAATATTAAATCCAAGGATCCAAAGTTTAGCAGCCATGACTTTAAGTCTGGAGTGAGAAAAAAAAACCCAACAAGCCCTGATAAGATCTCAGAGACCAACCAGTCATACAGGGCCACTGTACATCACTAATACTGATGGGTGTCTGACCAAACAGAGCTCTGAACATAACCACTACTAGATTTTGAATTCAACGGCCTTTTTGGTCAAAAGCATTTTGGACCAACTGTAAATGACCCAGGGATATCTGGCACAGGCAGGTGAAGAAGGAGATAAAATGCACCAAACAGGATGAAATAAAAGAACAAATAGGGTCAAGCTGGGCAGGAGATTTCTGATTGTGGATCAAGCTGCTGAGGAGAAGGAACCTGGTGAAACCTGCGGAAAAAACAAAGTGGATTTAACAGGATGTATAATTAAACATCTACAGAGAGCTATGAATTGGGAGTGGCTAACTTGGCAGCTCCTCATTTCTCCCACACACAGGATGAAAAAAAAAATTCACATCTGCATTAGAAAATATCAGTTTTTGGATATTTAGTTGAAGGTTTCATCTGGGAAGTTAACTATACAGTGCTCTTCACCAAGAAAATGTTTTCAACCAAGTTTTAAATTCTCTTACCACTAATGTTGAACAGAAGCAAAAGACCATATAATCTGCAAGTCACTTCGGTTTTGGTCTTCTGATCCCAATTGCAATTGCAAACTCTTCTGAATGAACTAACTAATGATTCATCCAATTTCTCAACAATGACAAGATCCATGCTTAATATGTCTTGTTTAAATGGAGAAAGTGTCCAAGATAAATAACTTGGGATCCAAAACAGAGCCTTGGGATAGATCATGTGACAGAGATGGAGATGAAGAGACATATTTACTGATACTGAACCTGTCAGGAACCAATTCAGGACCAAAGAGACTGACCCTGCTCTGCTAATCAGGATATTCTGGTCTATGTGGTCAACAACCCCAGTGAGATCCAATGTGATCTCCTGCATCACTTCAAAAGCACCATTTCAGAGGAGGGGCTAACAGAGATGGGGTGACTGCAGCTACACAACAACATTTTCTAGGTTTAAAATTCAGTATCTAAGCACATTTCTCATTACTTTGCTTAATTATGAAGCACCTGTAATTTTCTTCTGGATATATTGCAGAGTAAGATCTTACAGGATTGTGTAATATAACACTATAAATACAGTGAATTGTTAAGGAATAAAGCTGTGGCTTCCCAACCATTTTGGCTTGTGATCCCTTACAAAAAAGCTGTGCCTTGTTACAACCTTTGTCTCTAAATTCATCAAATTGTTTTGTTTGCAAAAATAGAAATGTGTTATTTTTCTTTCCTCATTAATTCCCATATAACCTCTTTGTTGGGTTCCATTAAAATAAGAGAGCCAAAGTATATTTTTAAAATTAGTCAAAATGAGCTACACCCTAACTAACTATGACAGTAAAATGCTTCTTCTAAAATCTCACAGAGCAAGTAAACATTTACTTTTGATACTTAAGTGTTAGATATGATACTTCTATTTATGTGGGAATTTGAATCCAGGACCTTTACTTATAATGGAGTATTTTGGCTTTGTAGTGTTGGTACTTTTGAATTGTGGGTCTGTCTGCATCAACATTGATTTAAACTTCCCGAGAGTAACTCAGCAGCTCTTTTCTCAGGTTTGATCTCATCTTTTCATCCAAACTCTGTTTTCTTTTGTCTGTTTTCCCCCGATGGTTTGGCCTCACTGAGTCAGCATCTAGTCAGACCCACCATCAAGCCTCATATTCCCAGCCTCTCCTCATACACACTCACAAGACCACACACACACACACACACACACACACACCATCCTCATATCCTTCTCTTACAGTATTATCCTATGTCCTCAGTGCAAACACAAACAAGCTTCGGGAGAAGCAGGTGTCCTTACACCGGGATAAATAAACAGTAAAGCAGGATGCAGGACCAGGAGTCTGTGTGTGTGTGTATGTGTGTGTGTGTGTGTGTGTGTGTGTGTGTGTGTCAGGGAAACAGGGAGTGAGGTGGGGGAGGGGGAATTACTGTTAGTTTCTGTCTCAGTGGGGAGAAACTTTGAATATCACTGATAGCATCTTTTAAGCCCCTTCGCTTCGAATAAAGCTGTTTGTTTTCACCCGGGGTGTCTCTTTTCATTATGTTCTTTAGGGTTTCAAGCTTTTGTTCTAAATTTATGTTTATTTTTTAAAATCTTTTTTATCACAAACGACCCACAGCTACTTGTGGAGGATTATAAAGAGAGAAGGCAATACAAATACAGAATGTTAACCAACGAGAGTGGTCCCTAATCTGGTTGCATGCTTATTCATCATTTCACTTGCACGCTTCTGATGATTCTGGAGGTTTCAGGGACTAATTCACCTGCTTCTTACCTGCAGCTGTGGAGGCTGATGGTAATCTGTCCTCTAGGAGAACGTACAGCTTTTATATCATTAGTGACAAGGTTTACTCACTGTTACACATGAAAAAAGTTCATAGCCATGATACAGTTTTGTCAGTTTCCGTGAGTGGCATATTAGATTACTTTTTTTTTTCTAAGTAAGTCTTTACATTTAGATACAGCAAATACAGATAGATTGTGCAGGAGGAGTAGGAAGGTCAAGGTTACACAAATCTCTCCAAAAAATCACATTAATTAACAATAAACAACAAGAGGTCAAATGTAATCTGTAAATTTAAACCTGATGCTTTATATAAACTTAAATTAAACTTTTCTTTTCTTGAGTTTTTAACCATTTAACAAAATGTAGGAATTGTCAGTGTTTAAATTCCCATTAGTTTTTTATCATTTAATTCAATAATTAAACACTAATAATATTAATATCATAATTATCACTATAAATCTGTAAGATATTCTTGGCCTTGTTGATGCACTCTGCATTGTTACCAGTGCCAATAGTGACCACTAATGGACCAGATATATGAAAATAAAAAGGCTGACGCTCTTGAAGAAACTTGGGTGATGTGATCAAACTGCTGAAGCCTCATTTTTTTTAAAAAAAGGTAAACTTTTGAATACATTTTTGTTCAGAACAAGCAGCGTGCATTTTGCCTCCCCATCTCTTATTTCTTAACATGTTATCGAGGGGTCTTTTATGTCCAGTAAGACCCTGAGGCATGATTACAGCCAGGTAAAAGACTTTCAGTGTGCATGTGGGCAGAGGGCTATTGTCTTAAGATATGAATATATCCTTTAAAACACCTTCTTTGTTCACGTCAAAACCTGAGTCAGTTTTTAGGGGCTTACATATTAGCTTTAGAGAGACCCAGCATCTGATCAGTTCTCTTTGATCAATTTTCAATTTGATTATTGAGGGTGGTGCTAATGTAGAATTGCAGTAATCATCAGTATATTCATGCAGATTTCAGAGGATGAACTATTGTTACTTAATGGAATAAATGCTGCAGGGATTAGCTCCTTCCCTCCAGCTCACACCCCCTGGATTGTGTTGATAAATATATGGTGCCCCGCTCCAGTGATAAACCCAAAATATTAAGATCACATCTGTCACACCCTGTTCTTCCACTGGCCACTGCTTCACCGTGCGCGGCCCAGGTCGACACCCACGAGGAGCCAATCACGCTCTCAGCGCGGGTAATTGACAGCTTGGCCCCGCCCCCCCAGTCCACCTGTAATCCAATCCGCGTCCCTGTCACAGGTAAAACCGGCCTCAATTTCTCAGCATTGCCCCAAAAAAGCGAGAAAAGCCGACAAAACCCGTTCTCTCAGTAGGGGAGACCTTGTTTGTTGCCGCGGCCCTCATCCAGTGTTTTCCACGGTAAAGAAGACGGATCGGATTTTCAGTACCAACTAGAAAGTCCAGTTCGACCGACCGAGATGTCACAGGAGCATGACAAGTAAGTTGTCCTGACTCTCCACTTTTAGCCTGCACAGGGACTAGGGTTGCCACTATAAGCTTTTAATACTGAATCTAAATGTTTCCCTGGATGTTTTTCTTTTTCCCTTTTCCCTTTTTGCTTTTTTTTTTTTTTTTAAATTCATCCTCACACTGTGGTCCACCTCTGACCTGCAGCCACTGCCTTATATCTTAAGATTTGTTGCGATATCTGTATCAGTATTTTAGGATTATATCTACCAATTTTTTTCTTAATGGTAAATTTACTCTAAATCCGATGGCAGGACGTTCAAAGGGATTATATCTACTTTCTCCCCATTGTGTAACTCCGCTTATTTCACCTGTCATGTTCAAGCCTGTACAGGTGTATCTCCACCTGTCGTGCAAGCAGAGGCGCCTGTTAGAATAAAAACTGTCCCGTGATAGCGATGGGCGGTTTAGTGTTTGATTTTGCTTGAAGCTCTAACAGTTGATGTGGATAGTCTTAATGATGTTTGTTCAGGAATAAACATGGACCTCAGCAGGGAGCCCTCAGCTGAGGAAAACGGTCTCTGCAGGTGCTTTTATTAGTATAAAAGTATGAGTATGTTTAGTATAAAAGATGCATGTTTTTAACTTGGTGAAAGATGATTAGTCTATATTATGTATGTTTTTAAAGGCAATGACAAGGAGACTTTGAGGGGAGTGAAATTGTACACCTAATAGGCGTTGGCCAGACTAATGACACAGACAATGTAAGCAAGCACAGGGCTATATAAGGTTTTTGTGGATTTTTACTCTCCGAGACTCAAATGGTTTGTTAAATTTATGGTAAAATCGAGTAGATAAATGCAGAAATGTTGGAACAATATCTGTGTTTATTATGCTTCATTCATTAAAAAATGACAGATGTCTATGAATCCATGCTGCCTTACTGACTTCATTCCATACAAGTGGAATATAAATTAATATCTGCTTGGAAAAACATTTTTTCTCATTTAGTAATGGATTGCATTTCCTTAAAGTTTTATTTCCAGTAAATAATGGATCTTATCAGATTGCAGTTTATGACTGGCACAATTAGATATAGGATTACTAATTATCACTTTGCTTTGACCATTGAGAGGAAAAAAGCTGTGTTTGTTGTAGATACTCAACGTGGAAACTGAGCCAGTCCGTTTACACTTTATCATAATGACTTTGTTGTGGCAGATAATCTGCAGGTGGATGATTGAGGATGTATTATAGGGGTATGTCATTTCCAAAGTCTGACAAAGAGCTCATGATCTTGATGAAACCTTAAAAACAGAAGCCTGACTAATGACTTCACTTCACTGCTCTAGTCACTGAGCCTAACATGTCTAAGTAAATAGAAGCTGAGCAAACATTTAAATTTACTCTAAATAAGCAACTTCACTTTTGAAATGTCTGGTATTTTCTCGCATGCTGAAAATGAGTGTTGTATTATCATTGCTGTTTAAATGCGGGACATTTACATGAGTTCTCTGAGTTTAAGTTGATAATTAAGAGCATTACATACAGCCAAGAAATGGTTTGCTCTTATTAGTCTCACACTGTCCTGTTTACAAAGCAGCATCTTTCAAGGCCTCAGAAGACGGAAGAGGAAAACAAGGAGAGAGATGTGGGTGGCAATGACTGTACATAAGAACTCATGATTATTTTTGACAGACAGGTTCCCTTAACAAAAAAAAAAAACAGTACTACAGTGCTGTTAAAGCACAGGAATGTAGCAGGGTCAGGTACGTCACTTGTGGTCAGCTCCTCAGCCAATGAGCGATCTCCGAAACAGAGTCGTCGCACTGGACAAGCCTGTAGAGCATCTTTTTTTTGAGACACCTCAGTGGTTCGATTGCTGAGATTTGTTACACAATCATGGAAAATCCTGAACAACAGGTCTCGTAGATGAAGAGCATCTACATGGTTGATCTCTGCTTCATAACCTGTTTGTCTGTTCTGAATGGGGCCGTGATTTTACGTCTTGGTTTTGTCAACTCATTCAGTCGGCTAAATACTTAGGAAAAGCACATAGAGGAAGATATGTGCGAGACGTGAGATATGTTTAAACATGTACGAGGTGTGCCCATGCAGTACATAAGAAGTTGTTCCTTCAATTGTTGACGTCAAATTATTCTTTTTTAAATGTCTCATGATAAATTTCTCTAGATTGCATCACATAACCTCTGCATTAAAAGAGGCAACATCAGGAACTTATGAAACTCTGACCTTTCACAGTAAGCGTGCGGTCCTGGTTCTCCAGAATGAGCCGACCTATAGCAGCCAGCGTCGCTCCTTCACCACAGAGGATGAGGCCTGGAAATCGTTTCTGGAGAACCCTCTGACAGCTGCCACCAAGGCCATGATGAGCATTAATGGAGATGAGGACAGCGCTGCTGCTCTCGGCCTGCTCTACGACTACTATAAGGTATCGGGGGAAATTACTTTTGTGGTTACAGTGTTTTTTTTTTTTTTGTTTGTTTTTTTTGTTTTTTAACTTTCTGTAAATGAAGGAGCAATCAAAAGTGTAAAAAGTTAGGGGGTTACTTACAAATCCTTTCAGGCTTCACCTATAGGATCATTATTCATGCTGACAGCCAACTATTAAGCAACATCTGTGAGACAGAGCTTATGTCATGTAACTCTAGTTGGCCATGCAGACAGCAGGATGACCTGAGTTGTTGGATGTGATGTGGTCAGACGCTAAGCGGCTGTGTTTACCCTTCCCATACAGGTGCCCAGGGAAAAGAGAACAATACCCCAGAGCAAGCCAGAAGCACTGCTTTCTGATGTGGATCCCAACAAAAGGTTAGTGACAGACCTCTACTAATACCACCCCCCCACCCCCCCTATAAAAATAAGAGCACAGCAGAGGGGAACCGCGGCATGATGTGAATGGAGAGATTCAAGCCCTTTAACATTCTCTGAAGTTTGTGATATTTTTATTTATTTATTTATTTTTTTGGATTTGCATGTGAAGAGTTCGTTTACTCAAATACATTTAAATCTGCTCACACATATGGTTATAATCCTCAGATGAGCACCTTGTTTCTGTAGAAGCTCAAAAATTGAGTTTTCACTAGAAAAAATTCTCTGTTTTTAGCTTTATGCAAGAGTTCATCTAATTTTGTTTTTCAGTTCTTAAGGGAGGGTTCATAAGGTTTTACATCCTTTACATTGTCAGGCGGTCTCATTCAGCTCAACAATAAATATATAATAATAATAATAATAATAATAATAATAAAAACACAAGATACTTAATCCATTACTACATATGTGCTATTTTCCTTTGTTGCAGACACCAAATCCAGGCTGGACACCCCCTTGTTCCACTCCAGGAAGCTGGTATGGAAAACAGGATCCAGGTTCTGAAGGGGCCCTTCAATATTCTTCAGCTGGCCCAGGACAAGAGGACCCAGTTCCCGTCACCAGGTCTGTTCACACTCAGTAACATACATAGAAATAACCATCTTAAAAGCTAAAAGCTTGATCATCAGTTTGCCGATTTTTGTCTTTTCAGACACAACTGTCACAGTTTCTATTGCTGCCGTGCCAAACTACCCGCCCGTCAAGACGGAGGTGCCCACCCACGGCTTCTCAGTGACCGTGCCAAACAACTGCGCTGAAACCGACAGCCATGTGGGCGTCTTTGACCGCCAGCTCACCCACAACACCGTCCAGTTCAGCCCCAGCACTCAGTCCCGCACGCCCCCCGACTCCACCTTCTCCGAGAGTTTCAAGGATGGTTCCCAGGAGGTGAGTGTTTCGATCCCCCTCTTTCTAAACCCCGCTACTGCTCTCCCTACTACCTCCCCTCCTCCCCCTCCTCTCCTTCGCTTTCCTCTCTTCTCTCAGAACTTTTCCTTCAGACAATAGGACTTTCACCTGATCCCATGGAGCCAGCGGTGGGCTCAGTCTTCCCTGGTTTTATTTGAACATGCCAAAATAGCGGCTAGTGTGTTATTATGTCATTGTCTCACCAACACAATAAAGTGCTGTACTTTTCTCCTACAATAGCCAAATCCCTTTCTCTCTTCTTTCTTTTTTTTTTTTTTTTAACCTGGAGGCACATTACCTTAGAAAAAATAACCCAACAAAACTCCAGTACAGGAAGGGGTTGGGGGGAACAACAGAGTGTAGAGGCATTTTTAACAAAAAGAAAGGGAGAGGAAAGGAAAGTACAATTAAACAAATCCTACATGAACTGTGATAAGTGGTGAACAAAAGATAGGGAACCCCCTAAGGGTCATTGCATTACAATGTGATCATACCTCTGGTCAACTACAGGAAGAACCAATTAAAATAAATAACTTAAAATCAAAGTGCAGCAGTTGTTTAGCATTCTCTTTTTGCTGTTTCTTACTTCACACTCTCAACCTTTACTTTATCTCTTTCCTTTGTGTGGTTCAGGTGTTTTCCTTCCCAGGAGATCTCCAGTTACGTATGGCCTCCATCACGCCTGAGGACTACACTCAGTTTAACACCGTGCCGGGGTAAGTCGTGCTGCTGCCGGCCCACCGCCCAACTTCCACTGCCACACCGCCATTCAGATCTTGACACAACACCGCAGAATGGCCTCATTCATCACAGTCACTAGGGAGACATCAGACTCCCCTATGTGTGAAAGACGAGAGTCTGCACACGGGCGTTATCGGGCCCTGCTCTGATTTTAGGTCACAATTTACCTCTAGCATGAGACATTATGTTTTACTTTTTTATTTCCGTCTTGAGTCAAATTATTAATTCATTAAAATTTTCTTATATTATTGCAGAGATATCTATTTCTACAGAAACAAAAGCATGGTTTTTAGTGTAAAATGTGTGCTTTGTTAGGTCTTTACTAGATTCCACCTTTTGTTTCCCTGCTTTTAGGAATAATTTTGAGTACACTCTGGAGGCATCCAAGTCTCTGCGTCAGAAGACAGGCGATGGGACAATGACGTACCTCAACAAAGGCCAGTTTTACCCAATCACCCTCAGGGAGATTGACAACAAAGGCATGCACCAACCCATCACCAAAGTCAGGGTAAGAATGAGCCATAAAACTACACCTGAAACTATTAACAACTTTTGTTTATTGGCAGTAACTGCAGGATACATTTTATTGCAATATATTTAGTTGCGACTGTGTGTGTGTTATATCATCTCCAGAGTGTAGTGATGGTGGTGTTTGGAGAGGAGAAATGCAGGGATGATCAGCTGAAACACTGGAAGTACTGGCACTCCAGGCAGCACACAGCCAAACAGAGGTGTCTCGACATCGGTAAGAACATCTGCAGTGGGTCTGTTTTTTATGATTTAACTCTCAGTTCAGTTTAAGAAATGTTTGCCTATTTGACAAAACAAGAGAGCTGCAAGTCAAGCGCAACGGTAATTTTTATGATTTACACGATCCAATGATTCATCGCGTGATGCTAATGGGCCGTTTTAAGAGTTTAGTTCTAACATGGAGCGGGCTGATTAATCCTCCTGTTTCTGCACAGTTGAGTGGATGTTTGAAAGGTCAGTTTAGCAGTAACTGACAGTAAAAGGTGTGTTGTTTGGTTGTGGCAGTTCTGTTTGTCTGGTGAGGGATTAGGTCTGCAGTAGTCAGAAACTGTATTTCAACAGCAAATAAAGTCTTTTCATTTGCTTTTCTGACTTTCTAAAATGTTTGTTCATTTAATTTATTGGGATCACTGTCATTTGCTTCACTCTCAGCTTTACTTGCTTCACAACTTAATTTGTTGGTTGTTGCAGCTGATTACAAGGAGAGCTTCAACACCATCGGCAACATTGAGGAGATTTCCTACAATGCCATTTCCTTCACCTGGGACACCAATGAGGAGGCCAAGGTAAGACAGTAAACGGCACATGTAGACACACAACTCACAAGGCTGCTTCTAACATCTTTGACATGTCAGAGTTGGACTGAAACCAAAATTAGATGTGTGTGAATGCTACTGTTTCCACTTCAGTGTTCATGTAGAAACAAGTAGTGTTTAGTTGACAGCGTCACTGGTGATCTATGGTTTCCATATACTTCCTTGTCTTGAACTCTTAATATGAGCTTTGAACTTTTCACATCAACACACTTAAAACCTTAAGCCAAAAATAGACTGTTCCTCTTTAAGATCCTGTGCAGTTCTTGCTGCAGACCAGAATTAAGGTTTCAGGTGTTGACACTGCTTTGTTTGTCTGTGATCATCATCCACTTTGTTCATTGTGATCCTCCGAAATGGTTGTTTAAAGAAAACCGAGGCTTAAATAGAAGAGTTAGGATGTTGTCATGTTGTAATGTGACTCCTATATGTTTAGTGGTTGCATAGAGGCAGGGAGGTGTGTGTGTGTGAATTATCCTGCACTCGGTATACATTCTTGACTGGTCCAACCTGCCTGTCACCCCTATTGCGATGCTGAGCGTATTTCTGCATACATCAGACAGGAGCAACAAAGGGTTCAGGAATGAGGAAACACAGCAGGGGGGGACAAGGACCTGCTTTGTCATATATAAAATGAACTCCTCCTTCAACTCCTTCAACTTTTGTTAGACGAGTGACAGGAAGAAGGAGTTCCTGGCTAACAAACAGGCGAACAGACAACATGGTGCCATAGCTCATCTCCAGCCTTGTGCTCTCTGTTGGCGACACTTAACATCAATGCAATCAAATGCAGAAAACCTCTCTCACATGAATACACACACACACACACACACACACACACACACACACACACCAGGATGTGGGTCCAACTGTCTTATGACTCGAGGCTTGTATCCATAGTATGTTCATACTTGTGTGTGTGTTCATGACCTCATGGTGTGTTTTGGGAAGCACCACCCACCAAGTTTGTTTCAACATCTCATCAGTGATGTTGGGTGTTAAAAGGAAGAAGATATGTGTATATGTGTGGCTTGCCCTTGGGGCAATTGCCCTGCAGCATGTACCGTATATATTTGCAAAGAGCGGCCCCTCTTGTTGTTTATCTTCTCTGAGGCACTTAAAAGGAAACATAAAAGAAAACTTGTGACTGTCTATGCATTATGTTGTTTGTCTTTTATTTAAACCGCTGTTACTCCTCACAGCATGGTATCCTTTTTTCAGCACAAGCCCACATACTGTATAAGTCTGACTTAAAGCTCATTTCATTATTCAAAAGAAATGTAAAGATGTCAGAAACCCAAAATACATGAAAATTGCCTCCAATGCCTCTAACTATTTTAGTGATTTTAAAAAGTCCAAATATTATAGAACACATCAAAGTTATGAAAAACGTTTCCTGTTATATTAATAACCAAATAAAGTGGAAATGTAAAACAAAAATACAATGCATGTATTTCCCTGTAAAGTAATTTTATCCCAACTAATTTTGTGCATTTTTCCATTGAATATCAATGTATGTTTCTGAATCAAATGGCATTTATTATATGAAACATTTTTCTAATGTTTATATTATCAGTGATCTCTGCTGCTTTGACCCGAGGTCCTCTCTATTAGGTCTTTCAAAGAGTCTGTTATGGTAGTGTGTTTTGTTGACATAATAATAACCTGTTTTCTACAGCAGCACCAGCAGAACAAAAATGTTAGAAAAGCATGAGCCTGTGATGACTAAAGTTGGTCAGTAGAGGGCATCACATAACACTGAATGCACCGTTGAGGCCCCTGCCATTAAAGAATGAGCTAATCACTAAAGTTGATGTTAACTTTAAATGTTTTGCATTTAATTGCTCCAAAACTTTACCGGTGAAGTTGGACTTTTTTTCTATTTGTTGTTCCCAACTTCTTTGGCTTATCTGTTCTTCCTCTGCCATCTCCCCATAGATCTTCATCTCTGTCAATTGCCTGAGCACGGACTTCTCCTCTCAGAAGGGAGTGAAAGGTCTTCCTCTAAACCTGCAGATTGACACCTATAGCTACAACAACCGCAGCAACAAGCCCATCCACCGCGCCTATTGCCAAATCAAAGTCTTCTGTGACAAGGGAGCGGAGAGGAAGATCAGAGATGAGGAGAGGAAGCAGTCCCGCCGGAAAGGGAAGGTGACTGACCTCAACCCCAGCCTGAGCTGTAAGTTATTCATTAGTATTTTACCTTGTACAATAAGAACAAGGAAAGAACTGAAAATGTTACTTTAACAGTTACTTGATCAGGTACAACTTTATAAGGTGACAATGCTCTAGGTCATTGTTGTGTTTATAGCTTGTTGTACTACCCCAAGTGGCCAAACAAATACATTAATGCAGGTTTAAAGACTTCCTCTTCAAAAACTCATACTATTTCTTGTTGTGACCTTTTTCTCTTTCAGTTGTGGATACCAAAGTTCCCATCCTGCAGAAACGCAATGATGTGACCATCTTCAAGATGATGACCGACCTTGAGACACAGCCCGTCCTCTTCATCCCTGACATTCACTTCTCCACCTTCCAGCGCCATGTGAGTACCAGTCAAGGACGAAAACCTGTAAACCCACCCAGCACTGTTTCGTACAGCACACAATAACACATCTAGTATAACATCTGGGAATGAACATGTTTTCTGCTACAGTTATGCACCACTCGTAGCACCTCAGGTGGTCCATAAACAGTTTGTTTTTGAGCTTCCACCCACTCTTCAGCCAGCTGGGTTGAGGTGACCTGCTCGCTTGCTAGTTGGCAAGAACAGAGAGTTCTAGTTTCAAGAGTCCTACATACTGATGGCTGTATTTCAGACTGCTTACTCACAAGATGAATCATTTACCAGTGACTCAAAACAAACCAAAGGGTTGAGAACATACAACCTTTTTGCTCCGAGGCAAAGGAAGTAGGTAGATTTGCAGACTACAGTTTTATTATGATGTGTGGATACAATATGTAGCAGATAGGAAATGGTCAGATAAACATACGTACATATGTCGACTGCTCCAGGCACTGATTTTCCACTGGTTCCCTTGTCCCAGTGTTGAGGGTTATATTTTTGGTAAGATGATTTAAATAAGGTATGGTTAACACAAGCTCAAGACATTGTCATGTTTTAATCTATATCATAAATGTAATAATTACCCCATCTTTAAGCTTTTAGTTATCTTAAAAAGACAATTGCTAAAAAAATGGCTAAATGAAACTATAACAGTTGTCAGGAACATTATACATTATGCTGAAGATAAAAAAAAAATTAGGGTTTGGGTTAGGGAAACTATAATTAGCTTTCTAAGAGGAAGGGCTTTTGTAGAAGGGGTAAGCACACTACATCAAATTTGAGTTAGAAGCTTAGTGTTAAACATTGACATTGACGTCTTGCAACTGTGGTGTTTGTTTAAAGCCTAAAATTAGCTTTTTAAACGTAAATATTTGTTTGTCACAGAACTTATTTTCTGCAGTAAAATCCAAAAGCCAATGGAAAATCCCAGGGGCTTTTTGTAAAGGGAACAAGGGTTAAATTTAACCTCAAGGTGTGCCTAGAAAAATCCATGCAGCATCGTATAAGAACAGAAAAGACAGACAGTTGGCAGGTACAAATAGGTTGTAGTGTGTGTGACAGGTTTTTTTTTTTATCAGTGTTAACCATCAGCAGCTTTGTTCTCTGACTGGACCCTGACCCCTTACGTCATCTGAAGCAAAGGTTTTTGGGGTCCTTTGGGTGTTTTAGACATGTTTGTTATGTTGTTGGTGATTTTTATGAGTGGACATGTATGATGAACTGCTTTGGTTACTTGGTGAAAATGACTCCAGTAGAAAATAATCACCATTGAGAAATGTTTGAACATTAAGCACCCCCTACTGGTCCAATTTGAGCAATACAAGCTGAGCACAAGTGACAAGGTCCTCTTTCTCATTCTAGCTAAGTTTAATTTCCTAACAGTAAGGCTAGGGGACAGACAGGAGGTTATTTTTGATTTTTGCCGGTGACATTGGACCTGACTGAACTCCCTGTAAACATGCTATCAGTTTCTGATAAACTCTGACTTTACCAGGATTCAACTCAAAATAGATTTCTATTAACAACAACGCTTGTAATCAATAGAGCACAGTGCAAAAGGCTCAGAAAAAATGGAAGCTTTCCAAGAAGGCTTAAAGTATTAGAGAGAGAATTTTTTTGTTGACTGATGAACCAATGTTTTGGTTGATGGTACATCTAATTTACAAACGTTTTCCATCAACCTGTTAATTGCCAACTATTTGGACAGTTTATCTTTTTCAGAAAAAGTCCCTCCCCTGGCCAAGTCCAGACCTGCACTTTGATCAAGTTTCTCCATCTGTAACTACTGTACAGGCTTTGCTTCACATATATAACTACTGCTGATTAGCTGCTGTGTGTTGACAAGGCTCAGTTCTCAGTGATAAAGGAAGAATAAATGGGTCAACACAGGAAACTTTTTGGACGTGGCTGTTGACTTTGCCTTTGGACCGGTTGACTAATTTAGCTGCCAGCATAATGAGCCAGCAGTTGCAAAGCAGCACATTTTATACACGTACATCCATTGCAGAGTATACTGTACTTTTAAATCAGGCTGGTTGTTGCCATAAAAATCTCTTGCAGGTACACTTAGAAAGTCTCACCTCTGAGACTTAGTATAGTTGTCGTATAGTAAAGAAGTTAAGTATAGTTGTTTAATTTTTTTTTTCTATGTTCCATTTGAGTAAATTGTAAAACTCTTTATTTATTTATTTATTTATTTTTATTTTTGCAGCCTTTCTCGGCAGAGGATGGAGAGGACAGGTGAGTTCATGGATGCCCTGATTTCACACTTGTTCTTTTCACACATAGTTTTGAACCAGGACAACCTTTGACACATTTCCAAGCAAAGGGCATACATAAATACTTTTGCTGTTTCTAGGAAATGCCCATGGGCTTTGAGGGCTCACATCCATGTGTGTTTTATAGCCTGTTAACTGGTTATAAAGGGCATTTAAGCAGTGATTTATGTGTGCCTGTTTGTGCGTTTGTTTGTCCACTGCAGCTCGGGCATAAAGAGATTACCCTTCAGTGACGATGAGTTTGGTACACCCCCAAACAAGATGGCGAGAGTGGATGAACCAAAGAAAGGTACTAAATATGTTTGTGTTGTGTGTGTTGCTGCAGTGCAGTACTGTGGCTGTTCACATGCTTGTCAGGGGTCTTTGAATGATGTTCTCCTCTTGGGCTAAGTCAGTTTGTGCATGTGCATGTGCATGGGTGTGTGTATGCCCTTACAACCCCCACACACACACTTTCTGGGCCATGTGATTATTCCAGGTCTTTCAAAACACACACACGTGTCTAAGGCCTCCACTGACCCAACAAAATACCACTGATCACTACGTGCACACACACATGCAAACAAGCCTTTGCCCTTTACCCCATATCCTATTCATAGGCCTACAAGGCTTCTTTCCTATGTCAAATGTATAAATAAATGCTGTACATGGTGTTATAGCTAGATGAGGAAAGTTTTAAACAGTCAGACTTCACTGTGATCTTTTAAAACAAGTTTCACATTGATTTTGTTTGAAATCATCTGTCAATAGTTTCACAAAGTAAGTTGTAAATTTTTGCTGCAGGATTTTAGCCTGGAAAATAATCCACATACAATTGGTTGAAACCAGTCATATGCATAACAAACCAAAAAACAGTGAGGTGTCAAAGGGTCCCAAGAAACACTGAGGTGTCGCCATATACTTCTGTTGTTAAAAATTCAATGTTTTTCTTCTGGATTATATAACCTCTCCAAGGCTCTAAAATGTATTTGAATAAACTATTTCAGAAGCAAAAAAATTATTACATTACAAGTAAACATTTTAATTCATTTTAAGGGGTTGGCCAGAAAAGTTGTGAACCACTGGTTTAGACAATGCCATAATTTAGTTGATCTAGATATAATATGAAGCAGCAAGTATGGCTGATTTGTCACATTATATTTACTCTCAATGAAACAAAAAATAGTTTAAGATTATGTCTTTACCTTAAACAATAGCTAAAATGTTTTTCTAGTTAGAGAACTGGCGATCTTGAGATGTTTCGGAAAGAATCCTGTTGATGTCAATCATCTGTTGTACAGCCTCCTTGAAATACGATGTCTATCTTAAATAAAGTTAACCATAGCTGCTCCAGCCAACTATGAGAGACCTGTGACCAACAGCAGTACAATAGCAGTATGAAGCCGGGCATCACTTATTTACTTGGTTTTAGTCCATATACAGAAGTGCATCAAACCAGTGAAAACTCCTGTGTACGTGATTACATCTTTAAAAAGAGGCCTACTTGAAAACTTTTTTGAAAACTTTTCTGTCTTTAGAGGCCACAAATATCACAAGTTCCTGCAAACAGGTTAGAAAACAATATGAGAAAATCTATTTAAAGCAAGATCTATTTTGAGAAGACTGGGTGAATGAGAGGTGGCTCTGTTATTCTGTCTGACCATTTACAACCATACCAGTGTTACATGATGAATGTGCTATTTGCTGGGCCCCATGCCACTTCTTTGAGTTTGAATGAGTGCCCATGCAGTCTGGCAGCAGGAATATTTAAAACAGACTGGATTAGCCTATACATTTGCAAATTTACTAATGGAGTAAACATACTGTGCACAAGCTTTGCTTCTTAAATCCCATCAGGGCCACAAACCCTCAAATATATGTTTTATGCCTTTATGTGAGTTTTGTCTGGGGCCAGATTCGGATATACGTTTGTGTCCAATCCATAAATGCACTGCTTTGACAACTGCCTGCCTCGTCTTTCTCTTCCTACCACACAGTCCTGCTGTATGTGCGCAAGGAAACAGAGGAGGTGTTTGATGCCCTCATGCTGAAGAATCCCACGCTGAAAGGCCTGACGGAAGCTGTAAGTTGTCCTCGGTTTATTGTACTGGTACTTGTACTTAATGTTCTTGTTTCAAATTGGTGGTCTTGGAAACAGACACTGCAGCTGAACACGTAGTTCTCTCTTGTGTGTTTAAGCGACTATGGGAGAAATGAGCTGTGACAGGACCACAGAACATTGAAGAATTAGTACAAGGAGTGGATTGGGGGAAAAAGACATAGAGAAAGTGTTTTGGGGTTAAAAGGGGTCATGGGGGACAAAATAATATCAAGAGATGGGGCAAAAGGGCCCAATGGAGGGGAGGGATGGGGAAAATAATGTTGGAAATAAGGGGGTGGAAGCACTCCCGGGAGAATGAAGAAGATGAGGGAGCGGGAAAAGGGTAATAGAAGGCATGGTATGGTTACTTTGAGGGTTTAAAAACACAAATGGAGTTCAAGAGTCATGTATCCTAATTCTGGAGAACCAGCAGTGGAGTTGATAAAACAAAACGGGTGAATGGGTCTGTGATGGGTGAATCAACAAGTGCATAATCTGTGCTCACACTTGTATGTTTCCTTTAAGAATTTTACACTGATTTGTATTTTTTTCTTAACCAGATTTCAGAGAAGTATGAGTTGCCTTTGGATAAGGTTGGAAATGTGTATAAGAAGTGCAAGAAAGGGTGAGTATCAGTCACTAACATGTACACTATGCACTAATGTGTATCTGAAACTTTGGTATATGTTGATGAATTCAAATAATAAGGTTGTCAATTGGTCCATACAGGAGTTCAAACGCAAAACATACTTTTCACCTGTTGATAATTTCTTCAATTTAAACATTCAGCAGCCATTAATGAGCTATGAAGACAGACTTGACTGAGATCACCTTAATATAGAAATTGAAGGTGAATAAAATTGTGCAATGGTTACATTTACATAAAGTAATATACATACATCCTTGAGATAAATCATTTTAAAGGATTAATGAGATATTTGAGATATTGAGTTAGAGAAGATTGATACTGTTCTTATGTTTGTACAGTAAATATGTTGTAGCCAGTTAACTTAGCATAAAGGCTAGAAAAAGAGGGAAAGTTCTGTTGAAAAGTAACTCCACCTGGTAGCAATATAACACAAATGATCAAATTTTTAAAGTTTCCCCCCAGTTTCCACTTTTTTATGCTAAGCTAAGCAAATCGGCTGCTGGTTGCTGCCTTATGTTTACTGTGCAGACATTAAACTCAGCATACAAATAAAAGGACAGATACAAAAGAGTGTGTTGGGGTGAGGATGTCGAAGAAAAGACACTAACAGCCATATGTATTTCTTAAAACAGTATTCTGGTTCACATGGATGACAACATCATCAAACACTACTCCAATGAAGACACCTTCCAGATCACCATGGAGGAGTTGGGCGGCATGTACAAACTCATCCTCACTGAAATCTGATTGGGCTGGAGGAGTTGACATCGCCCTCAACAGAAGGGTGGTGGACAAATGGAGCCATAAGAAATAGCGGTTTACACATCTAGCCATGCAGTGATTATGGACTTGATCTGACATTGAAATCATGTTGTCTGTGTGTTGTATTAGTGTCAAACAAATTTTAAAACAAAAGTCCCTAATAATGTATTCAACAAGCTAGAGCTCTTAATAGACAATAATGTTGATTAGAGATATTATTTACACATTTAGATTAATTCCAAGAGGTTTTTTGTGCATGAAAATTCATAAGTGGGGACACATTTGATTGTTATGACACATTTGTTTTGTGTTTAGTCAGAATATGAGTTGCACCTCAAATATGAGGGCCTTTTTTTGTAAATTTTTTTTTTGTAAATGTCATGAGTGATTGTGGTGCTGCTATACCTCATGCTATGCAAGCAGCATTGCTTCTCATATATTTGACTCTCATTAGGAGACTTTTTTTTCCCTCCCTAAAGCCTTAGCACTGATGAGTACAATCTAGAAAGTTGAGAATTTAGTGCACATAATGAAGACAGCAAATTATTGATAGAGCCTTGGTGGTTCAGTGTATTAATTCTAAACAATATGGCAGTATTTAGTGTGTAAAACTTTATTCAACCATCATACAGTTAGGGTAGAAGATAAATGTTTGTTGTGTTTTTTTAGCATAGGATACATGCTGTTTCTGAATGAACTGGCTTAAAAGATATTTTTCCTCAGATCAATCAAAAATAATGGACTCTTTGTAAGTATTAAACAGTTAATAAATATATTGATAATAGTTTTAAAATACAGCTACCCTTCCCATATAGAGTAGATATATGAATGTTGCTACAATAGGTCAATGAATGCCTAGGACAGTCTAAACAAGACTGCTCTGAAAGTGCAATATGATGTTTAGGTTCTGACACATTCAGAAAAGAAATTAATAATAATTGAGAAAACTGAATTTTTAAATTTAAAAAGGAAATATTGTATATATATCTATCTATATATCTATAGATAGATATATATCTATCTATAGATATCCACTGAAAAGGGATCTAGATTTACCCTCCTTTTGTATCTCAGTACTTACTGTGTATATATTTATTAAAAGAATGGATGTGGGTCTCTCTTTTTTTTTTTTTTTTTTTTACCATATATACTCAAATTTTTATTATTCCTAATAATATAATGTTTTTTCTTTTTTATATGAAGTTATTCTAACATGTCGAGGTACAAAGTTATTAACATGTTTTTAATTGATGTTTTTCTTTTTTTTTGTAAGATTTGATGCACAAAGTGCCTAATAAAAGCTCTTTGGTAGCTGCCATTTTTGTTGTCTAAGAATTTTTCAAACTCATCTTCTCTCAAACCATTCGATCCACGTTATTCATTTTAAGGTCCAGACTCTTACAATAGAGAACTATAAGATTCTTTCATTAAATAAAAGTAGGTCTGTCAGTGGTTGAGGTGTTGAGCTACAGCAGAGATTAACCGTGTGATTAGCATTGCCAGTGTTTTCTGTGTCTGTCCACAGGAACAGATGTCTGGGCATCAATTCTAACCCTGTGGACAGGAAACAGGCATGACAGGACAGACTGCTGCAGTGAGGCTCCTCTGTCGGAAACCTGGCCACAAATCTCCACATACACTCTTTGAATGAAGTAGGATCCCATTTTTCCATTTTTTTGGTCTGAAATGGTTCAAAGACTATCCAATGGACTGTCTTTAAAATTGGAAAAGATTTCTCAATACATTACGTGAGGACAGGCTATACCCCGGACAGGTCACCAGTGTATCGCAGGGCTGACATATAGAGACATACAACCATCCATGTTCACATTCACCCCTACGGGCGATTAAGAGTCACCAATTAACCTAAACATGCTGTAGGAGGAAGCTGGAGTGCCTGCAGGCAGAGAAGAACATGGAAAGTCCTTTCAGAAAGGCATCTGGGGTTCAAACCCAACACATTCTTGTGCTGAGACAATAGTGCTAACCACTGCACACTGTGTAACTATTTGCAATGCAATATGATACAGACATGCATGAAATTCTAATTAGTTTGGTGATTGTCATCTTTAGGATCAAAATGACAATTTTTATACTTTTATAGTTGGTTTTATGACCAAACATCTGCAAAACTAGAGACAATCTCACCCTTGTGTTTAATAAAGCCAGATACAAACACATTAAACTGAGCAAGTAAACATGATAGATTTTATAGACTTGAAGAGTTTGCAGTGAGATCCAGTCATGAGAGTGGGTTTACTAAGCAACTACATTGATATCTGTAATTTGGTCATTTATTTAAGCGGGCTTTGGAAATAAATATATTCCTACGTTGATCTCATCTCACAGAAAGAGAGGATCAGCCATTTTTTCATGCACTGTGCAATAATAGATATCCCCAGTGATAAATCTAAGAGCAGAGTGACAGTGTCTAAGCTCTTAAGAGTGATAAGAGTGGCATATCTATCTTTTACATCACCACCAAGAAATATAGCTACTGTTGATGGGAAAGTACTTTTTGGTCAATGGCAACTTTCAAAGTAAATTAGCTTAAATATTTATAATGCAAGATTCTTTTGAAAACCACAAATATTTTGTTTCATCAGCGCATGTTCAACATCAGTGAGTGCCTCTTAAAAAGCATTAAAAAAAAAAGTTGTGGATTGCCAATAACCAATTATATATAATCTCCCCAATAATATAAAACTGTCATCTGCATAAATATGAATATTACATTTATTTCATCATAAATAAATGTAATCAGGCATTATGACTGATATTAGTTTGTCAGTTGACTGGTTGACTACTTTAGTTGTTGCTGCAGCTATATCACCAGTGACTGCAGAGGCAGTGTGATAGCTATTTAGGCAGGATCATAAAAGATGACACTCTGCAATGGTTCATGGAGGTGGAGGCAGCATTTAGTTATAATTTAACTAACCAGCCACAAATGTTTCAGTGCTGCTCTATGGTCATAAAGGGCAAAGCAATCTGGTCAGTCTCACTTTCACTGTCTCTCCCATATCCCTAGTTCATACATGACAGGTCTTGGGTTAGACCCACAGTTGGTGTCAAGATGCAGCTTCTGTTTTCAGGCTAGAGGACTCTGATCGAGGTCAATGAGCAGGCCAGACACACAATCCAGACGGTCTCTGTCATTTGTTCTTGTTAACAGTTTATGCAAATGTCACATATACAAATTGAAATTGGATGGAAACTAAATGGGTCAAATGGTGATTGTAAATACATGACTTCAACTTTCTCCATTGATTTCCACTAAGATTTGTCTGCTTTTTGTCTAGATATATTTGTCTATATGCTAACCCTAACCCTTTTTTAAGCATTAGACTGTTTTTTTGTAAATAAGTACTCAAATAAGCTATAAACACCAAATTAATGCAATATTGACTGTTAATTTAATACATTTCTTCAATGAAAATTTTTACATTTTATTTCCAATTACTGCAAACCAGACTCGCTGTTTGAGTCAGTTTGTTCCAGTGTTTTGTTTTTTTTTGTTTTTTTTTGATGATTCACAGCAACGTTGGTGAACCACACTTAATGCTCCCACTGGAAAGTTATTCACCCACCTTGTGTTGAATTGGTGATATAACAGGATGAAATCCTTTTCATCGTGCCTCTGTGATTCAGTGTGTAGGTACTAAAATAGCATTTCAATTTCGTGTTGAAAAGACACACACCCACAGTGTCCACACAATTACACCATGACCTCATACTGCTCTTCCAGGACACTTCCAGGCACTATGTGGCACACAGACTGATAATACTACAAAAAAGTTAATGTGTATCTCAATCAATTCATTCAGTCATAAGCCACTAAATGAACACAGGAAGGTTTACAAGAGTCAGGAATACAAGTGAACACATCGTGTCTAGTCAATAAATACTTAATATTATAACATTTTCTTGATTAACAAAATTGCTTCAAAGAAAACTATTAAACAGAGAGCAAGAATTTCTTTTTTTTTAATGCCAACACAGATCAGGTTAAACCATTAAACAATTAGTCTATAGTTCATAGATGGTACTTTCAATGTCACCCTGCATTTTATTTTAAAAGTTATTTTATATGGTCATTTTATTTCATTATTATTTAATAGGACAGAGTGACAGGAAATGGGACAGAGAGAATGACATGCAAAAAAAAGTCCAGATGGCCATGAGATGAGCCATTGTTAAATTATTGTTGAGTTACAGTAGAAATTAAATTGCTTGTGTTTTCCTCTATGGTCAGATGATGACAGCGTCACAAATACTGAACTCAGGTTGAAAACAAAAATGCTGTACCATCTGTGCATTGAGTGGATGCTTTATCTAAAAATCCAACAAAAATGACATTTACAATTGAAGATGTACACTTTGATAGAATTATCAAAAAACACATTCATTTGCCTCTGCTGAAACCTTAACACACTGAACAAGTGCTGCAGAAATCCAGTCTCCATCTGTGCATAACAGCAGCCCATATCGCTCCTATAAATGGACAGTAATATTTAACATACTGTATAGAATATAAAGACCTGGGTTGAGAAATAGAAGAGGATGTACTTTTTTATTATGTGTTGTGAGCCACTGCAAAAAGAATAACGTTTCCCCTCCAGCCACACAACCAGACAGATACTATTCAGAGTGTATGTTTAAATAATTTCACAGATTTCTGAGCCTTCATCATTAGGCTCCACACATGCTCAGACCGTCTCCAGGGGAGCTCCTCTTGGGAGCTGTCAGAGCTGCCTCCTGCTCCTCATGTTGCCAGGACAGCAGACAGCGAAGAAGCAGCAAACGAGTCACTGTCTCATAGCAACAGATTGGCTTTAGAACCCCATTCTGACCAATCAGGAGCCAGGCGCTCGTAAAGGAATCCCTGTTGTTGTTCCATGTGTAGGAGGAGAAGGGGTGGAGTCACATGTTGTGTGGTACACAAAGCATCCCTCAATGCAGAAAAAATAAATCAAAATAACAAATAATTTCACTGATCAAAAATCTTTGAGTTTACTCCTTTTCAGTAGTAGTGAATCAATGAATAATAATAAATTCCCAATGTAGTTAAAAAATATAGACCAAAGATTAATAGTTTGATCCAAATGAAAAATGTTCCCTCTTTGATGCTAATGTTTTTCTTGTAAGTGCTAGTTTGTAGTATTAACACGTGACTGAAATATAACATGTAGAAAGACTGAGGTGGAGTTCAAACATGGATTTGATTAAATCATGAATTAAGTTTTTCCTAAATATGATTTGCCATTGTCTTCAGTCCTGTAATATGTGTCACCCTGACCCACTGCCCTATACACAAATTATACACAAACTTGGGCCCAAAATAGCACTATGAGACACAAAAATCAAGGAAATAAAGTCCCATTTATCTTTTTAAAAGGAGTAATGTTGCACTTATTTTGTGTGACATTTAGTTCATAATTGTTTGTGTGTCTGTATTGTGTGTGTCAGATGTGTAAATATAAAGCAGTCAGGTGTTTTCTGCACAGCTTGGGATCACTTTACTTGCTGTGTCCTTTCACCTAGATGCCAGATTGTAGTGATGGTGGGGAGGAGCAGTTGACTGACAGTTTTCCACAAGTTCAAGTGAGCGTACAAAGCACTCTGGATGCTTGTGTAATGTTAACATTCACTTCTGCTATTTAAAAAAATGATCACCTAACCATGTAAAGTATTGAGACAACAAAATAATTCAGAACCATAGGAGTGCTACTACATTATCTTTAACAATAATCAGCAAAATGTATTTTCACTTCCTACAAAAACAACAAGCATAGAGGAAGGATTTCACAACTCCAAAACATTCCTTTTTCTCTTGCACACACAAGTTATGCATTTGGTTTTCCAATGTTTGCTGTCTTAACAAATGTCTAAAATGACAATTATTAGTACTAAAGTGACTTGGTGAGTTATCATGTCTATAATCCTTGTAATGATGAGAATGTAAGAAGGATATTTTAGAAGACTGAATACAATTCCCACTAATTTTACTGTAAAATGTTAAAAATATTTAACATTTTGTAATTTTTGTCTGATAGATTGTAAATAAACACAGACGTATTATCCATGACGTCACATGTAGGTATCTGAAAAGCAGTTTTGTAGCTCACAGTGGGCTGCTCTATGGTTGCAAATTTGCCAATGCCTGACTCCACTGAACTTCGGGTTAATCCAAAAATGGGCAAACAGAAGGGGTGTGTGTGAAGCTGAGACTTTTGTGCATATTGGTCTGTGACATGCACTCACCCACCTGTCACTCAAAGCGGCGTGCAGTCACTTATGCAGAACACCACCGCCCCCTTTCTTGTTGTAAAGATGGTTATTTAACATGAAAGTCTATGGGGACTTGGAGCTAGCCTTTCAAAGAACTGCGGGTTATTGTACTTCCTCTTTCAGGTTGCCACTTTGTCTGCAATAGAAATGGTATTTGCAAATTGATATATACAAAACAGTATTATAATAAATTCTGTTATTTATAGTGCAATCTGTTGTGGCAGTCCACCTAATATAGTAACAGTTTAGATTTTGAGTGGAGATATTTGGTGTGGAAGTAACACTCTTGTCCACATGACACAGTCTGGAGCTGCTTGTCAGAGCTCTGGGGCTAGTAGTGAAATATAGCCTGTAACCCTGCTGGGCAACTCCCCCTTTCTGAATTCGCGCTTGGAGTTCCTGAGTTGGGGGAGTTGGCCTGACAGGGGAGGTGTGCATGCAGAGGCCCAGATAGGGCAAGTGTAACCTTTCCACTAGATTCCCTAACTAAGTTGAAACTGACTGCCCCACTTATATCACAAACAGGCTGCTGTACTTAGGCCTGGGCTGCCTGTCATGCCTGCGTGCTAATTCATTTTCCCCGTAACTCCTCCCTCTTCCCCTCTCTTCTTGCTAACTGCTGGCACTGAGGTTGCACTGCTCCAGGCCCTCATTGCTCCCTGAGGTCATACTTATATGAGTCATACTGAGGCACGGCTTTCGATAGAGGCCAGGCGCTGCCAGGGCCAGGCCAACACACCTGCTACACTCCCTTCTGCTGCAGGCAAGCTGCAAACACCCATTTAAGAGTGGCACAAGCTTAACTGTTGTCACATGAGATTCTTATGCATCAATCAATGATAAATAAACACACAGAAGACAAAATATCATTGATGTGTGCCTATATTTCCACCAGAGAATCTTGGTTATTAAAAAAGTAATTTTCTTGAAAGCATTACAGTGGTGGCCACCAGGAGTTCATTTTGGGTTTCTGACACATTTTTTCTTTGTCTAAATACAGTTGGTGATGTAATAGTAAATGTAGGTCAAGACCATTTTGAATTCTCTGACATGTACGTATGGTAACCTATGGTATGGTCTGATAGTAGGCCAAAGGAAAAAAACTGCCAAACACACATTAACATTCAGCTAAATAAAATTTAAAGAATATGTTGTGTGTGCATCAAGAGAACAAAGAATAGCACAGGGCTTTACATCTTAGAAAATTGGTTATCAGTACAATGTATCTGTAGACTTGAACGACATGGAGAATCTTTATTTAGTTTAGAGTCTAAATTTTTTTAACTAATGTACCTGTAATCAAATAAATCATATATATATATATATATATATATATATATATATAT
>CM076661.1:11795822-12049125 GCA_038496675.1 Rachycentron canadum
TATATATATATATATATATATATATATATATATATATATATATACACCATATATAGCCCATGTTGATTCTGAAGGGAATTTTGAGGTTTATTCGACCCCTTATAAATACCTACACCCTCAGACCACAAGTGGGATACACCAGTTATATTGTTGCCTAATTTATTTTTTATTCATAGAGTTCAATTGTTGACCAGTACAATGTAACCTGGTTTATGACAAAACTGCACAAATATCAGATGTTGCAAACATTACAAAGGATAACAATAAATTATTACACTTGTGTTAAAGACTACAAGGATAACATGGATTAAAAAAATGCATTCTTACATTGTAGCTAGTGAATTTTTGTTTGTCTTATAAACTGTGAAAATGGTTAAAAACTTTGTTTCTTTGCTTTTTCTGTGATGAAGTTGCAAAAATACTTCCAAAAAACAAGGTAGACTCCTCACTTCATGTGGCACTAGTGTTACATTCCCGTGTTGTGGGAAAGGTGGGAAAGATGACTTTCCTGCAGGCCCCTTCACTTTCAAGTTATTAACAGAGCGTTCAAATGTTATCTTGGGCAGATGTAATATTGCTATATGCAGTCAAGTCAAGGGAATATGGCAATTTCTAGTATTCTAAAAGATAATGTGTTCAAAGTGTGGGGCATCCTTGCCTATTTAAAAACACATGCACTGGACTGAAACATGTTGTTTCTGTAAAATAAACTACAAACTCAACTGACTACTCAACTAACATTTACAAACACCTTATATTTTTACTTATCTTGACTTGAACTATCACACACAGTCCAAAATCAGACTGTGATGCAAGGGAAACAACACAAGCCCATTTTTAAACACATCATGTGTAACATTAAGATATTTTAATGCAGTCTTTGATGATCATAGAGGTGAATGTTATGCTTGTTATACACTAAGCCACAGACAAATACCTTAGTTTCAATTGTCTCAATCTTGAAATTTTATAGATTAAAATGATAAATAAAAAAAAAACAAAAAACAAAACAGGTCATATCTCATATCTATGTTGTGTTGCCCTTTCACATATGCTATAATTGCATTTTCCCTTCATCAGATGATATTAATCAATCATATTCACAACGCTGTGTTTATATGATCATTTATTTCTCCCAAATACTTCTATGGCGTTGCATCGAGCCGTCTGGTCGTTTACAGCCGCCTGTTCCCACAGCTCGTGAACATATCATAGACTGGATCGACCTTTCGCCTAGTTTTAGCGACCGGCAGTTCATCGGGTTTACCCTGACACTGCTGACTTCGCGACCACGCCCACCAACGGCCACGCACCCTATTTCCTTCAACCGTCCAGTGAGCACGCGCTGTTCACGCGCTTCCTGCTCTCCGATTGGCTGGAGCTCTGCACACACTCGATCGTGATTGGCCGAGTGTTGCCACCCGCCGATACGTGTTGAGTTTTGTTTTTCTTTTTCTTTTTTTTTCCCCTCCCTATGTTTTACACACACAGCTGAGAGAAAAGGCAGCCAGTCAGAGAAAAAAAACCATCTCAACCTTACCACAGTACAAGCAGCAGCACTGGCAACCGCCGTCTCTTTGTTCTACACTGGCTTTGACAACAAAAAAAGTGTCATTTGAATATTTTATTCCTCAATGCCATCGCGAAAATTCACGGAGATGGACTCACACGGGGTAAGACGTATTCTTTAATCGGATATTTATTTTGTATTTTCCCTTCAATCACCTGTCATCCAGTTGTTTACAAATTGATTTGATATTTTGGCCCGTAAGCCAAATCGTCTGCTTATTTCAACATTTTTGTTTTGACACTATTTGACGTCCCAGTCGTGCCAACTTAGCCTTATGAACTTGATATGTAAACACTTGTTTTTCTTTAGGTGTTTACATTGCGGTGTGCCTGTTTATCTTGTCTGTGAAACGTATCAGTCTATCTGAATTAACAGTGTAATTTTAACATGTACGGAGGACTGTCAGTGTCATGTGTTTCTTTTTTTTTTCTTTGTAGAGGGTTAGGTTTAGATGCTTTGTTTACTGGTAAAATGTATAATAAAGTTGTAACGTGAGCCTACTTCCTGATGCAAACCCGCTTTATGGGGATTTCACATGGCTCATCTAGGCAGCACGTCACTGTTTGGTCTATATTTGGCAATGGGAGGTGTCCTGGCCCTGAGCCAAAGCTTGTGCACGCTGGGCTGGGGTGTAGTCACCAACACCCCCTCTCCCTTATTGGCAGCATCAGCAGCAGTTTGGCCCGGGAACTTTAGATAAAGAAGCAGTGACTGAACACATGACGACTGGAAATTGAGAGAATTTTTTTTTTTTTCCCCCCAATTCTGTTTCAATAAAACAGAAATCCTCCCCTCTGTTTATGTCAGCATCAGATCTGAGTCAAAGTTGTAACTGCGAAAGCTAAACGATGTGGCAATACGTTTGTTCTGCCTCCTTTGTCTGATGTTTATTTATTGTCTGTTTCAGACTGAGTGCACAGATCATTGTGGGTCCCATGCAAAGAGAAGGCGGCATGACAGCGAACAGTCTGCCTCCAATAGAACCTCTGGCCTGGAGTACACAGACCTGGAGGCGGCTGAAGCCCTGGTGTGTATGAGCTCTTGGGGCCAGGGCTTCTTCCTTGGCAGCCACAGGCCAAACCCCTGCAAACCCAGACCCCTCACCCCGGCTTCAGACTCTTGTGACTCCCTCATGCCACCAGAAATTCCAGAGCCCCCAAAAGACTTTGTGTCACTTTCCTCCCTGGTAAGATACTTCTCATAATATGCAGGTGTCAAGCCAGTGAATTATATATATATGTCACTTTTGCAACATTGAGTTTGAGCCAGAGGTTGATACTGAAATCACACAGCTGTAAAACCACTGATATAACTGACATTTGATCAGTAAAGCATATTCCTGAATGTCAAGGCCTTTTGATGTAATTATAAAAGATAACTGTGGTTTACAACATCAGAGTTGACCTTCAGACAAAGTTTGTCCTTGGAAATGCAGGGTTATATAAATCTTGGTTTATAGCTTATAAAGTAATCATTATTATTATTATGTAAACCTGCATGCCACCTGATATTTGTCCCTGTAAACACAGTCTTTTAAAGTTAAAGATACACAATGATATTAGTGTATTGAGCTACATTTTAATTTCTTTGTCTTCATATCTCCCTTCTCTTTCTAGTGTATGACTCCCCCTCACAGCCCCAGCTTTGTGGAGACTTCATCCAGTACAGGCCTCCAGTCAAACTCCAGCATGGCTGTGTCCTCACAGCGCTGTGGGTCCGGACTCCATCAACCTGTCCAGCTGCCCCTTACTGAAAAGGCCGCCTCCCTCTCCCCTACATCACAGCCCTGCAGAGCCATGGCGACCAGCGTCATCCGCCACACCGCAGACAGCACCCCCTGCCAACACCACATTCCAGTAGCCCCCAATCCAGAGAAAACTAGAGACTTGGTAACTTCTACAATGGTCTGCCAGCAGCAAAAATTGCAACAACTGCAACAGCAACACTTCACAAAGACTGAGCAGATAACCGCACCTCCATCTCCTCCTTCTCCTCTCACACCATTAAAAACAGAACAGCAGCCCAGTGCCTCAAAACCCTGTTTGGACAGTGTCTCCACCCCAATTCCTCTCAACAGTCAACCGCAAAACAGCCCACCCCCTCCCTCTGTTCCTACAACCCTGTCCCCACCTCCAGTCACCAGCCCTCAAATCATCTGCCAGATGTTCCCTGTCAGCAGCCAATCAGGGATAATCTCAGCCTTCATCCCCAGCACGGTTCAGACATCCAATAGTGGTATTCGTACTGCCACCACACCCATCCTCCCCCAGCCCACCTCAGCTAACTCCTCCCCAGTCCAGCAGTCCCTCATCGTGGGCTCAGCAGTGCCACAGGGCACGGTGATGCTGGTTCTCCCTCAGACCTCAGTCTCTCAGGCCCCCCACTGCCCTCAGACTGTCATGACACTGGGAAACACCAAACTGTTACCTTTGGCCCCAGCCCCTGTGTATGTGCCAACGGGGCCCAGCAGCAGCACTGCAGCCACAAAAATTGACTTTTCCCGCAGACGAAACTATGTTTGCAACTTTCCAGGCTGCAGGAAGACTTACTTCAAGAGCTCACACCTCAAGGCTCATCTTCGAACACACACAGGTGAGCATTTGTAGCACATATTAGAATTTGATACGGTTGAACTGTGTATGGGAGTGGGAAATTTGTCTACTGCAGATGAGTGTTGCATCCTGTTTGTAAAGCATTCCTTCTGTGGCTTTGATGGAAGAGAGTGAGCTCATTGTTTAATGTCAAACAGGGCACTGTGACAAGCAAAGACTTTATGACTGCAGTGTGACTCACTTGCTGACTCCTTACTCCCTGTTTTTCTCTTAGGTGAGAAGCCTTTCAGCTGCAGCTGGGACGGCTGTGATAAGAGGTTTGCTCGCTCTGACGAGCTCTCACGTCACCGGCGAACACATACTGGTGAAAAAAAATTTGTCTGTCCTGTGTGTGACCGGCGATTCATGCGTAGTGATCACCTCACCAAACACGCACGACGCCACATGACTACAAAGAAAATTCCTTCCTGGCAGGCTGATGTTAGGAGCTTGAACAAAATGGTTGCTGGCAAAACACTTCCCTCAAAACCAGGGCTTGCCACACTAAGCATGCTGGTACCTGCCAGCTCAAAGTAGGCAATGAACACTGCCATCCTACCCACTCCCAAGATGCCACTGGGATATAGGGAGCAGTCAAGCACACAAGGTTGCTGCTCTTTAACTCATGGGAATGAAAAAAACACATGCACTGGACTCTTTTTTTTCCCTCTCTACTGCTCATTTTTATGTGCATTTTTTTTCTCTAAAGGATTCTTTTGTTTACTTTGCTATAAGTGATAATATGTATGCACCCTTGCCAAAGCCTTTGTATGAAGTTTGTCTTATACATTTCACCTTCTCTACCCCCTTTTCTTTATTTGTGTTAATACTGATATATATATGTCTATGTGAATGTATTGTTTTTTTTACTATGAAATACATTTATTTGTCATATTTGGGAAATTTTGAAACAAAAACAATGTAAATATGAATATTAATCAACGATACTATGATTATACATTGATTATATCTGTGTCTAACTTTTCATATTATTTAATACATATTTGTAATAAAAAAATATCAAATGAGTCATTTATGTTCATTTTGTATTTTTTCAATAACATCCTGGAAACACAAGGTCTCAGATCAAGTTATAGTCATCAATACTCTCATGAAATCCAGTCAGAGTCTGCCCACATCCTGTGTGCGTCATGTTGTGACTGTCCCCCACCACCGCCCCCTTGTCAGCTGAAGCTCACTCGTGTCCCTTAAAATGTGCTGACTAGCCTGTGGGTTGCTTCCTGCTGGCTCAATGATGGGATTTTTTGTTGTTATAAAAACTCTTTTGGTGAGACCATCTGCAGACATCTTGTCCTGTTCATTAGCTCAAAGCCAGAGCGCTTGATGAGTCAGGGCAGACAAAAACAGACAGAGATTTGTTTGCCTTGTATTGGAGTTCATTAAGAGATGATTTGAGGCCATTCAGCCCTATCACATGGGAACAAGTAGGCAGTGGGGCTGTGTGATTGTTATGTAATACACCACTGTATTTTATTCATTCAAAAATCTCTTTTCAAATCTCTGGTCAAAAATTCAAATTTACAGTTCTTCAAGAACTGAAAACCTTGAACCTACCATAGAAAAATACATAGACTTGGAGGAAGTGGTTTTTCAATATCCAAGCTTCACCTGCAGAAATGTGTCATGTAAACAATAAAAAGAAACTATTTAGATGGTCTGGACTAACACAGCCTGTTTTGCATCCATCCTCTCTCTCATAATGCACTTTCATAAGCAGTGGTCCCACACCCAGTAACAGTGGACCCCTTCCAATCAGACAGTGAGAAATATGAACTGTTGGGGGTGCGACCAATCACCTCTCTCCCCTGGATACCCGCCCCTTTGCCTTACTGACCGACATACTCGCTGGCCGTGTGCCACCTGAGCGATGGTCTGCAGCGACACCTGCTGGTAGAAATATGTCATCACCATTTAAGAGAAGCGTATTAAAGGAATTTTGTTTTAGAAAAAATATGTTAGTGATAATAATTTCGCACACTTCACATTTGTTTCTTATGGCCTAAACATAAAACTAGGTTGTTTACATTTTTGTTTGTCCTTTGTCAATGTTATTTGTCTTAACTTTTCACCCCCCCTCCACCATTGCTTCAAAGAGTAACCATTACTTTTTATTCATAAGTAAAAATACGGCATCATTTTATCGAGGTATTTTTCTTTTATGGACTCTCATAGTTATTGATGAGTTACTAATGTCAAAAGGCCCATTGAACTCATTTAGAAACGACTGCATGATTCCTAAACAACGACTAACAGACTATTTTAAATGGTCAATTAAAGTATCAAGTAAGTTTTTTATTAAATGTAAATGTAATTAAATTAAATATAGCCTACTCATTCATACATTTTGCTTATAACATGAAATGACAAATCGGTGCTATTGTGTAACCAGAAGTCCACCGGTCCATTAGAAAAAAAAATAAGACAAAAGAAAAAGTTGATTTGTGGGTTGACGGGGTAAATGGTGTAAAGTTTTACTCGACAATCCCAACCCCAAACTAAATTCTGGTGCATCCCGTTTGTTTGAATGATTCTGGGCTCCTGGAGAAACATTTGTCAATTTCAACAGCCTGGATATGGAAATTGGAAAAGCAACACCTGTCAATAACACCATAATAAAGTGCCATAAAAGGTAAAGTAAAGTAAACTACTCAATAAGTAAAAAAAAAAATTAAAAAAAAAAGAGAAGAAAAAAAAAGAAAATGTGAATGTGTTTTAAAGCTACTGTTGGTGTGTTGATCTGGCTTTCTTTATGCTAAGCTTATTTATGTTTATCGCATACCGATGATTGTTTATTACTTTTATTAATACATTTCTTTTAGTTCAAATTATTTACCAATGAGAAAAACAAACCTTGTCGGATGCGCAGAAAGTCACTGTTTCCCGGGGAGGTGTTTCCTTGTTGCACCATTGGCCATCGTGTTGCTATGGTTACATCAACACAACCGGGACGTGGTAGTTTTCTGCCGATTGGAGTTTTTTCTTTTTTGTTTGCGGTCGCACAACTGGAGCTAAAACACGTTAATGGACGTATAACGTGGCAAGTGCGGCCCACTCTTCGTATCTGAACTGAGACTGTGAGGTGTCGGTTGTAGGTCGGTAGATTTTGTCCGTCAGCTTTAACCTCAACGGTTTACCCCCGCGATCGCCGGTATGGAGGTCGGAGAAAAGCTGAAAGAACTAGACATGACATCGGATGAAGTCGACAGACTGACAAAAGCTTTCAAAGACGAGAAATTCAGGGAAATGCTGCGCGATTACGCCCGAGAATTATCAGACCCCGAGAATAAGAGAAGGTACGAGGAGGAGATCAAACTTTTGGAGCAGAAGAGAGGAAACAGCGTCGAGTTTATTCACCCGAAACCATTTAAGTCCCTCAAGACGAGTGTGGACGGCAAACGGAAGTGTTTTATTAACATCTGTGCCAATGATAAAATTGGAGCGCCTTTATGTGAGTGTGGTGTGTCCGAGGATGGGCGCAGGGGGCAGTCCTGGTCCCTGCCTCACAGCCTGCACCCAGGGAGACAGGACATAGACGCAAAAGGGAACAAAATTGTGATCTATGATGTTATTTTCCACCCTGACACTCTCCACATAGCAAGCAAAAATAAGAGATTCATGGATATGGTCGATGGCACGGCCATTCAAGGAATCCAGAATGCTTTTAAAGTGACTCTGGATAAAAACAATGTGCGACAGATGAAAACCAGTTACAAGGGCACCCCTTGGCCTTGTCTTATCCAAAAACCCATGCCAGGATACAAAGCGAAGGAACCCTCAGAGGAGCCTGACCCTCTTGCTTTCCCATACCCAGATGAAAAAAGACCTACCACATTCTCAGAAACAAAATCAACAGATTCACCTGCAACAAAGAACAGCAGTGGTGCCAAACCTAAGAGCTTCCAGATCCAACCTCAGGAAAGCAAAGAGCCAACAAAGCCCAACTACACCATAAAATATCGATCTTTTGTTGACCTGCAGGACTTCAGATGCTCCAGAGACTCAGCCAGGAGCTCCAGGCCCAAAGAGATAGTGATCACCATCGACATGCCACTGCTGAAGTCCGTCAAAGACACTTCCCTTGAGATAAAAGAGAAAAACCTACTGTTGGACTCCAAGAAACCATCTTACAGACTGGAGCTGCCGTTGGCCTACCCTGTGGATGAAGACAAAGGAGAGGCCAAGTTTAACAAGCAAAGAAGACAGCTGACAGTCATACTGCCTGTTCTTCCATCTAATGAGGCTTTTAATTTTGCTGCAGGGCCTGCTACGACTGTTAGTGACACTCAGGGTGTAGGCGATGATAAGGGGAAGGGAACAGAAAGTGGGGAGGATGAATGGAAAGAGCAGGAGAGAGGAAGCAAGGAGGGTGAGGAGGAGCAAAGTAGTGTTGAGGTGGGGGAAGTAAAGGAGGAGAGAGAGGTTGAAGACGAGGATTCAAAGCAGCAGACAAAGGTAGAGAAAGGTGAAGACCAGGAAGTAGAGGAGCAGACCAAAAATGGCCAGGATGGTGTGAAGTGGGAGGAAAATGTAGTGGATAGTGAAGGAAATTGGAGAAAGCAGAAGCAAGGAGGAGAAAAAAAAGAAGAGAAATTTGGTTCGGAGGAGGATGTCAAATGGCAGAAGCAGAACAGAGAAGGCCAAAAATATGTGGTGGAGGAAAGAGGAATTGAGGATGAAAAAAGTGACAAGATTTCTGAAAGTGAAGTGGAGGAGCAACTGAAGGAGCTGAAACATGAAAATGATGAGGAAATTCAGTCCATTTCAATTACTGCTGAATATGTCTGTGACGTGAGAGAGAGAGGGGAAACAAATCCAAAAGTTTGCTTGGAATCAACACCCAAAATGGAGACTTCAGACGTTCAAGAGGCTAAGAAGACAAATAAAACTGTACAAGGAAGTGAGCAGGTGAGATAAATCGTAACAACCAGGTTAAAGTGTGTGGTTGACCTAATCCTCTTAGTTCCTTTACCTTTTATATTTATTTTCTGTTCCAGCTGGAAGCAGATGCTGCATTTCTCAGTCAGGCGACCAGTGAGGAGTCCCACGCTGCTGCATCTCCCACACCAGCTGAGACCACCCCTCAAAACCATGACTGCAGCACTCCCCAGCGGACTGAAGCGCCTGCAAGAGATGAAGCAAACGAGCCAAGCGTAGTTCCATGCCGAGGAAAGCAGGAGGGGAGGATGGACATGGATGAAGATGACTTGCCGACAGAACAGATCCTCCAAATCTCAGAGCGCGACAAAAAGCCACCGCCAGCTGTATTGAGGGAAGTTGATAAAGATGGAAACGAAACGGTCATCAGTGATCATTCCACTTCTGTTGAGTTCATCTTTCAAAACGCCCTGATATATGAACTGGACTGAGAACTGTGTACGAGTGTGTGCAAGTTTTAAAAGCAAGTGATCTTAGTTATAATGTCTGCAGTGTCTCATATTTAACACAGGATATTAAAACCTAAATTTTCTCCAGTCACATAATTCAAATACACGACAAAAATTTAAACATGTCACTTCAATATTCCAGAATAAACTGCTGAAGACAAGACATTGATTGCTTTTATTTTATTGAACCTTTCTCACATACATATTTAAAAAAAAACATGTGGGTCATTAGCACAGTAGAAACCGACTCCCTTTAGGTGACGCTTAAGAACCCTGAGGCACTCTGTTCAGATTTATCTAATGTCTTTATTCCCCTGCTGAGTGGAAGTAGGTCAGTAGGGGAACCTGCATTTTTCTCTTAGAGGCAGGAAGAACAGAGGAGAACAAAGTATGAGAGTCATTTTGTGTCTGTATTGCTGTCCAAGATCATATACAGAAGTGCCCAGTAGTTACAGGCAGAGCATGTACGAAGGCTTGTCTCTTAGCCCATCCTTGATATATGGGAAGTGCATTATAAGTTGAATATAACTGTAAAACAGGCAGCATGAAGCACTTTAAAAACAAAGCTTAACAAAGGCAATACTGTCCTTTTATTAAAAGGCATTACCAGAAAACTGTACCACTGAGCTATTTACTACTGCAGATTCCTCATCAGATACCCTCTTACAGTATCTCGTGACCTGCAAACTATTGCTGTATCCGCAGCAATTTCCAACTGTTTGTGTTTCCGTCATTTTGTTTCTGCTCATCTAATTCCTCTCTGGAGAGAGTTGTCTAAGAATTCGGAGTAACAGGAGAGAGAGCAGAAGTGCTGTTGCACAGGGGCATCTGTGCCTCCCATGTCGTCCACCAGGACAACTGTGTGAGAGACTTGGTGCAGGTTCATGCTGACCGCCGTCTTGATGTAGAAATTGATACAGACACAGCCGCAGTCACAGGTCTTGGCTACTTCGAGGTCCTGACACAAGTGGGCAGGGATGAGGTGAGGTCCGTATGGTATCCTGTGAAGTAAATGAAATGATGAAATCACGACTTTCTGAGTTTGCCATAACAACTTGCAATCAACAGACTAGATAAATGACAATATTCTGCCTATTTTTAACTCTGACCTGAGGTTGGACACAGCTCTGGAAGCTAGCTCTTGAAGTGGAAGCGGGAATGTGAGTTGCATTGTGTGGTCCAGAGGATTGGGTTGGATGAACGGGTTTCCAAACAAGTCCAGATTCTCCAGACTCAGCTTGCGGAAGTCACTGGGCAGAACAGCCAGCTGGTTATGTGCCGCTGATAGGAACCTCAGCTTGTAGAGTCGGCCGATGTGGAACGGCAAACAAGCAAGCTCATTGTCATCCAGTTTGAGGTTCACCAGTTCTCTGAGCTGGCAGAACTGAGCGGGGAGGTACTGCAGTCGATTCTGGCTGAGGTCCAGGAGCTGGAGTGTCCGCTGCAGGGTGGACAGGCACAGGGCCTCGCTGAAGGCTTCCAGGTGGTTGTTGTGGAGGATGAGTTCGGACAGGCAGCTGAGGTCACCAATGGTGGCAGGGAGTTTCTTGATGTGGTTGTTGCTGAGATCCAACTTGCGGAGAGCTGCACAAAGAAAAGGAGAGAAAAATACCACCAATTAGGGGATACTCTTGTTATTCAATAATATGTTCCTATAAAACTAGGGGAGAATAATTAAAAAAAAAACAATAAAAACCTAACTTTCCCATAATGTGACTTATCAAGGTTTCTTTTTCAAACTTTGTAAAGCTCCCTTCAGAATCCCAGAGGACATTATAAAGCTTCTTCGATAGGTTGAATAGGACTGTAAAAATTAAGTATTAAGTGTAGAAACAAAGAATTAAATGAGGCACTATCAAACTCTAAAGCCCACATTATCATTTTCATGACCTGATCAACTGACTTCACCTTTGAGGGACAGCATCCGCATGTCCACACGTGACAGTTTGCAGTAGGAGACCTGCAGCTGCTCCAGAGAGTATGGGAAGTTGGAGGTGAGTGGGTAGTCCTTCTTGGAGACGATGGTGAGTTTCTTCTTGGGCTGCTCTACATCCCTTGCTCGAACAGGAGTGAGTGTGGAGAGAGGGAGGCTGCTCGTGTCGCTTCCCCTGTCTGCCAAGCGAGCAGCTGAGAGGAAGTTTTTCAAGCTATTTGCATCAGCCTACAAATATATAAATAAGTAATGTTACAACCAGCTTGATAAATGAACAGTTAGGAGAAACAGCAGACTCTCACAGTTTCTTCTTGGGCAGTTGTATATGAACCACTTTGAAATGACTAACCTAAATTCACTAGCTCAGAATATCTTGACACACTTCCTTTGAATGAACAAGGTGATGAATCTTTTGCTGCTAGGAATAAAGGATGTGTGACTGATTCATGATGTAAAGTAAAAGGATTAGATTCTGTTTACTACTGAACCTTTAAAAACAACGAGATGATCACTTGGCTAATTAAACTGAAATGTGTGTTCTTGTTTTGAAGGTTTTTCCATGTTTACCTGCATTCTGTGTTGTCAGTTTATGGGTGTGGGAGTGTGTTTTTGTCAATGTGGCCGGTAGACAGACAGGTTAGAATCTGGGTGAAAAGTCATTTCAAATTTCAAAACAACCAGAGGCACTTTACAGCAACTGGAAACAATGAGGCTGCTATGGTGTCTGTCGGGGCACTGGCTGCAGTCAAAACAACGGCTTGTGTCCGTCTGTTGATAAATGGGTGAGTCTGTCTCTTGTCTGTGAGTCATGTGTTGTTCTCTCCCTGTATGGTGAACTCTTAGGAAATAGAAAACACCTGTATAAATCTGTGTCCTTCTCACACCTCAACAACAGGCCCTTCTGTGTAATTTTTTAATAATCTGGGAGTCATTTTCTGAGGAGATGAGATGGAAATGGAAAGTTGCAACATTGTAACTGTAAATCTTGCTCTCACTTATAAACACCTTAATGCAGAGGCTGTAATTACACCATGCTAGATGTCATACCTTGCTCAAACAAATGTCGACAGCAGGTTCCTTTAATCTGACAGTGGCCTTGCCTTCCTCCACAAACCATGTGAAGAACTTCTCTATGTTGTCTTTCAGCTAAAAAAGAAAAAAGTTGGCAAATATTAGTAGAGGAAAAATCCATTTCATCATAAGGGTGTGCAATGAGTGAATCACTCCACAAGTGCAGACAAGAATGCTGAAAGCATTGTAACCTTTACGTAATCAACTAGGTTTAAACCAACTTAATAACAATATGACGCAGAGACGTAAATCAGAAACTCATGAAGCAGCGTTTTTAGACTCTTCATCTCTCTCCTCTACTTCTTAAGGTTTAAAACCTTTATATCATCAGTCTAGGTTCAGGTCTTTTTGGGAAAGATTTGGCTGTTAGTTGATAAATAAGTAACACGGCCTCTTGTTTTCTTTGCTCTTAATTAAAATGTTTATTCAGGCAAAATGAATCCTTGCATATAAACATTTATAAATACTATAAAATACAAGACTGTCCTGAATATACATGCTGAGAATGGCTACTGCCACAAGAATAAAAACATTGAAAATGTGTGGATCAATCTCTGAAAATGACAAGAGTCTAGACTTGTAGGCAGAAAATGTGAGAACCACCATCTAATACACTATATAGTAAGTTCAATGAGTCTAAAGTAAACTCACACCAAATTTAAAGGTTGTGCATTGTTTCTTTTATTGTTAATTCCTGCTCTGAATGATGAGGATTGTCTCCAATATCAACTGAAATGCTTACAGATTGTAATAAAAAAAATAAATTCCTACAAAATTTGATTTGAAACTGTTTTAAAATGACGAAACTAGAGGGATATTGCAATATCGGTACAGCTGATCTGGAAAACAACAACAGAAGCTACACAACCCGGGTAGTGACAACCAGCTAATGCAGTTCAGTTTACAACAACACAGACCTTGTACTTTGATCCTGCTCTGTCTTTGGCTGTGCAGATCATCATGTAGATGTTGTTGCGCTGGTTTGTCTTGTCCAAATGTCTCCCGATGGAGAGGACGGCTCTCGTCCCCTTCCCACGACTTTTCATCCCAAAGGTCGGGAGCATACGATTCACCACCTCGACGTCGCACTGCAGCTTCATCGCAACCAGTTCAATACAGGCTAAAGTCCGGCTTGATGCCGAGTCCGAGTCCACTAAAGATCTAAATACATACCAGAGGAGGAAAACTTCCTCGAAAAAGTAACGCTAGCTGGTAACTCAAACACCGGAGCTGGTGAAAGACCAACATCCGTGCTCGTCATGGATGTCAACAACACGGCAGCTTTCTCTCTCTCCTGCCCCTGGACGTCGGAGACAATACACGCGGTCTAGGGCCGGGGTGATACAGTTTTCGAGGGTAGCCGCGGTTTAATTGGTAGTATTTTCTTTTTTTTAAAAAAACAAACTATTTCCTTTGCCCCGGACAGCTTTCGGGAGTCCGTTGGTCGGTTAGCTGCCGAGCTAGCAGAATCCCGCGCGCGTGGGAAGTGACGTCAGCGAGGCGGTCATTGGCGCGGCACGCTGCCGCGGGTCAGGTTTCATTCAGCGGCGGCGACAGCGCGGTCCTGCCGCGAAGTGTCGATAATAACATGCGACCACTGTTTTTCTTTAGCAAAAGGAGAAAAAACGCAGGGAATTGAAAACTTTGAAGGTTCCTCCTGGGGTTGTATCTGCTCACATGCGACCTCATCATGTCATATTATGTGTCTGCAAGTGTGTGTCTGTGCAGGGATTTCACATTGACCATTGATTGGTTGACAGCAATTCAGTGGGTCCATGCAAGAATCAGTAAAGGGTTTTAAATTTTTTTTAATTAAATCTTATTATTAAATCATATGACCAAATTGCCCTCATAAGACATAACAATAGTGTAAATATAACTAGTTCTTGGGGATGGTGACATCTAGTGGTCAACAGAAAGAAAGCTGTTCTTCAAAAACTAAACTGCACTTTCCTGTACTATACAATAGGGGAGAATACGGTTGGTTGTCAAATAGGTTGGTCGTCACATTCATCAAATCTTGCTAACGAGAGGCTGTTACTGTTGGTACAGATATCTTCAGACTTTGGGTCAGAGGTCACATACGTGGACATTTCTGGAATAATAACACAATAACACTTTGTTGTTGTTTTCATACCAAAATCGAAAGGGTTTTTTGTAGCTACACTACCAACATGTGGATCAAAGTAAAAAGTGTGACTTCCAATCCCTACAATATACATTACTATACATTTAAAATATGGTGTATTGTTGTAGACTACCCATGGGTATATAAAACAGTTAAAACAACCTAGACCAGCTACAACATTAAAGTGCTGATAACATGTTAATGCAACAGTAATATAAATTCTCTGTGTACTCACATTTTGACTTTATTTATAATAGTTCTTTACTTTTACTAAGCTATAGTCATACTAAAGCTGGGACAGGGACTTGATTTTACTTTTGTGTCAAACTAAAGCTTTGTGTACAAATGTGAGGCCTCTACGGGGTTCAACCTCTGTCTTATAGCGTCAATGCAAAGTTGTTTACTGAGGGAATTGAATATCAGTGTATTTACTAATGAATCTATACACAGCGTTTCTCCTCGTGCACTTGTACTTTAGGACAGCAGAGGTACTAGTGAATCTGAGAGTATCTGACATCGTCACCGCAGCTCGACATGATCACAGGAGAAACTTCACTCTGATCTCTCGTCTCTGTCTTTCAAACCTTCTATACTGATGCACAGAGAAGCAAGTATGTGACCTTAAAATAAATGATAGAAATTTGCCACCCTGATATGATCCATTGTATGATTTGCACATTTTAATCAACTCACTTGAGAGAGAGAAAAAAACAACCTGCAATCCCATCTTGTTACATTTTCAGATTTTTCCTAACTTTATTACTGTTTCCACTTTGAAATTGTTCCTTTCAGTCTGACATGATACAAGTACATGGATTCATATACCTTACAAGTTGACATTAAATTCATATGTTCAATCACTTTTACCTTTTCCACTCCACGTAGCTCTCATTGATAAATGCAAGGTTGCAAGGTTCAAAAAAATAATAATAAAAAGACAAAAAATAGAATACGCATATCTTTGGTTTCATCTTGCTGTATATTAATAAACTAAAAGACAATACCTTTGGTAAAAAACATGCAGTTTTTCTCTCTCCCTTTGTAAAATTAATCTTAGATGTGCCTCTAGGTATATACTACATATATACTTGGAAAATATGAAATTTCTGTCATTGTTTACTTGTACACACACACAAACTGAAGATGACAGTCTTTCTGCCATGATGAGAGTATGACAATGCCAATGTCCCAGTGCATTTAGATACATCACACATACATGTGTTTCTTTTGCTTCATATTTATAGTGGAGTTTCCTGAAGGAGCTCATATTCATATCCACAAGTCTTTATTAATGTCGATCAAATAGTGACCAACTCTTCATCATCTGTTTTCTACTCCTGATCTATCTTGACTTATCAGTCAGTGTGTTTTTGTCCTTCACAGAGCCGTCTCCACACTGGATGACCCTCTCCTTGTATAATAACGCCTCACCTCCCCCCTGTCCTCACTCCCACAGCCCTCAGACCGATGCACAATGAGAACTGGGAAGAAGCGAGCGTCCCTATAAGTAGGCGGACTGTCACTGAGGGCTAACTGGCTGGAGTCAGACCTGCAGCACTGCTCGTCCACACAGCAGGGGTCGGTCAGGTTGCTGCTGCGGCTCCTCCACAGAGCCACAGTGCGATGGGAGCCGTACATGCGGCAGAGAGAGAAGCGAGACGTGTCCGAAGAGAGGTGGGACTGGAACAGCGCACCCCGACAGGAGAAGATGGAGGAGCAGCTGGAGCTGGTGACTGTCCTCCTCCTGCCTCCCCCATCTCCTCCTCCTGTTAGCTCGCCGCATTGCTCGCAGCCAACCTGGCTTTGGAGAGCGCCGTAACTCTGAGCAGTCTGGCTGCTGTCCAACAGGAAGCCGTTTGAGGATGAAGTGCATTCAGTATCATGTAGTGAGTTAGAGTCTGCTGTGCTCATGTTTATCAACATGGCCTCTGAGTAGCTGGGAATCACCTGGCGGTTGCATCGTATGTGCCACTCCATCTCAGTGCTGTCCAGTGTGTCTACCCTGGGAACAGCACAAACTGTGTTCTCCATCACAGGCCTGGCTTCATCCAGAGGAGAGGGGCTGCTGTGGCTGTACTCTAGCCCAAATAGTTTCTCTATGCGGTAGTGCACATAAGCAGTGCGGTACTCTGTGAGCACTCTCAGAGGCCAGGACAGCATGAAGAGAGCTGCCAGCCAGAAGGCAACCTGGGAAGTGTACCAAGGCATCCTGTCTGGGTCTACAAAGGCTATCAAGTTTTCTCTGAAGTCCACATTCTTCAGCTGCATCCCCTCCCTGGCCTCCATGTAATCATCCAAACCCTCGATCTCAGAGAAAAACCTGGCTCTCTGGTTGAGGTAATCATTTTCTGGGCCAGCCTCTGTGAAGCTGAAACACTTGGTGAAACGCAGACGAGTTGCTGGAAATCCCTCCAAGCCTCTGAGGTCACGTGATACATCCTTCATCCCACAATGGCTGTAGTCGAACTCTCCCTCTGCTACATGTGTGTTCACCCTCTCATGGTACACCTGTGTGGTGGTGTAGGCGTCCCCGTTACGGTATCGAGTGACTTGCCGTGTTCGTCTGACAAAATGGTAGCTGATAGCCTTCCACCATATGCAGGGCTGGGCCTGCTGCATCCGCAGCACACGCTCATATACACTGTCCACATCTGCTTTGCACTGCAGTTCGCTCCTGGCCCTGCAGTGCCAGCACTCCACTATGTACAACACATAGAGCATGAGCAGGAAAGCCAGGGGGATATAGATGTAGCCATCAGAGCAGGGGCTGTCGTGGTAGATCATTGAGTGTCCACCCATCCCAGACGCCCCCCGCAGGGAAGAGGTGAAGGAGGCCGTGAAGGAGGAGGTGAGGGCAGGGTTGAAGCTGATCTTGGTGACCCGGGTGAGTTGACACCAGGCCACTGCGCCTATGCAGCTGTACATGAGCAGAGAGAGCAGCAGGCATCGCCAATGGGACTCTCGGCAGACACAAGCACCCAGGGACTGCTTCACTGGACGCTGCTGCAGAGAGAGAGAGAGTAATAAAGAAGAGGCACTTAGAGCAATGAGCTTGTGAAACATGGCCGTGATATCATGACTTGCAGTAGAAATGCAAATGAATTTGGCTGCACTGTAAATCCCCAAGCTTTTCCATAGCTAAGCACAAAGTAAATCAAACTAAGGAAAGCTCAGTGGAATTCAATTAAACCATGTAGTGTCCCCATACAGCTGTGTGTCAATGCACCTGACAGACAAATATTAACTAAATGTTTTCACACATTTATCTCTGAACTTAATTAGAATGTTTATTAATATAGGGGGCAAACACAGTTGCTAGAAAACATGTTACATTAATACCGCAGTGTAAAGGTTATTTACAGATACAGACACAGATACAGACAGAATCCTAAAAATCTTGGAGATTAAAATCCATAATAATAAACAGAACCTGATTGACACTGTTTTTCAGGTAGATTCCTATGTTGGTAATTTAAAATAAAAAGCTACAACAATATATAAGCTAACATTAGTTTTTTTTTTATCAGAAACAAACATTTTTGATGTGGAAGTTACATTTTACAGTGTAAATAAATATCTTGCCAGTGCTCTCTGGTATTCGTTATATGATGCAATAACTTTTTGGTTGATGTATCTGCCAACACAGATTTATCTGTGATAAGCTCATTATAAGTGGTCAGGCTTGAATTACAAGTGCCCTAAAAGAGATGGGGCTTGAAATGAGACTTAGCCTCATATCTTCCTTGAGCATAAATAATGCTCTGACCACAGAAGAATAACACTAGTGCAAGTTAATTGACAAAAATGTAACTGTGAACAATTATCAATGAAAAAAGTTTTTTTTTCTGCTTTTCTCTGTGAGATGTGGTTTTGATTTTTAGACTAGAACTTGAACATGTTACCTTTAGGCTTGGGAACTTGCCTTGGATGTTTTTTTGTAGAGTGTTAACATGAATTGTATATGTGCTGTAAATAATTACTATTTAATAATAAATAATCATTGATTACCTACTGTATCAAAATATGACACATTGTTAGATAGATAAAGTATTGATATTATGTAAAATAGTTCAAATTTGGTCCAAAATTAGATATAAAATTCTGCTTACATGTCAACATGTGAGTTATTATATAATATAATATCATATCAGACAGAAACAGAAACATATAAGTGCTCACCTTTGCAATAGTGACCAGAAGCCAAATTATCCCTTTCAGCAAAGACACTGGCCCAAAGCCATTTCATCAGTAAAACTTACAGTAAAAGAAGCTGGGGTTTAACCCTTTATGCATGAAAAGTCTAAACCAGCAGTGAAACATTTACTTTGATCCCATCTTGTCAGTCCCATTCACTGAGATTTTTGAATGACTTTATCCCACTTTGTAACATTATTGTCTGTTTTTTTGTGGAGACATTTCTCCCCATCGGCTCCAGTGTTGTTGTAGACAACCCCTGGTGTTTCATGGAGTGAAAGGATTTATGCTGACAACCAGCCATCTATTACTGCACTGACACAAGGGGTGGAGATGTCACTTTGCTGGTTGCTCCTTAGTTATTTATGGAGTAAACAGGGAGTCAATTCTTATGTAGCGGGGGAGGGACTTTACAGTAGTCCAGGCATCCTGACTGCAGATATTACTCATTTCCCTCAAAATGAGTAATATATGATTAGGTTTTTTTTCATCATGTTTCTAAATGACAATATGCAAAATGTGCACAAAAACTTTAAATACTTCTAATATTTTGTCAATTTCTTAATATAGCCAATGTAGCCGCGTTAATCCCAGTCAAAAAGTAAAAATTAAAGGCTTGACTCATCTGGGGCAAAAGTATATCCTTGATCACACCAAAACATTTTTCAAACAGCTGATTTAAATCTGTTGGCATAGTCAAGGAGAAAATGGCACAAGCTGCTTGTAAAATAAAGTTTACTTCAATCTACTCCACACTATACAATGAGCAGTGGCTCTGAAGACAATTAGTGTCATTTTACTGTCTGTACATGGCTGGCTGCACACCACCAATTGCCCACAGATGGCTAAAGTATGGCAAAAAAGACGGAGAGGACACCAGAGCAAACGCAGACACATGCATATAACTGGACTTATCAACACTAGGCTCTGCACAAAAGATGTTATTCCCTCCAGAGGAAAATATATCCATTTATTAACGAGAGTACCTTTCCACATCACTAGAGTCGACTGCCATTATGTGAAATGGACTATTCTGACATTTCAACAAGCAAATGTTGTTTGGCTGCAGGTGGAAGCAGTTGTACTGTAATGGCACAGAGAGGATGTCAGAGGATATATTCACTAAGACCAAAGCCAAAATGCAGTGTTTCAAATTTTATACAAAATAAAATTTGTCTAAGTAAATTAAAACATGGTTAGGAACCTTGCATCTTACTGTGGCCTTGTTTTTTTTTTTTTCTTGCATGATTTGCAATTTATTGTTCATTGCTTACTTTATGTTAGTTCATACTTTGGTTGTAGTTATTCAGTTATGAGAACTGTCAGGTATTATCAGCTGGCGTTTGTACATAGATGTCTTTTACTTAAAACTAAGATAAAGAATTGCGGGATTAAATATCTACCTCCTCTGGGACATCACTCTCAGTCGGTGAGTCTTCCTCCTCTTCCTCCTCTTCCTCCTGCTCCTCTCCCTCAGCATCATTGGGAGCGCTGGCCGTGGTGTCCTCCGCAGACTCCAGATCGGGAGAGAGCATGCTGCACTTTTCGCATGTCAGAGGGAGATGATAAACTCACTCCTTTTTGTGAACGTGCTCTGCTCTGGGTCTCTCTCCCCGGCTCTGTGGCCCCTTCAGCCCCACAGCGCCTGGGCCGGAGCCAGCAGACTGATGCTGCTGCTGCTGCACGGAGCGGGGATCCCGCGGTGGTCCTCCCGACTGATGGGACGGAGGGGGGCGGGGTTGAGGGATTTCACCGCAGCAGAGACAGCAGAGGTTGACCATGATGTAGTCAGCGAGGCTTGCCGTCAGGGACCAATGGTCTGCAGTTAAAATGACCTAATAAGACCATAAATCATAAATAGAACAAACAACACTGCGCTGTCTTCATCTAGATGCCCAGTCTCCTGCAGGAGGGAGGGAAGGGTGGGCTGGGGTGTATCTTATCTTGTATATCCTGAGTGTTCCTCAACATAAATTAGATAGGATGCATTAAATAATAATAACAACAGCTCAGCTAAATATTCTAAGACTTGTCCGCAAACCTCTAAATTACCCAATAATTTCCGAGAGGACGTCGACGCGCCTTCCCTTCTGTGGCAGAGCTCTTATTTTGAAGGTGAGGTTTGGTGTCACGTTAAAAACCTTCCGTGTGTTCCCCGAGTGTGGAGTGTCACGGATCCTGCGCTCAGCTGAAGGTTAGCTAGCACAAACGCACAACGCTTTAAAAACAATAAAACCAGCCGGACTGTGGTGGTACCTATCTGCTAATGCAACTAAATCATTCAAGCTTCTACCGAGTCTTAGCTAACGATAAGTTAACGTTAACTGTACGTTTCATTAATCTCCGGTGTGTGTCCGTTGTAAACTTCTCAACACGTGAAAACAAATGAGTTTTACTGAGCGAAAATTAGATATGGGTCATTTATTTGGACAGTTATCTTAAATCCGTCGTTTTCCATCCTGTCTAACTGCACAATAAAAATAGCCAGGGTAACCAAGTTCAGTCTCGAGCCATGGGCAGATTTGATATTATGTTGAATTCACATTATATGACATTAAATTAAGATGGTCTTCGTTCTGCCAGACAAAGCCATCGGGTCAACACTGATGATCGAACAGTTCATTTCCGATCCCGTCTTCTGTCTGTCATCAGGGGCGTAACTGTTATGTTTGTGGTCCCCCATGAGCACTGGGCCCATTGAACCCACATCCCCAGCTGTGCCAAACCTGTTTCTCCATCAAGGTGTTTCAAAGATGAATGCTTGGGCTCTGGTTGAAGTAGAGAAATGGACACGACTTCCCCAATGTCATTAATACTGTTTTGTTTTTTTTCTCTTTGTGTCCCTCAGAGGGATGTTGCGGCGTCCCAAGCCAACCGACTCGGAGGCAGACCTCCTGAGAGAGCAGGAGCAGTTTCTGACATCTGGTGCCCCGTCTGCTGCCAACGTGGTCCGTCGTCCTGACAAGAGGAGAGGCGAGGCTGGAGGGGGAGGAGGAGGAGGACACAACGGGGAGGATGAAGGAAGTCAGAAGGATGTGGTCACCATTGAAGGTATGGAAGTTGCAGTTGATAACATTTTGGGGTTTTTCCCCTGACTCAACATGAGGGTAATGGTTCCTAACTGATGCAGGTACCTCAACATATTTTTAAGGTAAATGTAATATTTCACAACAATAAAGAGCATATCATTTAGGGATGCACCCTAATCCTGATTCTTGAATCAGGATTTGATTCAAAATTTTTGATTTAATGGTAAAAGATCACATAGTATATGGTCATATATATATATATATATATATGAGATGGTCAGAGGTGTAATGCTATTTGTTTAAGCACTGAAGTGCACATGTGCACCTTAATTTGCAACTTGTTGTGAAGGTTATGTAACCACTGTTCCTGCAGTGGTAAATTCACCAGTCAAATATAACCACATGATGAAATGTTAGAATGACTTTAGGAACAGTTTTATCATGTTAGGAATATTATGCAGTGCTCAGCCAAACATCCACCTAAGTGGTGTTAGAGCATACTGTGTCTGTAGAAGGCTATAATTAATGTGGTGTTAAGCGAAAGTGAACACAAGCAGTCAGTGTGTTGAATGATTTCATTTACTTACTTGTGTCGTGCAAATGAGGCCACATTTGAAATATCTATTCAGAGGTAAAGCTACAGAGCTCATCAAGTGACACAAAGTAAACTATAGACCCCCATTCAATAAGATTTTGAACCAGGGTCCTTCATCTGAGGGAGATTTTAGCTTTTAGATGTTTTTATTACAGAAAGTGTTACCAAAATAAGTCAGTACATTTTGTCATTGTGTTACTTTTGGATGAAATTATAATGAAAATAAATCACTATACCAGTGGGCTAGGCCATGAAAATGCAGCTAAGCTTACTTTTATTTCCAGCAGGTCTGGGAAGCAACACAAAGTGTCCAAGTTTAACAGCTAATCACAGATAAAAGAAACTGTCAGAAGCTTGAATGATGAATGAAAGGATTTTTTTTTCTGAAGCTCAGAGGCTAGAGGCAGCTACTGACAACTTTTAAGGTGGAATGTTTTCTTGCATGTTACTCATTGCATACTTGTGATGTTGTGTTATTTGTGTTGTGTTACTTGTGATGATTTAATCTTCAAGTACTTAAAGACTTATATAAAGACAACGTGAGTTTGCCTGAGGTCCTCCTTCCCCATGAGGTCGGGGGTCAAGGCAGGTTGAAATGCTTTTTCTTCTTTGTTTTCCTTTGCTGTCACTGCACATTTTTCATGCTCATGCCAAGGAGAAGTATTGGACAAAAACAGACACAATCCCAGGAATAGGACCTATGAGCTAAACTCATAAACTGTAAATACTGTTATAAGACAAAAAAATTTACTGATTTTTTTTTTTTTTTAATGAGTCAGTTTTGAATTGGTAAAGACAGAATTGCAATTCTGATGGGAAAATTTCTTTTTTTGCAAACCTCTAATGTCATCACTGGTATATTAGTGAGATTATTTTATATGGAAACTCAAAGAATAATGTTCATGTGTATGTGTGTTTGTAGATCTTCCAGACCAGCTCCCTTCTCTGACACCAGCTCCTCCAAAGAAGTCTCGTTTTAAAGCCAGTCGTGTCACCTTCGAGGATGAGGATGCTGGAGAGAGGCTGGACAGACACGACACTCACATCAGTGCTGTTCTCTCCAGGATCGTTGTAAGTTCTGGTTGGAACGTTTAACCTACACTTTCCTCAAGAAAGGGAAGTGCAAACTGTGACTTCTCAGTTGGCCCCCTCCCAGTTTAAATGCAAGTTGTGAACACATACATTTTGTGTTGTGTGATACAACTTTTTTCATGAATGAATAAATAACATTATTCTTTATTTCAAGGAGCGAGATACCAGTTCTACTCCAATATCTCTACCAGCATTTACAGGCATGGCTTTCCCCAAAGTAATACACCGCTCAGAATCCAGCAGTCAGGTACAGACATCATCTTCATCTCAAGCTGTAAATTGTAAAACATTGCCATTTTTAATAAAGATACATATCGTCTCTATAAACAAAAACACATTTAAACAATTACCTTTAATTTAACTTAGTATTGTTACATTAATTTGACAGTGCTAAAATGATCCTGGTTTGCATGTATGTAGTATTTTAAGTCAAGTTATTTCTCACAACCAGGTGCCACTGTCTTTAGCTGGAGGAAAGAAAAGCATCTTTGCTCGTCAGATTGCAGCTCAGAGACTTAAGGAAGGAAAGGCGCCATTACAATGTGCACCTGAAACTGCTCGGACACCTGGACCTAGGGAGCAGAACCTCCCTCCTGACACCAGTATGGATACAGATCAGATTCTTGCTGCAGGTGATTATATGAATTGTGTCCTAAATATTGCGAACAACATTTTATTTCTACCAGACATGATTTCATTCTCATTGCTTTCTGTGCACTAGAACCTACAGTCTTAGGTTCGAGGCTGGTGTCTGGTCAGGGGCTTAGGGGCCCAGATAGCTCGGGAGAGACCATGAGGATTCACAGGGAGAACCAGGCCAAACTCCAGGGAATGTCTCAGTCTGAGATACTAGAGGAGCAGAAGAAACTCTTATCTCAGCTTGGTAGTGCCTGTGTTTGTATCTAGACTAGTACATCAAAACTTCTTTTCCTTTCTGTCGGTACCTCAGTGTATAACACGATTATTTCTGCTTTCCAGATCCGAGACTGGTCGAGTTTGTTAGATCTCGCAAAGCCCAGAGTGTCCCGTCCTCTGCGTCTCCATCCAGACACCCTGAGGGCAAAAGCAGCAAGGAAAACCTTCCTCTTGAAAGTGTGAGCAGAGAGTCAGACTCCTCTGGTGCTGCTGTGCTGCTTCAGAAACCCCTAGAAGTAGAGATGGAAGAGAAGGAGGAAGAGCTATCACCACCTGCTGCGATGGGTATGATGTCTTTAAAATAAATCCCTTTCATCACTTCTACCTTGCCAGTGTGTGCTCTCTAGATATAAATTGACTGGATTTAGATTTATTTTGATGTAGTTGACTAAGCTATATAATCATTTCACATCACCTCTTCCTTGGTAGAATTGTCACTCCTTTGCTGAGGCTGTATAATCATTTGATCGGTGCTACATCTCAGAGCAGCAGCTCACAGACCAGCACACACACTTGGCTGTCTGCCTGTTGTCTCTCCCTCCATCCCTGTGTTTGTCTGCCCAGATTTTCCTGCTTTTCACTTTACTTCCCTCCTTTCTCTCTCCTCAGCATCCACCCTCAAGTGTGGGAAGCCTCTGCCGCATGGCTAAAATCCAGACATAAAGCTGATTGTTGACTTCACTTTGTATGATTAGCAGAAAGGCCAGACTGAGCCAGAAGTAGCCACTCTGTGCAATTAAGTTACTGCTGATCATTCAGAGAATACTCCCAGTCCTGATGAAAGTGTTGCTAATGGATCACAGGAAGACAGATCTTGCACATCATTTATACCATTCTGTTTTACTAAAAAAAACAAGAAACAAATGATTAAAGCCTTTTACTCATTAAAGGATATTTATTACCTCTTCTACCTTCACTTCTAGAGGAAAAATGTGTACTTGTGTTGGGTTAAGAATAAAGAGCCGGTCATTGCCTCAGCTTCTGACAGAGCATTTTTAAACAGCTGCATGAGGTATGGGTGCCACCTCTTCTGGTCACTGTCCCCAGTAATGAGTTTCCTTGTGGCTTCTTTAGAAAGCTGTATATTTTGCATATTGCCCTATAATATTGTGTCTGTGCTGTGTGTGTGAATTCAGAGGATGATCTGCCGGTAAAACCTCAGAAAGAATGGGTCCACATGGATAAGCTGGAGCCAGAGAAGCTGGAGTGGATGAGAGACTTGCCTGCACCCAGAAGGAAAGGAACCAAGAAGGTTAGGGAGTTGTTTTTTGCTGTTTCCAGGTTTTCTTTCATTCATTTGTCCTCAAAGCCTTACTGACAGGGTTAGTGTTATCCTGAGAAAAACACATTGTGGACCTGAGCCACCATATTCTGTATCCTGACAGGCCATGCAGGCTCGGTTTGACTTTGCAGGGAGTTTGATTCCACCCACTGAGGATCTGCCCACTCACCTGGGTCTGCACCATCATGGAGAGGAGCCAGAGGTCAGTAGACACCAAGTCAAAAAGTCTTTGGTCTTTGGATCTCACAATGCAAATGTAATAAGTGTCATTATGATAGCTCACTGCTCGTGGCTTCAGTTATTGGTATCACCCATTTCAACACAGGGTTTTACAAACGTCTGCTGTAGCCTTGAGAGAATGACACTTTTTTTAACCTGACAAAAAAAAAAAAAAAAAAAAAAAAAAAAAAGAAGCACCATTTTGAGACCGGAAGACAAGGTCCTACTAAGGTTTGCTTTTTAGACAAGGCCACTGGTTTTTTAATAATGTCACTGTTCACACTGAGGATTTCTCCCCCCAGCGGGCAGGTTACTCCCTTCAAGAGCTGTTCCTGCTGTCTCGGAGTCAGGTCATCCAGCAGAGGAGTCTGGCCCTCAGTACTTTAGCCAATATCCTCTCAAAGGTACACAAACACACAGTCAATGTCATCCAAATTAAACACAGTGCCTGCACTCAGTCATGCTGCATTTTCTTTACCCTGTAGGCACGTGCTGGAGAATTTATGTCAGTTGTGAAAGGCAGCGTGACGTCCACTCTACTCGATGCCGGCCTGCTCTTCCTGCTCCGCTTTGCATTGGATGATGGTGTGGAGGGAGTCATGTCTGCAGCTGCTCATGCACTTAAAGCACTTCTAGTGTGTGCAGAAGATGAAGTAAGACATCTTGAAGCATTGCAGCACGTCATGAAGGCCTTGTTCAGATAACATGCGTCTCTCGTGATCCGATAAGTGGTCAGTTTTAAGTCCGTCAATTCACATCTGGCATTAGAATATGTCTTCACATGTGCCTCAATTGATCACATGGAATCCGATCTCAAAATCCCAGCTCTTTATGCATCTAAACACGTATATGTTATTGTTGTTAGCCGGGCTGATGGGTCCGCTGTCATGTCTGTATGCTAGGCAAGGAAGGGGTTGAATGAATCATATCAAATAGTAAAATATTTTACGTTCATAGGAAAGTGCTCTGTGGTGGTGTTTTGTATCACCACACAAAACACAGGCTAGAGAAAGAAATTAAAGTGTTTTCTGAGATGTGATGAGATGAGGAAGAAAGTATTTGGCAACATTAAGGCTCCAAAACCAAGTAGCTTGACGTTGCTGTGACCATAGCTGCCAATATTATTTAAGGTTTAAGATCCATAGCAACCTCCTCAATCTGGCCACCAGAGGAAAATTGAACCCACATTGAAAAGACTCCACTAATGAAAATAAAAAAAAAACAACAAAAAAAAAAAAACAGTGGAGTTTGTTGAAACCTATGTTGACAAGCCGCAATACATCTGGGAGAATGTCCTTTGGCAAAGGGATGAAACAAAATCAAAAAGCTTTTTGGTAACTCACTTCTTCACTGTACTGGCAGACTGCAGTAGAGTAGGCGGTCCTTGAATGTGGCTAGGACACATTTGTGTTCAAACTGCTAAAAGAATTGGACCACATGTGGCCACCTCTGAGGGTGGTCTGATTGATCAGATCTCAAATATGTCTTCAATGTGTCTTCGGCGCGTTCACACTTGTACTTTGAGCTGACCACTTTTGATCAGATCCCTAAGACGTGATGTTAATGACAGGTCTGAACAAATAAGACTTACCAGTTTCACAAACAACAGAACCAAAAGACATGGGTGTCTGTCACTGTTCATCTATCCAATTTGTTTCTCCTCTCAGGAGTGTTTGGACTGCACCTTCTCCTGGTTTCGCGGCCTAGCCTCCTTTCCTCTGCTGCCATCTCCTCAGGAGGAAGAAGAAGAGGAAGATGAAGGGCTGGATGAAAGTATGAAGGAGACAGCTAAGGAGAAGGAAGAGAGGAAGAGTGATCATGATGTGGCCAGGAAAGATGTTGTGAAGGTAATGGAGCAAAATTCAGTTTTCTTTTTTTAACCTGGTTTAACTTGTTTTCTTTGGGTCTTTTAGATGTATTATTATGATCATAAATCTAATGAAGAAATCTGTAAATAAATGATTATTGTTTTTTTTCTTTAATATTTCTGTTCTGTCTTTCAGGGTCTGCTAAAAATGAAACTTCTCCCCAGGCTACGTTACATCCTGGAGGTGGTCCGACCATCTCCTCGAGTGGTCCAGGATATCCTTGACATCCTGACTCGCATCGCCAGGCACTCTTCCTCCTCTGCCACACAGGTCGCCACAGTAAACAGTGACAATTTCACTGAGTAAATCATTCACTCACAATTAATTAATTATCATTGACATGTTTTTTCCTCACTAAATTCAGTAGGAATATATTTCACTCTCAGGTGTTGGGCTGTCCCCGCCTGATGGAGACGGTGATGTCGGAGTTCCTTCCCACTTCCTGGACAGCACCATCTTCGCCCCTTCCTCACTCTGTTTACGGACTCCCACTGGCCAGTGCAATGAAGCTCTTAAGAGTTTTGGCTACCTCTGGCAGACATGTCTGTGCTCGACTGGTAATTGTTACAATGTTGTAATATTGGCTGAATTGTGTCTGTATTGGTTTTTAATGTCATTCAGGCAATTTAAACAATGAAAAGTCCTCATTGTGCTATTTGGTATCATCATACTGTACATGGAGAGGAGAAAGACATTTCTTATTTTTTTTTCTTAATTTAAATTTTTTTCTTTTTTAAACAGAGGCATCAAAACTTTTAGCCAATTCTGTGTATTTAGGGGTGTGCCAAGGGTATGCACATCTCCCATGTGCACCTCTGTGGATCTGAAATTACATTAATTTCCATAGATGTCTGTACAATACAAAACATGGAGAAAGATGAGACAGACTTGACCTTACATTACAAAAGCTACAAAAAAAAGAAGGAGAAGAAATATTGGAGCTACATGTTGCTGTAAGTGTTTCCTTTTTTTCTACATGCATGATCATTAGTAATATATCCTTGACTCTTCCCAGTTAAACTCTCTAGGAGTGAGGGATCGATTGTCTTGTCTACTGAGTGCTGACCCCACTGAGCTGCTGCTGGAGCCCACTGAGGCCCTCAGGATCACCACTGAGGCCTACAGGTTGTGGGCTGTAGCAGCCGGTTACGGACAGGCCTGCAACTTGTACATGTAAGCTAACGTCTTGAAGGTTTTTTCCAAGCTCTGTGTTTGTATCTTTAGCTCATTAGGTGTTTAATGTTCAGCTCTTCCCTTCTCTTGCAGTGGTTGTATTTGATTACTGCCATTATTTTTTCCACAGAGACCTCTACCCAGCCCTGGTGAAGGCATTGCAGTCTGTTCACCGAGCACTGGACCCCTCAGATCCTCTGTTGCCCCTGCAGCTCCAGCGGGTTCTGGCTCTGCTCTCTTTACTCACACAGGTCACACACACTGCTGGATGCCATCAAGAGCTACAGGCTGGCATGGTCAGGTACAGATGAGTTACTTAAATGGATTTAAAAAAAAATGCTGCTGCACACAAAATTCTCCTTTTTATCTACACAACACCCTCTCTGTTTTTACCACAGCTCTCAGGGGGAAGAATGCCTCCCTCCTCCTGAGGTGTCTTGGGGTCATGTCACAGGGTTGCAGCCATCCTTGTTGGGCCATTTGAAGGGCTTTGTGAAGAGCCTCGATAATCTAGTTCAGAAAAACAGCAGCCTCGCTCTGATACCAGTTTACCTCGTCTACCTGGAGGCGTATTATCGTCAGCTCTCCAGACAGGTACCAAGTCTCACTTTGTACATCTTACTATATGTGTGTAGGTAATTATATGCATTAGTCTCATTAATAAACCACACTTTTTGGAACATGAGCAATAAGAACTTTTTTAATTAAATTTTATTAAATCCTTATGGTAAATGTCTGTAAAATGACAAAGGCATTATAATCTCAATAGCTAGTCTGACCTCATCGGTATGGTTATCGGTTCTTTTGCAAAGAGTTGATGTTTATTACCTCTGGCTACAAAACTTTAACAGAATCCAGACAAATTGCTGAACTCAATATTTATTTTATATAATGTTACTTGGTTCCTCAGAATTGTTTCAAGCCAGTGGAGACTCTTCAAGAACTGGAGCAGCTTACGTCTGAGGTCCTCTTTCCGTTGTTTTCTCACCATGTTGTGCAAAGCCTGATGAAGAACCTCAGGTATGTTTGATTCACCTTTAGTTAATTCTCTTGTCAAAAGAGTGGAAACAGATGACAATTACATTAAAAAGCACTGTTTTTGCTAATGTGAATATATTTTGAATATGTGTTCTACACATTTTACAAAAGCTTTTTATTATTTATTTGCTCATCTGTATTTATTGTTACTTCTGCTGCACCAGGACTTCTTCAGTAGTGTGTAATGTCCAGTCTAGTCATCAGCGCCCAGAGACCACCCCTAGTCTCCCTGGTTTGGTCTGCACAGGCTGGCGGGATCGTCCAGGCCTGGTTGTCCCCAGCTCCCCCTTCCCACTTCTCACAGGCATGGGGCTTCTTCTGCAAACAATCACAGGCATCCACAAAGGTCTCAGCTGTAAGGTACGGCCTACTGAAGAGATTGAATGCTTTAAGGAGTATTTTTTTTATCATGCTAGGGACAGGAGGTGATGATTTTACTGCCTGGTGATTTTTCCCTTATCATTGTCTGATTTTCTCTCCCACTCTTTAGTTCACTGGTCTCCTACTGTCAGAACCTGTGATTGGTTACCTGCGTAGATGCAGTCAGGCTACACCCACAGTGTCTCACACCAGAGCTTGGCTTCTCCGACATGAACACCACCTCCTCTACCTGCTGCTCCGGCTGGCCCACAGACTGGTCGGTTCCAACCTGAATCAAACCCTGATAAACACGCGCACACACACACACACACACACACACACACACACACACACACACACACGTGTTAAACAGCACTCTTCACTGTCATCATCAAATCACCAAATGCAGGAATAACTTTTGTCCATCCCTACAATAGAGTTTCAGAGACAGGAGCATTCAAGCTGTTCTAGCAGCTTTTGGTGACCCAACACCTTACAAAAACACTTTATATTGATTTTTTTCCTTCACATTGTCACTTATAGTGGCAAAAAAAAGTCAACGTATCCTTCAATCATTGTTAACTGTTCATGAAATGTGATGTAATCTTATAAATTCAGGTTTCATCAGTGATAAGCTGATGCTATTTGCTCTTGTGTGTCATCAACATAAAGCTGTGGTTTTTTTTTTCATATAACTAAATAATATTAATAACTCCAAATATATTTTACTCTTCTTTTTGTCTTTTTTCAGGTTCCCATTGAGCCAAAAGTAGCAAGATATGCATCACTGTACCACCAGGTGGCGCTGGTTCTACTGCCATGGTTATTGCCCGGCAGTGAGTACCTGGCACATGAACTGCTCTCCACCATCCTCTTTAACAAGGACTTTATCTCGTAAGTTTACATTATTTTACTGGGTTTAATTCGAGACGAAGTGCCAGTATGTGCCAACACTATCAGCTGTCCAAAAAGCCTGAGATGTTTTCTGACTGGTGTTATTTGTTCATTATATAAGATACATTCTATTGAAATAATAGTTGAATTTATTTCGTGTAAACAGTGCCCATAATTCTGATCTAATTTTTAAAATTAGATTATATTCAAAATTACATTTCTTTGGAATTGGATCTAATTAACAGATGTCCCATTTCTACCAAAGCAACGCACAATGGTCTTCACTTTCCATTTCTCCCAGTGTTTCTCTGTTTATGTTTGTTTGTTTACCTTCCAGTGAAGGCCACAGCGGAGGACCTGAGGCTGTAGAGCTAGGAGAGTTGAAGCTCCACGAGGGAGCACAACATCACACCTCTCCCTCTCTCCAGACGGTTGGTGCTCTCCTGAGAGAAGCCTGCGTCCAGCTGCCATCTATCCGGGGGTGCTTCCTCACTCACCTGGCCCACCTGGAGTCATCTGTACTGGTGTCCCAAGATGCACTGCTCGGCCGCAACCCATGGATCAACTCCCATCTCCTCCCAGAGCTCACCGGTCCTACCGTGCCGTCTGATTGGCCTTTCCTCCCGCTCATCAGCCTGTACGAGCGAACGGGGGTGTCTGATGGTGGAGGGTTGGCGGTGGAGGAGCTGCCTCAGGGAGCTCTGCAGGTGGTGACCCACTGTCTGCAGTGGCTGCTGCTCTTGGAGGTCTGGAGGGAGGAGGCTTTAAAGGTACAAATTAAAGTCAGGTTTTTTGTTTAGAACAAAATCACAACAAAACCAAGGGACTGTACCATTTGTAAAGCATAAAGTGTCCTTTATCCTTAGACCCTTGATACCAATAAGAAACCCCCCCCCCAAAAAAACCACATATACATAATATTTCTGGGGCTAAGGCAGTTCCACCTAAACTGATACTGGATTTGTGAGTTTTAAGTTTGACAACAATTAGTTTGTTAAGTTTAACAAAATCTTATTGTATACCAACTAAGTTTAAAACAATATTATATTAATTATTATTATGTTACTATATTACCTTATATTACTATATCTATGTTAAGTAAATGATGGTCATTATTATTGAACCTCTGGGGGTGAATCCCTCCCTCTGTGTGTCTCATTCAGGGAATCTCATATTGCGTTTATTTTTCTAACATTCAGAACATCTTGTCACGTTGTAGGTCATCCCTCCTGTTGCCAAACTCGCCCGCCTGTCCTGTGTGTTCCTGTGTTCCAGTGACTTGTTCCTGGAGAGACCTGTTCAGAAACTGACCTGGGGTCTGTTCAGACTGCTGACCAGGTCTGATATAACGTCGATAAAATGTTTAACATCTTTGTTCTTGTCATGAAAAATCCAAATTGAGCACAGAGTAGCGTGGTTTAGATCCTGATAAACAGAAGTTATTCATTTACAGGCGATCCAGACTGGACTCCTTGGACCTGAATGTCCCTCCCCCAGGTTTAGCCTCCTTCCAGGACTTGTATTCAGCCCTTTTGGCTCAGTATGAAGCCGTGTCCTTTGGAGACCAACTGTTTGGCTGCTGGGTCCTCTTACCTCTGCAGAGGAGGTACAGCGCCACAATGAGACTGGCTGTGTTTGGAGAACATGTGGGGATGCTGAGGTCACTGGGAGTCACTCTGGAGCAGGTAGGGATAATGATAAAGATTGTTTTTCATTTTTGTTTGCTGGCCTTTCATCTTTTTGAGTAGTTTTACACAGACTTCATTGATAACACAAATATTCTCTGATCGTACAACAATAAATTGAACCTATTTTAATGTCTCTGTCTCACCATGCAAAGTTGTCCATCCCTCTCGAGAGGTTCACCTCTCCGCCTGAAGACTCCCTCCCTCTCCTCCGTCTCTACTTCCGCTCTTTGGTAACTGGAACCCTGAAGCTCTGCTGGTGTCCGGTCTTGTATGTTGTCGCTGTGTCTCACGTCAACTCCTTCATCTTCTCTCAGGATGCTGCAGCACAGGTAGGACACAACATGGTAGTAATGGTGAGACAAAGCTTAAATTTGTTTTTTTGTTTTTTTTTTTATTATTTGAAGCACACCTTTAATTAATAACTGTGTGAAAGTGTGAAAACTCGGTAAGCACGTGAAAAACAAACAACATTGTAAGTGAATGCAATAATCAAAAAAAAAACAAAAAAACATTCCAAATAAATTCAATGGGATGCCTTGAAAAAAAATATTTCAGTTCACATACCTTATTAAACCATAGCCAAACTGGATAATCTTCAATTCCTTTGTGGATCAAGTACAAATACAACCAAGCCACTGTCAGGCAAAATGTCAATCAGTGTTGTACACATCATTTCTCTCAGAGGTCTTTTGTACGCAGTCAAACGTTGCTCCATAATTCAGACCGCCACCAAAAAAAGTCACGTGGTACAGATGTCATCAGACATAATACATCCATCACACGCGTCGATTTGCACTTTGCTGGAAAAACTCAACTGTACTCAACACACCCTATGAAGCCTCGACCACTCATATAATACCACTACTGCATGGCACACAACTGAACAAAAACAGCCCCCAGAGCAGATGGAAAATATTTTACCTCTTGACAGCGCTGCAAGTGTTTTCCTAGTTTAAAAAAACTTGCTCCTCAAGGGCTTCAAAAATGAATCCTATCCTCTTGTGTTGAATTCTGATGTTCTGCTCTCCCTGAATTTTTGACTACGTATTTATGTTAAGATTGTGCTTGGTGGCAGTTTTTTATTTTTTTTTATTTTTATTTTTTAAAATCAGCCACAGTAAACCCTAAGGCAAACCGCCACATGTGTAATGATTTACCAAACCCAGAGCGTGCTGCAGCTGCACTGGGAGGCCAGATTTGTGGGAAGCGCTCGGCAGGTTTACAGGGATTTACGCACATTTTCTACATCAAATATGAGCTCATTGGATGCAAAATCTGTACAATTTTATGAGTCTACAAAAGTAGTCCTCATGTTATTGATTAACTGTCAATGGCACAACCCCAGAGTTGGTCACACAAACTCAACTTGGCTCTTTCGTGTTAATATTGAGTTGTTTGTTTGTGACTGCTATTAAACAGTGAGGTTTTGAGGTTAAGGTCCAAGAATAAAAAGCATATTTACCAACTTAAACTTATTTACTTTGCTGAAAACACATTATTCCAGATCAGTGAAGCAGAAAACATTCATACACGCTGGCAGGGAGTTTCAGTAAACACTTGCATCAGTACAGTACATCAGTGAGGCCTTTGGTCTTTAATCCCCTCGTCCTTTTCCAGGAGGTTGAAGCAGCTCGACACAGTATGCTGAGGAAAATCTACTACCTGGCCGATGAGGTATTCTCCTCCTTTGTGCATCCTCTGCTTGTCTGTCCTTCATGTCACCTCTCTCTTTGATCTTTATGCACTGCAAAGTGTTTATCAATTTTATTTTTCCCCTCGCTTCTCATGTAACTTTGTGATGATGTTCCTCTGACATGGCAGTCTGTTTCTTGCTGTTTTTCATCTCGTTGACCACCTCCAAGTCACTATTGGCTATTGTTATTGGATTAATTATGTGCATGTTGATGTTGAAGATTGTTTCAGTTTTCTTTAAGTACAAACCCCAATTCCAAAAAAGTTGTGACACTATGTAAAATTTGTATAAAAACAGAATACAGTGATTTGCAAATCCTTTTCAGCCTATATTCAATTGAATACAATACAAAGACAAGATATTTAATGTTCAAACTGATAAACTTTATTGTTTATACACACTCTGAATTTGATGCCTGCAACACGTTCCAAAAAAGTTTACTGCTGTGTTACATCACCTTTTCTAGTTTAATCACAGATGCTGGCTTTTGAACTTTGCATTGAAAACAATCTGGATGGTCCTTTTCATCTTTAGCCCTGGGGACTCGAAGGCCATTATTTTAAAAAACAATTTGAAATATGAACCACAGCACACTTTTCCACTTGGGGTCAGTCAATCTCCATTGAGCTCGGGCCCAGGAGTCTGCGGCGTTTCTGGATATTGTTGATATATGGGTTTCGCTTTGCATGGCAGAGTCTTAACCTACATTTTTAGATGCAGCAACATACTGTGTTAACTGACAATGGTTTTCCAAAGTGTTCCCAAGCCCACATTGTGATCTCCATCACAGAATGATTCTGGTTTTAAATGCAGTGCTGCCTGAGGGATTGAAGGTCACGGCTATTCTGTGTTTTGGCCTTGCCCCTTACGTGCAGAGGTTTCTCCAGATTCTCTGAATCTTTTGATGATATTTAATGATAATATTAAATTCCTTTGCAATTGCACATTGAGAAATGTTGTTCATGAACTGTTGAACTATTCAGTCTATACTAGTCAGTCTCACAAAGTGGAGAACCTCGTGCCATTGTTGTTGTGACTGACTGGTACTGTTACCTGATACCAATTAACCTTCTTACCTGTGAAATGTTCCTGGGGTTTTTTGAGGATCCCACAACTTTCCATGTCTTTTCTTGCTCCCGTCCCAAATTTTTTGAAACGTGTTGCAGGCTGCTAATTCAGGATGTCTATATATGTCAGTATATTTCTGAAAAAAAAAAAAAAAACAACAAAAAAAAAAACAATAAGGTTTATCAGTTTAAACATTAAATATCTTGTTTTTGTGCTGTATTTTACTGCATATGGGTTCAAAAAGATTTGCAAATCACTGTCTTTAGTTTTTATTCACATTTTACACAACTTTTTTGGCATTGGGGTTCACTTTCTTCATAATTTCTTTTATAGCAACAGTATAGCGATTATTTATGTATGTATTTTAACGTCTAACTTGCTGCCTCAGTATGCTTATGTATGTTATTACATCCAATATTTTTTTCTATCTTAACTCAGTTAAGTTTATTTTAACTTAATTGCAGAAGTACCCCCCTGGGGGCCAAACACCCCTGGCTAGTTTACACCAACTCTTCTGCTGCTCTCTCACCTCCGCCTAATTCTCTTTCTTTCATTTACAGGTATTGAGGAACCATTTGCTGCTCTTCCGTCTTCCTCAACAGCACTCAGAGTTTGGCTTTGATATGTACGAGCAGTTGCCTCCCATTAGGGCAAAGCGCTTGGAGAACATCCTGAGGCTTCAGGACAGCAGTGATGGCAAAGGAGACTGATTGAAGCAGAGGGTGTGGGGGGGGAATAGTAGTGAGCCAAAAGCAGAAGGTACAGTAGCGTGACGGTATAGGAAATGGAAGGTCTCATCAAGATGGGTCTTGGTTAAAATAAACAGAGCATGACCTAGACTTGGACAGCCTTGAGTGAAGTAGCATTTGCAAATCATTTTCACTGTTAAATAATATAAAACCATCACTGGTAATGATCTGGAAGCCTGTTTAATCCATTTTGGGTTTCTATCTTTGCTTTGACCTATTGGAACCACAACACAGCTAAAAGCAAAGTACAAATACAAAAAGATTAAGTGCAGATACAGCTAAGTATGAGTCCCATAAACTTGTCCTCTAAGGGAACGATAGGAATGACATGTTTTTCCTTGAGACACCAGCTCTTTGCCAGATTTACTGTGTGTCCCTGTGTGCTTTATAGCCCAGGACTATTCTTGGCCTTGCAGAGTAAAGACAAGTATCCTACTTTATAAGTGCCTGAAATTGTCCTTTTTGTAAATAAAACATGATTTTGATTACGTGTAAACTAAAGTGTTTTTATTCTTTAATCACCGTGTGACTCAGGGGGTCTCGGAAGAATTTAGACGAGCAGAATCCATTGTTCCCTCTCATTGTCACTGATCAATAACACTCTCTCTAAAATCCTTTACTGACAAAGACGCCAATAATTTTCCATTGCATCCGCTGATTGTTGCCAATGTTAAATCAGGAATTGGAAAATGCCCTAAGATGCTGGTGTGTTTTCTGTGCAGATGATGGATTAACAGCATAACATTGACTTATTACACACTGCTGACATTAAATTTCTCATTTAATCTATTAAGCAGCCCACGTTTTACACGTTACATAACAGTTAATGTGGATTGGAAAGCACCATTTTCAAGAATGATTTTATTTTATAGGTCAGTCCTACATAACTACTAATCTGTGTTCAGTATTTTATATTTAGTTCAAGCATGAAACCATCATCCAAGCTTTCTCTCTCTCTCTTATCCTTTTCATGCCGATGGTGACTCGCCCTATAAAGCCTCAGACCAATCAGATACACTTGAAAACAATGTTTGTTTGAGTTCTGGCAATGATAACTTGGTTTTTGTTTTGATATTGACCGCTTCAACAGCAGTGCGTAATTTCACCTTGAAATACAACAGGAGAAAATAACATAGGTGCAATTAAACCTCTACAAGTTATAATTAAAATTCATTGAAAAATACAGAGGTTAAAAAAAACTAAATAAAAACAAAAAAAAAAAACCCTGTGGTGTTCATAAAAATTGCATAACCAAAGCCAGTGGATGCTGGAGAAAACTGTCCAATAACTGACACTGAGTCATCATTGGATAAAATGAACACGAGTACGAATCCCTTCAAATGAAATGAAGTGTAACCATAACTGGATACTTCACTTTGTGGTTCTCGCCTCAGTCCAAAAGTAATGTCAGTGCTTTCAAAATGATTCTAACACTAAGAAACATTTAAAAAAAAAAAAAAAAGAAGTTTCTGGACAATAACCCTCGTTTGTTAAATTGTAGAGCTTTAAATATGTGATAGCAACATATTTTATTGTGGCTTTACTGGAGTTGTAAAATTCCTTCGCCTTCCTTTTTCAACATGTGAACTGTTTCTGAAGTGAGATCAGTCTATTGCTGGAATAAAAGGCTCACATGCTGATGCTTTTTTCATTCGGCCCATCTTTGTCAGTGTGAGCAGGATGTCAAATCTACATATATATATATATTTCTTATTAAACATTGAACTTGTGGCTTCTAACACTCTTTGGTCCATCATGAAATAACAAGGTTGTGGAGGTGAATTTCTGTTTCTGATTTAAATGATTTGACTTGGATCTTTCAGTTTCAACATTGTCTACATTTTCACTTTGTAGATTAGGTGTAGATTGGCACTAGTCAGCTCTATGTCATGTTGTTTACTCAGTTCTTTATTTCTCTGAGAAACTGAGCGGAGCTTTTTTTGATTTTGTTTAAGACAGCTTTTTCTTTTTTAAACACAAAGAGTCTGTTGATTTATTGGCTGCTCTGGATATTTGTTCCCATTTAAATTTCTTGGCATGTAATGAGTGAATGACAATGGCACCTCCTCTATGGGCACTAACACTGGTCACATGGTTCACTCCACATCTGGTCTGCATTTGGTCTCATTAGTGGGGAAATTTAATGAATTGTTTGGCTACAAATGCGAGGAATCTGTAAACAGCCCCACCTTACATAATTGCAAAATTGACCAATGTGACTGTGAAAAGTACAGGAATAGATTTTAATCTATTTTTTTGATTTAATAATTAAATAGGCCTCTGGAAGTAGCTAGAAGAAGCACTGTTTTGATCTGCGGGTATACTATATATTATATATATATTGTGGAAAATCTATCATTTATTTATTTAAGTGCATGAGTATGTTTAGTGCCAGTGTGTGGTCACTATTTTCTTCAAGACTTAAGTGGGGTCCTGAAGGCCTCCCTTAAAAATGTTAGAATTAGTCACCTACCTTACATCTCGCCTGGATCTAATGACATACCTAGGTTCATTTCAGCTTCCCATCTTTTATTGCTGTTTGGTCTCATAGACAAGACAATTAGATTTACATTAGGAATTAATTAAATCCCATTTACAGTTTGTATTCCTTTAAAAGATAGTTCTAATGAGGTTTTTATCATTTTCCAAATCGTTACGTCAGAAGAAAGTGTCTCGATTGTAGGCATCTGAAAAATTCAGTTATTGAAAGTGCAAGCTCATTTCTTCTTTGTTTGAAAGATAAGTTGTTTTAACTTTAACATCATAGTCTTAAACCGCTAAAGGTAACAAAATCCAACTACTCGCACTTATGGGTCACAAAGTAACATATCCTAACATTAACCCTTATCGAATTTGTTAAATGTGATGAAAAATGTAAAAAAAGTGTAAGAATGAGAAGTTGTAATACTTAAGTAAAGTAGTCAAGTGAGCTGTTTTTTTTCTTTTGTGTCCAGTCTTTATGCTAAGCTAAGCTCTGAACCAGCCTCTGCACAGACAACCAGACATGGGAATAGTGTAATCCCTTTCACAAAAGCCACAGAAAACCTCCAGTAGCCAGGATGACAAAACCCTGCAGGGCCTGGTTTTCTGCAAACTGCGCTGACTCGACGACATCTCAATCTTCTGTCAGCTGATAAAGGTTTTTACAAGACTTTTACGATATTGAACATTGTATAATAGTTTTTCATCACATCCCGCTGTTGAAAAATAAGCTCCTCAGAGGCACCTTATTTTACTAAGATGATTTAACCCAGGAAAGTAAAAGTAATCAAGGAACAATTAAATAAATACAGCTGAGATTAAATTTTTGAATAAAGAGGTTGAATAATTGGCAAATAAGTGGATGCTTTGTTTTTATTTCTGCTTTGGGAGAGGCATAAACCATTAACCAAAGAGGAGAGGTTTGATGATTCCTCTAATAATAAAAGCCCTGTTTTGAAAATCTCCTCATTTATGAAAAACAGAGCCAATAAGTGCACCATGAGGTGAAATCCATGTTTTTCCACTAATCTTGGATATTCTGGTGCAGTAGTTCCCAACCTTTTCCATCTCACCCACTTAAAAATCGAAAGTGTTGGCAACCCACATCCGACCCCATAACAATACGGAGGCCAAATAATGCTTTTTCAGAGCACTTTTTTTTTTTTAAAATGATAATGACTTTATTGCTTTTTTTGTTTGACGAGGGTGAAAATTCACCCTATGTCTTGTGACACTGTCCTTTTCACTCTTCCTGTTGCTTACCAGCTCACACACCAGTTTATGCCATGGATGCACACAACACGACTGAGATGGCAGTATATGATGTGGTCCAGCAGCAAAATCGACAACCTAAAAGTGAATTGGAGTTTTTAATCTTTTTAAAGTTATTTTAAACCATTAAAAATTTTTTTTTCATATATCTACTGTATATGTTTTTTATATACTTATATATTTACTATATACTTTTCACCAAAATTATACTATTTACGCATATTATCTGTTGGCTTACTTGCGATACTTTTATTTGCTACCAGTGCAGAAAATGCTCTTTTAATAATGCACACCTAAAATCCTTGATCACATTATTGTGGTGGATACTTGCCAACAGAGTGAGGGGGGCCTTTCTGTGGGAAGTCTGCATGTTCTCCCTGTGCCTGTGTTGGTTCCCTCTGGGCTTTCCGGCTTCCTCAGACAGTACAAAGACATATATGTTAAGGTTAATTGGTGACTCTAAATTGCCTGTGAGTGGAAGCATGAATGGTTGTTTGTCTCTGTATGTCTCTATGTGTCGGCCCGGCGATAGACCTCTAAACCTCTAGGGCCCACTGTCAGCTGGGATTGGCTCCAGCCCCTCCACGACCCTGACAGATAAGCTGTATAGATGATGGATGGATACTTGCCAATAGTTAGTAAAAACGTGGGAAAAAAAGTTGTAAGAATAATGTCCAGTATGGACAAAAATAAAAATGAAGAGTAGAGTAGACTGTTCTTTGAAGATGACAGGTTATTGCTTCGGTGGCTTTTATGAATTGCTTTAATTTAGGCTGAAAGTCAATATGAGAAGAGTCAAATGATTAAAAATTAATACACCCAGGGCAGATCCTGGGGAATCATGTCCAAGAGCATGCTGAGTTGTGGAAAAATACCCACTAGAAAAAAATGTTTTTTTTTCTCTCTCTCTCTGATAATGAAAAACAGGTACTTGAAGCTGTTTTTCCAAAATCTCTGGAACGTTATTAACATTAGATATTTCTGACCTCAATGAGACAGCGTGCCTATTATTTATGACCAGTGTGTTGGTTTGTCACCAAGTCAGCTGCATAAGTAGAATAACTACCTCTGACAAGCCTTCAGTTTACTGCATCATCTTTCATTCAATTCATTTAGCTTTTGATGTCAAATGAAGTGAGCTTTGAAGATGAACAATAACCTAATAATTACAGAATCACATACAAAGCATCTTCAAAGTGCCATGTGTTTGACATACTGAAAGCAAGCACATGACTATAAGAGGATTGTAACAGAGGCTGAACTCAGGTATAAATAAATGATCATAGGAATTTACTTGGCCTCTTCTTAAGTGGATTTAATTTAAAAAGGGTGATTATGCTCAACCAAACCAACATTGCCTTGTTGGCTGTCTCTATTTCTTGGCTCTAACTTGCAAAGGCTTTATTTCTAGGCTCCAAGTGATATTGCTATAGATGCTGAGATTACAGTTGACATTTTTTTGGTTAACTCCTTGTTGACAGAAAAGTGTGAGCTGCAAAAAGACTGATTTATTGTTTAGGTCATTTTGAGCATTTATCAGGCTTTTATCAGCTTTGATCTGTTGGAGGTCCCCCCTGCCAATTTTTTCCCTCAGGCCTAGACGAACCACTTTTCACTTCAAGATACTAGCATGGCTATTGACTGTTAGTATTCACATAGAAATATTTGATGGATCCAGCGAATTTTCTGCATGTTCCTGTCTTACATTTTAGTAAACTTCAGTAAGTAGAAGATTGTGAAATTTCCTAGTATTTTTTTAAATCAGTGTGCAGCGGCAGAGGGTTTATTCCCCACTTTCTTTTGTGTTTGTGATTCGGATTAATAAACATTAAAATCTCATTATGGCTAAACTTTTCATTAAACCCTCTTTATTGCGCTGCAGACAGATATTGTGGCAAAGGATTCAGGGAGCAGCCTATAGTCAAGATGAGAGATCTTCTTTGAAGACTTCAGCAACTTTAGAGGATGATTTTTACACTCAAGAATTCTTTGATATGAAAAACTCTCATTGTAATTCTTCTGTCTCACCGGGAAGAGATGCTGTTTAGACAGATGTCACTCTTTAAACTCTCTGCTCCAGCTTTCCAAAGTCTGAGTCATGCAGGGACTTAAGTGGACTAAATGAGTGTCACCAGGTCCTAATGCATTAGGCACTGTTGTAATTCTCTGAAACTGATTATATTAGAGGGAGGGCATGATGCTCTCACGATGTCCAGCTAACAAAGCCTGCCTTCAGGCCACAGCCACTCTGATGGCAGGTTGAAAAACAAGTAGACAGAGATAGAGTGAGCAGAAAAAAAAAAAAAAGGCTAGAGATGCAAATGCAACTGCTGGTGAAACTGTTAAAGCTGTTGAAGCTCTGCATGCACACATTTGACTGTGTTAATCAATGCGTATTTGTGTGTGATCTACGTATGTAAATTTATTGCATTTATTAAAATAAATCATTAAAAATCTTTATTGATGAATATATATCCATCTCTTCCTCTAGTTTCCCTGAGTTCAGTGTTTGAAAAAGAAGAAAGAAAAAGAAAAAGAACACACTGAATATATTTATTTTAATACTGAAGAGCTGGTGTTCATTTGTATGAATGTGTGTGTGTAGATGTGTGTTGCAAACCTACTCTCACTGGGCCATTCACAAAAAAAAAAAAAAATAAACAAACCAGACAGAAAGAGGACAACACATATTTATCATTGTATGTATTTACACATGTAATGGTTTATTTTCCCAATAAAACTGATTAAATGTGCACTAACATCCTCAAACTACGTCATCAGCTGCCTACGTGCTTTAACTCGCTGCCACTGTGTGTTAGCGTCAGGTTGCCTGTTCGTATCTTTTTTGTCCAGTGCTTCTCTCTTTCTCTGTAGTTTGGGGAATATTAAATATTTAACACCCAGCTAACGAGGGCCGAGCCGCGCGAGCTGGGCTGAGATGTGTAAAGCTGAAAGGGCTGTGTGTCCCAGCATGAAAGGGAGGGAGTAGGAATCACAAGATTACTCTTTCAAAAGCCCCATCGAGTGGTGAGAAGCTCAGTTTTAAAGCCGAGTTCTTTTAGCTTTGTGCCACCTGAGAATTCTTCCACTTCCGCTGATGTGTGCGTGTGTGCATGTGTTTGGATAGGTGTGCGTTTGAGAAAGGAACAGAAAGACAAGGAAAACACTACAGATGAAGAAGTGGAAATAAAAAAGACTTTCACCAGAGCAATCTGGATCTGAGTCTGGGTTGTATAACCTCACTGTCCTGATTTGACTTGTCAGGTGAATGAACCCACATAAAAATGGCCAGACACATATTGTCAGGGTAGGTCAATAAAGATTTAATGGGATGAACTTTATATGTTATAGATCCACACCTGTGTGCACCAATCTAAATTGATTTAGCACAAAAACACCTGTTTGTACTAATAGTTAAAGGGTACTTCCTGTTTATAACTACTAGGGTCTTATCACACATTTTTATCCATCTCTTCCACCAATTATGACATTGTACTTGCTTAAAGCTGCACTAAGAAAGTGTATAATGCTAAAAGTTTTGTTTGAGGTGCTGACAGAATTCAATCGATCACCAGCTCTCCTTAGTTTTATGAAACATTTTAGCGTCTTTCAGCTTGTTGTTTTTGTTTGACAGCTCACATTTGGTTCATTGTATCTTCTCTCATTAGTGTCATTTTCAGTGGTATAAAAATAGCCAAAAAAAAAAACCTCTAAAAGCCCATTTAGGGGAAGATTAAGCTGCAGAAGAGCCAGATATTTCCTTAATGAGTTGGTGGAAAGTAAAACAGAGCCAAAAGGACTGTGAATATTGAATTTAAATCTATCCAGAAGAAACATGACTTGAATGTTGAATGAATGCTTACAATAATTAATGCCTACTGGATGTATAATTAACCAACTGTTTGCTAACATTCTTGCCATAGAAACTTTATAGAATATATCAGTGTTGTGTTTAGCTGTTGATGCTGTGGCCATTAGGGGCAGTAGACAAATCTGGCAACACATTACCATATAAAGTGATTATTAAAAGTGATTATTGTTAAACATGGGAAATATCTATTTTCTATTGCTCAATGTGCCGCTATGTTCACAAGTTGTTGACTAACTGTGGTGGTCAACAATAAGTTGAGACACACTTTAAAGAGGCAGCCGTGAATGTTTTCACTTAAATAAATGTCTGTTTAGTCCCTATCCATAACATAATGGTGATGGAGCCTATGGCTGACAGAAAAAACGCTTCTATTGAGTTGCTGCTCATTCAAATGGAATATTTCCAACTTCTATAGCTTCACATTAAGATCCTTTAACTGATGAAACATGACAGCACACCTCCAACTTCTCAGCCAGGTAACCAACTCCTTTCATTGTTGCCCTACCGTTTACAGACTCATGCCATGTACAACATAAATTCAGATTTCAACTGCTCACAGACTGATGGAAAAAATCTAATTATTCAATGACATTGATAATTAAATAACCAGAGTTTGTCACCAAATCAACCGAGACTGACTTAGGTGATGACTGTGGTTTGTCACCATAAGCATGATCCATTTTTAACATACACAAATTGACAAGTGCAGCTTTAACTTTAGCAATTAACGAGTACCATGTTATCATTGCTGGTGGGAATGGTAACCTTTTAGACTTAGTCACACTCTAAAGTAACAAAGGATAGTGTCCTTGTATTATCTGTGTGAGTTAACACTGTACTGACTCTTCCATTAGCACCCCACATGTCTTCATTTCCTCTGTGGTGATACTTGACATGATGTACATGGTGGATCTAAGCAGCTTGCGGGTTCCTTCCTCACGAATTTCATTCATACATCTTTGGGGTTGATGAGGGTGGTTTGACAGAGTTATCTTAGACTCAATGTGCCCACATATATGCATTCATCAGTCCTCACTTGTATTGAGATGAGGTAATCTATAGCAGTGTGTGGTCTTTGTCTTTTGAGTGCACATACATCACATTAATCAAGATAAGCTTCTGAATTCTTACCGATTCTGGCTACTATACATTACAGGAGATAGATTAGTAGCTAGTTACAGTTTTAAGGATCTTTATTATCTTATAATTACTCTTATTATTCTCTGTGATTGGAATTTATTGTCAACACACATCTGCCTAACAATTTCTCTATCATTTTAACAAGTCTGCACATTTAATCTTGCATTAGTGATATGTTAAACCTCCAGACCCATAATTTTGTAATAAAAACTCACTTGTGTTTACTCAACCTATGAGAATATTAGTAACATATGAAGATCTAAATTGAAAAGGTGGAAATGCAAATCACGCTTTTCCAAAACAGCCATTAACCTAGAATAAGGACAACATTTCTCTGATACAGCAAGAGGTCAGAGTGAGCGAGTCAGTGCACACTAATTAAATTAATTAGACCAAGAGCATTATGTGTGTGTAGGTGTGCGTGTGTTTGTGTGAGGAGTTGGGGGCGGGTGTAGTGGGTGTATGGATGTACTTATAAACCCATTAAAAGTGTCAATATTAAAGTAATCACTTGAAAGAGCTTTGTGTTAATCATTGTCTCTTAAACACCCTCAGTGTGAAGTGCATCTCATCACATTGAGGGTGTTTAATGCACTCACGCACACACACATGCACTTTCAAACAAAGAGTTATTGATTGTGTTTGCAGGATGTGCAATAGCTCAACCAGGCCCTGGGGTTATATGTGTGTGTGCTTTTGTGTGTTTGTGGTCATCAGGAAACACTTTTGAAACATCTGAAGAAGACTGAGGACTTTGTTTGTGGCTGTTCATTTTAACATTATCAAAACAAAACAAAATTCAAATGAGCAAGGTTCAGGAAGAAAAACAAGAGGGAAGGAAAACAGGAATAGCTCACAAACATATATAACATAAGAATCAGTGACTCATGAAAACCATAAAATCATTCAGCTAATGTAATAGCAGCTAATAGCAAAAGTAAGCAAAAGTGTAAAAAAAATGTATTCAAATACATTAGAAATGTATACACTATACATTTTATTAGGCTACTAAGCTGTAATTTAAAAACCCTAATCTACATTTATTTTACTTTTAAGACTTTAAACAATGAAAAGAGGCCACACTGTTATTACTACTTTTTAGTTTAATATGGTTTGTTTAACTGCACCACCAACAGAGATGAGAAACATTAGCACTAATTTGGAGCTGTGTTTCTGACGACTTGATGAATGTAAGTCAAATATTCACTCCTCTTTGCCACTGTTTTGGTCTCCATCGACTCCGGAAAGAAATATACTTTTATAGTTTAGATTGGTGATAGTGAACAAAACTGCAAAACTGGCTTGAAAACTTCTAAAATTCTAAAATTATACTTTTGCTGTCTTTCTCTGGCATCCACAGTTCAATTTCAACCTCATGCCGACGTATGTAATCAGCAGCATTTATCTGAAATCAATCAGTCTGCCTTTTTTTTGTTATGGCAACATACACATGTAAACATGCATTATGTCTCCTTTTCCTTGAACAGCAGCAGATTACACGTGTGTACTACTGCAGGCTGCAGACAGACAATACTGTTGTGATAGTAGAGAAATCTGGAATTTCACCTCCTTTCCCCCTGATGCAGCCATTTAACTCTCACATGGTTTGATGTAATTCGTTATAGGAATTTAATTTACTTTCAGTTTGGAAGAGCTCGAATCATTTAGACTCAGACTGATGTGCAGTGCCAGGCATACAGATCTTTTGGGGGATAGCAATAAGCGGACTTCTGTCCCTGCTGTTTTGGCTTTCTCTGCTTTACACATTCATCCAGCTGGCAGGTCAAGCCACATTCATTCTGGTAATGTGCGTGTGCGTGTGTGTGTGTGCGCAAGTGGTAGTGTTGTCATTCCATATGTGCAGATGACCATGATATTACTGGCTCAGTAAGGACCACATAATTTTCACCTTGCAGAGTCCATAAGCATCACAGGTTTTCTCAGAGAAATGATCCGTCAGAGTAAATGATTCTCAGAACAGATTCAAGTGTAATTTGGAGCTGAATATTTGACAGTATGTTTGTTTCTGAGCTGTGTTTGTGGATGGAAAAATAGCAAGAAAATTGGTAACATGAAAGAAAAGTAAGTTCATCAGGGAAAACAACCACTTTGCTCTGTCATAAGTCAAATGTCATGACTTTATGTTGCTTTTTTTTCGTCGTGGTGAAATTTCCTTTTTCTCCACTCCAAGGGATCGCCCACTGAGTTTTATCCCTCAAAGGTTTTCTTCTTTTTCTTTTGCCTTTGAATCTCTCACACAGATGTTTCTATACTGATGCAAACCTAAGAAAATAAAACTGGGACTTGGCCCTTCAATGTAGTGTCCATTATTTTATTTCAAAATCAATGTGATGAAGCACAGAGTCTGAAGATACAAGATAAAAAATGTGTAATTGTTCAAATACTTGCTGTAAATCATCAACCATTGTTTTTTCAGTTAGCATTAAACTCTTTTACAGCCACCATCTGACTAAAAACATGCTATACAGCTGACTACAGAGGCACAGATTATATAGTATACAAAGTAAAAAACAATGGGCCTAGAACTGTGCCTTGTGTTACACCACTTGCCTGAATTAGGCCACCATTTAGTCAGTATCTATTCATTCTGTTCTATCAGAGAGGTAGACCTGAATCCATTTAAAAGATGCCTCATAAAAACCCAACAAAACCAGTTTGTCCAGAAGTAGTCTGTGATTAACAGTGTCAAAAACCATTGTTACCTACAACCAAGAATAGTAACTATATCATTTACAATGGTACAATGACCAGCTCTAAACTCAGATTTATTAAACTCAATATAACTTGCAGACAAGAAATGAAGAGGCTGTTCGTTTACAAAACATTCCATCAATTTTACTAGACATTAAGTGACAGATCTAGGTCTAGATAGGTTATTCAGATAATTTGTATCTCTCATTTATGTAGATTAATCACAAAGGCTAATTTCCAGATATTTTAAATTGAACCAGAGAAGAGGGTTAAATTCAAAATGGGTGTCAAAGACTGAGCCATAATGGAGGCAGCAAGATTTAAGTGGAAAAATGGAAAAGCTACAAAGAAAGAAAGCAAATGTAATCATGACATTTGATTGGTAGGTCCATCACTTTGGTGCAGACATCTCAACAAGATGGATTTGTATTAGAAAAACACAAGCCCATTAAGATTTGATATAGAACTGATGAAATTTGACTTGACTTAAAGCAGAATGAAATACAAGGTAATTTTAGGACAGGGGAAGATACTGACAGAGTGATGAATTAATGGCTACATTATTCAAAAATATACATGCACAAAAATATTTGGCTTGAGTTCTTCTCAACAGAAATGCATCTGTATTGTTTTCACTGATAACTTTTCCAGAAGCTAAAATACCATAAATGAATTAATATCTGAAAAAGTGATCTTCAAACTCTGAGCTTTGAGTGGCACGATAGACCTGAAGAAGAACTACTCTGTGCTCACTCATCACCATACTCATCCATCAATCCCCAGAACACACTAGGCAATGAAATGTGCATTAGGGAGCTGTGCACTCATTAATAACACCAGCTGCAACATTACTGTTAGCCCTATGTAGAAAGAACTGCCAAAAAGAGTCACTTAAAAATTCCCTGGTGCAGGTTTCTTAGTTTCTCCTGATATGAAGCTGACACAGCCAGCCAACACTTCTCTGTGCTCCATGCTGCATGTTTATAGCTAGTCCTGTCAGATTAACTAGCTATTGAAGGCACAGCATATACATTTACTGTGATTTGTTTTCTGTCTGCTGTATAGATAAGTAAATACTGTAAATTTTTAGTCCACAAGGATGAGACATCTGTATATGCTCAGGTTGTGAAAAGCCTGGTAAAGCTATTCTTTAAAACTGCAGCATGTGTACAGCTCATATGGAGAGACTACCCTGAGCTTTGAGTCGCCTCTCTTGGCTTCAGCTTACAGTTAATTTGTTGTGGAATTTTCCCATTTCCTCTGCAGTTAGGAAGGTGTCCCACTTTTCAATGTAGCCATGAAGACTGAATTTGTGTGTGACCTGAGGTCTGATGGGATGAGAGATTGGAGTGTGTAGCACATGTGTGCATGTTTGTGTGTAGGTATTGTTTTTTGTCTTCCATTGCTGTTATTTCCCATCCAGGGGTACTTGTTCCTCAGGGGATACTTCTGTTGGGGCATAGGAAGATTGAGGGTGAAATAGACAGCACCAGATTGTAACAGATTACATTGCTATACTTACAATTACAGTTGAACAGATTTTATTTAAAAATCCATGTAATGCTCCATTACTTTAATACTTTGGTGATGTTTTTTTGTTTACTGTTTTATTGGGAGTTATCGGCTGGGCAGATATCAGCCTCATCTCTGTGTTCAGAGGACAGAATGATGCAGAACCGTTCCAATTTGTGACTTTAGCATTTAGTTATTTGGTCACACGGTTTTCTTCACGCAAACTATAGAGGGAAAGTCAGAATGTTACTCTTTAGTTGTTCTCCATCAAGATCAAAGATGTAACGTCTCCACAGACTTTTTTTCTACACGTCGCACTTCTTCCTTGCTGCATACGTGTTCAGTAGCAGTGGAAATATTCGATTTTCACATTGGTCATAGCACCTCAGGCAAACAATGGATAATTCTGGACAAATTGTAGACATCTATGAGAAAATTAAACTGTAGCTGTAGATAACAGACAAAATATTTACATATTGGCTTTTCTCCTAGGGAACACAATTTGACCGTAAAGCCCTGAGGTCAAAAATGAATGATGATCAAAGATACGTTACTTTGACACAACTTGGTCTGCTGGTTAACTTCTGCCAAAACAGGAGAAATGCCACTCCCTGTAATTGTCTTCTTTACATTTTATATCTCATTAGCAAGTTTACTAATGTCAGGTCACAGCTTCACTGTGAGGACAATATGACTGGAGTGGAGACTCCATGCCTAACAAACAGTTGCAGGTCTGTAAATGCCTCATGAAAACTCTTGTTTTGTATTTTCATGATGTGGCATGAAAACTAAACCGAGTGAGTGGACTTTACAGTCTTGTAAAGATGCTTTTAATGCAGCTGTACTGCGAAACGCAACTTGTTCACACACTGAAAGTAGAACAAATAATGCAAATCTGGTTATTGTGACAATTATCATCTCGTTTATTGTCACTATAAACAATGACCACCAAAGATAAGTGCACAAGAAATGCATCATAAAAACTAGTTAGTACACAAGTAGAGAGATTAAAATGGGTGAAGCATCTCACTGCAACTACAAGTGCTTATACTATAAATCCAAACTTAAACTTACTGAATAATGGAGACTAAACTTGAGCTTGATCCACCTACCTTTATGTAACTGTAAGGCCTAGCTTAAATGAACACGTGGAAAATAATGATGAATAGCCAACATTTTACATCATTAAAGGGAGACACAAAGACTAGGAACCACTTTCTCAGTATAACATCACCTCTTTCCAGAGCTGACATAATGTTACTACTTAATCTTCTCTATTATTTTTTCACTGATGTTAATTTCTAATCACTGATTATTTCTTTCCTGTATAACACACAGTTCCGTATGCAGTTAATACCTGTTGCCAACAGCTGTTTCCGAGTTAATATTGATTACAAATATATTTATTCCACATGTTGAGGATTAAAAACGTGGGGAGCAAAGAAAAGCATTGGGCTTTCAGTCTTTCAGTCTGACTAACAGAAAATAAGAAAGCGGGTAGCCAGGAAATCATCATCACGGGAGAAACATTTGCTTTGGAGGAGAGAGCAGTCAAATTTGTACAGGGTAAGGTAAAGTGTGCCCATTAGCTGATTGAATTACATGCATATAATACATATGCAAAATAAAAGAAGGCAGTGTTTCTTATATCCTCAGGTCATCTTAGCTTGAACTCAAGCTAGTTATTCATAATAATTTGATGACAGCTTCAAAATGTGGAAAAAAAAATATTCAGACCAGTTAGGCCTTGCATTTCCAGCATCTGCTCTGTGGTAATGGCATAAACAGACCACATCAAACAGTTAACTTCAGCTGGCCACTAAAAACAAAACAAATGATTAACATGCATCTGTCTCGTATGACATAGTTTATAGGTCACAGAACTGTAACAAATTTGGTTTTGGGGGGTATAATTGATCCAGCATGAATAAAAGGAAAAAGTCCATGGGAGCAACTACAGTGCTCTATGTTTGCATGAAATACATTCAAACAGGATCTGACCACATGCTGTGTCAAACACAAATTTGAAGCATGAATTAATACTAACACTGCAGGTCTTTGTGGTATGCACGCAGACACACAAACACACCGAGGAGAGTTTATGTTGACTCAGGAGAATTAGCTGCAGCAGTATAGTTGATTACTTAAATTGGGTTTTTACTGCTTCTGCTCTGTTCAAAAGCCATGTCCTGGAGAGGAGTGAAAGGTCGATGAGATGAAGGACAGTCAGGTAATTCTGTCAGCACTGTATTCAGCGCCGTCAATATTATTCTTGTTAGCTCATCGCTTCCTATAGTGGAAAGAAAACAGAGTCAGCATGTCTGAAGTAGTCACACTGTAGTCCTTTGGCTCTGCTGTTACTCAAAGTAGGACTCTTTAATTCTGTTTAAAATAACATTTTTACTGATGCTTATGGGTAAAAATCTTTAAAGAATACTTTCCTCTTTGTCCAAATAGTAAATATGAAGCCAGAGCAAAGTTGTCTTAATTTACATTATCTTGGCTTATACGTATATATTACATATTTATTATATATGTATTGATTTATGTATTGGTGTATTGTATTGATCAGGCTTTTGAAATCATCTTATCTTATAATTCATACAAATGAGGGCAAAATTAAAGTCAAAAGTGAGTACAAAAGTGAGTTGCCTGGATGCTTCAGTAAACAGTTACATATTTAATTTCAGAATTAAAGCCAAAACCTAATGGTCTGAACTCTTGACATGTTCATGAACTACTGGTTAGTGTGAACAACAGTGGCCTAATTGTTAACATGTTTTTCCTTTCAGCTGTTTGCTTTCAGTCGGTAAAATACTGAAAACAATTCTGACTACAGTTTTAGGGCTGATAATCCATCATCATCAGAGTCCCCTGTGAGGAAACATTAGGGTCGCATTGCAGCCCTCTACACTGTTTGGATGTTTTTATTACGTGAAGGGTGGGATGTTTATGGTGTTCATGTTTTCTGTTTAAAGTGTTGTCATTTTGAGTCTGTTTTGTATCAGACTGCTACATTGATACTAAACAGCAGCTTGTCTCTAATCATTGTTAAATGATCATTTTCATTATTATTCTTAGCTCATTGTCCTTGTATTTTCAGGCATTGTAACCCTCTACAATCATGAGATTCCCCTGTGGAAAAGGCATTTTGACACAAAATTATATTTTTCATTTTGTTGTCGAATTTGTTAAACAAAAATAATCCGGAAACAACAGTCAGGGTCATTCTAGTTCATGCTAAGCACGCCAACAAGCTCACCATAACAGCACTAGATGCTAAACAGGTATAATGTTTGCAGTGATCCCATATTAGTTGAGTGTGCTAGCATGCTAACATTTGCCATAGCAAAAGAACTAAACATAAAGAACAGCTTAAAGTGTATCAACTATATCAACTGTTTAGCATCCATATAGCAATGCCTCTAGCATGGTAAAAAAAACCCATTAAATGGAGTGGTAATGCACAGCCTCACTGCGATGGTTAGAGAAGCCTTAATGAAGCAGTTGAGGGCCACCATGGCTTCCCATTGATGTTTTAATGGAACTGTTTGTTGCAAATTGCAGAGGTTCTAACAGGTCGGCAAGTTTATTCGACCTGTTTTTAATTATGGCGCTTACGTCATAGGCTGACTGTGAGCAGCAGTGGGTTTCCTATTGACCACGAGGCACAGTGTTAGTTTGTGAATCTGGTAAACACGAGATTCAGATATGCTAAGAGGTAAAAGCAGGATCTAATAAAAGATAATACTATAAGCTATAACCAGAACTGCCAACAAATACCTGCTCATTTGTCAACTGTTGTATCAAAATGCCTTTGAAATGTCATTAGATGTAATGATTTAATCACAATCATCAAATTTTATTACTACCCTTAGTCTGAGCTATATTTTTCAAGATGAAAGCATTCAAAAACTCTTGTCTGCTACACTTTCAGAGTACACATGTCCCCACATAAACCTTTCAATCAAATGTTACTTGCACACACCTCAGTAAGCATTGATTTTTTGTGCTTTGCAGAGTTGGGGTTGTTGCTGCAATCATGTGGTTCTTGTAGACCCACAGAGGAGGGCTGCATCCTTTACACATACACATGACTTTAGTTTTACAGGATGGCATCATCTCCAAATTAACATTTGTATCTCTTTGGTAAAGTCCGTTTTGAGTTTTTAGATAACACATGTTGGCGACATGTATGCACCAAGATGAATTTGATATTTACATGGCCAAAATATTGTTTTTCAATCTGTTTTCTCCTTGTCATACTGTAAATGATCCTCAAGTTGCTTCCAATTAAAGAGAGTTGGAGTTTCACAATGTTTGAGATATGGACTGACAGCACTGATAACTTACCACACACTCATCAATCACAGTCTCTGCCCTTTCAGCCAGTCAAATGCTAACATGCCTAAAATGGAGGCTACGAGATGACCAAGTTCACTCGAATATTTATGGGGAGATGGTGCGTGCTGTAGTTTTGTCTGACAGTGTTGCCATTGTGAAATCAGTAGTGCAGAGCAGCAGCTTGGAAATGGCTTGGAAGTGAGTCTTGGCTGACATTTAGTCTTAATATTAATTCAGTATTAATTCATTATTCCATCTGTTCATCTGTCCATGATGGGCAACAGAAATAGAGTCATCTAAATAAGATAATAATAAGAACAGCTACAGTATTAAGAAACCATATATGGAAGAAAATAGTATAGGTGAGAAGAAGACAGAAAAAATCTGAAAATTGCAGACACCAGGCAGAATGAAAATAGTATGTGATGATGTGGTAAAGCCATATACTAGGTTTTAAGTCTTTTTTATCGTTGTTAAAGAATCCACTTGACTGATCCTTCTCTGCAGAGGAAGAACATAAATGTGGATTTTGATTTGGACTTGAAGTTGTGCATCAATCACTATGACAAAGTTTCACACTGTTACTGACACATCCATGGTACTGTATAATTTAAAGCTATTTAATGCTACGTCAAGGAGATTGTCAGGATTTTAGGCCGATTTAATGTTAACACTGACATTTTATCATGGTTTTGCTGGATTTTAAATTTCTATTATCTGTCTGTGGTTACAGACCACTATGGCAAATATTTTAAATGGAGCACATGCAGTATCTGAAGGGAAGAGAAGACATGCTTTTTCCTGTGAGCACAAGTGTCAGTGCCTGTGTTTCTTTTATTGTTATTATTTTTTTTTTTTTATATTAGTGTGTAGAGTAATGCTGGGAAAGACTTTTTTTTCTGCCAAGAACTGTAGTCAAAGTACAGGCAATAAACACTCATGCTCTTTGATGCCATATATTGCCCTTCTTTATGCTTGGTGATGGATTATGTTACGCAGTTTGCTCCTGTGCCAAGACCTCCCCCTCTACTGTTTTAATAGAAATGGAAGTATGAGGCAGGATAGCCAACAGGAATATGTCTTTTTGCTCTTGGACTGTAACCTTCTCTGCAAATACACAGGGAGTAGACTTTTAACTGATCTCCATCCAGAAAAGAAGATCATTAATGTGAGGGATCTCACATTGTTACTTCCTTCTATGGGAATCCAGACAGAAAAATATTCCATAATGAGCAAAAGAAAAAGGAAACGTCTCCTTCCTCAAAAGGTTGTGGGTAGTGTAATTATCTTGCAGCAGAGACAGCAGTCAATAACACACATGATTCTGGTCCTGGACTTGACCATGAATAAACAATCAGAAGTACAATGAGACCATTTTTGTCTGTCAACAAAAGCTCACTTAAATGAATGATTACACCTTAATTTGTTTTCATGCTGAGGACAAGATCTGTCTGTTAAGTATGAACCTTTTCTTTTGGTTTTTCCTGCCTCCATTTTTTGCTCTGTCTATTTCTGCTAATATAGTCACAGCATAAACATGAATGTTTCAGTTATTAATTCTGACTCTGAGTTCAGGGCAGCTCTAATATTCTTCCTTCATTCTTTTCTCTTTGTTTCTTCTAATCTTCACTGCTCTTCTCATCTCCAGTCATTATACTTGCTTCACAGCTCTCCTTGACTTTTCAGGAATTTTCCATTTGTGCAGAGCATCACCTCATTGTTTGCTCTGTAACAGGGTCGTCCAACAATTTGTAAAATTTGCCTCAAGAATTGGTGTGTTGCCACAAGCAAAGAAATTAAATCCAGTCAGAGATTTTATCTCTCATGCCAAGATTTCCAGCAGCAAAACGAAACCACATTTTTTTTCAGTTTGTCTACAAAATCTGTATTTATCTCTCTCTTACATACATAAGGAATTTAAATCAACTAGCCTTGAATGAAATGTTATATTTACTGCTTTAGATGAGGATCCTGATCCCTTGGTTTTAACTGTTCTGTTGTAATATCCTATGGTTTGGACCAGTGACACAGGGAACAACTAGAAAAGAGAGATTTCTTTTGTCTTCTTGTAGAGCTGTAGAGCAACAGGATGATAAATATGATATAGGATACATTTTGGTTCATAGACTGTCATGTCAATCCTTTCAAGAGGAATATGCTGAATAGCACAACTTTGTGAGATATTGGGAAAGTTGTTTACACTAACTGGGGCACAATAAATTGGGAGACACTTCCTGATGCGTCTGTGACTTAAACACACAGACAAAAAGCCACACACACACACACACACTAAAGATAGAGGGAAAACATCCTGATAGACCGAGACAGCTTCGTATTTCACATTTATTAGATTAGACATCAAGAGCAAGTCGTTTCCTCTCGACTGTGGGGGTAAACAACATGTTCACGGCTGCAAGACAACATCTGTCAATACATCTGTCTGTTAGCTACTGCAGTTATAAAGTGGATTCAGAAAGCCTTAGCATATAGTAAATTTTTAAAGCAAATAAATGTGGCCAGTTAATGGGAAACACATGCATTAATGAATCAAAAGTTTATTGCAGTTTTAAAGGTCATGGTTGTAGTTTCAGCCCCTGCATTTTTATTGCTTTTTTTCATATAGAGCAAAACAGAGGTGAAAACAGTGTGCTTAATCATAATCACATCTAAAATACATACATACATTTATACAAAAAGAAATACATATGTATAAAATATGCAAATATGAAGTAATTGCATCATCCCTTTTGACGATTAAAGTGAATGTTTTTAAATTTTGCTGTTGAAATGTAAAATCGCAGTTGAAAATGGTTTATTAACACAAATGGTGTAGCAGGTCATTAGTAGCCATATGCTGCAAAAGTGTCACAGACTGGACCAAAAAGGTACATGATCTGCTGCTTCTCCTCAGGCTTCTCTTGATTCCTTTAATCTATCTTATGACTTGAGATTGCTACTTAAATTTAGTGAGAAGGAAGTGGATACCATCTTAATATTGTTTGAGCGTGATCTGATAGAGAAGACTGCATGTTCTACACATAGCATTGCAGACAATGAGAACTATTCCAAGGTTAAAGCTGCAGTACTGAAAACTTATGACTTGGTGCCTGTGGCTTATAGTCAGCAGTTCAGGAAGCTGAATATATCAGGGTGGGTTGAACTTGACTAGTCAGTTTAATCAATGTGTTGCACATTCTGAGGTAGAGACTCTGGATGAAGGAATTGGTTCTTTTAGAAAAGTTCAAAGATGTTTTCCCTGAACATGTTGCGACTGCAGCATTGAGAGATAGGTAAAATAAAGGTAGCTGAGGCTGCTGTGTTACCAGATAAACCTTAAACCCAAGAGCGGTAACCCAGGGCGGAAGAAATGCCTTGGGGCAAAGAGAATATGTGTATATGAGTCTTGTGTCAGGTACAGTTGGGTGGTGATGTGTGCAGGCCAGTAGCTAAAGTAGTCCTCTCATTGCTGGTGGGGGAAAATGATCAAAGTCGATCCTTGTTGCAGTCTTAGTGAAGAATGTGATCCTGGTTATGCACTTTGAGGGTTACGTGTCTCTTTCAGAAAAACGCTGAAAGACATGGGTGCCTTAAAGTCCTACATCTTTGAGTCTGATCTTCCTTTTCCCTCTCAAACAGATATCATCAGTTTTGTTCTGTTCCAGGGAATGGGAATGAATTTGTTGTTGATGCATCTGTAACAGCTGTTGTTGTCTTCTGATTTGATCAAACTGGCTTCTTTGTTTCCTTTTCCTGCCCCTTTCGAGCATATCTGGATCAAATGTGTCAGCCCTCTGCCCAAGTCTAGGGTTTGCAGTTTGTACCAGCTGATAGCGATGTCCCACTGATATCAGCAGCAGATCCTTTAGTGCAAAGTCTGTGGTGAAAGCTTTAAGTCAGAGTAGTTCTGCTTTACAATTTCTTAAGTGATACAAATTGAGCAGAATATTCACATCACACGTGTCTGGGGAGATTTTGAAAGAGCTGTTAAACATACCACCTGGCACTAACCGTGCAGAACATCAGTGCGTGCTTGAAAGGTTTCATCAGACCTTGAAATTCCCCCATTGAGGTTCTGCTGCACTGAGTTGAACTGTGTCTGGGAGGAAGGGTTACCTTGGTTGAAATTGGCTGCCAGGAAAGTAGCCTGATCCAGAACTAGTCTCAGCCCAAATGACTTAAGGTGAATGCCATTTCCAAGTGGAGTGGTGTATAGTGATACCTAAGACTAAAATGTCTCTGTGGTAGCTGCTCCTGTGACCGACCCGTTGAGCCAAATCAAGTTCCAGTGGACAGACTGTTATCGAAATTTTTTTTTGATGATGTTAAAGCTGATCTTTCCACTGCTCCAATGCTTGCAGTTCCTCACACTAGAAAACCACTCCCTCTGAAAGCCAACAACATGGAGGCTGGTGCTGTATTGTAACCACTGTTCTTAGCCTTTCTGATTCATTGATTTGGAAATTTCAGCAATTTGAAGAGTAAATAGGCCGATGGGTGTCATTTGGTGGTACTGATCATAATTTTTTCCTGTTTTTTATTTGTGCAATTTTTATTTTCATTTTGGTATTTTTAACCAAAAATGTTGTGACTGTTTCTGTCAGTCATGAATGGCCTGAAGCACTGGTTTATGTTCATGTCTCTCAGTATATAGCATTCATATACTGTATGTATACCCCTGTCAGTGCTCTGTATACTCTGTCCATGTAACATACTTTAAACATCCTTTTTGTGGCTGGTCCAGATTCTTGTGTTAATCGTATTACATCTAGTTTTCTTTTACGAGCAGTTTTACTTTGTTTTTCTATTTTCCATCTTTGTTTCATCCATCATTATACGGCTATAGTTAAAGATTCATCTGACTCATCTGCTGATCAACTTTGTAACTAAATTAAAATAATGAAAATCTAGACCACTAGAATAGTTGCCTAGTCTTTACAATGAATAGAGAACCACTACAACAATTGCCCCAAATCCTGTTACAACTCTTAGTTCTTATAAGTGAAAAAGTTCTCATTGTATTATTCTTTTATTATTTATATTAGTCTGTGAGTTATGAAAGAAAACTATTACAGTTGCTCCTGGACTCCACTAATTGACGTTTAAACAATCTGTACAATCAGCTGCACAAGTGGAAAATATTTCTGAACAGCTCAAATCAGAGTTAATGTAGGAAGTCTGGCAATCACATTTCCCTCCAAGCCACATAAAATTAACCAGATGTACTGTAGTGCACATTCATCTGGCGGCAGTCCTACAATCAAAATCTCAAGTGGTTTAAGTCATTGAATGTCTGAAGTGTCCTTGAGCCAGACATTAAACCCCCACCATCTCCAGAAAAGGTGCAATTGAACCGGAAAGTTGACCTCCACGCAGTGGAGGGCATGTAAAAGAAACTTACATATGCCAAACAATAAGAAGTAAAAATGATGTTTCATGGTGACGCTTATAAGGAAAACTATTTCACCAGTTTCAATCATTTTGTTTGGCAAATTATAGATTCTTTTAAATACCAAATGGTCAACATCCTTCCAGAAAGTCAAACTGTGTGTCCAGAAATCTCATCCAAATTCTTTCTTGTATATGGAATAACAAGAAAAACATGTCACATCATTGTTCTTGAGGCTAATCAGATGTGACTCATAGAAACGTTTGAAACCACATGTTAAGCCAGTGTAATGCAACATTTGCTTCAAATTAACACACTGACACAAGTTGTTTGTTTTATATTATGAGGGTTTTTTTCACTTTTACACAAGTAGAAGCAGCACTTAACACTATAATGCTGTCCATGAGTGTGGGACTTTTACATGTGAATAAATATTCAAGCCCTTGCAGATGCTGATTAAGACTATCAGCACCAGGTAAATCTGTATTTCACAGTATGTAGTAGTTTTAAATCTTTTGTATATGACAGAAAAACCTAGGGGGCAACCAAGAAAAGTTTATTATGGCCCACAAAATAAAGAAACTGTGTTCAGAGGAAGGATTACAGTCTTAAAAAGAGAGTGACTGAAGGACAAACAAGGATCGCCAGTGTGGCTTTACGTTGTTGGATGTTGCTGAGAGAAGGGGCCTGGGGCAGACATGGATGTTACCTTACGCTAACTGCTTTGTCAGATTACTTGAATACCCCAACGCTAACCTTGGGAGATGGGCTGGTGCAGAATCAAAGTGGACAGATGATGCTATTTTCTTGGTCATCCAAGATGGGTTAGCACAGTGTTTATGTAATTATTTTCACTGCCAGAAGGTGGAGACAATTTTTTTGCGCTTTGGGCCCTATTTTTAACAGTTCAAAGCATTAGTCTTAAGTCCTCGTCGCAAGTGCATTTAGTCCATGTCTTCATCCACTTATTTTAATTCTGAAAAAAACAGTTGTGCCAGATGCATTGTTCAAAACAGTTGAATTTAGCCTCTCAATTAGTCGTGGTAATATTTTGTGTGTAACGTGCAATAAACAAATCAGAATCAGAATCAGAATCAATTTATTAATTCTTTGTGGGAAATTGTTAATCAGAGTGTCATCTCACGTTCCCTTTAAAAGCCAGATGTGCTTTAATGACGCATTGCTATCGTGATGGCACAATGTTTCACACAGAATTAGAGTATTTCTGTCTCAATGCCAAGTTGATTACATATTGTTACTGGCAGTAAACCCTCCTGGCACATGCAAGAGGGAATGATATGGCTGAGTGAATCAATGTGCTGCGCAGATCTCTGCAAAGAAGCAACAGCACAAATCACAGCGATAGACAACTTTTATGTTCAATCATGAGAGGTGCAAATACATTTTTTCTTCATTATGAAACTGTGGCGCAACACAAAACATGCCACACACAATGTTCCTACCTTTGGGGCTGTATTGCAATATTGTCACCTGACTTATCCAAACATCTGAAATGCATTTTGAGCACACTGTGCTTCTGTGTAACAGACCAATGGTATTGTGCAACCAAATTGGTCTCTTGATAATGGAGATTTAAAATAACAATAAACAGTGAAATATTGCGTCAGACCAAGGTTTTCCTGTTCAATTGTGTAATCACTTTTCACTGCCTCAACACAGCAATGTGCCGACAATGCACCTGATCATACCTCATGTTAAGACCAAGATCAGACCATGAATACTCAAATGGTTGCACTTGTATTTGCTGTCTAAATAACACCAATGCCAGGGTGCATTCACAATCACAATCACAGCTGCGTTAATCTGAAACTGGCAAAGACACTTGTGTAGCGCATTGCACCGGATCAAAGATAGTGCCCTTTAGGTTTAACAAACAGAGTTAAAACAGAATAAGATCAATAACTTTCTCACAGTAACATTAAAAACTGATCATTAAAAGCTTCAAAAAAGCTTCAGAGGTTATTTCAAAGGGAACCTTTAAAACCCAGTGTTTTATGTTATGAAATGCCTGGCAGCTGTCAGATGGATCATACTTTTCTAATAAGGGGAAAGATTTGTGACTTTGATTGCTCAAAATGAAGGGCCCCTGTTTTTATTCTTCTCTCCCTATCTCACCCTGCGTTACCTATGCTTCTGCCAGCAAACAAGACTGCGTCACGGAAGAAGAAATGTCATGTAATGAGACCTGAGACAAATCCTTACTTCTGCAGGCGATTCAAAGTAATGAGGTTCTTCTAATTGAATTACATGATTAGATTTGAGTTCATCCTCAGAGACCTTATTCGTAGTCAAACACAACCCAGGAGAACATGATGAGAGAGAGATGACAACTAGCTATTTTAATGTTGGACGACCTCAGCTCGGTTACACTTACAGTAGTTTGAAATTTTGCTCACATTGCAGGCATGAAATAAATAATCTCAGTGGCCTAAGAAGAAGACCCCAGATGGACCTCACTATGAACCACTGGTGGACATTGGTGAGAGAGACAGTGCTCATATAGAAAAGTCAAAAACAGTCCAAAGAAACTCTCCAGAATATTGAAGTAAGGCCCAAAAAAACATTTTAGGCCAGTAACACCAAATTTTTATGAACATTTAGGTTATTTTGGCAAAGCAAATAGCTGCTTAATTACACATAACATTACACTTGAAGTGCTGTTTGTGTCCATCTGACAAATATATGTCAATTTTTCATTCTTTTTTAACTTTTAAACTAATTCCTGAGGAAAATATCTGCTTGAGTGGATGATAATTCATTGAGGATTTGTCACAATGAGCAACAGCTTTCACTTTAAGTGGATGAACTGATCCATTGTTCTTACAAAAATATTGAAAATAGCCTCTTTAAGGGGAAAGATTCAGAAAAATCCAAACCAGAAAAATCACTTAAACATTACTGGAAACAGTGTGATCTATTTCTCTGTTTCCTGAGATGCCAAAGTAATTTTAAGAAGGTGTTTTTTATAAGTGTGAGTGTGGTGTCTTGACTCTGTAATGCTCAAATGCTTCAGATGATCTAAGCCAGTGTGAGAGTATATTGCATCAGTGTATGAAAACAGCCCTTAAATAATAATAATAATAATAATAATAATAATAATAATAATAATAATAATAATAATAATAATAATAATAATAATAATAATCTTTACATCTTTGGTCTTTACATGTCATATATGAACGTGTGTCAGAAGTATGATATAGATGAGTATGAGTATTATGAAACATTATATAATTGTTATTTGTACTTTTTTTTTTTTAGGAATATCTTGTGGCTGGCTGTTGCAGGAGGATAATATTTTCAGGTGGTCTGTCCATACTCATGAACGCAATATCTCCCTTGAGGGAATTTCTTCAAATTTGGCACAAACGTTAACTTGGTCTCACAGTTGAACTGATTAGAATTATAACTTTATATGTTTTTCACGTTATTTCTATCTATTATAGTGCTGCACATTCAAGTGTATTCAGTGTTAGTGTTTTCTTTCCAGCATTAGAGTAGTCAACAGGCCTAATATATGTGAGGCTGAGAGCTTCCAGATATTGGCTATAAATCTGTCACCAGTAATGATCAGCTAATCCAACACAATATGGTTTTCTTCATTCTCTTGAAAGGTATAAATAAAGGAATTTTACTGGTGTCCAGGGGAATCTCTGCCGACCCGTTTTGTACAATGTATCTTTTATACTGATCTACTATAGTAATTTGAATGTTTATCATTGATTATATCAGCGTCTTTGTTCAGTGCTGAACACAGTGCTTGGCTGTACATGTGATGTATTTTAAACAATTAATGGATTTGTTGTCTAGTAAAAGTGTTTTATTAGATTAATATGACAACTATACTGCTATACTACTCAAGGCTATATTTATGTAAATGTATTTCATGCAAAATTTTTTAAGACATGAACAAATTGAGTTTGTCAGAATGGGCAGCACAATGTCAGTCTACACATTAGATTTTTCCTTATTGCATAACTTACATTACTTACTTACTAACATACATTTGATGATTTTAATTTGTTGTAACATAGTATGCTAATTAGATATAAGAATAATGGAGAACTTCAATGGTTGATTAATTAATGGATTAAAAATAAAAACTGCTGCAAATATATATATATATATTGAGTTTTAAGTTACACATTTGGTTGGCTCCAAATTATCTAATTAAAAGATTTGCTGCTACTAGACTACACTGATCTAGTCTGATCTAGATTGAGAAGGTAACTGGTAAATTAATAGATAATCAAAATAAGATTTTTTTTGCAGCACCATTGTAATAAATATCTTTTGACTCACTGACCAGTTGCTCCTCTGATTAACTACATCCTGTTTCTGTGGATGATGAAAAATATTTGTAGCTTTTCTTTTCTTCTCTTGAGTCACATCTCATTGAAATATCCTGATCGAATTACATCAAATTACAGAAAACTTTTTCTGTTTTAAAGAAACTTGCTGCTGTTTTACTCATAGCCACTTTTAAAACCACTGGCTTTGTGTCATTTATATCAAACTGAAAATGTAAAATTCAGTTTTTTCTTCTTCACTGTCTAAAAAAGATGTTTTGTGTTGGATAACTGTAACTTGTGCATAATTTACACAGCAGGGTTGCAGCTTCACTGACAGCAGTATGCCTTTCCCATGACCAAATATAGATGTCAAACTATCATTCTTTGGCATAAGTGGAGAAAATAAAATATCTTGATCTCAATTGAGCATGTGTTTAGGCTTTAGTGTCTGTAGCTCACCAATATGATGTCTTCCTGGACTGCTGCAGAAAACAACTTATTGACGAAATCCACCGCGTATTTGATGTGGAGTACACCTGTGATTCTGCAGATGAGGTGACAATAGCATGCTGACCTGCTCAGGCGGGAGCTGGAGCATTAGCTTTGGCCAGGTTTCACAGCCTCGTTAGGATGAACTTCTGTAGGTAAACTACAGCATGAGAACATGTCCAGTGGTGTTTACGTTGGATGTAGATTCGATTGTGTATGTGGAGGCACAGGAGGCTGAAAAGCAGTCATGGCTGTCTTAATTCAAATATGGGTTTCTCCTCTATGTGAGCAGATGTTGGAGAGGGGCAGTTTGAGGGGATTCTTTGGGCAGGTTTGACTGAAGCTTTGTCAGTTTGGTAGAAACCTCTTTGGAGAGCAAAAACCCTCCTGTCACAAGTCAGTGGTCTGTACTGATTGAGCTCTGTATAAAATTACTGCGGTTGAAATCACCCCATGGAAACATTTTTCTTTCTTTTTTCTTCTTCTTCTTTTTTTTTTTTTGACAAATTAACGATGGCCAAAGGATCCTAGTGAGTCTGGTTAAACTAGATGTATAAACATTGAATAGTGTAGATTTTCCATGAATTGAATGAAGAAATAAAACAATAACCAAAAATATCTTTGGAGCATAGCCTTGGTTGAAGCTTAGCCTTCATTGCTAAAATAGATAACAGGGCAAAGAGAAGGGCAAGGAAGTCAAATTAAATGATAGAATATGTTATTTGTACATTTTCTTACTAAACAACATAGTATTTTTTTCTGAATGGATGCCCCTATGAGCAGGACAATATTATTTTTCCGTGCTACAAAACTATGATTAGTTGGAGATTTAAATTTAAAATTATGATTTACATTAAAATAAATATTTAAAGGTTATGGAGTAACATCTTTTGACATTTTATTATTTTATTAAAAATATGTTTCAAAATTCAGTTTGATTAATTTAACCATGGTAAAATACACTTAGTATCTTTCCTGATTACTATCAGTCCTCATTGGTTTATTTTAACCAAGACCATGATTATTCTCTAACCTTAACCCTAACCCGAGGTTATAATGCCAAAACTTAACTATAGAAGTGCAATGTCAGGAAATGATTATAGGTTTTATTCTCTAAAAAGCTATGTCTCTCTGTTGAAAGTGGTGTCAGACGAGTTTAGGCTTATATGTGTCATTACAAAGGAAGGACCAGCAAAGTATTCTGTCATTCAATTTAAAGGATTTGCCAGAATTGGAAAGTACCTCTTGTTAGTTGTGTGTAGCTGACACCTCTGGGTTAAACTTACTTACCTCAGCCTCTCAGGAGGTGAAGGTGTCTCTCGTTGGCAAAGTCACATAAATTGAGGGGATTATATAGATATCTTGGAAACGTCAGGGGAGTGTTATTCAGTGCAGTGAAGATGAGTGCACTCACGGTTTACACCTGAAATGTATTCTGTCTTGTATCTTTGCAGTATTTTTCCTTTTTTTTTTTTTTTTTTTTTAATGTAAATTGAATCATAGAGTTAGTTCTGCCAGAGCCCTCAGGTCATGTTTGGCAACCAAAGTTTCATGCTTCACAATCTTTGGTTATCAGCTCTCTAGTGATGTTCACTAATCATCCTGCAGGTGTAGAACAAGATAATCGATTCATTGTTCACCATGTATTTATTAAGGAGGGTTTGTCCTTTCAACCAAATTGTTGTTGCTGATCAGATTTTTAAACAACTGAGCTTTTTGCACCAAACCATTTGCTGTAAATGGTTAATGAGCAGAGGTGAGTGTTTTCTTCCCAGTGAAATAGGAAAGTCAAGACATTCCCATTGGTCATGTACTGTGTAATAAAGTGTATCATGCTAGAAGATGAGAGGATTTTTACTTTGCATATAAAATATTCTAACACAGCTTCTGATGGTCAGAAAGGTCTAATGACGTAATTATAGCCCCTCTACCTTCCTGCACTTATCATTCCAGTTGGTTGCGTTGGTGACAAATTCTTGTTAGTAATTCAGCAACACGTTTCATCAGTAGGTGATACAAACACTGATAAGAATCAGATCACTGTCAACCACTGTTCAAGATCCGATCTCCCATGCTCTGAGATTGGCTCTTTAAAACCCTTTAAAATCAGAGTTATCCCATAACCTTTGGTGTTGCAGTGACATTTTGCACCCTCAAAAGAAGAAGTTATTATTCTTGTTCGATCTCTATTTGTTCCTCTATCCTGAGGTTATTTTCCTCCTACTCCACACCCACCCTTACTTGTGCTGTCGCTGCAGTGTGAAGAGTGAAAAACATTTTCTTCAAACTGTCGTTGATTGACAGAGTTACAGATGAAGGTACCCTTTCAGAGCACTGATGAAGGAAGCCTTGTATGATTGAAGCACCAGTGTGTGTTTGAAGTATGGTAGGTCCATAAAAACAGCCCCTTTATAAAGAGAAAAGTGGTCAGACAGGCACTAACTATAATGTTGAAAGAAAGAAAATGCATACAAATCTAATCTCCTGAAAACCTTTGTAACAATTATCTTTTGGCTTCTGACACCTTGTCAGCTTGTTATGTGTCAGTTATTTTCCTCAGACAAATGTGAAGTCAACACAAAATTATTCTTTTAATAGTATAAAGGAAAAAAAATAATGAAAACTGACAATTTGACATCAGTAAGCTCTTTGTCATTCCTCCTTTCTACTTTAACACAGAAAGTCATTTATCTACAGCACTGTGCAAAAGTCTCAGGCCACCCTTAGATTGCTGTTTTAGCAATGCTATGATGACTTTGTATAATTATTTCTAAGTCTTTTTATTTGAATACAAGAAGAAAATTATGTAAATGTGTATGCATGTTTAAAAAAGAAATAGATAGATAGATAGATAGAAATAATAATAAAAAAAACTGCTTCTATGGGCTAAAGGGCTAAGTATTCAGTGTGACCTCCCCTCACAATTGAGCAATAGCAGAAGCCTGGCTCTTAAACCTAAGTGGAATGGAGCCATAATTAATGTCATTACTACACCTGTATTTGTCGACTATTTCATGTCAAAAATGATGCTGTGATAAAAAGTCCATTACACCAGGTTTGTGCAAGACATGCTTGACATACATACACATGTAGTATGGATTTATTGGAAGCTGCTAATATGTATAAGACCAATTTCTTTCAATCACATCATTCCATTCAAAATGACATAAAATCGTAATTTTCCATCAGCAAGGTAACTCTTAAAGGGAAATCAGCAGACAAACTGGATACTCAAAATGTGGTATTGAAGCTGTTATAAAGACATTTGAAGAATTAGGAGAGGTCAAGGACAAAAAAAGGACTGGAACGCCAAGAAAACTTTCAAAATGTGATGAAGAGTTTCTCAGAGTTTCCTCTTTGAGAGACCGGAAGAAGTCCCGCAAGGACCTGGCTCAGCACCTAGCAGCTTCATCATAATGAAGCCATGTTGACCCTACTACAGTCTGAAGTACCTGGATCAGGAATAGTTTTTGGGGAAGGACAGCAGCCAAGAAACCACTTTTTCAGAAGGGGAACAGGGTGAAAAGGCTACGACATGCTAAAGCTCACAAAGATTGGGATGACGATGAGTGGAAAGGAATATTATGGAGTGATGAATCCAAGTTTGAAATTTTTGGGTCCAAATGTTGGCAATATGTGAGAAGTAGAGTTGGAGAGAGATGGAAGAATGAGTGTTTGCAGCCTTCAATGAAACATGTTGGAGGGCCTGTCCTGGTTTGAAGCTGCATTCTGCCAGTGGGGTTGGCAAGATTGTCCAAATTGATGGGTTCATGAATGCTGAAAAGTACAGACAGGTTTTAATTCATCATGCCATTCCTTCTGAAAAGAGCCTGATTGGGAATGGTTTTATTTTTTAGCATGATAATGATCCCAAGCTCACTGCTAATGCTGTGAAATCATATTTGGAGAGAAAAACAGCTGATAAAACACTGACAGTCATGGACTGCTCTCCACAGACTCCAGACCTGAATATTATAGAGGCAGTGTGGGATCACGTGCACAGAGAAGGAAATAAAAGACAGACTCAATCTAAAGAAGAACTCTGGGAAGTTCTGAAAGAACCTGGGATAATATACCAGTAGATATACGATATATAAGAAATATACTTCAGAAAACTCCAGGATAGTCTCCCCAAAAGAGTTCAAGATGTGCTTAGTGCCAAGGGAGGTCACACTAAATGCTAACTTTTGTACTGTAGAAACCATTTGGTTCTGAAAATTGTGTTTTCTAAAATTTTGTGTACATATTTCCTGTATTTTCTCTTTGTGTCTAAATAAAGAGACTAAATATGGAATAAATATGGATGGTCATTAAACTTTGCTAAAACAACAAAGCTAGTGGTGACCTAAGACCTTTGCTGTATATTTTTGAGTGTTATGAGATAACTTGGCTTGTTTCATTTCTTTCAGAAAATACATTGTATCAAGCATCAATATTAAACAGTGCAAGAAGTCAATGAGGCAACATCTGAAATTCTGCTTGATGTAAACTCATACATTTAACTTTCAATCAATACGAACGCATATCTTCATACAAACACTGCAGTGTATTTAGGCTTCAAACAGCGATAATGAAATTATGGCAGTAATTAAGATGATAACATAACACAACACATTACAACATAACAGACTAATAATACACCATAAAATCACCAGAGGTTCACATACATTACATCCGTGCAACATCCTCTGCATTCACCTAAACCACCGTGATCATAGGTTCACGCTGTAATAGTCTGCTTTGATCTTTTCTCATCAAAAGGTAAAAACCAGAGGTGACGGTTGTTTGTGTGTTTAAGCTGATTCGAAACACATGGCAGAACATAGAGTGCCGTAAATGGAAAAAACACAGTTGAGGTTAAGAATTTAACCTTGAGTGTATGGTACACAAAAAGTTGCTCTGTCCTATGACAAAGCAGTGGTGGAAAACTTACTGTGTAACTTTATTCACATAATTTCTGTTCCATTATTATTAAGAGCTTTTTTCTTTTGCAGTGGTTCGCACTGTTGCCTCACAGAAAGATGGCTCTGGGTTCAAACCCCCGGGCCTGGAATCTGGGTGGAGTTTGCATGTTCTCCCTGTTCCTGCGTGGTATTCAGACTTCCTCCAACAGTCCAAAGACATGCACATTAGGTTAATGGGTCACTAAAATTGCCCATAGGCGTGAACTTGAGCATGAATGGTTGTTTGTCTCTAGATGTGCCCTGCAATAGACTGGAGACCTGTCCAGGGTGTACTCCACACTCGCCCATTGTCAGCTGGGATTTGCTCCAGCCCCCCGGGATAAGCAATATAAATGATGGATTTACGGAGGATAGAGCACAGGCAACAGGCAGAACAGGCAACAGGTCACAAAAAAACACAGATGGCATTTCCTACAGTATACATTAAGTTCAAAGTTGATTATTGAATGAGATGCAGGTGGAGAGAGCTCAAGTTCCCCTTGTCTCTGACCTGTCATGCCCCTTTCACCCATCAGATGTCTTCTCCCTGTTCCCATTCTCCTGTTCCCATTCGCCCCATCCATTCACTTCTACTTCTTCCACAATTTACTGAAAAGACTAAGCAAAGGATTTTCACTTATAAATATGTCTGTTTGCAGGGGCATTTCCTCAGACTACATATGTTTCATATTTCATAGGGATAATGCTCCAAGAATAGTTTGCATCTGTTGTATGCAACATAAAGCCACAATCTAACCACACATTTCACTTTTTTTTTCTTTTCTTTTTTTTTTTCTTTTCTGACACATGAGCATTCTCTAGTGTCACCAGCTGCAGCGCAGAGCAGTGAGATAAAGTAGCTATAAAAGCTCATCCTGGCAGCAGGCTGAGTGAAGCCTGAGAGAAATGAATGTGGCTTGGACCAAGAGCCCTTATGACTGGTGACTAACACACAGGGGGAGAGAGAGAGAGGGAGAGATAGAGAGTGGAGAGGAGGACAGGGGGTGGAGAAGGGGGTGGAGGGGAGGCTGTCGTCACTGGGAGCTGCAGCAGCATCAGCATCAGTGAGTAACAGTGCGCTACTTGGAGAAACAACTACACTGTCCAGAGGAGCGCGCGTCCACCGTGAGCCTCAGCAGCCTGTTTGTCGCGGTGTCTCCATCGTATTCATGAGGACCTAAAGGTGCCAGGACTCTCCGTGGAGCTGCCGAGGAAAGGGGAGCCATGGATTATATAAGAAACCAACATACTTATCTCTCCATCCTCGTTTTGATAAGTAAGTGGAATGATTCACTTTTTACTGGAGGAGTTGTGTCTGAAGCCCATTTCACTTTATTTATTTTCTCTAAATGGTTGAATGGGCCCATTTCCCAAGGATGAGCCGCTGCTGCTCCATGTATCACATGTTGAGTGTTAAGTCCTGTATTTAGACAGCCTGTTGCAGTTCAATGTCACTTCTTTGAAACCTGGTGGATACGCAGTCTCTCTCTCTCACTCTCTCTCTCTCTCTCTCTCTCTCTCTCTCTCTCACTCACTCACCCAAAGGTGTCAGGTCAGTCGAGGTGTCATATTCTCCTGAGGCACAGTTGAGAGCATTTGATTTACATTCATTTACACTGCAGCAGGAGAACAAGACTTGGCAAGACACGGCTCTGCCAGTGGTCTCATTACACTCAGTGGGTTTGCAGGATATTTTTGCCCATGCTGCCTTTATAGGAGCTAAACCACAGAGGAAATGGTCATATTCCTCTTGACAAATTATGGTAGGTAATGTAGGCATGATGTAGATAACTTCTTCGTGGTTTGACCCGTAGTCTAACTGAAAAGGAAATAAAAGTGTGAAGACATCAGTCATCAGCAGATTCAACCGGCTGAACTGTTCACTGTTGACTTTTAAATCACCCGGAATTTTTCTTATTAAATGTTTATATTTGTTTTGGTATTGAGCCCAAATTTCATTGTTAAGTAGAAGAACACATGCTTATTTGTGCTCCTTGTTTCCCAGATCTAAGCAGGCTTAATGTCATATGAATGGAGAGAGTGTTTAGGACCAGCAGAGGCATGTCATGTGGGCATAGAAATTATGATGAGCCCACTTGGATCCATCAGCACTGGCTTATTAGCATCACTGTGACTCTGTCTGCCTTTAAATATTCCCATGGAGGATATTAGTTCACCTTTAACACATTAACGCCAGATTTGGGTCCACTGCTTATCCTGAACTTTTCATTTGCCACTGTTCGTTTTTTCCAGAAGTTGTTTCTCATATAGTTTGTGTTGCCTCACACAGACTTCTGCCCTGACAGTATCTGCTGGACATTTGTGTTTTTTATATGTGTTGAGCCTGTCATGATGAGCCTATAAATAGATGGCAGTGAATAGCTCACTTCACTTTAATTTTCTTTCACAACAGTCAAGTGGTTAGTTTCTTGGCACATCCCCCTTTTTTGGCTTTTATAGCCACAGTGGCTGGACCAGTGTAAGTGGCTTTTACTGCAGTCAGTCCCAGTGAAAGGAGAAATCCCTGGATGAGCTTTGCCAAAGCTCCAAACCCACCTCCTCCAGTACCTGAGTCATATCCAGCAAGCAGCAGTTTTTGTCAAGAAGCCACTGTGGGGCTGTTTTTCCATAGCAGCAGCACAGGCTCCTGGAAATTATGTTTAAATACCATGAGTTTGAAACAATAAATGTCATGTTTTACAAGTGGTTTTCCTACAATAGACACTTTAGCCATTTTGCCTGTCTGCTGGTAGTGGCAGAACACTGAAGACTTTAGTCTGGGGTAAAGATTGAAAAAGTTGAGACATGACATGCTAATTTTTAGTTAAATTCATAATCGTTTACTGACCCTAATCAAAGTGCTTTTTGTGGCTAAACCTAAACTTTGCATGCTGACCAGCCACCCAACCACATATAAACTAATAAGCAGAAATGATTTAAATGTTTTTGTCATTATTGTGCTGCTCACTCAGGCTGTGGATATGTTTGTAATCAGAAGGTCAGATCCACCTGCTTTTTCCTGAACCTTGAAATTGATGCTTGGAGAGGAACCTACACCAGCCTTGCATCAGTACTCAGTACACATGTTGTCATTTTGGGAGCATATCCCATATATTTTAATGTTCTTCAATAATCCCTTCATCAAAGTTTCGGTGAAGGGATTTTCTCGAAGCCTCTTGGTCATGCAGTTAGCAGTTTTGGTAGAATATCTATCTATACCTTGTGAAAAAATGACATCCTCACAGAAAGCTTATACACCACAGATCAGTTATTATACCATTTTTCCAAAAATGAACTGTGGACACCCAGTATTTTCTTTATTTCTTTACTGTGAAATGTCATATTTTCTCTCATCTGTTCCTCATGGTCTATTTTCCTTGCACTGTACCTAGATTTAAAAGTTCCAATGAGAATCAGTACTTTTATTGGCATGTGAGGTAAGTGAGGTAAGTGAGACATAGCCAAAGAGAATATGTAGTTACACAATGGGTAAATAAACTATTAATTTACAACATTCACATAAAACATAGAGCACAATAATATAGGACCTGGGAAGTATAAAGCAAAGTGAGATTGTTTAAAACTGTTGTGTTCTTCAAAACACATTTTTCAAATGTGTTTGTTTTAATTTAAGTTATTACTCAATTGCAATAACATCAACATGTATGGCTGGACTGTATAGGGGTGTGGACATAAGGAAATTAGACAATATACATATGGCAGCACATCAGCACATAAATAAAATTAAAATAAAAAAATAGTCCTCTTAAGAAATTAAAGTTTCTGTCCACTGTAACATAGACAGCTTTTAATAGTTTTCAAATATATTGAAAGGAAGTGATCAGTTTTTAAATATATAAATAAATAAATCCCTGTCTCTAATACAAGCCTGTTATTTAATTGAGGTTAATACCAAATCAGTTCGGCCACCGTTGTATTAATTAATTGAAATACTGTGGTTGAAAACTGTGGATGTGGATCTGCTGTAGAGACCCTGATGAAAGGGCAGTGGGATAAGTCCAACACTTGGCCAACCAATGGTACAACTTTATCTCTCACTCAAATCTACCACTCACTCAGTCAGTCATGGACATTCATATACAACAAGTTTCTCCTTCTGTAGTTAATAACGGGAAGCTTCTAAAAACAAAAATGGAGGTTTTGACTCACTCTGTCTCCCCGTAGTCTGTGTTTGTATTTTTGTCAGCACTTTTTTCATATTATATAGATTCCGAAGATTCAATGCAGTTACTGAAAGAAGCCAGCTGTATTTTTTGCTGACGTATACCTTGTGCAGCTGGATGTTGGACAGTAGAAACACAGGGATTAAAATTGATGTTTCAGATGCCTAACTGGTCCCTTCTCCCCTCCTCTAACATCTGTGCCAAATGCCAAGTTGCATCTTCTAAAATGGCACAGAGGGGAGTGCGTGCAAAAATGCAACCTTGCCATTAGTCATTAAGAGAGTCTTTGCTCTCACACTGATTCATGACATCTTTTTTAGTGATTATTAGGAAGTTTCTACTTTCCAGACAAACGAGCATCAAAATAAATGTTATCTTGAAAGAGTTTAAAACATGCAGCCCCACCCTGTTATTCTGTGCTATTTACCTTTTATCGCTGCCCTGTTTCTGGCCTCCGAGATCCAAAAACCAAATGAATTACACTGTTGCATTTTAGTTTTTATTTGACTTTCGTTTTTACTGACTGACTGAAATAGGGACTAAATGATTTGGGATTTCTTGTCTGTGGAGATATAACTTCAACGAAACTGTGCACTTCAGGAGGTTGAAGTAATATCATAAAGTTGTTATTGATCGTTGATTAAACAGCAGTGACTCTCAAACATTAGTAACACCGTGTATCTGTCTGTGCATCTCTGCATCTGTGTGTGTGTAGTGTGTAGTGTATGTGCAGATTTAATGATCCCTCTTAAAATAAACATCTGTGTTTACTTAGCACCTCCCAGTCCCCATGTGTTTCTCTCAGTGTTAAAAAAAGACAAGTCTGATCTGCACCTCATCAGCAGAGTCTGAATCAGCTTCAATCAGCACAGTTTGAATCTCATTACTTTAGGCAGCACATACTATAAATCACACACAACCAGTCAAGTCAAGTTAAGTGGGTCAAGTCTTTTATTTCTACAGCACTTCTATAGCACATTTCATACACAGGGCAACACGATGGTCTTAACGTAAAGCAACAATATAGAGCCACAACACAATCACAGTAGTGCAGTTATACAAGATTCAAAAACATACAAAACACAAACACACACACACACACACACACACACACACACACACACACACACACACACACACACACACCGACTTCATAGTTAGCATGAGTTATTTTATTTTTTGCTTTTTATTTAAATCAGATTAAACCTGCTGGTTGAACTTAGGTGTTAAATTTACCTTGAGAATCTGTGGCATAAATGGTTACTTGATCTTTTTTTGGAGATCAAACAAACGTTAAAGGTTGACCCCACCTTGACCTGAGAATAGCTGGGTTAATGCGTAAATTGATTATAGCCCCAGTCTCAAACAGGGCTGGGAATTAAATGTGTTTTCACTGGAACATCTCAAGAGTCAGATGTCTTGCTGGTGTTGTGCGAACATGATTGCTCAGTCAAGCCTTTTCTCAAAGGTGCAAACTTCATCACGTTTCTATCAGTGTGTATGTTTCTTTTTTTCCCTGCAAAATGTCTCATTTCTGTGGTCTGTCTCCTTTTAGAATTTCTCTGGCAGTCTTTCAGGACAGACCTCATGTTTTGGGACTGTGTCTGTCTTTGTGTTTATTGCTTTCCACCTCCTGAACCAGCAACAGTCTGTTAGACAAAGACACAGCAGAGTGTTTCCTCCTGTTTCCTTGTAGTGATGTTGCTGGATGAGAGTCTAATGTCTGTTGCTCAGGTGTACACACTGGAGTGTAATGATTTATCCACAGCTGAGTAAAAGAGAGAGAGAGAGAGAGAGAGAGAGAGAGAGATGGCGGATCAAAGCTCTGCCTCAGAGACACCACTCTACTGGCTGGATAACAGACAGATGAGCAGCCAGCTGTACAACTGTTACGTTCAAGGGCAACTGCAAAAGCAGTCAGATGTTGTTAAAAGTTTAATTTTATTTTTTTCTTTGCATCAATAGCGATGAACATTATGAAGGAAAAACAGAAAATCAAGCTGACCTTTGGCAAGAACTAAAAAACAAGAGTGAAATGTTAGAGTCAATAGGAAACAGAAAAGGAATAATGGTTTCATTTAGAGCTGAAACAAATTTTTAATTAATAATTATTAATTTAGTCTGTGAGATGTCAGGAAATTTTTTTTTTCCAAGAGCCCATTGTGACGTCTTCATATGTCTTGTTATGGTCAAAACTGTCCCAGTCTCAAAAAGACTGAACACTTGTCTGACTGTCACATATTTCTTTTAAATTAGTTAATTTATTAATTGATTGTCATAATAGTTGCCTATTAATCTTGAATGAAGGTTGTACTCTTGACACTTTTTTACAATTAAATAGCATCATCATCATGTTGAATGTGAATGAGCAGATGTTTTTTTTAACTGAAAATTATTTTTTAATTGTGGCTCTGCATCATGTTTCTTTGTAAAATTTGCACAACAACAACAGACAAAAAAGTGTTTTGAGTAAACTTGTTGCAATCTGCTCATAAAGCATCAGAGCTAATAACATAGACCAAAACCCTGCGGATGTTTACTCTGGGAAAAGACATTGCTATTTAGTTTTTCAAATTAATTTTTGGCACCTGAACAACCACAGCAACACAGATAATATGCTCCAGATCTTGGTAGATCATAGCTATCTGAATAATAGGTAGAAGTCCAAAATGTGACCATAAATGATGAAGCAGTGTGACTCCCAGTCGGATACTATCAGTATGATTTCAATGAATTACAAAACCATCTTTTGGGAGACAATTTTCTTAAATATGTTAAAGCACAGATTGTGCCAATCTGTCAGTTCTTCAAAGCTGGGTTTCATTAGATGAAGCTGTAGAATGAGAGAACAAAGCCGATGAAGGGTCATTTTTGCCATTTGAAAAAAAAAATTCAAATGCAAATGTATGTCTCTGGGGATGAAGTCAGTGAGAGATACAGAGGAAATACGTGCTTGTTTTTATAAACAGTCAGCCATCATGTGAGCAAATGTCTTCATATCCAAAGGTGGTAATTGTTATTAGGCACAATTAGGCAATATTTTCCAGGGGCCGATTGCACAAAACTACTTAAGTTTTCTACTTAAGTATGACGCTTAAGGTTTAATTTCTCCTTGGCTGAGGGAGTTATTTTGGGGTGTTGCACAGAATCTCTTAAAATCTCCTTAGTTAAGAAAAAAAGGTGAAGGAAAATTCTTTGGAGACTGTTGGAAACCATTGATATGCTGCCATGAGCACTTGTGATACCTGTTATTATGGGAAGCTGCATGGCAACATTAAAGATGTGCACCACTTTTTCATCCTCCGTCATGGTGTTCAGCGGAGGGGTCAGAGCATTTAAAACTTTCTGAATGACATGGCACATCACTGACCTTTGGACATGAAATGCCTCAACTAAACCTGATCCTGCAGGATAAAAACCATGGAACAATAATTAATAACAAAAGTGCTGGAAGAGCACAACTGTGGAAAGTCAACTGATCCAACTCTAGATGGTTGGACAAATCATGTTGATTAGTGGCCAAACCTAAAATGTAAAATCAATTCCTCATCATTAAGTTTGTCTCCTGGTCATGGAGCACTCTTGATGTGTTCATCTGCATTTATCATAAACCCAGATGTGCTGTCAAGTCAAGTTATTTCATGAGCACTTAAACTGCTTAAACTGACCTACAAAAGACATTAAAATAATTAAAAATAGGCCAAAGAAAACAATAAAAAAAAAACAAGGATCAAATAGCCTTTTTTGAACATGAACATTAAATATATATATATATATATAAAATTATAAATAAATCAAATTATGAATCAAAGTAAAGTTAAGATAGAACATAGAGGTGCTCTTTTGGTATTTTGGTACTCATATACCAATTTTTTCTTAGACCTTAAATCTCTAAGGTCTTTAGTGCAATTGGTCTGCTGAATTATTTAAGGGGAAGATGATAATATTTCATCATTATTCTCCCTGAAAATGACACCAGGCTTCCACAGGAGATGCTAAATAATGATAGATCACTGGAAATCCAGGTGAAAATATTAGCTGATCATCTTCCCAGCTGACCAACCTACACTAAAATAATCAGCAAAGGTTTTAATGTGATTTTTCAAGCAAAAAGGCCCAAAAGCTGCAGATTCCACCAAGTCATTATTGTGATCATTTTAAATTTAATATCTTAATGTTCTTCTGGTTCTGAGAAATCGTGATTAGCCTTTTTTTTGTTCTCTAAACAATAATAGACAAAATAATAAGCAGCTTTAACAATAATAAAAATAATTATCACGGTGGTTGTAACTTTAATTTGCTTCCAAGTCTCCTAGCTTAGCAATAAAGTATGAAGCACATTTTTAGACGTTAATTCATTTACATTATTTGTCAGTGCCATCACTTAAAGGCATCGCGCCAAAAAAGCACCACCTGCTCCTTCACTGCCCCGGCCGAGGAGAAGGTGGTAATCGCTGTGAGGAAGCGAGTGCAGCACAGCTGTAGAGAGAGGGTGATAATTACTGAGACCTGGGAGGTAGTGTGTGTGTGTGTGTGTGTGTGTGTGTGTGTGTGTGTGTGTGTGTGTGTGTGTGTGTGTGTGTGTGCGTGTGTGTCTGCATGTGTGTTTGCGTTTGTGTGTGTGTGTCTGAGCGGACAGACACAGGAAGAGTGGTATGGCTTGGACGTTTAAATCCATTTAAATTCTTGTTTATATGAATCATAGCGAGCTTAGAGGAGGGAAGAATCCCTGAGCTGCATCAGACTCCAAGACACCGAGAGCAGGTGTCATTGTTCTACTTTTTTACCTTTCGGCTCCTGTGATGTTTGATTAACTGCTCATTAACTGGATCATATCACTGGATCATCATATACTGAATTTAGTGACACTTGGCCTCTTATGCTGGAGACTGACTTCATTAAAAACTGCCATCCAAGAAATAATCCTTTCCTCACAACCCCTCCGCAGAGAAAAATGAACCCCTCTCTGCTCTCCTCACTTTAGGATCACCGAACGAGTGTGTCATATTTTCCCCTCCTTCCTCTTTCTTCCAGCCTGGGCTGGCCTTCCCACCTCTCCTCATGAAGGCCACGCTAGTTTAAATGTTTCTGTCATTTTTCAACATCTGTGCAACTGTTGTGCCTTGTTTTTTCTTTCTTTCTTTATATGACAGGAAGATGAAGGAAGTTTGGTTTTAAACATGAATGCTTCACATTTCGCGGGTGCTAAACATCCATGTGGTGAGGAGTAAATTTGATTAATTTAGAGTTCAGATGAAGAATAATGCCTCAAAACAGATTTTTTTAGTTTGTGGTACAGACAGACTGATGTTATTCTAATTGCTATCAATCTCTGCATGCGTAATGCACCAGTGCACGATTTAGGGGAATCTGTTGGTAGGAATGGAATAAAATTCATTGACGTATTATATTATGAAACTAAGAATTGTGTTTTTCATCAATTGAGAATAAGCCCTTTATATGTACACAGGGAGTTCATCCTCCCCCTTCACGTAGCCTAGACAAACCCATGGACAAACAAAACACATTTTTATTTTACCTACCCACTGTAGGTTCTCCTACCTGCTTGTAGGTGTGAGGGCAGAGATATTTTTTATGCAACCCCACTGCTAGATTCCTATACCTTATTATGTTATGTTTTTTTTTTTTTTTTGGCTATTTTGCTGCTCATATAACATTTGTCTCACTCAAACACACAATCAACATGATGATACCAGGAAGCAATTTAATATATTTGACCTTATGTTTAAAATTTCTTCCACATTTTTGAAAACATTGCTGTAGCACACTGTCAAAAAGAATCAGTTAAAAATCACAGTCCACAGATACACATTTAAGTAAAGCAAAGTAGTGAGTCATACGTTGGATGGCTGGCTCTGGTTGGTCACAGTGATTTTCTGGCTTAATTTATGCCTCAATGCTGAACTGAAAGACACAGCTTATGAATGAAGTATGTGCACAATTTTCATAGACGCTGCTGTTTGATCTTAGTGGAGGAAAGTCAGCTCACCATCTTGCTCAGACTGAGTGGGAGGTGGAGATGAGACAAGCTGCTTTCCGTCCCTTGGAGCTCCACCTCCTCAGGATGTCATCTAGACAGATGTTAGGGGAACCACAGTACAGACAGTTTGTGGAATTAATGCCTGCAGTGCAGCTGTGCTCTCGCACTGACTCTAATCATTATCAAGGCTTTGAGTCAAACATATGCTATTTTTATGAATCTATAGACTTATACAAGTATTTTTCAACCCTATATTGTAAACTACATTCTCATAGTCTGGATATTTTGAAGTCTTGGGGAAGAAGTCCTGCAACATAAGTGACATTGCCTCCCGAAATGACAAACATTAGCATTGTTTTCTCTGGTGCCCCATTACAGGGCCCTTTCTAGCCATTATAAGTAAAACTTCTTTTACAGTGTCTTTTCTTTAAACCATTTTCTGGACAGCCCAAGAAAATATCAACACAACAGTGACTATTTATACTAATGCACTGCTACACATGTGTTAGCAAATACCTGTTCACCAGACACAGAGCAACATTAGCACACATGTAGAGTTGTTTGTGTCCAGCCAATTTAAGTGTATTCACATTCACAACTCCTCAGGGAAATATTTAGCTCTTTGTTTAACTCTGCGCTATTTTTAATGGCTAGTTGCAAACTTTGTCTGTCTGACATCTACTTAGCAGCATCTCTAAAGCTCTAAACCAGTCGAAAGTTGGCATATATCTCATTCTTATCCCTACAAAAAGCGAAATCTAAAAATGTCAAACTAAGACTTATCTTTTACACAGCTAGATGAGCTGTTTCTCATTTTTGTGCTAAGCTATTGTTAGCCAGCTGCTGCCTATAACTTCACATCTGTTGTACACACATCATATCAAGGAAGCCAATAAACATATTTTCAAAATGTTGAACTATTCCTTGAAGGTGTAGTTTCTTCTCCTGCTACTTGGTACTATTGCTTCTTGAACATTTTTTCAGCCTCCTCTCAAGAAAACTTTAACATGAGGCACTTTAAGCTGCAGTCCCGTGTCTTCTTACTGAAACATGGTTCCTGAGTTAGTATGTGGATACACTTGCTGTGTCGCAGATCTTTTTAGTCAATGCTACAGATAACTCAGTAAACTAGTCCCTGCTTTACTCCAATCTTAACACTGTATTGTGCTAAGAACAGCATTGTATAGCATTAGAAAGTAAATCTAACAGGGACTGTGTTGCAGTAATGTGAAAATGAGAGCTACCAAAAACCCCTTTTGATTCTTGGCACAGAGGTGACTGTTGATTGTACATTTAACTGCAGAAAAAGGTAAACTGTGAGTTTCTTATAATTTGTACCTCTGCTAGAAAAAACTACCAAATACTGTCAGAGCAGGGGCGATCCTCTCCAGAGTCGTCCAAGTCCAAGGATGCAAAACAATATAGTTTTGTGGCAGTTTGTGCACTTCAAAAAAAAGGGGTGGGGGGGGGAATATTGGGGGATAATATAAAATGAAGTGAAACAAAACCAGCTATAGTCTACATGGATTGGAGAAGTGTATCAATGACCTACAGACTGATTGGGGGGGTGTTAGAAAATGTGTATTGGGCTCAGTTTTTGCCTTTCACACAATACAGTGAGATACAATACAGTGTTATCAGGCCTAAGAAATTTTATTTTAATGCCAATCCATAGTATATTGACTAAAACAAAATACACTACACTGCTGACTCTATCTTCAGGAATCTCTACAAGATTCATCTCATCTGATCTTTGCTCCTAACACCTCACCTTTACTGTGCTCTTCTATACGTGATCTCCTTGCACTTTATTTGATTTAGTACTTACTTACTGCTTAGGTATGTTTGTATTATCCCTTACTTGAAGGTCACTTCTCATAAAAGCTTCTGGCAAATGAGTAGATGTACATTACATTTGTGGCAGTTAAGGTATTTTGTTGTTTTTTTTTTACCTGCACTTGACATTTACAAATGTGAATAGTTTCATGACAGGTATGCTCCACATTAAGATGAATGTCTGGAAATAACACATTATGCGAAAGAAGAGAAAGCTTTTCACCATCACCATCACTTCAAGCTTTTAGTCAAATCACATGTTCTGTTTAAATGGCAGCTAACTCATTCCAAGTCACCCTGAATTAATACATGTCAGACATGTCAGACAAGTGTCTGAAAGTTTGTGTGTTTTTGTTGAAAAAGGAAGGACTTGAATGAATTGCATACTGGTACCATATACCCACTAACTGGAGCCAAGCTGCAACCAATTACATTATAAATTGAGTTATTGGACTTAATTCTTTTGGAAATACCAAAAGCCTGATTCACTGCACATGAATGGGTCTTCAGAAGTGCCTCTGGATGCACAGACATTGAAGCATCTCTGCTAAGATGGACATATTTTAAGATGGCAATGCACGGTTGTAATCTAGTTCTTATATAATTGATATAATTGAGCCTTTTCTCAAGAAGGGAATAAACCTCTTGGCCTGAGTTTATAGAGACAGAGAGCTGAAGGGCTGAATACATAAGAAGTATCTTTAGCTTCCTTTTCCATGAGCACAAAGGAACAGTTCATTTCTCTGCTTGATATAGCTTAATGGATAGAGTGTGACTTAATGGGCTGATGCAGTGTCCATTTATGAATCAAAAGAAAAGATATTTCCATGCAGCTTGTTCATTTCAAGTAGCGAATGATGTCCCCAATACCTGAGAATTAGACACACATTGTTGAATTGCAGGAAGTCTTTTTTCTTTCTTTTTTTTTTTTTTTTTACCCATGTGGCTGTTTTTCATTTTGTTTGTCTCATTAAAAAAGGGTGGGAAAAAAAATTCCCCCCAGAAAATTTTTTTCTTTATTGTCTTTTGGGACAGTGTTTTGAAATGTCCATAGAAGAAGTATTTTGCTAAAAAGCCAAGAATGGTGTAACTTGATTTTCTGTATGGCTCTGTTTATCAACAGCTTACTTTCATAAATGTTTTATTTTTTGTATTTAGCAGCTGAATTGAATCCAGTGAAGTGTAATTTTATTTTATCTTTTTCTCCACATCAACTTTCATTAGTTTTAAACTGATGCTCTTCAGTTTTTAAAGTTGTTACTTTAACGCATTGTTACAGACTTTAGGCTTAATATAAATCTCTGCACATTTTTAAACAGAGTGTGTGGGATTTAAATGTAGAGGTGCTGTAAGAACAGCCCTGTAGAAAGTAAACAGAAGGAAAAATAGAACTTGACAGCGAAAAATATGTAATGTGTCCTGAGGAAAGGTTTTTGCCATGTTGTATATTATTTATTCTATGTTTGCCTGACAAAGACCTCTGGTTAAACTTTGCTAATTTCTTACTAAAAAATAAATTTCGTAGAGCTGCTGGTTATCTGATATTTCATAGACCAACAGTAATGACATTTTAGTTTTGGTTTTTGTTGCATCGATACATTTGAGTCAACTGAATCATAACCCTGAGCAAAAGCTGAGGATTTGCTTCAGTTTCCAGTTGTAATGAAAACTGTCAGCAATTGTTCCCAAGTTGCCTGAATGTTTAGTCTTTTATCTGCCCATATTAAACCTTTGAACACATTAAGGCTAATTTGTGGGTCTTGAGAGAGTTTTGAGTTTTCCTCTACATGTCTAATGCCTCTACAATCTAATGACCCTACAGATGATTGACAGAAAATTCAAGTAGAAAGTAGACCTAAGGTTCAGAGACATGCTGGTATGTACAAATGCTTTCCAAATACGTGCGCATCTGGAACTTAAGTTTTTGAAGGTGATAGCAGTGTTTGCTTATTTTGGATCAGCCTCTGAGCACAGACAAGACCACAAATGTGTCATGTTTCACGACCAGATGAGAAAAGGAACATGAAATGCAGTAACAATGTGTTCAGAGTTTAGGTTGGAGGTTTAGTTTAACTTTAAAAGTTGCACCTCAAACTATAAACCCTGAACTGAAATTAGTAGTTTCTGACTGATGATCAAGCACCAGAATAAGCAAGCTGTTCTCGTCTGGTAGGAAGATTACCATACTTTGAGTTGCACGTTACGTGTCTGACTTCACCAGACACAGAAAAACTGGACAGAGCTCTACACTTTTGTTCGTAAACGTGTTCTTAGGGGTAGTTTTATTTCACATCCAAAACATGGGATATTTATATTTCTGTTTTATTTACAAGGGCACAAGTGACCATATAGAAATAATGACATGTTTTTCAAATAATGTAACTTTTTTCATGACCCTATCAGATGATCCTGACCCCATGGTCTGAGATACTCTAGTCTAAGGATAGAAGATGTTGGATGTTGTACACACTGTAAATTGTTCTGACGCAAATGTGTAATTTGGGTTTTTTTTTAATGTTGCCCTTTAAGACTGTTTTTGTCTTTTCTTTGTCTTTCTGTAACATCTGGCAATAATCCAATAAGAACTAACTCACTTAAACCAAATAACTTGCAGTATACAAGGACAAGAATTGAATTAGAGCATTGTGAACTCCATTGATCCAAGACAGAAAATTGAATTTAGGTTATATTATTATTGCAACATAAAAGACATATGGATATATGGTTTGAGGCTAAAACACATTAGAGAGCTGTAATTGATCACACACAAACTGAGAAAATAAAAAAAAAAATGTTTTCACTCCCAGTAGCTTATTGGCTAATGTGATTTATAACAAAGCACATGTTGAATGAATACTAAAAAACAGCTGTGCAATTTCTGCTGCCCTGGAAACAGACATATATATTAAACAAAATGCTTTATTTGTTTACCTTATTTATTTCCTCATTTCAGCTCAGTGAGCATTTTTCCATCATTTGCAGGACCCTATGTCTCCTCTGCTCTATTAGATGGACAGATACTGACCCGAAACATCTAAAAGTCAAAACGTGTTTCTGAAACATATTTAATCTAGTGGTAAACAAAAACCTTCTACTCAATTTTCCAACATTTTATGCAAAATACTATCAGTCAATCAGCCACTGACATACACTGAACCTTTTGTGGCTTTCACGGGCTACAAAGGAATGTCTCCTCTTCAAAATAAAAGTCTGTCTGTGTAAAAACTCAGCTCTTCATTGTAGGTCGGCAGCAGTTTACCAATGTAAACTTTGTTTCTGAAGCTAGAGACAACCTTTTTGCAAGAACATGGGAAAATTGAGCCTTGTGTCTAACAGTGTAACTTTGAAGTTTAACTATCCAGACTCTGTAACTGTGACAACCATCTTTTTAGAGACAAAAGTAATAAGGTTTCATTTCTCATTTTCCTCTCTCTGTCAAAACTATCTCGGACATCATATTCTTAGATTTTAAGCAAGACCAATGTGCATTATTTTGTTGAGCAAGGCGTTCAACTTGCTCAACAAAAGCTCACCTACAAAGCTTACAAATTAATACATTATATAGGGTTGCATGTGACCAGTCAGCTCCCCAAGTACTCCTGTTTCCAATCATTATACTAAGCAAACTAACCATTTCCTGGCTCTAGCTGAGCAGATATGCTCTGCAGAGCACTTGCTTCATATGTAAGTTTTTCCTGAAATTACCCCCCTTGAATTGTACATCCCTGACTATACTTCTTCCTTGTTTAATATAAACTGACCCATATTGGTTATAATGTATAGATATTTTGGAAATAGTACTGAAAGTATTCCACCCTGGAGGTTCAACTCTCCATTACAATAACCACGTTTTGCTAATGTGGGTCTTTTGGCTGTGGGCAAACATGGGAGGGTCACTGAATCTTTTGTGGTGCTGTTTATCTTGACAGCAGCCTGGTCTTTTACTGCCTCTGTCTCTCTTTGCGATGTGATCCACTGAAAACAGTTTGTGATTTCCTGCTCATAAAAATGTAACGTCTGGCCATGTACGTACTGCTCTTACCTCAATAGTTAGATAAATGATGGATGGGAGCACTGGCTAATGGTGTAATTTTTCAGTTGGTTTTACATCAGCTACCTCAGTGTTATTGTTCTACCATCTGTCTCCTAAGAAAACACTGCCCTCATCCTTTCTAACCAGCTGATGCTGAGTTACGAGCTTCCGCGGTTAGTTTTCAGACCTCCGGTGAAAAGCTTTGCTCTGTGACAGACACACCATTAAAACCCACCTTTTACGTCTGAGATGGTGCTTTGATTATGACAACGCTCTGCTGAGAAGTCAATGCTGAACTTCTCAGTGGAAAGCAAATGTTTTTGTGGTCGAGACTTTTGTTTTCAACGTGTTTTGCTTGTTTTCCGTTGCTCAGTCATCCTCATTAATGTATCGGAATGTGCTCATAACTACACACTTGCAAACAATTACACCGTCTCAAACACACTCAATAGAAGAAAGACAAATGTAAACTATTCGCAATATAAGCCATGTTAATTTTATTAGAAAGGGTTCAGCAAAGGTGGACACAGTGCCTCGGGAACTACTGTAACACGACAAGGTTTTGTTTTTGTGAAATGATTAAAGTAAAGGTTTGAAGTGAATTTATTATTGCCATAGCGTCTCAAATCCAACAGGACCCTCTTCTTCCTTAACTTAGGTTTTCAGGTTTAGTGGGACAGCTGGTCTGTCAAACTGAAAATTAAAATAATTAATTAGATAGATCTACTAAAACTATCACAAGTACATCTGTGTACCAGTCCAATAAATTGCACTACAGTCAACTAATCCTAAATAAAATCTATCTATCTATCTATCTATCTATCTATCTATCTATCTATCTATCTATCTATCTATCTATCGAAAAGTGCAGCAAAATTAAAGATGATGGTGTTATCTTATATCTTATTATTGTAATGTAGCTTTAACTTTATTAAAATACAATCAGTGATTGCTGGCCATCTTACATTAACTTAAAAACATTTGTATCTGTTTAAGTCCAGTTAATATGCTGAGCACTTGCCAACCGTCTTTGACTTTTGGCCACACCACAACGGTGATGTCACACAGATAAAAAATATGACTGCAGAGTGACAGGTAGTGTTGTTACAAGATTTTAGGATAAAAAAGAAGTTATTGGTTCCAGGTCCAAACAACACAATGCTTGGATATCCCTCTTTTACTGAACCCAACAGTGTGAACTGAATATCCCTTTTAAGTTCCTGTGCTTATGTGTGTATGCGCTTGTGTATGTTCTGTATAATGTGCGTTGTGTAAATGCTCCATTACAGTCTGTATCCTTTAATCTTTCATCCGTCTCCATCTTGATGCTGCAAAGTTGTCATTGGATGTTTTAGACCTTGGCTGTCTTTATATCACGTCAGCTGTCTTTTAGTGTCTTTCCCAGTGGGAATAAGTGATAAGACCTGGAAAGGAATTGGGGATTTGAGGGGATCAGGGGTTTGTTAAGTAGTTGGAGAGAGAGATGATGGCAGAATTTTAAGATGGATTTCTTGGCCTTTAAGACTTCCAAGTTGCACTCAGAAACCTTTTATTTCATTGTTCGTTTGTTGTTGTTTTTACACTTTCACAAGGTGCAAAGGCCAGCAGCATGCCTGATCATGTTAAAATGTTTCCAGAGCTCTAGTGCTGTTTTAAAGGAAGCAGGATTTAACTTCATTGGGTGTTAATCATAGCCTACAATGCTCTGAGTCTTTAGGAGCATAGTTTCATGAATGTCTTTTGATCCTTAAGTCCACACTAAAATATCTAGCTAACACCCACAGAATTTGGTGACATTTTTGCTTGTGCCACAGCGAGGTTGACATTTTATTTCCCCTCCGGATGATTTGTAATCACTTTGGTGATCCTTTAAAGTGTGTTAAGTCATGCTCAGTGGTTTGGAGGAGTACATTATGTGGATTATGTGCTAGTTGCAACTAGCACAACACATTTGAATCTCTGATGAATTGGTGACTTTGTGAGTAATGTAGGCTCCAGGTTTTCAATTTTTTGTATTAAACTGTCTATCCTGAGTGTGACAGAGTTATAGTGTACAGTGTATTATAACTTTTTCTCCATCATAATTTTCAGATACTTTGATACCCACAAAACAACTGCATCCACACCAACTTCAATTGTATAATACTTTGTTTTGTGCTGATTCCCAATGTTAACCTGCTAACATACTGAACTAAATTGGTGAATATGATAAACATCATACCAGCCAAATCTTTGCATTTTAGCATTGTGGGCATCCTCATGTGAGCTACTACTTTATGCTACTTTCATAAGTAAAGGGGAAACCACAAATGATTGATTTTTAAAGTGCCGAAAGGGATGCAGAAATAGCAAGTGGCATATAAAAGTATAAAATACATAGCCTTGTCATCAGAATACTGATCTGAGACTTTCTGAAGCTGCAGTTGTCTCAGGGTTATTTGACCTGACAAGCAGCCAATGCTCACACAGTGATTTTCCAGACAGGTTTGTAAACAGGCCCAGATTTCTTTGTGTCACACATTTTACTGTGGTTTGAACTCAAGAGGAAAGTGAAAGATGAAACTGTGGGATAAGGAGAGGAGTCTGGTCAGGTCTATCAGTAACAATTTAGCCCAGGCTTCTTTGCTGTCTTTTCTTTTCTTTTCTGTTAGAAAACTGAGATGAATTTCCTGAGCAGCTCAACTCCAGTTTTCAATACAAAGCCAGAGCCTTGAACTTAAAGTACAACCAGAGGCAGCTTTCAGCCTCTACAATGCTGCCTACCCTGATAAAGTCTGCAAGACAGCCTTTGCTTTCTATACAGAACTGACAACATTTAAGTACCACTGCGTTCAAAGCCTGTGGTCCACTGCCAGCGTCCTGGATTGTCATCAAAGTAGAAAGCTGCTCCTCCGGCTAATGAGGCAGATGATTCAGATCATTCGCTCTTTTATCATTTGTGTCTTTGTGTTTTTCTGACTTTTTTTGTCTAATTGTTTTGTAAACTTCAAACTGGACATGGCGAAATGAGGGCAATGAAAGGAAGTTTGATTTCTGTGGGGAAATCCCAAAAAAACTGTTTGCTATTTTGTGTCAGCAATAGTCTTTTAATATCTTTTTTGAGATGAATCCCCCTCTTTTTAGGGCTGTTCAATTTATCCAATTTCCATGTACAGGAATCTATCCATGGCTGCTTTTATTCTGTAATTACTGATGAATAGCAAGGCTGCCATTCAACTATAAGACCCCACGTCCTCCCATCATTATCATCACTAACTGCTTTGAATAAACTGTCCTTTTTAATTATTCGATTTGTCCTGCTTGACCTGTTTGACCTTGCCTTACAGGCATCAGCACAGCAGTCTCCCTGTTCAGAGACCATCACAGGGGTTAAGTTGCAATGACCCACTGAGTTATGATCATCTCTTTCATTGTCTAGTAGTCATGCTAGTTTGTATGTTGAATGCCATGTCACGTGCAACAGCAGTCATCCTCTGTACTTCATGTCCAGAGACATTCTCTAAAATAAGACTCTTGGCTGTTTGTGTGATATTTGGCAGTGTCCCTATTTCTGGATCAGATCTGTGGTTCGTACATCTATCTATTCTGAGTATCACTTGTCGCTTCCAGGGTTAAGGGCACTGAAGCCAGTCTCATCATGCAGTAGGTTCAGGCAGTGTATACACAGGACAGGTTCCTAATCTCCAGCCTAGGAAATAAAGACACATAGTTAACAATGTAGGGCTTTGGGGGTTTTTTTGTCATGGGGACTTCATGGTTGCTATGTGAAGTGTACATGAGAGAGATCTATGAGATACTATTGAACTGCATGTTTGCACTTCCCTTACTGCCCTTATCATTGGTCACTGGTTAGTGCTAGCGTTTTTTAGGTGAAGAACATTATGATACAAGTATTAAGTGTGAAAATCCAATTTTTTGATTGATGATTGGGGAGGCTGCTTTTTTTTTTCATTTCCATCTGTAAATCCATCTTTTTGGTCCTTGCTGAAATGTCTCAAAAAACTATTGAATGGATTTCCTCTTTTATAGAGGCATTTGTGTTTCCCAGAAAATAAAGTAGACTTTAACAACCCCCTGACTTTTCCTCTCATGTTATCATAAGTTTTGTGTAAATTTATCAAAAACAATTGGATTTCCATCAAATTTAGAACAGACATTTATGTTTATTGTAATAACTTTGGTATTCCCTAAACTTTTCACCTAGCGCCACCATCATCATTTTGCTTTGTCTGAGTCTGGTTTGGTTTTGTTTATGATCACATAGATCAGGGTCCAAAACCCTGAGACCACTTAAACATGTCTATCAGCATCAGTTGCATTTGGAGTTAAGTGCTAAATAGCGAATGTTATCAAGCTAAACAAAGGTCTGACCACTATTAGGAGTTTGCCATTTTGTATGGCTATATAGTGAGAATTGTTATATCCAATATAGTGAACTCATAGTATCCCACAATGTATCATGAAAAATAGTGGGCAAGCATTGGCATAAAAACGGTACAGAGAAAAGTAACCAAGCAGTGTCCAAAAGTTTTTTACTGTAACTGATGAACGCACTATGTAGTCCTCTACACAGGAGTCCCTGGGTAGTGAGTAGGGAGGAGTGAGTAAATAATTTTCAGACACAACCAGTGTCTGCATATCTTCTTTCTTTTAGACTGTGAACAACTAAGACCAATCAGAGCTTTTACAGCAGCCTGTACCTCAGAGGAAAATTCCAGGCTTAAGAAGCACAATCACATCCATAGACAAATTCACCTATCCTACTATAAAGATTATGCTTTTATACTTAAAATACTAGTATTATTATCTAATTCCTATGAACAAGATACACAAAAAAAGCATTGCCTCTTCCAGCTTCCATACACATGAAATAGGTTTTATTAACTGCAAAAGCAAATCTCAATTTGTGGGAGTTAAAATAATCATACATTATATGTGAGGTTATTTTTCTATAATTGACAAAGTAAAGATACAATAAAGGCTGTTATGAGTAGAAAAGGGCAAATGATACTTAGTGGAAATGGATAATAGCTAAGCTATAGCTATAGCTAATGTGCTATAGTTGGTTACATTTATGTGCTGTGCTGAGTGTCTTACATAATATGAGGAATTCTGTTTGTTGACATATAATATAATTTCAAGTTCCATTTATTAAAGGCTTACTATAAATAAACATGTAGCTTTATATGTGAAGTCTTCCCCTTGCTTTTATTTTCCCTCTTATGCACCATGCTAGTTAGGTTAAGTGTATAAACCCCACTTTTGTTTATTGAGGCTTTAATTTCTCTTCAAAACAAAGAGGAGATAATAATAATATTAATAATTTTGTTTGTTAACTGTTCATGTGTTGAAATTTTCATTTTGAAATTTGAAATCTTTCAACTCCCATTAGAGAAGAGAGAGTGCACTCTGTACAGGTCCATCCAGCTATTGCTCTAATCTAAGCAACCATATACCAAGTTGCTTGTACCGATCCTCAATGTACCAGCGGTAAGTGTACAACACCTTTGTTGTCATGGCAACAATAATAAATATTTGCTTCAGCTTATGAGTAGTCGTGCTTTGTTTGGTTTAGACAAAAACAACTTGGTTAGGTTAAGGAGAAAGATTTTAGCTTGAATTCCCATTAGAACTTATGAGTAAGGTTGGAGAATAATCATCCTCTTGGTTTCAATTAAAAAAACTAAACAAAAAACATGCCATTAAGGTTGTGGAACAGTAATGAATGAAAGAAACCACTTTCAACAGCAGTTTCACATGGAAACGCACAATGAAACAGAACTATGAAGAACTTTTCAAAATGAGTCTGGCCCAAGTTACAACTCAAACAGGGCAATTGTATTCGACTGCATATTTGACGAACAAAGTAAGTGCTATTAACGCTTTCTCTGTCTGTGTTTTTTATTGTTTCTCCTCAGTTAGCTGTACCTGTAATGCCCTGTTGGACAGATTTCAGGAAGAGAACTCAGACTACACGTTTCCTCACCTGGATTCAGAGGATGACAGCCAAAGTAAGAAGCGTATACTTCCCGAAATGCTGACACACACAAACACCATGTAATTATTCCTGAGATCATCTGCGTCATTATCATCATTACTTATGATTACTTACATCAACTTAAGCCCGGCTCTGAATGACTGTAATGGCAAAGCGCAATTATAAGAAGCTTTGATAGTGCACAAGCAGCTTCCTAAACCCTAAAAGCTGTTTAAAGTTCATCAATGACTATATTGCAAATCATCCACTATGAGGAAACTGACCTTTTGAGGAACAGAAAACTACTTCCTATGAATTTCAGGTGCAAGTTTGGCTCGAGGTGTAACAGCCTCACTTTGTTCTAAAGAACAAAGCAGCACACAAGCAACATGCTGACACTAGGAAAATAGTTTGCCAGTAAAAAGAAGCCAACACACCACGTTTTAAGGTCAATTGATCAAGGGAAACTTAATTTGGGTAATTTTTTATAACAGAAACTAATGAAAATGGGTTTCAAATAAACAACAAATTGATAATGCGCCTATTTCTGTCCTTTATTCCCAGAGGGAGTCATATGGCTGTTTGCCACATTAGCTGTAGTGGCAGCTTCCCCTCATTATCACATGACGTCTCGCCTCCTCCTTCCTCATCCTGTTCATCAACCCCCAACACAGACAGACACACAGTCACTCAAAATATACAAAGAGTCTCTCTATTTGCCCGTTAAAAACAATTTGGATTTCAATTAAATTTAGTGTAGCCCATTGCCCAAGAAAGTAATTTGTCTGAGACTTCAGGAACTTTTGAAACCATTATTTAGTGTTGTTATAGGATATTTTTGAATATTTATTATCGTTTTCCTCTTATTAAGTACTCCACATATTTAAATGGAAAACACCTGGTACACAAATCCCATAATAATAATAATCCAAAACTGTATTATTATTATTATTATTATTATTAAGGCAGTTTTGCATCCTGGAAGTCAAACATTGTTAACATTCTTGTTTATAACAATTGTAAATTAGAGTCGCCTTCATGAGTGACCTTGTGTTTTTACTTATTTTCAGGACTTTTTTTTCTCGAGCTTCCTCAACAGATTGTTGTGTTGAGATCATTGATTTCTCGTGACCCGCCCCCAAAAATAGGGGGGCAGGGTGAGACTAAAGCATCATCTCAAGCCAGCCACACTCTGGCACTCATGAACACCAATTTTGGCTCAATTTAGGAGAATCACATGCTGTTTGTACTCTGAGCATATTTAATAAAAATACAGTATATATTGCATGCATTGTTTTGGCAACTATTTTCACCCTTCATGCAGTTTATCATGTAAATTTTTGGGAGAAACAATATCACTGCTCCTCTCTTACCTGCTGTCAATTCTTTTTCTGGTATTCAGCGAAATCACCACATCTTTGAATGTTTAATCAGCAAACGCTGCCTTAAAGTCTACACGCTTGTCTTTCTGTCTCAGTTACCTCCTGTGACTTTGAGTCACTCTGCCTCTGGACTTTATCGAATCATAGTGACCACAGCGACTGGTCAGTGGTGTTGCCACAGCAACCACATGGTGCTCAGGCTGCGATGATGCCTGTAACCGACCACTCCAAGGGAAACTCTGATGGTAAGAGCGCAGTGAGTCACTGAGGAGAACTTAAGTGGGAACTTGAAAATAATGACTTTTTGTCAAATGTTTTATGTGAGTTACAGTATTAGGATGCTGCTATGGAACTATCAAGCATGTTATTTATGTTTACTTCTTTTTTATTATCTCAGGGCACTTCCTCCTCCTAAGCTCCTCCCTTTCTGCCGAGGCCTCTGGGAGATGCGAGTACCACCTAACCAGCCCGGTCTTGCCAGGAAGTGACAGGCACTGCATCTTGCAGGTGGCTCTGTATGAGTCCAGTCCATCGTTGGGGAACCTCACACTCCTGATCAAACCAGTTCTCTCAGATTCAGCTGTTCGCTCTGCGGTCCTCAAACGCAGGAAGCGAGTTGGCCTTAGGTCAGAAAACACACTAAAAACAAACTCTCCGTGCTTCTGCTACCTGTGGAGAAATTGTGTTTATCTGTGTGCTTATGATTCATACATCACAGCATGTCCATTTAATTAGTGTCAAAAAGCAAAACCCTACATCTTGTCTGATTGAAGTGCTTGTCAAGTAGAGGTTCAGTCAGTAAAAGGGAAAAAAAGGCAGCTTAAATTCCCCTCAATGAAAGGTGACACACGGCTTCAGACAGAGCAAGGGCACAGAAACTAATACATTTTACTTGTGGAGTACTGAAGTTATATACAATTTTTTTCATACCTGCCACATTGGACAACACTGTAGAATTGTGACTGTGTGGGGTCAGTGGTCCCCTGTGTATTGTTTGGGAAATATGGACAGGTATTTCCTATTGATCTGAGGTTGAAGTGCAGCCATATTTAGAACAGCTAAAAGCATTCTTGCCTCTTGATGCTGACTCTGAAAATGAATTTATATATAATTGGTTAGGACAGAAGAGATGGATGGGCATATGCAATAGGCTTTTACATTGGCTTTGTTAGTGTCTTTGCAGTAATGGACTGAGCAATACCATTACAGACACACACAGACTGTGGTTTCACTTATCTCGCACTGTTCATCCCATACTAAACTGTAGATTAGAACCAGTAAGTTCTGGATGTACTCTTCATTAAAAGCACAGTTCCCATTGGGTGTTACACATCCTTTACTGTAGTGGTATGTGTGTTGTTACATTTCACCTGTACTGATTGTTCTCAGACATCACCAACTGTGCAACATTTTTCTGGCAAGACATAGTCTTATTGGCCCTAGAAATGGGCCCTAGGTTGTATGTTTTATCTTCATTTTGCTGTGTGATTCCAGTGGTGGAAGATCCACTCACCCACTATATTAAATGTTCACTTTGTTTGAAACTGCGTATCTTCTTTTAGAATTGGACTAGGAGGATTTGTAATGTGTGAAGTAAGGCTTAGTGAAGGTGCCATCACATAGTCAAGGTGGCATTAACTTTAAAATGTCAAAGAGGGCTCATCTTTAGGGTGACTGTAGTCTGACTGTGTTGGGTGGGGCTCAGAGAAACCAGAAAACTAACATGACAAGCAGAGCGATGGGATATACTGGGTTAATGCTCCTTCTGTGGGGCTTCAAGAATGGAGCTTGTGTTTGTATCTTGCGGTCGACATGCATAAGGATGCACATATTGTACATACCACAGCCATGGGAGTGCTGTGATTGACATTTCTGACATTCCTGTGGAATAAAAGCAAAAGATGAAGGCCACAAAATTATATTAAGAATGCAGATTTCAAAACAAGCCAAAAGGCCTTTTTAGGGATGAAAACATATTATGCATGTTTCTAAGGCCTTAAGGGAATATTTTGGTGAAAAATGAGGCTTGCGTAAACAAAATGTTTGATTACAGCAAAAAACCCTTATGGCAACCATATTCTCAACTTGCTACAGCGTTTGTTTTAATATCAGCTTCAGTTGAAGTAGATCACAAGTCTGAGGAAAGACAAGCTTATCCCGAGGAAAGTAAAAGTCTAAGACAATATGGTGATTATATGTTACAGTTCGGTATGACAATAACGCTCATCATGATTTGCAAACAAAAGTAATGCAGGTTCAGATGTATTTTATTTATATTATTTAAAGAGTACACAAGATTTGTTGACAATGCTAGTTCTTCTATTTTCTAAAAGCACAAACCTGCAGGTTTTCCACTTCAAATGCTACAAACATTTTGGCCCTGAGAGAAGCCTTTGTCTGATTTGTTCCAGTGGATTTAAAACTTGAAAATATTCAAACGTGAGTAAAAACTAGCACAGATAACCATGGTTTCTCAGCTTTCCACACAGACAAAAACAGTTGTGAACTTTTCTTTCCTTAGATCTGTTATAAACATGGGACAAGCCTTCTTCACCAAAAACATCATGATACAGTAAAAGATGAATATCATGATAAATATTATCAGGTTTTCACAACTGCAACTGATGCATTGTAAACTGTGCATTGTAAACTTTTTCTTCTTCAATTTGCTAATGAAATTAGTTAATGTTATTAGCCATTTAACCAGTGTTATTGACAGCAGATGACTGTTGTTGCTTAGAGACAGCATAGCAGTGCAGCTAGTACATCAGGCTTCTACAACAACAGGTACCATATTGGAGGCAATAGTTTGTGCTATTTTTCAAGACCTACAAACAGCTGATGCAGGGATGTTAATGCTTGAGTGAAAGACATACAAGCTAAATATAATACATATCTGAGAGCAATTTTTGTCTTTGTTTTAATTAGTTTGTAAAATGTTGAAATGTTTTATTAATACAGCATATTAGAATATTTATCCATATCAGCATTAATAATAACCAAAGAGAGCTGTGAATTCCTCCAGATGACTCAAATACACCTCTCTTTGACTGGGTGGTGCAGAGCTGAGTGGGAGGTTCTGGAGAGTATGATTGGCCAGGTGGACGAGCCCTTTGAGGTGACCCTCCTCTACACATCCTGTTTGTGGGAAGATGGAGTGACTGTGGCTCTAGACTCTCTGGAGCTCATTAACTGTGAATCAGGTGAGTCTGTCATGTTCTTCAGAGGTGTAACTGACAGATTTTTCCTCTGATAAACATCTTTGACCAAGCTGATCTGCTGCCTGTTGGTTCACAGTGGCACATTCATGCCACTGTATCATGTAAGGAGACTTGTGCAGTAGGAGATTTTGTTCTATGCTCAGTATGTGGACAGGTTTACAATGTCCACATACTACTTTTTATTCAACTTTCATGCATTTTTTTGCAAATATGTCATGATATTAAATATCAAATAGATAGTATCAGATGATGATATGATGTTTGCAGATAGTTGTCTGACCTGTGACCTGTATATTTCTTAATTGTTTGGTATTTAACACTTTATTAAACAGAAAAATTGTCTATCACAAGGTTCAGTTCAGTTTTAAAAAATAAATATACTATGTTAGAAATGCAAGACCAATATATGCATCATATTCTCATGTCAACAATCAAATTTGACTTAAATGAACAAGCGATTATCACAATAATTTAATAATTTTCTTTGTTTAACTTCATGGTTAAATGGCTTTGAAATACATAAATCTTACAGTTATTTTTGCATTTTCTCAGTTTATCCATATTGTTAGGATTAATCTGAGAGGTCGCTAGGAAATTAGATTTCTGAATTCTGCTAAATAAAACTATGCTTGTGTATAACAATTGTAATGTTTGTAAGTTTTAAGAAAATTTCAAAGTAAACAATCTTAGAAGGAAAAATCAGTTATTGATTGAACTACACCCACAGAACCTGTGACAAGAAGTAAGAAGAAAAAAGTGTTGGCTGTAGATTACAGCTTTGTACAACTATATAACTTCTGCTGTTTTGTTGCTGTGATGCAGAACAAGAGGAAACAGTTTGTGGAGAATCTTTCCACTGTGTAAATTCAGAGTTCTGCATCGACCCGAGCGAAGTGTGTAACTTCCACACTGACTGCCCGTTTGGAGAGGATGAAGGCTTCCTCTGTGGTGAGATTTGTTTTTTTTTTCATAAAAGGATTTTGCAGAATAGGAAGTTGTTTTGAGTGAAATCATGGTTTGGAATTTCAGATCGTAATCTATGAAAATGCATTTTTGCAGCTGACTTTAGATGTTTCCCCCTGAATGATGATGAATATTATTTATTTGATTTGATCTGCCCCATTTGAACTCATTCTGAATGTGAGGGTATGAAAACAACATGAAAAGCAAAGAATGTGTAAGTGTAGGTGCTTTACTCCGCATAATTTTGGGAGTTGCTACATTACCGCCATCCTAAAGCAGAGAGTGGGGTTATTGGCAGGCTGAAATGCATTTGCATTAGCTGTATGAGAGTTTAATTCCATGATAAATTGTTAATCTTTTAACTGGAGGTACCATATTATTTCACGCTCTAGGCCATATTTAAAGTGCAGACAGAAACTATTATATGGACACAAGTGTGAAACCTGAATGTAGCTTTTAAAAATTAGCTGATTGAAACATTGTGATGCAAATGTTTTCTTTTCTTCATCAGCTTGAAATTATTTTATTGTATTGTTACTACTGCTTTTTTACATCTTGTAAGCTTGCCTTCAAAATGTCAATAAATAAATTTCAATTATAATATGATTTTTGTGGAGCTATGCAGATTTGAAAACTGGGCTCTAGAAAAAAGTGTTTTCAAACAGTCAGTGAATGCTCCATATTTCCTCCCACTTCACAGTCTAAAATGTAACAAGCTTCCTCCTTCTTTTTGAAAACATCAATCATTTTAGTGCAAAGAAAAACACTTCACCACACTGAGAATCAAAAGGCCTTGCTTCAGTCAGTAATAAAATCAATGTAGTCGGGGCTATTTTGAGTCCCTGAGTTGTGGAGCCCCAGGGAAAAGGAGCAAGGTCATGGTGGTGGTGGTGCAATTTTGGTAATGGCCCAGCAGTAAAATCTATCCCATATGAGTCCTCATAAAATACTCTTTGTGATGTTAAAGCCACTTTCTGATATTTTGTCATTTTATTTAAGAACAGATGAAAAGATATTTTGCTGTTTGCTGTAATATGTTTAGTCTAAGGACAAGACTGGAAACCTGTTTTTCAACATGTTACATCTTATTTACAACATTGTGTAATTTTTTTTTTTTTTTTTTTTTTTGGTACTGGTATTTATTATGAATTTATTCTTGTGTGCCAGACATAATCAAAAAAGTAAGAGGAAAAAAACCCATACAAATAATATTCTTATTTTACATATGGACATATATGCACACAATCATACTCATACTAATATAAAATATAATCAATAGGTTTATGAATAAACTAATAAAGAAAACAATGGTATACACATTGCCAAAACTTATTTCAGTGACAGCTTTATACTTAACAATACATAAATAGTCCCTGCATCTTTTGGTTTTCCCTGTAATGCAAATTAAAAGAAATTTGTATTTCTCTTTCAAGCTCACTTAATAGAAAGAAGCTTTAAAGTCTGTTTTGGCACTGGCTATGATGGATTTTTTTCTCACACAAGGCCTTTGTATATTGTGTGCTGATTATAAAAACATAACTTCTCAGAAAAGAGTGATTAAAGGACTAGCTAATTTTTGGAAATATGGTGATGAGTCAGATGAAAAGTTTGATGCCACCCTCTGCGTGTTGGTTGACAACAGTCTGTCTCCTCCCTAGGTGCTCTTCCTTTTGGCTCACACTGTTCATTTGAACAAGATACCTGTGGTTGGTCTGTGTCCAACCAGCACTCGGCCTGGAGAAGGGTGGCAGGAGATGAGCTTCTGGAGAGAGACGATATGCAGGGTGTCACACTGCAGAGTACACCAGGTTGGCACCGTGTGTGAAATGGATTAACATGTAATTCTGTAGCTTCATTATTAGCTCTCTAGTGAATCTCTTTCTACACATTGTTCAAAAATCTCACATTGCTTAGTGTCAAAACCCTTTTTTTTTGGTCTCTAGACTGAGCTAATGGCAGGAATGCCTTGTGAGATTGCTACCATATGAGGTTACACTACATACAGATCATATTAATGGCTTAAGTCCAGCTGCAGAACAACAGAGCAAAATGCCTTTGTATTCAGACCAGTGCCTCTAACTTTAATTCATATTTTTATAGGCTCCTCTTTCTCCTCAATCAGTAAAATAAGTTCAGTTGTATGGCTTTGAAAAGTACAACAAAAACTATTGCTGTAAATCTTCATTATTTTGAAGTCCATTTGTTCTAATGACCTGTTGAATGTTCTGTTCTGTCACATTTATTGTGCGTCCCCAGGTCACTTCTTGTTTCTGCAAGTGAGAGAGAACAATTCCCTTCGAGAGGCGTCTATTCAGAGTGTTTCTTTCCCCTCTCCAGTATCCACTGCTGCCTGCCAGGTCGGTTATTTACACTGATGCACTGATTGAATTATTCAGTTTAAGTGTTTTGTCCCCCTTGTTCATTTAAAAAAAAAAAGTTATACTGAATCCTTGCTGATCTCCTGTCCTTCTGTTTGCATAGATGCACTTCTCTCTGTATATACATGGGGACTTTAACGGTTCATTGCTGGTAGCTATAGAGGAGAATGGGACCACCGCTGCGCCACTGGTCTGGGAGAGAAAAGATCAGTGGGCAGATGACTGGGAAGATGTTACCCTGCAGCTGACTGGCCTTCATCATGGGTAAGTAGTGGGAAAACAGAAGGACAGCAGGGCAGATCATTATGTAACACTGAAATATGACTATAAAAGAAGAAGAGGAATTCTTTCACACCAAACTATAAAATTTCTATTTCCTTCATTTCATGTCAAAACAAAAGCTGCTCCCAAGAAGAAGAGTCATTACAATTTACACTGATGGCAAAGAGGTTGAGGGTTTAGACTGATGACAAGAAAGAGGAAAATCTCCACCTAAATCTTTGACCTGTTCTTTAATATGAGCTGTTGTACATATTTTGGGGTCATGTTGTCTCTCACATAAAGACCAAAACAATCATAGTCTAAATAAAGACACACTTTGTGCTTTGGTCCAGGTTCCGCGTGAAGGTGACAGCTGTGTGGGGACAAGGCTCCAATGCTGATGTTGCTCTCGATGAAATTGCAGTTGGAGCAACCTGCTTTAGTACAGGTGAGCTGTTGCTAACATGCAAGCATGAAATGCTGTATAAAACGCTAATGGCACATTTAACTATGGTGTGTTGTGCTAATTCACACAAATGATGATGATGTGAACTGGTGCAGCTCTTAGGCCTGGGCTAGTAACATGGTACTAAACCCGTTTTCTATTATCTGTTTTGCTCTGAACCCAAATGACAGTAACTAAACATTCCACATTTTTGTCAAAGTGGTACAGCCCAACGACAACAGCTAGAATTATCTGTTTCTCTCATCCCTTTAAAAGTGATCTGTAAAGCAGATGGAATCAAGCTCCTGCTGGATTTAATGGAGAGCAGAGGAGAACATGGCGTCCTCTGAAATGTTGGGACTTACTGTAGTTGTGACTAACTGATGCCTGCTGCCTTTCACTCTGAGCTGCAGAGGTCTTCAGTTTCTATTGCATGCCCCATTTCAACGATTGATGTTGGTTTGCGGGTAACCAATATTAGACTCTTTTTGCAAATGCAATACCATAATATGAGAGCAAAAGTGTATGCCTGAATTCACTTGTTAGTGTTTTTATTCTCACAGTCATAGAACACCTTCTCTGCTCCATCGTAATGGCTCGGGATGAATTTTACCATTTCGCGTGGTACTAAAATAAATACAAAACAAAAAAGGGATAATTCCATTAAAAGAATAACTCAGTTTTGTTTGGGCATGATTTAAGGGATAGCTGGTTTAAAACTTCAGTTTAACTGCAGACTGGAACATTTTCTAGCTGATATCAGGATCAGTTTAGAGTCCCAGAGTAACGTAATGTTTCACCCGATTACATTCATGACCTCGCTCGCATGCTGTTTTGATTTCCATATTAAGCTATGGAGGTTTTTGTTTAAGCAAATTCAACTATTTCGGATTGGTTTTAGGGAAGGGTCTGGCCTGAAAGGCCCTGACAGTGCACTGGACCTCTGGTCAGCCCTATTCTGTAAAACTACACCAAATGAAATCACCAATAAATGCACAAACTTAAGTGTGTATTGTGAAGGCTGCATACTGGATGGAGAAGTCGAAGAGAGACATATTCATGAATTAGTCTTGTATTTTAGTCTCAATGTTCATCCCTAATATCTTCCCTTGAATTGTTCCCATTTCCTTTGATCCATATCCTTTATGTCTAAATTTAATTTCCAGTGAAACGCAGATGGGTGACTGTGACTCCTTCTCCCTCTTTTCTCCTGCTTTTCTCTTTCTTGGCTCCCCCTCTCCTCAGATCTCAACTCTCTGCTATCCATGACGGGATTGGAGGATATCCTAAGCCCCCTTCCAGAGCCCTCTGCCTCAGGTAGGGTGCAGCTCAACCTGCCTTGTGAATTTCTGGACTGCCCTTGACTGTCATTTTTAATGAATAATTTTAATGAATAATTGAGTGTTGGTTAATGAAATCTCACGCTTCTTCTGTTCAACAGCTTGTCTTAGTGTTACAAATCTCTTTGCATTTTTTCTAGTGTTTCTCTCAGTTTTTCTCTCAGTACATTCACAAACTCACACCAGCTCATCTCAGTGTTTTTCTTTTCTTTTCCTAGAAGTTTCTCTGATGACGTGGTGGTTTAACTCATGCGGTGCCAGTGGCCCCCACGGCCCCACCCAAGCCCAGTGTGACAGTACTTACAGAAACAAAAATGTCAGTGTTGCTGTGGGGAAGGAAGGCCCATTGAAAGGAGTCCAAATGTGGAGGGTACCCGCTACTAACAGATATCTGTAAGTTATAGAGGGGATGGTTTTGATGCTCATCTATTTGAGCATGAAGGTGAAAGTTTCTCTGAAGTCAAGTCACAAGGTGGTCAGTTCACAGTATTTTCCTTCAAAATCTAACTGAAAGACCAAAACTAACAAGTGCTGACTCGATAGTCTGTGCTGCAGACTGAATGAGATATTCGATACATTGAATGAGACACAACATTGCACTGGATGACATGTTCCTTTATTGTTAAGAACCTAGGCACTAGTTTATTTTGAGCCAGTTTACACGCATAGTCCTACTGCCCTTGATTTTCTGCTAATGCATCAGATCTGCAGCTGAAAATAGTTCCAGACTAATGCTACTTTAACTTGTTGTCTGAGTTTGCTGAAGACTACAGTTCCCAGCTATAGTGGGAAATTATTTGGTCTTTTTTTAAAGAGTGAGTGACAGTATATTTTAAGACTGATATTTTAGTAGGAGCTAATGGTTAGATTGTTTGACTCAAATAATTGAGATACAGTTTGACATGCTGCCAGTTTTGGTCTTTTCACAATATTAGTTGAGACTGATTAGTGAGACTGTACAGTTAGTAAATTTCTGAAATGCAAGACATGACAGGCACAGAAAGAGTTGGTGTTTAAACTTTTTACATAATTAATTTAAAGCAGTTAGTCATTGAAGACAGTCATCCACATGTGTTGACATTGTTGTGTGACTAAGAGAACTGGGCTAAATGACTGAACGGTTTAGAGGTGTGACTGCATGCTCAGGAACTAAATTGTTCTGGCCATGCTCAGTGTAACTGATTATTGTACTGTCAGATCAAGACATCAAGCTGTTTGATTGTCTTTGCACAGCTGGTCATGGGACTTCACTGCCACACTCACAACATGAAATGAGGCAAAAGAATGGCTGAAATGATAGAATTAATCATGGGATTTACAGGGTGTTGAATACTCAGGATAAATTACACACAGCTGTATGTCCTGCTGATGTCAATACAGAGTGTGAGATTGTTCAAGGAAATCACGAAAAAGCTGCAGGTGACATGTGCATCTCCTGAATGGTGTGTTATGCCAGACATTGATAGCAGTTTTCTCAAGCGTACTGCAGTCCACCTGTCCAGCATGATATATAGTATAAAGCCTTATTAAGTTTATTTCAGTCGCAGCATTTAATTCCCCTGTGGTGCAATGCTCTCCTTCAGGATCTCTGCCTATGGAGCTGCAGGTGGGAAAGGAGCCAAAAACCACAACAAACGCAACCACGGAGTCTTCATTTCGGCCATATTTCCTCTGGAGAAAGGAGATTTACTTTACATCTTGGTGGGCCACCAGGGAGAGGATGCATGCCCAGGGGTGAGTAGGGTGAGAGTGAAATCAGGCTTGGAGGACTTGCTGACATGTGCAATTTTCCACTGGGACATCATTTGCCAAAGAGAAAGTGACCTAGATTAAAAAAAAAAAAAAAAAATTCACGGCTGCTGGATTCATACTTTTTTTAAGACAGCTTTTTTTACTGAAACTTTAATCTTGGTGCAGAGAAATCCCCACACTGAGAAGATCTGCCTGGGAGAGTGGTCAGTGATTGAAGATGATCTCAGGGGAGAGGCTGGCGCCGAGTGGGCTGGAGGAGGAGGTGGAGGAGGGGGAGCTACCTACATCTTTAAGGTGACAGTAAAATTTGTGCTGCTTCAATACTGTTTGTCCTCTTTGTGGGTCTTTGTGATGCCTTGTGCAGATTAAGTGTTTGTGCTGATAGGCATCAAAATGTCTGCAGGAAAATCAGCAGTGTCTCACACTCTAATCCACAGTTTTAATAGAGATCAAACCCTTGTTCACTCACTCCAATCTGTAAGAAAATAGAGGTCTCCAGGGTCATGTTCACTTTGCTTCGCTGCTGAGACTGATGATTTGTCCAAACTCTACTCATTTTCTTTTTGCAGTTAGACGCAAATATTTGTACCTCTTAGCTTGTGTATTGTTGTAGAGGTCTCAAACAATAATAGTTTTTGTGTTGCTGTCTTGTCAGATGGAGAGTGGCGAGCTAATTCCCTTGCTGATTGCCGCTGGCGGAGGAGGAAATGCCTACCTCGAAGACCCGGAGTCCAGCCTGGACCAGATAGCGCTGGAGCAGTACGAAAACAGCACAATACGTCCCAGTACCAATGGTCGAACTGGTGCTGCAGGTGCATTAATTTAAATTCTTTCTTTTTTGTGACCTTCGTGATTTGTCTCTCAACATTTGTATTTTAAAAATCATCAACCTCTTTCTCTTAAATGTTCTTGTTACTCTGGATTATAAACAGGAACATTTAGCCAACAGTCTTCACAGGGACTATTTCTTGAATGGAAAGTAATAAAAGCAATTAAAGCAGAGACATTGCAAACATGTATGGGTCACATTGGAATTTTAACCACGAACATTTGGGTTCATGGTCTGTGCTTAAAACACCAAAACCATTAGACATTAGACATCCTGTGTTTTTTTTTTTGTTTGTTTGGTTTTTTTTTGTTTTTTTTGATGCCCTGTAAAAATATGTAAATGCTGGATTTAGTTTACCTTTTCTTCCATAATGGAATATGCCATGTGAACAGCAAGAATTTATTCAAGCCTCTACTTTATGATCAAAGTGCTTAAGTGTCCAAGAAAAGAATGTGCTTTCTTATCAATTGTTGAAGAGCTATAAGCCCCAGACAAAATCAGGCTCTTGTCCTTGAAACTGAGCAAACTCAAATTGTGTTAAATTGAAAGCACATTTTTCATTTCTCTAAAAGGTGGCTTTAAAACCCTTTTTTTTTTTTATCTATACACACACTCAAAGCAGCACATGCTGGCATGCATTGCATGTGTGCTCTTACACAAAAGCACTCGTTTGGTCTGTGGATAATAGGATCTATCTGGATCGTATTTTTCCTTTCACGACAGGTCTTGACCTTTGAAGCCCGACATATATAGCAGGGATGTCTCTCTTCTCTCCTGGAAATGTCTGCTGGAACGTTCTCAGTAAATCCCCTCTGACCAGTAAAGTCTCAACAGAGATCATCCTTCGGCTCATCTTATTGAAACTTCAGTGGGATTGTTTAGATAAAGATCTGGCTGTCAGAAGAAATATGCAGCTCTTAGTAGTGTGTACAAGAGATGTGTGTATTTGCTGGAGTGTATATTTGAACTGTGCTTGGCAATAGTAAAATTGGTTGTCCTTCTGTCGCGTGTGACTAGAGCTATAGTAGACGTGTGTGTCATTATCATGGATCACAGGATGAGATTTAAAGATTTAGTGATATTTAGCTTTAGCTTAGAACCACCTCCTGGATGAATTTATAATTCATGCTTTCATCTGCTCATCAGTGTAGATTAGATGCTCAGATCTGTTAGTGATTTGATTCTTAAACTTATTGCTCATTGCTGAGGAAGTTCTGTCTTCCTCACTGCATTGTGGTGACCAGGCATCAATCCTATATGCTCTTTTCACTTTATACAAAGTCATTTTTCAACACACAGCTTTTGCAAAATTGTGATAAAATGGGAGAGGCCTTGCTGTTGACCCTCTCATGTCCTCACAACTGCAAACAGAACAGAAGCAATCTCTCCGCTTACTTCGTTGCTTTGTGTCTCTGCTTGCTTCACTCAAATCTCCAGCTCCACCTTCAACTCTTTCCATGGAAAACTTGCCTTCTTCAGACTTCTCTCTGGATCCTCATTCTCCTGAACACCCAGTCAGACAGCTCCCTCTCCCTGAATGCCTCCACTGCTAATTTACTGTGCGTGCTCAGTCAGTTCAATGGCCGCCAGTAAGAGCTGACTAGAGCCAATACAGCCAAACATATGGCAGAAATGGCAACAATAATAATCTTGTGATCATCCTGTCTGAGGCTGCCAAGAACTCATTTACACACTAAAATCTGTACTAGTCAGTTGGTCTAATAATCAGCCTGGGAAAATAGTTGTATAATGTCTTTTGTGGCTCTTGATGGACCTTTGTCAAATCTGTGAAACTGCTCAAGTAACTTCAACAAGGTATCTGATGTTGCACTTGGCATTTTCAAATTTATGAGAGAAAGCAAGTGTTTTGTAATTTCACCCATTCTGTGAAGTATGCATTGATTTGGACCATTTTTCAAAAATCCCTCTCTTATGAGTCCCTGGTTAGTTTTCACAACAACTATTAAAGACATTACTCACAGGGAACACAGGCTCCTTTCTTTCTCAGTCGCCCAGTCTCCCTGCTGCAGTTATCACATATCACCAGCCATGTTTTCAATCTGCCCATTTCTGGCTGTTAGGCTCTTAATGTTGGATGTAACGGTGTTTTAATTTTGTGTTCATGTTTGTTTCCCTGAAGGTGGAGGTGGAGGCTGGAAAGACAGTCCCAGTCCTTACCTGAGAGCTGGCAAGTCTCTGGTAGAGGGTGCAGAGGGGGGGTCATCATGTCCACTGGCCCAGTCCAAACTCAGCTGGTCCACCTTTGGGGGTTTTGGAGGTGGAGGTGGGGCCTGCACAGCCGGTGGAGGAGGAGGAGGTTACAGAGGTAATGATATTTCATGGTGCTTTACCGTTTTCTCTCTTTTCACTAAAACCCCTCACCTTTATGTCTTTTTTCATTGGCCACTCTCTCTTCACATCTCAATGGAGACATTGCACTAAATTAAAGAACAGTCACCATTTTTGTAATATTCCTTTCTTTCTTTCTTTCTTTCTTTCTTTCTTTCTTTCTTTCTTTCTTTCTTTCTTTCTTTCCTTCTTTCTTTCAGTTTACTCTTTACAGACATTCCACAATTTCAAGTGAAAACTGTTTTGAAATTGTCACTGTCAAATATACTCTATATACAGTTTTGCAAGGTTACAGGTTAATTTAAAATTAATGATAAGTTAATTATCATTAACTTATAACTTAAAGTGAATAAGTTAAAGTTCAGCTTGTTGCTCTGATAATCACTGATATTAATTTGACATATTCATTTTCTTATTTTCTACACTTTTATCTATGGAAGAGCACATGTTTCCTGATGCCACGGCTGGAGCAGACTTTAAAAAAAGGGTTATGCCCTGCAGTTCAATCAGCCGCCACCAGGATTAGCTGGTGTCACACAAACCACAGTTTCACACCAAGCAGCTCCAAGTCTCTTTTTGGAGATCACTTTTCTGTTGGACGGGGGTGTTAATCTGTGAGATGACAGGTGAGGAGATGAATTGTGGCTTTTATTCCAGGTTTACTGTTTCCAAAAAAGAGACAGCTGTGCTCTGTGTGCAACAATGGATCGAGGACAGTAAACAAAACATTACGGAAACCTGTTCAGGTCTGTATTGAGAGGATGTTGGTTCATCTCAGTAGATTTGACAGATGCTTATTGTTACATTCCAATAGTAAAGCGACATAGCAAATATCTGAGTTTTGCCTTTCAGGGCATGAGTTACAAGTTGCGTGTTCTCCTCTTAGGCCTCTCCCTCTCAAAAATATAATCTCAGAATTTTTTTTGTATCTCGACAACCTTCTCCTGTTGGTGAATACAAAGGAGCTGGCTGTGTCTCACACTCAAATACTAGTCAAACCCATTCACAATCTGGGTTTTTTAGTGAACTGCAAGCTCTTCGTCTCCCTCCCAAAACAATGTTTTCGGGTCTCAAGCTGAACTGTGCATTTCACCCCAGAGAGATGTATTGTAAATGATGACAGCTGCTCAGGGGATGTTGCACAACTAGAGCATGGCAGTGGCTTAACTCAGGCAGCTGATGGCAGCTGCATCAGCCATGGTCCCTTTGGGTCTATTTAACATGAGAGCTCTGCAGATCTGGTTTATCAGCCAGAGTCCACCATGAGAGATATTGCTTTTGGCTGTTAACAATCACAGCATGGTGTCAAGAGGCGCTGCTGTTCTGGCTGAACCCAGTCAACCTCTCTGTGGGTGTCCAGATGGGTCTGGTAACCCTCCATGTGGTGATTAAACTGATGCCTACGTATATGTTTGGGGAGTAGTGTGTAGGGGTAAATATACATGTCTGATGTCAGGAATGCCGCTGCCACTGTGACCTGACCTGCTGACTCAGAGAGGAGAAATTTTCCATCCAGCTCCTTATAAATGAAAGTTGATTGCTTGGCCTCCTGAGCAGGAGCGTTTGTTAGGTGAAGGGTTACCTCTTGCAGATAATCCAGAGCATCCAAAATGCCAGAGCCCCCTCCTCCAGAACTCTCTAAACATGAGTATTTAAGGTTTAATTTTAATATCACTCTTATTCTTTGCTTCCTTCCAAAAGGATCTTACACTCATCTTATGTCAAGGTGTCCTTGGTTGCCATCCCACGTTGATTTTAAATGCTGGCAGATGTTAATGATTTTCATATTTTAATCACAGGTAACAAAATATTGCTTTAGTGTATATTAATGATAATGCAAAATTTATTGTATAGTACATTTCATGCCAGATGCAGCTTGGAGTATGGAGTATGTGTAAGGTTTAGCTATATCAGTAAGTACTAGATCTTTTCTGAGTGGAGAAGTTTCTGCAAACATCTCCAGTGGTCCTTACCTTTTTGTGTCAGCAAAGGTTTGGAGTATACATATGGTATTAATTGAGTTTCAAATATAACAAAATGTTTGGGATTTGCTACAACTCTTACAAATGAGAATGAAAGTGGTTACAATCAAGCCTCTCTGACACCTGGACATAGGCTTTATATAAAAATGGACATAGACTCCAAACAGCTGGTCACAAACCAATGGGTGACTTCACGGTGGGTTGTCACTTGGTTCAGTAGCTGAATTACAGGATGACAGCTAGAGGACATTTGTGGGGTTTTTACACTGCAAGACAGGTGCAATGATGTAGGCTCAAGGGGCCCAATCACCACCGTCATGGTCAAGTGTAGAGAATTGACTTGATAGAAAGAGCTATCGCTTTATTCAGTGGTGCTGTCTGGAGACATAAGGCATTAGTACGACCTGTTGTTCTCATTCATAAAACCAGGGTTGTGGCACGACCCCAATGAAATGATTTGATAATGAATTCTGTGACAGGAGGTGACACAGCGCTGACAGATGAGATCACAGCCGATGGTCAGAACGGTGTCTCATTCATTCATCCAACGGGAGAGATTTTCCTGCAACCTCTGGCAGGTGAGATTCACTTGATATCATGATTGTTAGTTAGATTATGACAGCAATGGTGAGAAAGCTGGGGATTAGATGGGGATTCGATTTGATTAATAATGACCCAGCAATGCTTGTGAGTAATACTTGAATTGTTGTTTTTTTTTTTGGACAAACTAGAAGGCTATAGGAAAAGTTGATGAACTGATGCAGACTCTGTTGTTGAAAGCTCTGTAAAAGCTAGTAAATAGAGTATTTTATTTTTGGATTTAAAATATAATGCGGTTGAAAACACCATCTAATCAATATCCACGTGATATTTTTGAAAAATTACACTTCATTCAATCTAGACTGAAATAAAGAACAAGAAAATCCTCTCTGCAGATTGTCTGCAGATGAAGACAATGGAAAACGTTAGGAAGTGGATGTTAAGTACTGATTGTTTTAAGTAGAGTCAAATAGAGCAAAGTATAGAGGATTAGCAAAGATTATAAAACAAATTCTGCAAATAAAAAGAGCAAAACACATCTGAAAAAAATAGTGGATATTGAGTTAGGGGTATTTTGTCAGATTAGAAAATATTAGAATATAGTTGAGTGGAAGAAAAATATAATAAAATGAACTAAATAAAGTAAAAAAACAAAGTAAGTCATCTTCATTCACTAATACAGACCATAAAACGATTAAGCAAACATTGAGTCATGAGTTTTTTGTAAAACTCAAATACAATAAGAGGAAATAAATAGAGAGCGAAATCTGTGGTGAAGACAATAATTTACTGCTGAAAAGGTTCAAGAAGGCTAGTAAGTGGAACATGTTTTTAATTCTTTTAATTTAAGAACAAAATAGAACATAGGATACTGGAATAAACATAGCAACTTGAATTTTAGATAAAAACAACTGTGCTTAATTAATAGAGAATAGAATATGAAATTGTAATAAAAAGAACTAGAAGGACTAATTTGCATTAAAAAAAACTCAAACTAATTTGGTCAATATTATTTAAGAAAGTTGAAAAATGAATGAAATAGAACGTTGCTGTGCTTTGTGTACAACTATTAAACTATCAAACATGTGGTCTGGCTGAAAAACAACAGGTTCAGTGAACAAATGAACTGTAAACTAAGACACCATCCTGCTTTTTATTTTTGCAGTATCAATATTAAGACATCTTTTGTAATATACATTTGCAGCATTGCTTTGAGTCTCTCTCTAGCTGACAGCATTAAACATGGCTGATCCCAAAGCACAGAGACACTGTCGGCGTGAAGATTAATTCCTGAGCTCCTTGGTTTCTTTTCTCTTAGTTATCCAAGCTATCGATCCAGGGCGTGTATATGTGTGTAAGGGTGGGGGGTGCATGTTTATATGTGCTTGTTCCTGTGTACCTGCGTGTACCAAGCTTTCTGTCTGAACACTTCCACCCTCACATACACATGGATATGCAATATGAAGTGCTGGAGTTTTTTTTTCCTTCTCTCTTTTTGTTGTTGGTGAGACTACTGGCCATCTGATTCTAATTATTCAGAGGGAGGAACAGGAAGGCACTTGACTAATTCACAGCCTCATGGACCCGGTTGCCTTCGGCGCCAACAGACAGACATCCATTCTCATGTGAAAGACACTGTTGTTATTGCTGTGTGTGCTGCCAGTCATCTCGCTCAAACACAATGACTGCCTCTGAAATTTGAAACACATTGAAAGAGAGATCTGAAAAGAGAGATGTTATCATGAATGAGTTTGAAGGGCAAATAGTTTTTTTCTGTTATGTAGTTAAAACATCTCCTTATCTTTAACTGAGGGATGATGATTAATATTTGACACACGTGGCACAAGCCTCGTATTCATAATTTGTATCAGCAAACAGTGGGGCACTGTTTTGTCCAGAATCTAGAGTACCCTTATAATGAGAAGAAGTATCAAATTACAGCCTTATGTAAAATGTAGTCCAAGATGTTGAGCCAATAAAAGTATTGTATCTAAGAACCATTTTATTGTGGTGTTTTCCACAAATACACCTATAATTTATATTATATTTACCAGAGCACAAGATGTAAGGTTGTTCAGAGGCTATTGTGCTCAAGGCTGGTATATGTTTTTCTTTTTGTCAACAAGACCGAAACCAACAGAGTCTATTTCTCAGTTCTTTTCCAGCCTCCACTGAGGCTCTCAGTATGTGTCCCATGCAAACCTACTGAACCAGCCAACATAAAAAATGTCAAAAAATGTTCCCATTTGTTTCGTAATTTTGAGTCAGTCTCACATACATCAATGTCCATGTTCCTCACAACAAACAAACATGTAAGACACTGCAAATCTGTGGCTCACTTACATGTTTTTGAATGACAGTTCTTTGACTGGAAATTATTTCAGACTTCAGCAGAGACAACAAAGTGTCCTTCAAACCTAATGATCTCTCAAAAAATAGTTTGTCTAATCTTTGTGTTTTGTTGCATCCACGTGTACATTGTTCCCTTTAGCAATGGAGGGTCACGGGGAATGTGAGATCAAGGTGCAGCTGAACTGCAGTCACTGCCAGACACAGAGCTGCAAGCGTGATGAAGATACTCACCTCATCCTCTGTCTGTGTGATGAAGATGAGGTCCTGGCTAGTGACAATGTTACATGTATTGGGACAGTCGGTAGGTATTTACTTAGTTCTTTTTCTTTTGGATAATAGCTATTTTGTGTAATGTGTAAATAATGTGTAAATATTAAATTAATCGTGTTCATCTCTCTCCCAGCAGCACCTCAAGGCCCAGCTCCCCAGGGCCAAATATCAACATCGCTGATCCTGGCAGTTGTGGTCTCCACTATTGTGAGTGGCATCGCACTGATCTGCGCCGGCGTCATCCTCAGTAAGAGACTCCTCCAGTTGTGTGTGCAATCTGTTCCCTCCACCTTCCACCGGCTGTGAGCACAGCTGGGCATACAGATACTCCCAGATGTAACTGACAAGAGAAACAGGAGCACCTTTGATAAGTGTTGGTTTAAGTGTCCTCCACTGGCTGTGCGTCGGATGATTAAAGGAGCCGTGGTCAAGATATGGGTCTGAAGGGAACACATATGAACACTTTTGTTACAAGCACTTGCTTCAGGTGATGTTCTTCTTTCTCTCGCTGTAAATAAGATACAAATAAGCTCAAGAGTGTGAGGCAAGATTATGCTGCAGATAAGAAGAACAATGGAGGAGATATTCATATTTTGTATTCAGTGCCTGCTGTCGAACGATTGCTCTCATGGAAGCATGAAATGTTAGAGATGTACTGTAAGCTCATCTCAACGAATGACTAATATACAAATATATGATTGGCTAAAAGTACAAAAAGTACAAACAGAAAGCTTTGACATTTAACTAGGAAGTCTCTCTCAGTTGGAGACATGTGCTGGTGAGTGATATTAGATAGCAGTAAATGTCAAAAAAAAAAAGAGTGCACAGTGATAATCACAAGTTTATCTAAACCCACGGGCATTGACTCTCTGATGAGATTCTTAGATAAATGCAGCTAAATGCTCTCCTCACAAAGCATTGTTGCATAGAGAACTGAGGAGAGGGCAAATGAAGAACTCAACACATCTACTCTACTGGTTCAAATGTTTTGGTTAAAATGAGGTTGACATGATGTAAAACACTTTACTGATGTTTCTAGTAAAGTGCAATGGGAATGGGAATAATTAGGGAATTAACAATTAACCTATTTGTGCAGTTTTAACATTAGGAAACAAAAAGAGAGACAACTGAGCGATAGTGTCAACGACAATATGATATTTAATATGAATTAAATGTTAAACATTAATGTTGTATAATGACTAATGTAAGTTAAATGTTGCTTTTAACTTGATCTAAAAAGCTGCTATGCAATATATACTGTTAGATGTCAACTTATATACTACACTTTAGAAAATACAATTTAACAATATATATGCAGTTATTTTGCAGTATTATAGGATAGTGAGGGATTATAATAATGCTCTTTTTGCACCTTTGTCACATTTTTGCATTTGCTGCAGATAACTGGGAAGGGAATCCTTACATATTGGTTAAACCTCCACCAAGTGCTGTTTAAGGTGTTGAATATTGCAGGGTCTCTCTTGTACCCTCTCTGTAGGCCTCTCCATAGCCTCACTGAAATGGTTGAATATTAAGTGAAGCTGAGCTATGGAAGACTCACTTACACTTTCTTTCCCACAGTCAGTTTTGGTGAATCTAAACTTTGTGTGAGGGCCTCTGGAGAATCTGTGCAGCACTGACTTCCTGCTGAAATATCAGTTTCACTCAGCTCTCAGAGCTCAAACACAGACTGACAAGAAAACCAGGCATGGCAAAAGCAGTTCCATAAAATAAACCTCCTGTAAGGAAAGTGGTTTAAAGTAAAGCTGATGGATTATCAGAGTTGTTTTTCCCATTGGCAGTGAGACCTGAACAAGGTAATAGAAGTTTTCCAGTCAACCATAAAGCAAAAATATTTCAACGTGCTCTCAGCAATGAAACGACATAAAACAAGAATCAGTTACACTACTTCCATTTCACTTGACATGGCAGAACATTATAAGACAGGATATTGATATTGTATGTGATTGCTAGGGCATACATAAAATGCATACTGGGAAAATACTGTTTTCAACAGTAGAAGTGTTAGCATATGTTGATAAAATGTAAGACACTGGTTCATACTGCAAATGCAGACAGAACTATAGGGACGCACTATACTTTCAGGGGGCAAGGGATTTGGGAAAATGGGCAACGGTGTTGAAAGGACAGTCATTTTTTTTAGAAGAATGGGGAATGAAAAATGCATGAAAGTGGAAAGGACAGCAGTGGTTAAGGTCAGTTAGACCTGCCAACATTAGTCATCTGATAATCTTTTCTGACAAAATACACAAAGTTGTGAACAGAAAACAAAATGTTAATGTGTGAAACCATATTGCACAAATTTGAGGTAAGGTAAAGCTAAACATTGGCTCTGTGTAAGTGGTGTATAATTAGACAGATACTAATTGCAGATAAGATGTGGAGTGTAACTGCATGACATCGTACTCCTGTAATTACGAGACAAAGTGCAAACAGGGCACAATTTATTGGGGCAAACCTCTTTATGGAAAATGGATGAAGTATTTAGTGTGGCTTCTTACTAACTGCATTGTGTGTAATTGTGTGAATTTGCAAGTGAATAAATCAAGTACTAAAATAAAGACTGATTGATGGCATGTGTACAATACCTTACATTTGCTTTGCTTATCAAAGAGGAAGATGTTGTAAAAAGGAAAAAAAGAACAAAACACAAACACACACACACACACACCCTTCAGGTTAATGGTATCTCTTCACCTGAGCTCTCCCCCATGCAGGGAGGTAGTCTGTTCCCTGGGCACCCCATCTCCTCCAACCCCTCCTCCTCACCCCTCATCTCAACCTTCCCTTCATCCCAACCCCTCCCTCCCCCCTGAGTCCCTAGCATCTGCACTGGGCGATGGCTCGACGGCACCTCTTACCTGCACGCAACACCCCCCTCCCTGGCAGACTACCAACCTGCATCGGGGACGTGGGCTGCCTCCATGGCGGGTGAGTCCAAACTCACTGGCACAGACAGTCTAGGAACAGTAACCAAGGAGAGGACATCCCACATGCATCCGTTGTGTTTGTCCATGGACGGATTTATGCTCTTAAAAGGGAACTCCACCAATTTTACACATCAAACTCTATGCACAGGTCTTGGGGAGCATGACTGCATGCGCAAAACAAAGTTGCATACAGCCTGTTCTGTACAAAATCTCTGAGGTTGTCTCAAGTGATATAGGTGGTGTACGTCTAAAGTTGTGGAATTATAAAAAAGGTCAGGCTAAAAGACCTCTGTGCTTGAGGTTAGAGGCTCAAGGTTACATCAGCCTCTACCAGCATAACACACTTGAATATCCAAACCAAACTGACAGCTGTGGAGTTGCATTAAGAGAAATGCAGGTACCATTTTTAGACGAGTAAGCAGAGAGCATTTAGGGGTGCAACGCTGATTCGGTGGAGTACTTTTTTAAAAATAAAATTAACGTATGTCACTTTTAATAACTGAATGTTGTTTTTACGCTGAACAACATCAACCACTGAGATGCAGCTTGAACCCTCCTTGTGTTACCGCTCCTACCTTCAGCAGATAGTCAGGAAGTTGCTTCTACAATTTATATGCAAGTGTGGGGTCCTGGTGAGAGTGAATGTTATGATTTTTTTTGAAAAAGGTTCCTCAGACCTTTGTCCCTGTGTAATGTCTCTGTATCTAGTGTGGTGCCGCAGAAAAAACGACCTGCATGCAGTGAGGGGTCGTCTTCAGAGTCCAGAGTACAAGCTGAGCAAGATCCGCTCCACCACAATCATGACAGACTACAACCCCAACTACTGCTTTGCAGGGAAGGCTGCCTCACTCAGTGAACTCAAGGAAGTACCACGCAAGAACATCACACTTCTCAGGTAGGACACAAGGGTACACAATGTTTCCTTGTGCTAATGCAGTACATAGAGTGTCTTTGTGTGTACAATTGTTGTGTTTTTTACTGTTTTTTCAGAGCTCTTGGCCACGGTGCATTTGGTGAGGTCTATGAAGGACAACTTCTTGGGATTAGCAGCGATAACAGCCCCATGCAGGTGGCAATAAAGGTAAGATGACACTCTGAGGCACATAGGAACAAGTTGCACATAACTGCTAGATGATAGCACTTCACCAGGAATTATGCTGAGGACATATGATCCACTCAGCCACATCCCAGGAGGAGCGCTCCTGGCTCTAAAGGTCACACACGTGTGTAGGACTTAAAGAGACATGTTAATGTGGTGCATTTATTTAAAGGATTGTCTTACTACTTAATCATATATAATCATGCTGTTTTGTCGTGTAATGACTCATTGCCATGCAAAGATGACATGCTGCAAAACTATTATGACTGCACAAACTGATTGTTAACTGAAAAAGCAGAAGGCACGTGACTGTGTTAAAAATGAGAAAAGTAAAAAATAAAAAAGCAGAGTGATCTACACGTGGATGCCTGCCTTTCAATAGTCCTCTGATTAGGTCTAATGATAGCGTTTCTCTTGACAATAGCACACGCACCTCTCAAACTGCCTCTCTGATGCTTTCTGCTCTACAGACTCTTCCAGAAATCTGCTCAGAACAGGATGAAATGGATTTCCTAATGGAGGCGCTGATTATGAGGTGCACCACCACTGCAGCAACACATCCCACTGGTCACCAAATACTTCATACAGTGATTCAGCTAATGCATCTTTCTTATTGCACATGTGTGCTGTGTGCTGGCTTTGTTATTGCTTAACATGTTGTTCTGAGTTGCCACCACTGTAAGCACATCTGTCAAATAATTAACTAGTCCTCTTGGCAAATTCAGCTAAAAATAAAAGGACAATGATGCCTAAAGGGGAAAAAAAACAGTGCTTTGAGGACAGAAGAGGATTTTTTTTCTTTTTTGCAGCAGATACTTTAATTGCAATCCTTATATCTGTATGCTACTATTTAACACATAAGAATGACTCGAGCAAGTGAAATGTTAATCTGTTAAATCCATGAGGTTTTTCATTTGTCCAAAAGTTTCAACTGTGAAAAAGATATGTCACTGACAGCCAAGATGTATATGAGGTCTGTCAATGGAAAAATTTCAATAAGCCCATTTTCGAACCTGCAAAAGCATTTAGGAAAAATATTTTAAACTGAGTATGCACCAACTGTTTGAACTGGTTTGAAGAGTTCTTTCTATGCTCAAGTTCTGGAAAGTTAACTTGTTTGTGGATCGCAGAACTCTTAAACATTGTGTTATCCAACATAAAACCATATTGTGTCTTTTTTTTTCTATTACCCCAATTGCAGTCATGCTAAGTGTTTTAAGTGTATTTCACTGTTGTCCACACAGCAAGTTCAGCCACGACAACATTGTGCGCTGCATCGGTGTCAGTCTGAACATCCTGCCACGTTTCATCCTGCTAGAGCTGATGACCGGAGGAGACATGAAGAGCTTCCTGAGGCAGAACAGGCCACGAGCTGTACGTCTGTACTATGCCTTTCTGTGCAGGTGCACGTGTGTTTGTGTGGTATGCTAAATTGAGATGTGCTATATCCAGGGCCAGACCTCTTCTCTTACCATGCGGGAGCTGCTGCGGATGGCCAGAGATATCGCCTGTGGCTGTCGCTACCTGGAAGAGAACCACTTCATACACAGGTTCAGATTCACACCTGGTTATTACTGATGAGAGCTCAATTTAAAGAATATGGGGATCAGCAACAGAAAAAAACTGCATCAGGGTTACACTCACCCATCTGTGTAATTGAGAGAACTACATGTAAACAAACACTGTGTTAATGTTTTGCTGCTTCCACTGCAACAAAAACACTTGAATATGATATTATTATATGTTCAATGTTTTTTTGCTGAAGCCAGTAATGTTTTTTTAATTTTAAATATTACAAAATGAGTGATGATCTCATACCTTTACCACCAACCTTACCAACCTTTAAATCAATAAGCTTTTTTTTTATTGTTATTTTTAATTGTTATTTTTCAGCAAAACTAATAATAAAAAATCAAACAATTACAAACTGTAATTGTTTGATGTGAAGCTGCATTTGTAACAGCTACTGTGTTTTTCAGAGACATTGCTGCTAGAAACTGCCTTCTTACCTGCCCTGGACCAGACAGAGTGGCAAAGATTGGAGACTTTGGCATGGCACGAGATATTTACAGGTTTGTGTACAGGGTCTGCACCTTTGAAGTTCACATAGCAAAAGCTCAGCAGATGGTTTACGATGATGTGTCTCATGGGAACCAAAGTCCAGGCAGCACTGCGTTGATGTGGTAAACGGGACCAGTTTAAAGCGATCTAATTTTACACAATGGGGCCAGTCTCTAAAATGTACTTACAGAGTTCACGGCCTTGCGGTATTTATCTTCTCTTCTACAGCAATGATAAATGGACACCACTAAATCTGATGGAACTACTTCTCTTTTCCCAGAGCCAGCTATTATAGGAAAGGCGGCCGTGCCATGCTGCCAGTCAAATGGATGCCGCCGGAGGCCTTCATGGAGGGAATCTTCACCTGCAAGACTGATACCTGGTATAAGCACATAATGTATACAGGAGGGCTCCAAAATAAAATCAAAAAACTGTTTTCAATTTAAAAGAGGATTTTGCTTCAGATTGAGGTCTCTTATTGATGCTTGCATTATTTAAATTGACAAAAATTTGTAAATGCTTAATATTGTGTACTCATGCTAATTGTTGCCACAACACATACAGTATATTGTTCAAACATCCCTATAGGTGTTGTGTATTGTTCCACATTTCTTGACTGTAAACAATTCATAGGAGGCTTCAACTGAAAAATGTTTTATTTACAAAGTGCAAAAGAGTTGAGCAGTGAAAAGCATCCCAACTATTTTCACACATAAAACAATTTTACTCCAAAATATAACCAGACTGACCTACAGAGTTAGAGGTTTAAAGAGCAGTATATCAAGTGAGAATCTTCAGCAACTACAGTGTATGTATTCAACACACAGAGCCAACTGAGCAGTCTTTAAACCACTTCTCAAGTCAAATATTTAGCACGAGCCAATCAAAGGTTTGTTTTCAGATCAAGTCTAAAAAAAATTTGAAGGTTTTAGTTGGAAAATGAATGTGCATATAGCAGACAACAGATAACATAGTTAAACATGGTGGTGGGAATATGCACAGAATCGGCTGCACTTGAACCACAAAAAAGTATCAGGTCATTGTTCTCTCGCTTAAAGCAGTTTGGAATAGGAATCATTTCCCATCAAGAATTCTTCCTGCAACAAATGACAAAAACAAGTACTATATTGTTTGGCTTTCCTTCGGGGAACAACTGTGGGAAAATATTTAAAGACACAATACAAAATGTGTCATCCACCATCTGGGAGGTTCGAACAGAGCACTACAATAATATTAAAAACTCATAGAACTCATACGATACTATTAACAACGCCAAGTTTAGATCCAGGTCAATATTATATATCATATGTATATGATTTTTTATCATATTGTTTTACTTATATCAGTTTCATGTTAGTTATGTTTATATAATAAATCAGGACATAACTGCTGTGATCAGTAAGAAGTGGGATTAAGATGTAATTACACTGCAGGCAACTAATTTGGAAGCAGGAAAACCACAATAAAGACTGTGAGGGAGGTTTGTACTTAGAAATAAATGTGATGAGTTTTGATTTATTTTGTTTCAACATTTGCTTCAAGCTGATGATAAATGTCTTTTCCAGCTGTATCCGGCATTTTGTTTGTGTTGTATACAGTACTTCTGGTATTCTCATTCTGAAGACCACAAGAGCATGAACGATTTGGCATGTCTTCCTTCTCTTCTATTGCCTCAAAAGATCCTGACTAGTCAATTTGTTAATCTGTGTCTCCCCCTGCAGGTCATTTGGAGTGCTGTTGTGGGAGATCCTCTCTCTGGGCTACATGCCATATCCTTGTAAAACCAACCAGGAGGTGCTGGAGTTTGTCACTAGCGGCGGCAGAATGGATCCTCCCAAGGGCTGCCCAGGGCCTGTGTGAGTGCTGACAGGAAATACATCAAACTTGACGGGCTTGGCCGTTAAGTCTAAACAGTGTAGAAAACTGAAATAGTTTTTGCTAGATTTGAGGCAGGTTTTCTGAGTGTAAATGTTTCATCACCTCCCAACAGAAGCAAAGTCCCAAATTAGTGCAGTCACAAACTAGAGTGAAGTACACTTTGAAAGACTTTGCTAAGATACCTACGTTAATTAAAGATAATTTTTCTTCTGCTCCTTAAGGGACAATTGTTGTTGTGTACATTTGTGTAACATTTGTCCAATAGTATAACATACAATATACAGTTTAAACGATATATCTGGAACTTGTTTATGTTGTTGTGTAGCTATCGGATCATGACACAGTGTTGGCAGCACTGCCCTGAGCACCGACCCAACTTTTCAACCATTCTGGAGAGAATTAACTACTGCACTCAGGTACACTTTATGTCTCATTGATAATGCAGTAATGGCCCATATGTGTTTTTTACACTTTACACTTTCCTTCCTCTATAATTTCCTCATAATTTACCCAAGTACAGATTTTTAATCCATCCATCTCACTGCTCTTGATCAGGACCCAGATGTGATCAACACGCCCCTACCAGTGGAATATGCCCCCAACTCAGAGGACGATGGTGGCACAGTAATCCGTCCCTCTGACCACACCTCCACCAGCCTCACTCCACTCCTGGTGTCCCACTCTGTTTCCCAGGATTCCTCCTCCCAGATGGGGCTCTCCCCTCTCGGTCTTGGTCCTTCCCCTCTTCCCCCACAGCCCACCAAACCTCGTCTACTCCTCCAGAGAACCCAACCTGTCCACCAGGAAGTGACATCATGCCGTGAGGTGCTGGAGCCATCCTGGGCTGAGCCTGTTCCTGCACCTGGTTTATCAGCAGCAGCAGTAAGCCACTGGTTCCACCCTGAGCCTTCACAACACCGACCTTGCTCCAGAAACAGCTCCTCCTCGGGGAGCCAGAGGCTGAAGAACAAGACTAAGAACCTGTGGAACCCCACGTACGGCTCCTGGGTTTTGGAAAACTTCAGGGGGAAGAAAACACTGGCTCACACTCAATCCATGCCACTATCAAGCTCCACATCCACCACCACCAACACACAGACCTGCAGCCCAACCTCAGAGAGCAATGAGGCTGGGGTGGACAGTGTCAACAGCAACCCCCTCAGCCCTTCTAGTCTCTGCCCTTCCTCAATTCCACACCCTTCTTGCCAGGCTCTAGCTGTCCCAAGTACTTCCTCACACAAGACCCCTGCAAGTGGGACCCCAAAAGCTGGCATGGACCTGGCTAAGCTCCAGAGTTTCCCCTGTGGCAATGTCAACTATGCCTACGATGAGCAAAGCTACGAGGCAGAGAGCCTGCCCCTGGTTATGCCCAAAGGTTTAGAAGTCATCACAAACACCAGTTCGGCCCCAAGTGTCTCTTCAGGGACTAGCCTGGGATTTGCGTTAGGCCTCCATACCTCCACATCGTGTATGCCCAAGCTGCTGCTGAAGCGCCACGCCAGCTACGGGCATGAAGACGTGAGGAGGAACACCAAAGCTGAGAAACCCACACGCGACCGAGACTCAGGCTTTTCTCTGTCTGAAGACCTCAGTGTTACCCCGATCTAAGAAACAGCTTACTGTAATAGGGATTTGGATTGAAAATTGAAAATGACAATGTCAATGAGCCCCATGTCTGACAAACTGAGTTTCAAACTCAGGATTTCAGGAACAAGAAGCATGACCATGAGGGCTCTGACACAGTCTGAGAGCCACCACATCAAATCCTTAAGCTCCTGGAATGCTGGAACAGACTCACATGCACACAAACACTCCTCAAGCACTGTGACACAGAGAGCCAGTGCTGGACTCTTTTCCCTGGTTTCTGACAAACTGGTAGCTAAACACTGAAGCTAAAACACTGGATGACACGCAGCCCTGCATTTTCCCAATGTCCACACTGTTGGTGATGGCAGTGATGAATAACTGCTGTGGTCGTGTTCCTTTTTTACCTACTTTTTTTTTCATGACTGCTTCGGTAGTTACAATATATGTTGACATATGTTGCATCATCGTAAACAATTTAAGTCAGCAGTAAAAACCTTACAAGCCAAAACTATTGAGCCACTTGGAGGAGAATCTCTAAGAATGTGCTTATTAGAAATTTTCATTTAGGTGTAAAATCAGAAATTGTTTGTTTGTAGACTAATTAACTTTTGACTGTGGTATAGAATTAGGAGTTTTGCTTATATAATCTATAATTTTATGCACACATCAGCAACTTGTTGTGTTTGTTATGTGATTCTGATTTGCTTTCACCCCAAATAATGTGAAAACACAATCTCCCAAACTACTGCAATAATATGTTTCCTGTAACGTTCCCTGAAAATAGAGCATATCTTGTGCCTCTTGTGGTTTATTCTTGACGTCGGAAACATCAGTTTGGCAAAAAAAACCGTTGATACAGCATCAGCTCACAAGATGGTAAGCCCCATTTTAGTTTGTTGTAAATAGCTTCCTTTGCTTCTCTCTGGCTGTTGACTGGCACCTGGTGAAACACTTGACGCCTACCAACCCAATGCTGGTGTGAGCAACTTAAGCTTGGTGCTCATTGACAGCTGATGTTTCCATTGTTTCTTCAGTCACATTGGTCATAGATCAAGACCATTCTCATGAAGCTACAACCAGCAGCTATTTAGCTTAGCATAAAAACTAGAAACAAGGGGAAACAGATAACAAAATGACAAACCAGCACTAATTTAATGCTATATTTGTTTTAGACTGTACAAAAACAAATTTACAAAAAAAAAAAAGGTTATGAGTGGGACTATTTCATGCCAGGCCCAGTGTATTACAGGAGCCCTTCTCCGTAAAACTAAAAGATATAACATGTGAATTAGTGAGATTTAGAGATGCTGGTAGAGATTCTTATCCCTATGGGAGGGACCAGACTAGCTGTTTTCAGTCTTTGTGTCAAACTAAGTTAACTGACAGCCATTGCTTCGTATTGTCTTTACAGGCCTGAGAGTGGAATCAAACTTCTCAACTCTCAGCAGTAAAGCAAATAATCACATTTCCCAAAATGTTGAAATTTTGTGGCTTAAAATCTCTGGGTGGGTTTCAATAATCTTGATGTGACTTTCAACATCTTCACTGGACTGCAAATGTATAGAATTTGGTGATGACCATGCAGCTGTGAAAATATTTGCTATTTTTGTACTCACTACCTTACACTGGACTAACCCATTGCATTTGTAGCTATTATCTCATTTATTTGCCATTTTTATTCACTTATTGTTTGTGATGAATCTGTATTTGTAGTTGATCACTGCCATTAGATACACTACTCTGCATCTGCTGATGCAGTGCTGGTAGTACCTATATATATTCAGCAGGGGGAGGTATTCAGTTTTGAAATACCAAACATGCTGCTGCAGGTATCTGTCTTACACAATTAATCAAAGATTTAATTGTAAAATTCTTGGTATTTACATTTTCAAGTTATTCTTATTTAATATACTTAATAGTTGTATTCCAAAATGTGTCTTTGTTTTGAGCTTAAACATGTCAATAATTTATTTTTTAATATGTTGAATCAAAGGTTACATTTATATAAGGGTTCTATTGGCTTACTGTTTTTTATGTCCAGGCTTGCTGATATTAGTGGTATTTATCTAAGTTGCTCAACAGTTAATTTGAAAATAACATCTTTAAAAAAGGTAACTTACTAAAAGTTTTTAAAGAATCTTTTGTGAAAGATTTCAGCCACTTAAAAATATCAATTATTGTGGAGTTTCTTTTATTTCTTGTTCACAGTGTACATTTTTTTATGCCCTGGTGCATTTTATTTTAAGGTTTTTTTTCTGTATTCTTTATGTAGCTGAGGGTGTTATGCCTCAACCAATAGTGCAAAGACATTCTATGCAATATACTGTCTTTCACACTTTCATCTAACCTAACTGTGCCCCAAATAAATCAAAGCATATTTATCTCATTTGTGAGTGTGATCCGTTACACTTTTTCCCCAATGACAGATGTGAACTCAGTCCTGACTAATATATAAGATGCCCTAAAATAGTGTTTTACTATATAAAAAAACAAATGGTATTGTCCACTTTTAATTCCACATAAATTTTTCATTAGTTTCATTTGTACAATAATCTCACATATCAGTAACCAACACCATTGGAACTGTGCTTTGTTGTTGTGCAATTGCACAAGAAATGAAAATATTTACAAGTTTGATTACAGCAATAAAATCAGTGAAATATAAATTGTTGCACAATACAGGACAGTTTTTCAAAAGAGTGACACTGATAATACAGTCTAATAATTATGCAGTACTATACTGAGAATGTGTTATAATGCTATAGTCATATGACTATGAGGTCTGTGACCAGTCAGGTTTTCCTACTGATAAGAAACTGTATATTGTTTAAAATATTACACTCAGGATTGTAACAAGGCTGAGGGTTACAGTCAATGGTACAAAGCAAGCCTAAATTTAGGATTTGACTCTTCTTGATTTAATTGGGATCTTATGAGCATTTCCTTCACATGCAAAACCCCCTCCCTGAAACTGAAATGCAGAAAGCCTACACTTTCACTTCTGTTCATTTAGCAGGAAGTTGAATTAGTGTCAGTTCTTTTGCTCAAACTAGTGACAAGCTGCTCCTCTCTGTTCAGTGCCCATCCTGTCCTCTTAGTCAACGTCAGTACCAAACATTTCAGTGCCAAATATGGTCACTTGTTGCTTGAAAGAGTAATGTATTTATTTTAGGTTTGCTCATAGAGCTTCCACAGTGAATCAATATATATGGAATCCTCTCTAACGGTCTTTCTTTGTGGTACCCATTAAAATATTTTGAGTTCGTTACACACATTTACAAGTCAAAGGTCACTGGCCATCTGCCTCTACAGTCTGGTTATTTTCTGTGGTAACTGAGCAACAGGTTTGCCCGCTGGTGCCATTGTTGCTTACAGACTCCAATGTGTGGATGAGGTTTCCCAGCCCCCACAGGTAACCATCCTCTCGGTTGCCCTCCTGCCAGGGAATGTCATGGTGTAATGTCTGGCCCTCTGGTAACGCTGTGGTCTTGCCAAAGTCAATAATCCAGACCTGCGCATTGCCCGTGTGGTCATGGATAAAAAGGAGAGAGCTGCCAATGACCTACAAAAACAAGAGGTGTTTAGTATTAGCTTTTGTTTTCCTTTTTTCCTCTAACTATCTACCAATCCCTGAATACAAACAGGTGACATAGGAAAAACATTCATTAATAAGTAATGAATACTGATTTTTTTTATTTAGCAGTGAATCCCAACCAGGTACTTGCACCACACAGGGTCCTTTTGTGGTGCCCAGGAGATGTGTTCAAAATTGTAGAATATCTATGATTGGATTTTAAAAAATAATTTGAAAAATATCATGCACATGGTCAACTATAACCCCAAAGGCTACATGATATTATTGAGGGTGCATGAAAACTAGTTTGAAAAAGTGAGTGAAGAGTTTAGCAAAAAGGATAAAAAGATGAAACAGTTAGCTAACAGTAATGGATTAGTAGTAGAAGTAGTTGATTGTACTTGGTGTTTGAGTTCATCTGAGGGCTGTGTGGAATGCCAAGTAAAAAATATTGAGAACCACTGCCATGCAAGGTACCAGGGGTCACTGAATGGCTGAAAATGTCACCAGATCACCAATAAGAGCTTTTTTGACAAACATCTCTCCACCACATTATCAAAAAATTAAATACCTAACCCTAACGACAAATGGTTCTCAGTTCCTTAAGTAAAGTTTCATATAAAGTTCAAGGTACAACACTTGGGCACAGTATGTTTGTTTTATCCTGCTATTCATCTTGATATTAGTTATCACCTCGTGTCGCTTGAAGAACTCTGACATCTTTAGGGCCTGCCAGATCTCCGTCAGTCTGTTCAGGTAAGATGTCTGTGTTTCAAGAAAATAAAATATTAATATGGGGACACAATGTATATTTGGATTGACTACGCCAGAACAGAAAACTCAAACAGCATTAGAATGTGAATATTTGCTTTGTGCCATGTGGATTACTCTCTGTTTACGTTTGCACTTCAAACACTTTGAGGCAGTTTTCATTTATCATTAGACAACGCTCAACTGCTTTCAAATGGAAGTACTGAAGGTAGAAAACTGTATTTGTACAAACACAAAATACTGATGAGAGAGCTTATTCAAACTGTTTGTTTGTAGTTGGTGTAGTTTTTCAGGTACCTGATGCAAAATTGCTTTGTGTACTGTGTAGCCAGAGAAAAGCATGTCTTGTCCATCAGTGCGTGAATTCACAGTGTAATATATTTGTGTTTTCATTAACTGACTGCAACTTACTATAATGTTAACGTTTCCTCCAACAAAGTCATTGAACACCTTGATGACATCCTGCTTCGATCTGGTTTTCTTGAAGTCAGTTCGACATGTACCATCACATTTCTAAAAAGGGAAAACAGCTTGAATAGTGTGAAGTGTTACACAATGAAGGTGTTGACAAAATAGACTGATGAATGTCATGGCTCAGGTTTAAGATGACTCAATAATACCACTCAGGGTGGGTTTAACAATGGTTAAAAGATCAAATCGGCAAGCAGAAACAGACAAGAGCAAAGAGTAGGTGAAGTCCAAAAACAAGCAAGAAATGGCGAAAGGCATCAAAAACACACTAGACAATATGACAGTGAGTGTGTGGCTTATATTAATACTAAGAGGTGGTCCCTCCAGGCTGGTACCTTGATTGAAATCTACAACCAAAACAGGAGAAGGACGGAGGAGGGTCTGTCTGACAGTGTAGTTACTGGGCAGGTTCTCCATCATTGAGCCTGGCAACTGGCTTTTCTTAACAGGCTTGACACAGGAGACTTTAGAAAGTGAGATGGATCCTCATCGCTGGAGACAGAGGTGAACTGCTGAAGAGCTGATGACTGGAGATTGGAAAGTGGAAAGCTCATCTGCTGAAGCTTCTCAATTATTGGTAAGCTTCTTGCTGGACCAGTCCAAAGAAAGTGACCAGACTGACCACAGTGCAAGCAGTGGTTACCTTGATGCCAATGACATCGCTCCCCTGGGTGGGCTGGATGAGGCTTGAACCTTCTGGGCTACCTTTTCGCTCTGGTTTTGGAAACAGTGGTTGATTCAGATAGTAATAGAAATGATCATTGGTGCACTCAAGGTGGACAGAGACCTTCTGGAGTCCAATAGCTAGCAAGATGAGTTGCTGCTCATGGCAATGAATGGTGTCAGTCTGAGGAGCGAGTGAATGGGAAGGGTTCCCTGAGTCCATACAGGCCACATTGTCGTGTATTGGCTGCGGTTTAGGACTCAATAACAAGGTGCAGAGACGTTTATATTGGCCAGGCTAGGGAAAATAGTAAGGGGCATTAGGACTTGGACAGTGGTAACTAAAAGGTTGGAAAAAGAAACAGGAAAAAGGCAAAATCCAAAAATGGGCAGGTAGTCATAAAAACAACAAAAAAGGCTGAAATGCTACGACCTGGACTGCACAAAAGACAGTGTGGCTGGGAATAGGTGTAATTGGTATAAGTAACATTAAATATAAATTACAGTATGTTGTTCAAAAGTGTATTTTCATAAACCTTCCAGTTAGTTTGGAAATCTTCCCCATAAAATCATCCTGTCGTGAGCCAGGTTTCTCTGGCATCACACAACAATTATCCTGTTGATGTTAATAGCATTCTCATGGCATACCACTCCCTATACCTTGATCCCTTCTATCCTGAAGCCCAGGGTGTTGGTGGAGCTCATGGTCTCCCTCCACTGCATGTAGCGAGGCTTGGTGACGCCTTGTTGGGAGTGCTCCTGGAGAGTTGGCCCTTCGCTGTCCACCTCCACCATTTTCCTGTACAGGTCCTCCCTGGGCTTGGGCCGTTCTCGTGCTCGAACAAGCTCCTCTTCCAAATACGTCCTGAAACAGCAGGAGAGAAAAATCCTTCAGATACAGGAGATGTGTATTTAGACACTGCAGGCATTTTTTAAGTGTTCTCTGCATGTAAATAAATGCTAATGGTTATTTACTTTCAGGGTTTGTATTGCTTTCATTGCTTACAGACACATGCTGTTCTTTTTATGAAACCTTGGATTCTGAATATTTTTGTTGAATAAAAAAAAGTTCAAGTTAACAAGGGTTTGTAAATAAATACTTTCAGCAATTAAGACTTTTCTCTACAAAATATATTTATCTATATATAATTGTCTCACACAATAAGCTTTCTTTCTAAAAGCCAGAGACATCAGCACCTTTAAATTGTATTCTCTAATGCAGGACTGATGATGAAGGCATGAAAATGTCATTAATCAGCTGTGCTGTTACTGTATAGGTATTACACTCTTCTGGTGAACAGTACAGCATTCACACTTGTCATAGCCATACCAGACAATTATGTGCAAACAGATGTGAATTTCAGTTTCAGTTTGTAAGCTACACTTCCTCTGTGCTGAAGAGGGAAGCTGAGAGGAGACTCCAGTGTGCAACTGTGTGAAAGTCTGAGTGTGTGTTTGTGCAAGTTGGTGGTTTAGCAACTTTGTGGTTGAGAGTGTTTTTGACAAAGGGGAGTCTCCAGGGACACCCTGAGTGTGTAAAAGTGTACGTGTGTATATGCAGCCTCAGGAATACAGACACACACAGGCAGTGTGTACACAATAAAATAATTTGTTCATGTGCATATGTCAACATGGATTTACTGTATATCTGTGTGCGTCTGTTTGTGCTTGATCCAGAGTGCACATACATTTGCTTGTTTGAACCGGAAATAAAGCTCTCAGAGGGCTGGGTGTCCATACCTGCATGTCTGTGCATGCATGAACATCTGCATGTATATATTCATGTGTGCAATCACGTGTATTTATATATATGTGTGTCTATGTGTGTGCGTATGTATGTATGTGTCTGTGTTTGTGCACGTGTGTGTATTTGTGCCCGTGCATGTGATACAGTGAGGCTCCCCACCCGCTGTGGCAGGAAGCCAAGCATATAGCCTGCAGTTACAACAGGTGTTCCCTTGTAGAGCAAAAACGCTTTAGTGTCACTAGTTTCCACTAATCTCATTAATCTATTTCAACAGAACATGAGCATTTAACATAAACAATAAACATAAATAAAATAATTTGGCATTATCTTTTTGAACTGACACTAAGTAAAGAAATAGAAGACTCAGTTACATATTCAGAAAATGTAATTGCTAATATATAAATATAAATTAAAAGTGAACTGTATACAACTAAATAAATAAATACCTTACTCCCTTACCTCACTCCCATTTTACAGTCCATGACATTGGGAAGGTCAAAATTCGCCAGCAGGTCAGCCATATGGAGGAAAGATTCTCCATCTTTTTCCACTACGCCATGATAACCGGGAACAAAGGGGAGCAGCACATCACCCCTCAGCTTCTCAAAACACTGCTTCTCGTTTTCTGAAAACTTCTTCAGAATGGTGCCCTCATCGGCCGCTTTGAAATTGCCTGAGATTAGATAAAGAGCTAACATTTTAATCCTTGTCTATTTGGTGGTCTCTTACCCTCCTCTTTTTTCATAAAGAAAAAAAAATCACAATGATACTAAAAAGAAACATTTGAACAACTGTATAGCAAAAACTGACAGAGGAGTCAGAAAGAGTAAGAAGACATCAGACTTCACTCTTGGGTACCTCAAGCATTACAAACTGTATATGATTGTCTGTGGTTAGTGAGTGATATAATCTGAACAGGTTGTACCTTTATGCCCAGCAAGCTGAACCCAGTTCAGTTTCCTCCTCTGGGTAGCCCTAAAGGGCCATTGAACGATTGTCTTTAACTTCCACCATGGCTTGCTCTGGAGAAGATATGCAAGAAAACAAATATATATCTGTGTCCTTGTTCACATAACTGCTCTGATAACAAGAGGACATCCTGTAAAGTTTCCAACCTTGGTCCAAACTATATTGTCTGTACAGAAATCTGATGACATAAGCAATTCTACCCAGTAAATCTGATGCCAGGGTTTTAGTTTTCCGTTGCATGAATCTTTCAATCTAGGTCAGTTAAATGCCATTTCTGTGAAAACTCATATCTGAACTTAACATCTCTATTCAGCATCTCCAGCTTGGAGTGGAGATGGTCTCACAAGTTTGATTCACAGGTTCTGCAGAAACTATTGTTTAACATCAGTAGCATGAATTCACAAGTATTTCTATTTCTGTATTCAAGTATTTCAAGAATTTCTGGTTCCTTAATTTATATATAAATTGGATTTAAAGTTTCACATGAAATGAAGTGTGCAACATTTGGTCAAATTGTCATATTTTGACAGAAAATCTGAAGTTTCAACACTAAATAATCTATGTTGCTCGCTTCTCAAATCCCACTCACTTATTATTTTTTTGGGTTGTTTGTTTTCAGGCTCTTCACACACAGACATACACACACGTATACATCTACACATACACAAAGAGAAGGAGAGAGAAAATCGCAGGAACAGCTTGCAGATTTCGCAGACACATTATTGCTTCACACTTATGAGAGACTGCCTGTTTTATTACTTCTGACCAAACTGTCCAAATCCTTGCACTTTACCTCTGATATTTTCATATTTCTTGGAAAAGTATAAACCAAATAACTGGAAAGGAAACCTGTAAAATGTTTAGTCCTAGGAGAGGTCATTTTATTCTGTGTGTTTTTATGGAGGATGAGAAAATTAGACAGTTAGTTAGACATAATTAGACAATTAGTCTTTTGTGTCAGTGAAACACTAAAGTCATGAATGTTCACAATCCTAACACTCTGCAGCAGCCAACCAAGCCTCTCTTAAATGTCGAGTAATATGCTTCACTTAATGTTTACTGAGTATATCACATTTTGAAGGTGTTGGACTTTCACAAACAAACATTTGCTTTATCGCTGCAAGACTTGAACTTAACTTGCTTGTCAATTAATGTAGGGAGATAATATGGTGATTTACAGTTCATGTTACTGATTGGTTGCAGTTTGACTGAGATAAAGCAGAGTCATGTTGCATAAAGTCTTATCCACAGACTGAGAGGGAATGGAAACTGAACCCTGAATTTTGATGTAAACATAAGGACACTGCAGTTCTCAGGGCCAATATTTATATTTCACACAAAGTCTCATTGGGAACTTCATGTTCTTCAACCTACACTGTGCTTGCCTGCCTTGATGACATAAACCACAAGAGTTTGTTTGTAGGTCTACTGATAACACTTGTAATATGGGTTTAAGAGCTTGAAAGAGCTTGAAATAACAGGTTTGCTTACAGTGCACTGAGTTACAAGAAAACATAAAACATGGAAAGCTGGATTAACACCAGTGGTTTTCAGCTTTAAAAGTATCAATAGAATAATGTAAAACTGTCTGTTACAAGTAAAATCTAGCATTCAAAATCCCACTAAAGTAAAAATATTTATTTGTAAAATGTAATCATTCAGTAGTGAAGTGGCCTCTGTGACTTTATATATCATTATGTAGCATGTAGTTTGTTGACACTGACACAGTTGTGTGAAAGCATGATTTTACTGTTGTTCTACAGGTTTTATGTGGCGGTACTGTACTGTTGTTTTCCCCACTGTTTAACAGTTGGGTGGTTTTGTCCAGTGGTTCCCAGCCTCTTGAAAACAGACATCCACAGAGTAACAAGGTAAATCTGAAGGTTGATTAATAATAAAGGAAAGCAGAAAGCAAAAACAATAATATGCTACACACATTTGTATATTTTTGTGGAATAGTCCCTAATCTTTCCTGTTTTCTGTGTAATATTGGACAATTTTACTTCTTTGGGACTTGAACTTGGAAAGACTGGGAAACACTTTTTTCATCTATGACAGTGTTTTATTTTATGAGCATTGTGTATCTGTATTATACAGCACATGCATTTAAGTGTGAACTACCAAAGCCTTAGTTCTGATACTCAAGCATTTTTTACTTCCTGAAGTGGTTTTTTGTTAAATGTCAGAAGTCAGGGCTGAAATTAGCAACTGACCACAAAAACATATTACAAACTTGTCTGTGCAGTATTCTTTGTGTGTGTGTGGGTGTCTGTGTGTGGGCTGAAGGGGCAGGCGCTTAAAAGCCACAATTTTCAATGTTCAAATGAACCATGAAAACAGTTTAAATGATATATTTGGGAACGCTTTATCACTGAGCCTCAGTTAATTGGACAATGTTTATATTCAGCAACACCCACACACACACACACAAACGAAAGAGGCAATGTGTATTCAGTCTGTTTAAAAGAAAGCGACAGCTACAGACCTTGTATGGAGATGGCAAAGAGAAGTGGTGGCAGAATAAACACACACACTCATACACACAATGAAAGTCTGGACCTGAATTAAATGTGGTGACAGTTCAGACAAAAAGCAGATAATGCTGTTGACTAGAGGCGTCCACTTACTCAACTTCCCTACAATTCACATGGAGAGATGATGATTGTGTAAAAGATCTACAGCCGCAAAAATATATGCTGTCCTGTTCAAATCAAAATTTATAAACAGGATTTATGCTTCAGAAAGGTATAACATTTCATTATCATTATGCACATGTAAGCATATTCAGCAGGACTGAGACTTGTAGGTGTCATGTAAAACTGTACCAGGAAAGTCAAAGACAAACAAATTTCCACCCTCAGTGTATTAAACTAAAGGCTAATTTTTCAACACCAATGTGTTTGCTGAGGGAGGGACGTACAGTGTTAAAGGTCAGTGCCAAAAGATAAAATTCAATGATTTGTTAATGTCACACATGTATGTATTTTTAATTAATATGTATAACTTGTGTGTGAGAGGTCCAACAAAAAAAAAAAAACAGACACACAATCGTTATCGGTTTAAAAGAGTCCACTGAAAATACAGAGAATACTCTATTGTTAGAAGACTATATAATTAAAGTAGCTATGTTTTTTTATCTCCAGTACGTGTACCATGTGGCCTCAAAGATAATGTGCAATTATTAACAACATTATATGAAACAACAGCACAGTTCTGACAGTAGCAGCCCAGAAGCTCAGCACACAACAGAGATTATTTGGCTTTCTGCAGCTTCTTCAAGTTGGTTTCAGTTCATAAAGAGCCTGGGATTGTTAAAAATCTTTGAAAACCCATTAAATATAGTGAGATAGTATGATTTAGATGGGACAATTAGCCATTTACTAAAGAATTTCCTCTCTGGCAGGGAACATAATCTCAAATAACTAAAGAAACATGGCGTGACTCTGGTACATTTTTGACATCTGAATTTTCACAGATCTCAACACACACAAGTACTTTTAAGACACAAAACTAAAGAATCAAGTAAACAAACAACGAAAAAACGGTAATTGCTCTGTAATTGTCTCTTCTCTGCAGTAAAAACATATCCCAGTGGTTTTCTGTGAGGAAGTAGTTTAGTGACTGCTGTTTATGTGCTACTGTGCTTCACTGTTTCTTCTTTTCAAAACACCAGGTCTTTGCAGTAACTGGGCGATTAATCATAAAGTATGAGGATTTGGAAAGATGCACAGAGGGTCAAGTGTGGCACTTTGAAAATGTTTTCATCCCATGATGCTCCAAATGAGCAGATTTTTGCTGTAGCTAATTTAGCCATGCATTACTGAAGCCACATAACAGCAGGCGATCAATGCAGACAGGCATTAAGAGATACATACCATGAACTACAGTGAAGCTATTGTCTTAGAAATCCCTGGAAAACTCAACACCGGCAACCATTTCAAAAACTACATCAAACATGAGTATTCTGGTTTTTGTAAGGTTTTAGTGATTTACTCACCTCTCCGGTGTCCACCAGATGCTCTAAAGTTATGATGCCTTTGCTTCTGCTCTCGTTGTCACTCAGTAAGTCATCCTCGGACTCCACGGCAGAGGACCCCGTGGAGGAGATGGAGGAGTTGGAGAGTTTCCTGCGCAGGGTACCGTCCACCGCATCATCCCAGTCCTCCTGCCGCATCTCCCGGGAGCAGCCGCCTCCCTCCGGGGTGATAGTAACCTGCGGTACCCGGCGTGCGTCCATCACAGTCGGCACTGCTGTTACGGACGACGGGGCGACTTGAGCGGCTTTCTGAAGGAGCTCATCGCAAATCTGGGACGACTTCCCGGCTGATCTTCGCTCTAAGCGAGACACCTCGTTTATCCCAGAGAGCCCGAAGTCCTTAGAGGTCTTTCTTCTGCACTCTTTGGGCATTGGAAACCTAAATCCGTCGTGAGAGCGCACGACCAGAGAGAGCGCAACGCTTCTATCACTCCAACCTCAAAATCCTGTCATTTCACTTTCAAAAGTTCAGACGCACACTGAGTTTACTCTATTCAGACGGTTCTCTGTAGCACTTCCTCGTTGTTGTCCGAGCGTTCACACATAAAAGCCTCTGCCTCTTCGCTCTATAAGGGGAACCCCTCTGCGCTCGTGGCGCGGCTCGCGCTTCCACGCGGCTGACACAGACGCGCGTGCGCCTATAGACTTGCACGACTGTAGCGTCGAGGTTTTATTATCTTCCGCATTATTCTTGTCGCTTCCTGGCTGAAAAATTAAAGATTAGGTTGTTGTTTTTTTTTTTTTTTAGCAGCACTTCTGTCTCACACTATAAATCAGAATGTGCTTAAACCACCAGCATCACGGGACGAGAAAGATTTTCAGTTGCTGTATTTAGTCCTGTTGAATATTTTCACCAAAAGACACACACACACACACACACACACACACACACACACACACACACACAGCGCTCATTTAAAGCATCAGTCTTTAAAGCACAGAAACTGTGTCATTCTAAAAAGGCTAAAACTTAAACAAAGTGCAGTCTGCAGAGCTTAGGCTGCCAAGGTGGAGACAGATAGAGCTGGGAAATGAAACCATTAAAAAAATAAAATCCTGTACAGTCAGCAAGGTGGATTTTCAAAATAAACCATTTCCATTATCGTTCAGCCTGCAGCTCAACTTCCAGTTCGTCTTATTAAGTCATTGTTGTCCAGGGGTTGACGCTGTTGTGCAGTTCTTGACCCCAGTCACTGCTGACACCAAAGACAGTGTGAAACTGAAAGATGCATCACTTCAAAGTTAAAACGAAACACGATAAGCCACAGTCATCGAGAACACGTTAAATAAATGTATTTTGAAGTTAAAAATGCTTTTTAATGGTCTTTCATTTGCCTCCTTATAAACAAACCGAACACATTTATCAGCATTTCTTTACAGGTGTTTACAGTTTTTTTTTCTGTTTTCTCCACGTTTGATCAGACCACAGCCCTCACATTATATAGACTGTTATTATTTTCAGAAAGTGAGCATCAGTAAAACAGGCAATTGTTTGAGATAATGCTGCACATGCTCACACAATCTCTCAGTCATGAGTGTGTGACAAAGGCATGTTCAGTATTAAAGGTGGCCATTGTGCCATGGAAACTGTGAAACCTGCCCAGAGCTCTGCACTGACTGTGAGACACAGGTGTAAACTTCCATCCAAAATGCTTTATGGGAGGCCCATCCTCTGTCATTGCCCATTGTGTATCACACATTTCAGCTTCTTGAAAGGAATCTCGTAGAGTTTATTATTAGTTATACAGTGATTATACACGCGGCTGTGAAGCTGACGTTTATGGTACCCTGAAATAGTGGCGGAGTGAGACCTCTTACTTGCTCTCCACCCAACTGGCAGCCATCGCGGGGATGTGATAGCCGCCCACCATATCAGCGTTTGGTTCATTCCTCCCCTTTTTACGTCTCCCTCCGGAAGAAGCCAGCATGTTAGCCGTGAGAAACGCTCTCCGCCTCGGGTCCAGGTTGCCCTTCCCCGCGGTGGCAAGGAGAGGATGCGCCGGTGCGTCGGTCCCGGTGGACGATGTGGTGAACGGACTCACCGAAGAGCAGATACAGGTTAGCCATTTCGGCAACCTAACGAGCCACCCGGGGTTCACTTATCTGTACCGATACCACGGTGGTTAAAACAATAAAAAAAAAAAAAAAAAAAAAACGGCCCCAGAGTTTATAACAAAGATAAAGTAGGTAACGGTTAAATAAGTTTGGCAAATGTTATGTAAAAAGCGTCAGGCGTGGCGTGATGACGTAACGTTAGCTAACAGCAGGCAGCGGCAGACCTAGCTTACCACTGGAAACGGTTTCACAGTCGACAGTTAGCTCATATTAGTCTAAATTCATTTTGGTTTCCTCATATATAATTACCAAACAAACAAAGCAGCTTTTGTTTTTGTTTTTTTCATTATTCTAGGGCCAGGCATTAAAAGCGTAGGTAGCTTCAATTTGCACTATTACCTACATTAATAGGTCATCTAAATAGATGGGCAGTGAGAGGTCCAGCCAGATACACTTTACAACAAGGTTTCAAGGTGACAGGGGTCACTTGTATTTTGGCACCAAGTCCTGGAGAGTGGAGAGTGGCTGGGGGGGGGGGTGGAGGGGGGGTGGAGTTCATATCATAAGAATTTGATTGCGTGAAAGTGTCCTTGTTTGAATGCTGCTCATTTCTGAAGTTCATTGAACAGGTCGTGTGTGTGATTGTGAAATACTTGGGTCATCCACTTGCAACCCAGACAGCACACTTGACTCTACTTCCATACAGATATATTAGCTTGTCTCATCTGCTCTTGTTGTGTCTTTTACACAGCTCAGACAGACTGTTCGTAGATTTTGTGCCGAAAAGCTTGCACCTTATGCTGACGAGATCGATAAGAAGAATGAGTTTGCAGGAATGCGGGTGAGTTGTAACACTCCATTATTAGAATATCTTTAGTCTGCTGACAGGTCAGAAAATACTAGCAAATAAACTGAATTATCTTCATTCTAGACATCTCCCAGACTATGCAGAGGTTATACCCACAGTTGCGTTTATCTTAGAAAAATTGGGCACGATCTTGCTATTGGCAACTTTTTGTTTTGTTTGTAGGGTTTCTGGAAAGACATGGGGGAGATGGGGCTTCTTGGGATCACTGCTCCAGGTATGACTGGGCTGGGGAAAAGCCCTGAACAGTATTTCTTGAAGTTGTTTCATTGAAGTTACATGTAGGGAACTGGTAAATTAGCAAAATAGTTTTTAATGAGATAATGGTCCTGTGAGAAGCTTGGTCATCTTCATTTTTTAATCAAAGCATGAACTCAAAGCTTCCCTCTCTGCAAGTGTTTTAAATTTAATTTACTCTGTACATCTCTTTTAGTGGAATATGGGGGCACAGGATTGGGCTACCTAGATCATGTCATTGTCATGGAAGAAATCTCACGAGTGTCAGCAGCCATTGCTCTCAGTTATGGCGCCCACTCTAACCTTTGTGTGAACCAAATGGTACGCCATGCAAATGAAAAGCAGAAGGAGAAGTACATGCCAAAGGTCAGACCCAAAATAACAAATTTTTGTAATAACAAAACAAAAAAGAAATCAGACTGAAACAAAACAGAAAAGTTGACTTTACTTTTTCATTCTCTTGCGGGTCTTTCCTGTGTCAGTTAATGACAGGGGAGCACATTGGAGCTCTGGCCATGAGTGAGCCTAACGCTGGCTCAGATGTCGTCTCCATGAAACTCAGAGCCAAGAAGAAAGGTATGACACCAAAAACTGTGACTACATTAGTGCAACTGACTCATTGAATTTTGCGTCTCTTTTTACTTACTCTGGGTTTGACAAACTCACTGATGGCAATAAGCCCCTTTTCACATGTTACATTTACCAAGTAACTAAGTAAGTGTGTGTGCTGCATAGCCAGACTTGCCAGCTCAAACTTAGAATCTGTTCATAAGTAAGTCCTGAGACACCACAGACTGATACATCTTTAAGTTAACCGTCACCTCATATAGCATCACATCACTGACAAGCTAAGTAGCCCAAACTAGTTAGCCTCTGAATACAGTGTAAGTGTCCCCTTGATACAGTTTCACTGTAGATATGCATTAAGACATTTTACAATTTTTTCAACAGCGCATTGATACACAGATAAGTTCCAGGTGTCACATAAGCAATTTCTGTTTTCTTCAGAAAATATGACTCATTGGTTTCCACATAATACTGTGCTCAGTGGAGAGAGTGGGAATAAGTGTGAGCCAAAATACCAGTGTAATCAAACCACCCAAAGGCAAAGAAAACAAGGAACACAAATTTGTCAACATGAATTTCAAATTGCCCCTCAATAAATTTAAGGCAAAATGTGAAGAGAGCAGGCAGACAAAGAGTACTGATCGGCTTTAGAAGACAAAGAAGTGATCGGCATGTGGAGACTTTCATGTTTTTCAAAAAACATCATTAAAAAATAAACTTTAAGGTCTTGTAGAAGGTGTAGATGTTCACAGAGATGAAAAACAATCAGGTAGAAATGACTGCAGCATGTCAATGTGAAATCAGCCATAGAGTGTGATCCATCCTACTTCGTGTTTTGTTCATACTGAGTTTGAAGCCATTGTTGATTTGTGAGGTTAATGACAGAGTAGTGCTGTGTGTTATGTTCCCAGAATGACAGAATTTATTGTTGAGCTGTCTGCAAATGTGTTGGTTTAAAACTATTTATGAGAAGGTACCTCCTAAATTACCAAAATCACAGGTCTGCGCTCACCCCTTCTCTCTTTTTAACCTATGACATATAACATTTGTAAATCTTTTCTCATGGGATACAAAGTGCATCTTAACCCTGTTGTGTAACTCTTTTGACTTTGTAATTTCTTTCACCAGGTGACTACTATATTCTGAATGGCAACAAGTTCTGGATCACAAATGGGCCAGATGCCGATGTCCTTATTGTTTATGCCAAGACAGATCCTGAGGCCTATCAAAGAGGCATCACAGCTTTTGTTGTTGAAAAGGTAAATTCAGTCGTAACATGCTTGTGTCTTGGCCTCTAGCTTTACTTGCAGCTCAGGGACGGTGATGGGTTTACATATTACATGTAAGGTATGTCCCTGTTCAGGGGATGTTGTGTTTTGTTAAATGAATATGATAAAAAAATTTTGGGAAGTAGCATGAATGACAGCAATTTTACAAGTTTCTGATTGTGCATGCATGTGTGTGTATTTTGTAGGGAATGCCGGGATTCTCTACAGCACAGAAGCTCGACAAACTTGGCATGAGGGGATCAAACACCTGCGAGCTGATCTTTGAAGACTGCAAAGTACCAGGTGTGTGTTCAAGTGCTGACATATGTTCACTCAAGTTGTAAAGACATCGAATCCATAGATCAATTATTGTTTTGGCTCATTTATTTGCACATGTGTAATGTGAGCTTTGTATGACTTTGCTGTTTATTTGTGTTTATTTTGATCAAATATTTTTACTGTGTGTTGTAGAGGAAAACATCCTTGGACCGTTGAACAAAGGTGTTTATGTGATGATGAGTGGCTTAGATCTGGAGAGACTGGTGCTTGCATCTGGACCTATTGGGTAAGTTCACACTGAAACACAGAAAATATAATTGTTGGGCTGATTTCTATGCTCTAAGCAATTGCTTGTTAATGTGACTGTTTGATTTTGAATATTTATACCTATTAACTCCTCCTCAGGTTCTTCTGAGGAAATAATTTGACTGTACACTGTGTGTCTGCTAGATAACACCAGGCTTGAGCGTAGCCAAAAAAGTGGCACATTTAGTTTGCTGAAGTCTGTAGTTTTATATACACGTGAATTGAACTGTTATGACACAGAGAAGTGAAAAATTACTTTTTGACCTCAGAGAGATTTGGGAAATAAAATGTAGCAGCAACTAACAAGGTTAGCGAAGTCAAACCACTCAGCACACTAAATCAACACATTTTTGTTTTTGGCACCTCATAACACATATTATATGAGTTGCTGTTATTTATCCTGATAATGAGAACTTATTTGTTCATCAGTCATTAAAATAATTATTACTTTGCAGCATCATGCAGGCAGTTCTGGACTTTGCTGTTCCCTACCTACATGTCCGAGAAGCTTTTGGACAGAAGATTGGGCACTTTCAGGTTTGAGCTTCTTTAACTTCCATTTCATACAAAGTGAAATATATACACCTGCTTTATGACAGTTTCTTGGCTTTTAAGTTGCATAGAAATAGCATAGAAGCATAGAAATTTAGAAAAATCTGAGTCAAACTGACCTAATGTGTCATTCTCATTTGTTCAACAGTTGATGCAAGGCAAGATGGCTGACATGTACACGAGACTGAGCTCCTGTCGGCAGTATGTATACAATGTAGCCCGGGCTTGTGACAGAGGACACTTCAGTGCAATGGTGAGGGGATTTCTAATCACTCATCTACTTCTACAACACACTGTTAACTAATACTCTGTATGTCAATGCATTTGTTTGAAAAGCATCTTATCTTCATTTGCAACATCTGTAAATGTTTCATAGGCTTGATAAGGTGGTTTCAATAGGTTTAATGTCAAAATATTTATCAAAATACCACCTACAAAATGCTGTCAAAAGTTCACAAACGCACTTAAAGACTTATGGGAAAAAGTGATTTAAAAACTTTTTAGAACATTTGTCATTTTATGTCATAGTGTCAGATTGTGGTTAATTATGTGTTTTACTTTTCATGTCGTAATTAAAATTTGTCCAAAGATATTTTTACACACCACTGCACTGCACACAGTGACTGTGTTGGTTTGTGTTGTCGTTGCAGGATTGTGCTGGAGTGATCCTGTATTGTGCTGAGAACGCCACTCAGGTTGCCTTGGATGGTATTCAGTGTTTGGGTAAGTGCCAAGAAACAGAGAGGTTTGGTGAAAAATGAAACTTTATCTGCCATTGATCAATGAAGGAAACGTATATTTCAGGCTGTAATGAACTCATGAAGTTGAGTTTATGGACAGAAATTGAAGTATAAATTAAGTGTGGGGTGTGTGCCCAGTTTTGGAATAAACCTGTTAATTGTTCAGGATCATAACCCTGTACTTTACTTCTAAAGGGAGTCTTGTCGTGGGTGTGAATAGTAGTGGTTTGAAGTTGGCGTCATTGTCAGGATCTGTAAGCAGGGCTCTACAGGTGCAGCTAATTTGGTTAATAAATGGCTGCAGTGTGGATACAGGAGAGGAGGTTTACAGGACTGCATCGTGTGAACATGGAGCTTACAGTAGTCACAAGATTTTATTTTATTTTTAATTTTTTTGCCATTTGCACCTCACAACAACAAATAAACATGCCGAATAAATTAAGTGTGAATGAGTCTGTTCCATAATTTTGCTTACTTAACATTCTAAACAAATTCTTAACATTTACATACTAGAGTTGATTTGCTGCATGTAGATGAATTAGGCTTTTGGCATGTTCAACCTCAAGGTTAAAATACACTTCAGGGATAAAATACACACTCAATATTGAGCCCTGGACTATGTGTAATAATTACATTGTTGTCATGGAATTATTCATACAAGCATGGCTGCAGTGCAGCTGCACACTAACTTTAACCTATTTGTCATTTGTCAACAGGTGGGAACGGCTACATCAACGATTATCCTATGGGACGATTTCTGCGTGATGCAAAGCTCTATGAAATTGGCGCAGGTACAAGTGAAATTCGGCGGCTCATCATTGGACGGGCCTTCAACGCCATGTTTAAATAAGCTAAACTGAAAAATGGCGATTGCTGAAGACTGAACAACCAGCTCGCCATTGGTGAACACAGTTACTTACACCGGGGCCTTATACTGAATGAATTGTTGGTACTGTTAGGATGTTTTGGGTTTTCAGAATTGACACGATATTAATTCATACATACAGATGAAATCACAGAGTTGACAGTGATGTTAACAGCTGCCTGACAACAGACAAAACAAATTAAATGATAATTTGGTGTCTGAAGTGGCCTTGATGTCATTTTTTATATATACATATATATATTAGGTTAACTGTAGTGTCAGTTACAGTTACTTAAAAACTACTAGAACGCCAATAAAATAATAATTTAATTTTTGAACCCTATAAACAGGCAAATTCATAGATTTTCCTCCAATTGTGATGAACTTGAATTTGGTGTATATCAGATATTCAGTTTTTTGGGTTTTTTTTTGTATTCTACTGTGTTTTCTTTTTCTTTAGGCCCAATCAACTAGATGAAAGCTAATTTCTGTGTTGTCTTGAACACTCCAATACTGCTGCTGCTCTGATCTTAAGGGTGTAAGAACAAGTGTATTGTGAATATTGTACCATTATGGAGGGAAGATGGCAAATAGATGCCACCTCATGATCACTACAGCTAAAGGGGGAAAAAACTGTTATGATTATACTCTGATCACTCACTTTAAATATGAGGAGTTTTTGTATGTTGTTTGGCTGTGAATCAAATCATCATAAACTCCCTTTCACAATTTGAAATGTTTGATCATTAAGCAGGAACAGCTGATGTCTGTGAGTACTCTGTTGAATTAGCATTAGAAACCATGTTTGTTCATTTTTAGGAGCAAACATATTCCACTGTTGTATACTGTGTAAATCAGGTCCACTGGAGGAACCATCAAAGACTTGTCTTCTCCCAAAAGGACTTTTTTTTTTCTGTGTTAGTATGTAGCTGTACAGTATGAAAATGCCTGAAATATACATTTAGTTTTGTTTGATGTAAATAAAAATTAAACCTTTTTTTATTTCTGGACTGCAATTTTTAACAGTTTTCATGTACTTTCTAAAAGATAAATTAATGTGTCCCAAATGCAATTTTCTTTTAAAGTGATTAAAATATTTAGTATTCAATATCTGCTCATTTTATGCTAATTTTAAGTTTTATCATAAAAAGTGTTTTCGTGTGTTAGGGATGTGCAATACCAGAATACAATACCCACTACTATCATTAGTGACATTATTACTAACATTAGCTATTTTTTATCCACCATCACGTACAGACAATAACACTTATTACTGTTGGTGCTTATAAAACCCAAATACAGACTTTAGAAAAGGTACACCTGTTGTCTACGTCCTCATTAAGCTCTGCAGTAGAAGCTAAAGGCACTTACAGTGCAGGCCAATTTGAATCTTTTCTGCACAAAAATATATTGTACTTATGATTAAATATGATTATGATTTGCAATGTGAGTCACAATTTCTACACCTCATCTCTCTCTCACTAAGATACAGCTGAAATGTCTTTATATCACCTGTTAAGATGATGGATCCATCTTATTGTCTCAAATCCATCTACTGTCGTTTCATCTCTGTCGCACACGGTGACTCAGGCTGATTGATGTGCAGAAGATTGTTTGGTTGGACTTTGATGCTGCTCTGCTGTGTGACAAAAAAAGGAGGGATTAACAGTGTTCCAAGTTTGTTGTTTCATTTCTTAACCCTCCAGTGGAGATGAAAGAGTGGCATTTCAGATCTAAAGACAATCATCAGCTCTCTGCACAAACATGTAAAAGACACTGGCGTCTGCTCTCTTGACTGTAATCAGAGGTGACTGTTTGTCCTGAAATATGGGTGCATTTATGGTTCATGATAAAAAATATGATAATAAAAAGACAGAAAAACACTAAACAAAAATAGACATTTCGATTGTCCCTTTGTATCTACTGAACATAGAGCTCATTGTTTCTAGGATAGTCAGAGTGGAGACTGTAGTTGAGACAATGACTGAACTATCCCACTACATATGAATAATACATGGGTCTGTTTCAGGGAAGATTCTCTCTTTAAAGGAAATAAGTCTGGTTTAAACATTCATATCTTTATTGTACTGAGCTAAATGCTTGAGTAATCAAACTATCAAGAAATTTGATTCAGATTTTATCCTTGGAGACTTTAGCCTCATAAATCTAAACTTAAGCCTTTACATTTGTTATAATGATAATGCATCTTGTATTATACAGTGACATTCATAAAACACTTTCTGGAGCCAATTGCAGCAGTGGCTTTATAAACCTCCTAGACAGTCGTACTGTGCTTCTGTATTTTTGAAAGACCTTTCAACACTATTTCATGGTCATCCACAGCAGGTGGGATTTGTTAAGTTGTCATGACGACAGCTCATTTACAGCCAGGCATACTATATATATATATATATATATATATATATATATATCAAAAATCCAACTATAACCCCACATGTTGGGTTGGTTTGATCCAATTATAGGATTTTAACATGTAACCCAGAATGTTGGGTTGATCATTTGACACTATCTATCTATTGAGTGAAATTAACACTGTTGCTGGGTTACATGTCATCCATTTGCATGGTTATTTCTTCTCTCATTGCCTCGATACTTTTATATATGTAATAATAACATTATATCATTTAGCAATGGTCATTGTTTTGTACTTAATAATCATTTTACACACTGTACAAAAAGAGGTGAAGGTGAATGTGACATTTTACATTTTTTTGCTACAACAATAAATAGACATGAATACAAATGTATATAATATACAAGAATTCCATTCCTATTGCTATTTACTTGAAAATTCAAGATGGCAACAGCCAAATTACAAACTTGAGGCTTTAAAAGACAGTTTATAAACCAATGGGTAATGTAACAGTGGGTTGTCATTTGGTCCCCACCTGTTAATTACACATCAGTCACTTAGTGTTGCAATACAACTGGCATTTAAGTCATCAAGCTTGTTTTTGTATCAAACAAAATGTAGGAATATGTGAAAGGCACCAAATTATATACGTATTCAATCTTACTCTCAATAAATTAATTGTAGAAGTTATTTTGAAATAGCAGTTTCCACTAATATTATTACTATTGATAATAATAATAATAATAATAATAATAATAATAATAATACTTTAATGTTGACATTTCCATAGAAATTAAAATGAACAAACTCCCATGACACCCATATAGCTATTTGCACACAGATTTTACAGGCATAGTGTTTGGTGAAGACATTCATTCATTCATCATTGTTTGGAAGCTTGTATTCATTATAACAGAGCACCTGATGAATGTCCCTGGTGATGATTAGAAGGACCATTGATAAAACACAGATCAATTTAGCCATCAGTAACTTGCATGCCCCTGTGTTTAAGAGTATGAGGCCCATAATCAAATAGTTGGCTACCGAACTCCAGTAATCACTTCAGGGTTATCTGTTACCCAGAGGTAATTTATTGCTGGCATGTACAAAAGCAGAAAATAAACTATGAGAAACTGTTAACACTGAATGAGAATGAAAGAACTATGGTGGTCATGAAATGCCTAATGTAAGTAGTTATAATTATTAGAATCACTGAAACATAGCAGCTAATGTAATTCTGATTGTATGTTAAATGGCCAAATTACAGAATTACCAGCTAATTGTACTGTGACTAAATATAACCTACCTTAAAATCCTGCCTAGCATTTCTCTTAAATTTCTGAACACAAGATGGAGTCAGGCGCTTCAAAGATGGGCAAGCGAGAGAATTAATGACTAAGCAACTACATCAAAACAACCAACCAGCTGGTCAGCTGCAAGGCAACCAATTCATAAAACCAATAAAAGAATTGTGAGACAGCAAAGTGTTTATAGAAACAACCCAATGCTGTCTTGGGGCTATCTCCCAGTGATGACAACCAGTGTCCATGACTTCAAAGCAAACTGCAAAAATCTGCTGATGCAGACCATGAGATGCAAGTTGAAAGATCCAGCTCATGACACTTTAAAGGGAACAAAGTCCAATGGAAATGTTTGAACATTTCCCCTCTACATTCCCTTTATTGTTTCTGTTTTTGACCTGATACCAAATGTTAAATTTAGCTGTTCACACCTCATAAGATCTCTAACGTCATTAAGACGGTTGATCAAACTATTTTCTCAAGAAATGGCATGTGGCATAAACACAAAGACAAGAAGATAGTTAAGTGATAATGATGCACAATGATGCAGACGTCATCAGATTTCTGCATCGATATATAATGTCAACTACATATAATAGGTCTTATTATACACTATAGTACACTAATAAAGAGTTTTTAAGACCTCTTTTTCTCAAGTGGTGCTTAAAGATCAGAAATAAATGATTGTGATACAAACTTACAAACCAACGTATGGGTTGTGAGTCCATGTCTCAGTGAAGGAAGCTGCTGTGTAACCGCTGACTGTATGGCTCTTTATTAAGCAGGAAGGACTCCTCCCTTTAGGGCAGAGGCGCAAACTGAATGCCTTATTGTCAAGTGAAGGTTTCCCACTTCACAACAAACATAACTCTAAAGTTGATGAATGGTTTCGGATGCTGTGTAACCTTTCACAAATGCAGAGAGTCAAAGTCAAACATACCACGCGGAACAACAAAAACAACAGCTAATTTAACATTATTTAACCACAACCTTTATGGATTAAATAGAGAATGTGTTATAAATTAAGAAACCTTTAACGATATTTCATAATAAATTACCAACATATATGACGCCAACACCAGCTAAAGGTACTGTCCACAACATGGCAGCCCCAGATTTATTGTTGTTGTTGCCTTATAACTAAACCATGAAGCATTAGCAAATAATCTATTACATAGTTTAAGTTTCAATGTTTTATCTTTTGAAAGGTTGTTTTATTATAAAGTGGTGCTATGATCATTGATATAACTGTATTAGATAATAGCATATAAGGTGGGGAGAGGGTGCAAATTGCAATACATTTTTTCCAGTGCCTGTTGGCAGATTAAATGTTAATGTATGCAAACATGTGTTATATCTGCAGCTGTCTGAGATCACTGTGCGTTTCAGTCATGTAATGTGTCAGACGAGCTTTTCAGTTGCAGTGGTCTGTCAAGTCACAGAAAAATAATGACAATTTTCTCTGTCTTAGGTTTCATATGCTACTATTCATCATTTCTTTCTACTTTTTTTTAATTTTTTATCTTTATTTTTTAGATTTGTTTATTTAAATTTAGTTTGGTGTAGTTGCCTGTAGTTTGGTCAAGACTGTAAAATCTGATGACCACTTCCTGCACACAGACTGCAGAACCAAACAAATGTCCATAATGTCAGAAACTACACAAACTAAGGCTGCATATGAATGAAAGTCACATTGAATAGACAAACCCCTGCCCATCAGTGCTCCAGGAGGCACCGCGCAGTCACATGTCAGGGCAAGTTTTGGTCATGGGCCAGAGCTGACAACCCGCAGATCCTTCATTCAGCTCCGAGCGGCAGAGCCCCACTCTTTCACTCTCTGCTGCCGGGGTTAATGCAAGTGTCAAAGGAGCGGGGCTTAAAGACATTAACTAGGTGAAAGCCATCTGTCAGCCGCAGCGGGGCCGCGTGGGGGACGGTGACATGTGGACGGCGCGTCCATGGCCCTTTAAGAAACTCCATGTTTTCGCTACATGATGCGTCAACATAAAAAACGGATGATGCTGTTATGTAAAAACACGCTGAAGTGCCGTAGTTTGCAGGGGCTCTGCTGAACGCCTCGTCCTGTGAACCTCTCTTGTAATTTAAAGTATACCGAGTGTGGATTTTTTTTTTTTTTTTTTTACGCGTAACGCATGGAGCAGCGCAGTTTGAAGTAAAAAAAGAAGAAGAAGAAGAAGAAGAAGAAAGGCTTCACCGGATCAACTCAACATGAGTCGCCTTCCACTCTGTTGTCCTCCTTCACTTGCGGGAAGCCTCCACCTGACGCATCGCGCCGTGGCCCCGTGAAGTGAGCTTTCTCTTTGGAAAGAATCGCCTCTGCTCGGTTATTTTCCAGCCTTCAAAGTGGGTAAGAGGCAAAAAACCGCCAGCTCCTGTCGCCTCTCGAGGCAAAACTGAAAGTGTCAGTGTCCGGACAAGATCGAGCGATCAGACACGCTGTGGTTGGGATAACGTGTCAGTGACGGACGGACGGGTCTTTCCTCTTGCTGGTGGTCTGTTTACCTCAGAGGCCATTTTTGGAGATGTCACTTTTGTCTGTTTACACTTGTGCAGGTGGCACGGGCGTCTCTTTCCGCCCGAACAGTGAGTGGAGCCTCGGCTGCGACTCCAGCTCGTGATCGCAGAAAATGTCACACAAGCTTCTGTTCGAGTCAAGTTTGAGGCTCGACTCCGCTGTGGAGTTTGTGTTTGTGTGTTTGGTGCTCGATGCGGATGAAAGAGTCTTTGTTTTGTTTTGTTGGGGTTTGGACTTGGTTTGCAGAAGTGCCTTTGCTCCAGTACTCCACAGTTTTGAACTTGTCCCTATTTCCATTTTACTGGAATGTTATTATATTCATGATATATATATTCCTAACACATTTTCATAAGTTCAGTACAAACTGCACATGTATGCACAACTTGATTTAAAGAATCTATTTATCTATCTAGAGATTATATTACATTGATATACACTAAGTTTAATAACTCATAGTCATACAGAGTAGTTTAAGTAGAGTTAGTTTCATGACATCAAAATCTGTTTATCTGTTAATATATAACCAATAATATAAAACATAATTATGTAACTTTGGCATGATCCATCTGCATAAAGAGCATTTGGTAGTAAACTTTATTGATACTTTCTGTACTTTTACTTGAACAGGAGTATCTTCAAACTGTGGTGTTGGTAATATTACAGTTAAAGTTCTGAATGCACCCTCCAGCACAGTTAGTTGGACAAAACAAGCGATTTGAAAACTTTTTATAGACATTTTCTTCTTATTTTACACTATATTTACATTTACTCATGGCACTCTTTTTTTTTTATCCCAGGTGACTCACAAGTGAGGGACATCAGTAAAGCTTTAATGATGAATTGTTAGTTTTTGTCAGGGAAATAACCAGGAAAATGAAAATAATTGTTAGTTGCAGCATTTGGATTAAAAACTTAAACATCTGATCTGTAGGGAGTTGATCGTCTGCTGCAAAGTACAGGATTTGACATGACAGCAGGGTTTTTAATGTATGAAATTCAAGTTGCCTGGTGAGTTCCTCAACATAATGGTGTTTGTAAAGCCCCTTGTGAACAGAAAAATCTGACAATGGAGCTTCAGTGTTGGTGGTTGCAGTAGATTTGCGTCCAGTCAGTTCTCCACACCCTACCTTGACAGGCTTGTCATAGCAGCATGTTGAATAGAGGGTGCAGTGGCCACACGTGAGCCATAAAGCTGGATATCAATCCTGGACATAATCCCATTATTTTTGAGGGAGGAGGAGGGGGAATGTGCCTCATGTCACCCAAACACACTGTCCTCCCTGCTGTCCCAAAGGACACAGACACTTCCTGCTCAGATACAGGCCACATGTGGTCAGAAGAAAAGACAGCAGGGGCTAGAATACAATAGATGTTAGCAATATAACAAACTAAATATCTTTATTGTTGTCATCTTGCAAAATAATACATGAAAGTGTATTTTAATGTGGAACATTTTCTAAAAGTGACAACATTCTGACATGTGAATGGTGTGAAAGACGTGTTGTTCATGAAGCAGCCTAGGAAAAGTACACTGACACATCCCTTTTTTCCAAAACACATGTCATCATCATGCCATGGTGCGCCACAGAGTGATGTTAAATATTATCTAACAGGAGCTCAGACAGCTCATTGGGTATGATTTGTTTGGATGTTATCAGTTGTTGATAATTGCTCCATTTTTCAGTACCTTTGGCTGCAAGTCAGACTTCAGCTGAGCTAGATACACATGGCTTTAGAAACCTTGTGTATTTTAACACAGAGACTCTCATATGTTCAAGATGACTGTATTACATTAGTAAAATAGGTTTTAATATTATGTAAACTACATAATAAACATTAAAATAAACATACTCAAAATCTAGACACACAAACAAGAAAAATACATATTTGGCGCGTTCTTGTATTTGGAGCATGTTTACTTTGATATTAAAGCTTTCCTTTCTTTAATTTGCTGTACTCCATGGCAGTTGGATTTGGCAACTTGAACTGTTAGGCTCCTAATATGCAACTTTCCACTGGGGTTGGTGTGTCAGACATGTGGCTCTCACTTTTGCTTCAGCTTCAGTCATGACTGATGGCAAAAGATGAACAAGCAGCGGCTAGACTTCTTCTGCCCCAGGTTTTGCTTCTCGGGTTGCCCCGCCTTATTGGTGCAGGCTGTCAGGGTTTTCAAGCAGCTTACGTCTACTCAGGAGGTGTTTCAGCCACATTTTTCAGTTATCTGACAGAACAGATATAACCTGATGCGCCAGATGGTTTGTTACACAGAACCATCTGGGAAAGCTTCATTGGAAACTGTTTGGAGAAGGGCAGGCGCCTTCAAAAAATACTTTTTGGATGAACCATCTGTCTGTTAGCATCTACCAATTGGGCTACCAACCAATCAGATTCTGCATCCCAGCATGTTTTTTACGACTAGCAAATCAAACTCTTGCTGAAAATTACTCTAGTAATTTAACTGATGCTACAGCAACATCTCTGCTAAACTCTTTAGGAGCCACCATTGTTAACAGAATGTCACTATTGTCACACCTAGGACATAGCAGCCAGTATACTGGTCCTATGTTGTAGGACGTTTATTGGCCAGAACGCGGTGGTTCAGCAACAAGCAAATAGATTGTCATAAAGGCAGGTTAAAGCAGATTATTATATCATTCAAATGAGCCCAGCTAAACCCAGAAGCTTTAACTAACCCTTAACCCTGAGTTCTGGAGACTCAGGACAGATGCCTGCTCGGCCCTGTGGGTAATCCAGCCAAGATGAGGTCTTGGAATGTGGTTACATTGCTATAGGAAGTCCAATGGGGCAGGAAACATCAGCAGTCAGACAATATAAACCAACCGGTCAGTCTTATTTGTTGGAGAAATTAAGGCAAACAGTAAACTCATCTCTCAAACGGTCCGTTGTAAACAAGCATCACAGTTTACAGACTGACTTCCTGGCTTGACTATGACCTAGTGTACTTACTTAGTTTGGCATTCAAATAGTTTCCCTGTAATTTGGGATTATTACCGTCATTTTGGCTGCACTGGCTTTTGGTTTTACCTCTGAATAATGTGGTTTAATTGGGTTAAACTGTTGACCTCATAACCACCTGTCTATTTATCTTTTTTTGCTGGCAATGTCGGTGTATTTTCAGATTTCAGCAGTTACCTTCATGAATACAGTTTTAAAATAACTAATTGTTTTGGTCAGCAAAATTTATTTATTTTAAAACCAAAAATAAGACCCAAGTCCGAGTAAACTGTAATCATCCTAAAAGGCCACCAAAACAGAGAACTTTACTTGAATGTTTTATGATGTTCAGTTGTTTGAATATTACTCTGGTCTGAATGAGTTAGTGAATCTTGAGTGGCCCAGGATTAGTGCTATAGTCTGTAGTCCTCTAAAAGCCATTAGCCTCTGCACCCCCCTCCTTTCTCCCTCTCTCTCTCTCTCTGTCTGTCTTTCCCTGACTCACCCTGGCACAATGCCCGAGACACAGCTGTGAAAATTACAGGTCTGTTTCATGGAAACATAGATGAAGAGGAGGCCGGGCTGGTGGGGAAGGAAGGAGAAAGAGAGCAGAGACCCACAGCCTGGCGTCAGCTGTCGGGCGGCCCACAGCTGCACAGCTTTCAGAGCAGGGGTCTCACTCACTTCTCACACACAGTTGGATTGTTTACATGGGCTAGCAACGTGCATGTGTGTGTGTGCATGTGCGCGTGTGTGTGTGTTGGAGGGGAAGTTAAACCCTGTTTGGCTGAGGTCGAACAGAACAGAAGCCCTCACTGTGACTGACAAACGTCAGGCTCCTTCAGTGAAAAGCACATGGCACCAAGCGCCCTTCAGTTTGGCAGATGCTAAAAGCATGACTGAGACCGTGGCAGGTGGGCAGGCGGGCGGCCGCCCCCTCCTTACTCCTTCCTCAGCTGGACTGAAAATCCAGCGAGAGACCTCCTATCAGAGACTCATTGTTCATGATGATGACAATCTCTCTCTGTCTCCATTCTCTGTACTATCTCAATCCATCACTCTCTTGTCATTTCAGTGCCCCCCCTTCCTCTCCCTCCCCGGTTGCTGTCTCTCACACATTCTCCTAATTTTTCTTTCCCCTTGTTCTCACCTGCTCTGGCTGTATCTTTGAGGAGTTGTCAAGCAAAGAAAAGCAGACTGGTGAATGTGAAAAATTGTCCCTCTGATTTCCACTAAGTCTGACTCTTCTGCTGCTAGATGAGATGTGAGGTGTGAGATTCACCCTCCGCTTTCTTACTCCTCTGGTGCTTTGCTTCGATCTTCCTGAGTTCAGCCTTCATCACTATCTCTCTCTATCTGAGTCTCTTCGCTCTCCTTTTTCTCCCTCCTCTCCATCTTTTCCAATCAGGCTGTCTGGCATCATGCCTCGTCTCTTTGAAGAGGAACAGTAGAAGGAGATAATTGCACTTCCTGTCCTGTATCTGCTCTGTAGTGCTGAACTATCATCTCTACATGAGGCTACATGCTGAAGCTGAGAAATAACAGCATAGTAAACCAGTGATGTGATGTTCTTTTGTGTCCTTGACAATTTTTAACTGGTGTGTTGATATTAAAGATTTTATTGGCCTTTATCTCTTCTTTCACTATTAATCTCTCATTTTTTTCAAGCCTTAGACGTCACAGTGTGCCCCGTTTGTTTCAGCTCTTCCTCACATGTAGTGTCTGTATATCGGATTGTTTTCATTCTTTGTCCCTGGAGAATCCGCCCATTTTCCACTTGTTCTCTATCCCATTTTACTTCTGTTTTTCTACTCTTACATTTTGATAAACTCCCTTTAAATGTTTTTAACTCACAAACACTGTTTTGCGCGAATAAGTTATTGTCCCATAAACAAACTAGTCATGAATCACACTGTTTCTATCAGCCATGCATGACACAAATACTTCTCTCTGTCACACGCTGTTAAAAAAGCTCTGGTTAAGACTGTGTTCAGGCCTCTTGAATAACTTCGCTGGATTACTTGTGTACTGTTGAGATGATCACATTACAAATCCATACGATAATCTATTTATTATTTATGATTCGTTGTGAAATTGAACGAATACTTGCTGACCAGCTACGTGTTGCTTTTCTTTATGAGGCTACATAAACCATGTTGGTTTAAGGGATTGGATGTTTACATGTTAACACATTGTTGCTTTGTGTAACCACAGTCACAACACCAGTGCGGGGTATTGTTCACAAGGGTCAGGAATAGATTGACACAGTTACCATTGCTGTTGCATAAGACTCACAATGACAGCAGTGACTCTTGGGATACTTCAGTCCCTGAATGTTAATGATAGTGAGGAGGGAAATCATACTGGTGCTGAGCTTTGTAGGCGCTGAGGCCACGGACAACCACAAGAGCTCATATGTAGTATTGGCTCTCTTTAAGTGGTTCAGTCAGTGCTTTTTGTAAATGGCCCAGAAACTGCTAAACCATGCTACAAAGCCTCAAAAGCCAAGTTGAGATGCAGATTCTGGTGATAATTCTATGCAGCTTCATGTACCATTAACTCTTTTCACAGTCACATTATTCCACAATGCCATTAGATATATTATCAAAAATCCACATTTTCACTGCTGTACTGGGTTGTTGGAAAACATACTGAATAGAACAAATTAATTAAGTAAATAAACATGTGGGGAAACTGTATGTGAAGTCTTAATAGTCGCAAATGAATAGAAGAATCTTATCTTATGTTTCGTAATGAGTGAACTGAATTTAGTAGTGGTATGTTTTCTTATTTCTTATTAATTAAAATTGGTAACTGGTAAGAGAAAGAATGTGTTATTTCTTCTTTGAAGGAGTTAAATGCAATTTTAAACAGTGTATGAGCATCTTCAAACGTAACAGCAGACTTCACATCGTAGCTATCGCTATTTCTAGATGTGAAATACAGAGTTTGTAAACTTGTCTTTCAATATAAAAAATCTTTCAGGACAAGTACATGTAGGCAGAATTTTTTAAACTTTTTGTTTACCGTTTACTGGCGCTCTGGCAACTCGAGGACGGCAGCTCTGTAGCTGAATCTGCTCTGACTTTACAGGCAGGGGCAAGTGGAGAAAGGGATCAATAAAATATTACAGTGTTATTTCACTCACACCCGATTTTATCTAACCACCTTCAGAATGAAAAATTCATCATCTTCAGTAAATATCTCCATGAGGGTTTCTGGGGCAAGATCTTGTCGAATAGGGGTAAAAGGCCGTCCGTGAATCTGTTTGGAGATATCTGAGATGATACAGTGGACCACAACTAAGAAATTCTGCTGAGTATTGTTGAGTTTTTAATCATATTACATGCGTTCCTTATTTTCCTGAACTACTCAATATCTGTCAAAGAATACATGGCTTATGTTCTGTTTTGTCTTATATAATTTCTGCATCTCAAGAGGTTGATGTTCCACCTGTGTCTGATTTGTTTGCTTGTTTGTTTGTCAGCAGGGATATGTAAAAAGTGCTGAACAGATTTGCAGGGGGAAGGGTCGGGGTAGAAAGAACCCATTTTATTAGCTGCTGTATTTTGGGGCCTATCTGAATCATTTACAACAAATTTGAATTTTTTTACTCTCCAGTCTGGCGTGTGCTGTGTAATGCTGGTGTTGGCTGAGGTTTACATTCTCTGAGTGACCTTCTAGTTGATATTTATTTCACACCTCTAAATGGATGAACTTTCTTATAGCACTTTTCTAGACTTAGAGACCACCCAAAGAACCACACAATACATGCCACATTCATTCATTCGCACAAACATCCATACATCAGACCTGTGCACTGATGGAACAGCCATCAAGGGGAATTTAGGCTTCAGCATCTTACCCATGGACATGTCAGCATGGGGACTAAACCGCTGGGCTCCTGATTAGTAGACTCAGTAACTCCTGAGCCTCATCCCAACCCGTTTTAATTACTATACTGAAATTCTTCTTTTTTTTTTAAACATCCCAAAACAAAGAAAAATACACTTCAGCTGCAGAACATGATCAAAGTATTGAAAACCATGCCTCTTATACCAAAGGGAATGTGCCTTTAAACAAGTCTCTAAAGCAGCTATAATCAGTGTTTTCATGATATCAATGGATGAAAGGATTATGTGACTGTAGTGGTGACAAGGACCTGACTCTGCATGTTACCTCACATCTGCTGAGCTTTAAAGTGTTTCTTCCAGTCATATATATATTTTTTTTTTTTTTTTTTGGGGGGGGGGAGTCTGACCATCAACGTTAATATTTTGGTTCAGTCTTATAATATTGAACACAGCAACTTAAGTGTTTTGTGTGTATGGTGGATGTTTGATGTTTGCTCACAAGTTTGTCATATCAACTTGAAAGGTGATTAAAATTTCAGCGTCATGTTCAGAGCTTGTGCAAAAGAGCAAATGAAATGAATGTGACTTGAACAGGGAACAGTGATGTGACTATCCAGAGATGATTTCTCTTTATGTCTGTATCATCACGAGTAGTGAATGAGTTAGTGGGTGAGCGCTTCCTGTTTGTAGGAAGCACTTAGCCGTCCTGTTTGGAGTCAGGATTCTCGGCGCAGTGTGTTTATTGCAGTACAGGTCAGCTCTCAGCCGTCTATTCTCCCTCAGCTTCCATCGGTGCTCATGCCTCATTAACCCAACACACTCAGCTCGTTTACAGCTGTTAATTACACAATGTAAAGCTGATATTGATGAAGACAATCAGCATTTATCCTAATTAAGCTTGACTCTGACTAACGGTACATGTTAACTTGATAACATAGTTGGTCTCCAGTCACTCTGCTGTTAAAGGACTGGACCCACTGTTTGGAGCAGATATTGAAGCTTTAATGTTCCTGAACAGCTGCTGAACAGTCACCATTGACGGTGCTTGTTATTTTGTGTGTGTGTGTTTCATATCAAGCCAATCTTATCTGTTTCCTCAAGAAGGAGGGTAATAAATGGCGAACAGAGACTGATCGCTCATCCATATTATTAGATTGCATGTATCATTAAGAGAAGAGGATACAGTAAATGAGACTAATTAAGAGGCATATATAGTGTCATTTATCTGATCACTGGGTTATTCGTTTAGGGATTCATGTATAGATGTCGTACTCATTAGTGACTTGACAGCAATCTTGTACTTAATAACATTCATGTCACAGTATGGGGCCCCAGCTAGGCATCATTTTCATCACTGACTATTATTTTCTTGTTGAACAATTAGTCCATTAAATGTCACCAGATACTAAAAGACAGCTCTATGTTTCAGATGTCTCATTTGTCAAACTGATGGACTAAAACCTAGAGATGAATCAAAATACTAAATATTGATCATCTCATTAGAGGAGCTGATCAATCACCCTATTATTAGTAATGTAGCTGCTAAATTTCTGAGTTTAAAGAGGTTTTACAGTAACCTACAATCGTTCCTAAAAGACCTATTTAGTTTTCTTTCATGTCACAATGGGAGGTGAGTATGTGTGTAACAACCATCATATTTATTTCTTATTAATTCATGTGAATTCATGGTTGTTTATACTATGAATGCGATGCTCATTAGTGAGTTGACAGTTGTTTTACACATGATGATGTTTATACTGTGCTGCTATGGCAATAGGCTATAGGCCTATGTTTTATGCACAGTGAGATTATACTGATCTTTTAGTGCTTTATGTTACCTCTCAATATCTCAATACAGAGTTGTCATCCAATCGATATATTGAGTTATAATAACCTAGTATAACATTCCTGTTGGAGCCATAGGGGCGTTTAGGCAACCAGCGTATTATTCATCATAGTTAAATGCTTATTTTCTTCCATTTCCAATTTCCCTGATGTTTCAAGCTTATTTTAGAGGAGCATGATGAGAATAAAAGAAATCCACCTCGCTGTGTCGCTGCCAGGTGATCAGTTGCTAATTATTGCCTATTTCTAGATGAGGTCTCCTTTGGTCAAATGTTAAGGCTCTGGACACCGTTGAGTTTGAGTAAACCAATAATTTTCCAAAAATCCATTTCGGACGAGGTCGCATTTCCAGGGACACATTGGAGTGCACGCGTTTCATGTGAGGAGATGACTATGACTGTGTGAAAGTGCGAAAAAATTGCCACGACGGCAGAGTTTAGTCCCCTGCAGGAACATTACAGCAACATGACCGTGATTTCGCGTCAGTACAGAGGGATGTCCCGGTGCAACGGCGAATGTGAACGCAGGCAGCGCATGGATATTATCTCCAGCGTGCCACTTCGGAAGTAGGTCACCGCTCACCGATTTGTTCACCATGTCTCCAGCTACTGTGGGCTGCTCGGTCCGCGGATCGCTCTCCAGGTCGACAGCCCGAGCGACAAGGAACTGACCTAAAGAAACCGCACGGACCGGGGATATATATTCTTATTCTTTTTTTATTTATTTTTTAAAATATATATATTTATATATATATATGTATATATAAATATATATATATATATATATATATATATATATATATATATATATGTATATATATATATATATATATATGGGGGATGATTTCCAATTCCGACGGGACACACAAGGTAATGATGAATCGCGGCTGTAATTCCCGTCACAGTTGGAGATGATATAGGATCTGTGGGTTTATTCTGCATCTAACAACTCGGCTGCAGCGTAATGCGAGTTCCTGTAATGATATTGGTATTAACTCGCAGCCCCGCTCCAAAAACACGCTATTGATCGAGGATGGTCGGGTGTTTTAGACTCGTTTTCCTGCTCTAGAGCTTGCACCCCCCCTCTCTCTCACCACTTCTCCTATCACAGCCTGCACTCCTGCTACGGCATGCTGTCAGATTAACACTGTCCACCACCACCACGGACAACTACAAGCTCCACCAGGCGAGTCTTGTTTTTGAACAGCCTCATTACAAGACACACACAACGCTGCCCTCCGTTCCTCATTCTCTGCTGTAAATAACCCAGATCCACGAGTGGACGTGGGTGTGTTTGTAACTGCTGGTGCCTGAACCTGCATGGAGGTGAAGGGAGGAGGAGGAGGTGGTGGTGGTGGTGGAGGATGGTTTGCTGTTGGTGGTGTAGGACTGTTGAACTGCTGATTTGCTCCAGGAAAGTAGACTTGGTGATATGCACTATCTGAAGCTGCACGCACAGCAGCTGCCTCAGGCTTTTTCCTCTCATGATGACAGCTCTACACCATGTCCCTCTCCTGGATGAGTCTGTGTGACAGCCAGGCAGCGCAGCCACCTCCTCCTCTATCTGACTCCTGATACAGATGAAACTACAGTTAGTTAATATGCCGTAAGGAGGAGAGACAGAAATCCATGACACAAAATTATTATAAGCAGGTTTTACGTGTCAATTATGCTCCATTTACTTTGAGCCGTTTTATGCATTAATACAGTGTCTTTATTCTCTTAAGAAAATCCCCTGTAGTTGCAGAGTTGAAATATGTCTTTCCACTTGATCTGAAGATCAAGTGGAAAGACATATAAAGACATATTTCAAGGCTATGCATCAAGTCAGGGGCTATAATAAGATGTGTAATTCTTCTTACTTACTTACTTTTTGTGGCTTTTTTTTTTTTTTTTGAGTGAACTTACTCAGGTGCTTCACTTAATACAAATTTCTGTTACTTTACTCCACTACCCACATTTGTGTGTTAGCTATAGTTAGATAGCAGGCTAAAATTGTCCAACCGTTTCAGCTTGTGACCCTTTAAAGCAAAGCAATGTCTGTGTGTGACTCCTCATGTGGGTGTAATGTCAGTCAGGGCCAATTAAAAATTAAGCAATTCCTCTGTTGCATTGTTAAATTTGAGTAATTATAGGGTCCTGAAACGGTCAAATAATCCAAAGTTTGAAAGGATTTTGATTCTGTTTTATCAGAAACATAATTTTGCCACACCACATATTCATCTCTTAACCCTTTTAACCTCTACTTAACAAAGCTTAGCTTCAGAGATGTCACTTTGTACAATTTCCTTCTACACAGCTGTGCTGTAGGTATTATTTAAGTTTGAGAATAGGAAAAGAAATGTTTTACTATGTGCCATTAATGAGAAAAAGGATGTGTTTAATCAACAATCACCGATAGTCCCTAGATACACAAGAAAACGTATTATTCCCTCAAAATATCCTGAAACAGATGTTGAGGTTTTCAGGAACCTGTTTGTATTTGTGTGCATATGTGTGTGGCTATTGGTTCTGGTGCTGTGCATAAGGCTGAGCATGTAAAGGGCTTCTGAACTAGCTTAGTGTTTTAACAAGCAAATATAAGACCACAGGATTAGTTTTGAACTACGAATCTGTCCTGTTATTTGTTGTGGTCAGTGTGGTGAAGGTCTGGCCCGGGGAAATGATATTACTCTTCAGTGGGCTCCTGTCTTTCTATTGTACATGCTTGTCTTATTCAAATGAAGCAACTTGATTTGATATCCACAGACAGAAACTCAATGCGAGGCTCCTTCTGTCGTCTTGTTATCTGGAAATTAAATTTCTCTCTCATGGATTGCATTTCACGGTTCACGGAGTCATTCGACAATAAGGGCAAACCGAGCCATGAGATGGTTTGAAAATGCCCAGCCAGAGAGTTGTGTCCACTCCATTTGTATTTTTAGTTCAATCCACCTCTGTATGTTCCCGGCTGTTTTAAGAGTGTATAAAATGCTACAATAGCTCACAGCTATAACAGTCACAAGTTATATTCAGATTTTATGAATATCCTTTACAAGTTTTACAGTCATTTTACTGCAGTAGATCATAGGCATATTGGTATATTGTTACTGACAGACAGAGAAAATGTAATAAAATAAAAGTCTCTGTCTGTTCCTTGTTATTAAAGCACTTCACGAAAAAGCAGAGCAGCTTTTGGTTTTCCAGCCCTTCATTAGCTGTCACATGACAGCAAGTTGCCACAGTGAAAGAACAGCAGGTTTGTTGCACACTTGATGACATAAAATTGTGTAAATACTCCAATGCCTAAATAAGATGTCAAGTGCATCTGTCATTGTTATTATGGAGGACAAAAAACTGTTTTGCATGCATTTTTGGCTCATAACTGTTCATTAGCATTTCTGACAAATTTAGTATGAGATTTCTATAACTGATACCAATATCATACTTTATAATTTAAAAAAAATTATAGGACGTTAAAGTATGGCATCTTAGGTGCTAACAAATTATGAAGAGCAATGTCACTTTTCTGACAATCTATGGGCCAAGACACAACGACCTGCAACTTAATCAATACCGAAAAAGATCAGAGTTGGAGTCCTATATTCATGCTGAACTTGTAATATATTCTACAACAGAGTGTAGGCAGCATATGTATCATTTTAAAAACTGGCTTTTAGGCAGAAGACAAAAACTGCTGGTGTAGAAAAATTTGATAAAGATATAGGATCTGAGGTGGAGCAGCCGATCACATGCCGGACAGAGAAAATGGACAGAAGAAGAGTAGTGTGTAGAAACACACCATGAAACATAGCAGCTTGTGAAAAGAAATCAATCATCTAATTGATCAGGTGCAGTATGTATCAGGAAATAATGGTAACTGAATTATTTTTTGAGACAGCATATGGTTGTGAAAGCTGAATGATTTTCTGGCTGAGGAGTCACTTAATATAAAAATGGTTGTTGACTTATTTCTTGGAGGTCAAGTAGCATAATTGTGTTTCATGGCTGCAGCAAGAAGGATGATCCATCTTCTTATGCTGCACACAGGAATGTCATTGCATAAAGGTCACTGCCGGTTGAATCATCGGGGACCTTAAAGGTTTTGCCTAAGTGAGGTGTTTGAGAGCAGAGCATTGGATGCATGTGTTAAAGATCTTAAATCTTGTGATGCATCTTTTACTGTAAAGGAGCTGGAGATGCTTAGTTGTTTGTGCCAGCTTGTTGTCATGGTTGAATGTTTCTGCCACCAGTTACGTGGAAATGTGGATCAGTTATGAGTCATACAGTATGATCATACAGCTTGTTTTTTATTTCTTCATTTCATCCCTCACAGTGATTTAGTGATTAAGTGTTTTGCATGCTAGTTGAGTTGTGTCATTTTAAATTGATAAAGTGGTACCAAAAAAAATTGGTAGAAATCATATCTTCAGGTTTCTGGGTATGTCTGTACAAACTTTACACACCTGGATTTGAGCAGTTTATCCCATGTTTTCCAGCAGATCCTCTCAAGCTCCATCAAGCTGGATGGGTGTCTGAACTACCATCTGCAGATGTTTTATGGGGTTTAAGTCTAAGACTCGTCCTGAAGCCACTCCAGCATTGTCTTGGCCGTATAGTCATTATTGTGCCAAAAGGTCGACCCAGCCTTAGGTCAAGTGTACTCTGGAGTAGGTTTTCTTAAAGGATTTTAGGGACCCCTTACACACAGGTGTGTACCCTCTTAAACATGTCTAATAAATGCAATTTTTGCTACTTTTGACTCCAGATTAAAGAAAGCAGGATGCATCTGGCTAAAGATTTGAAGTCCAAGTGAAAGTCGGTGCAAAGGGTCATAATCGAACTTGGGCTGCTGCAGAAGGACTAAACCTCTGTGTCACACACTTTACCAAGTGAGCCACCAGGGCACTCTCTCATTATGGATCATTGAGTGTGGATTGGTGGGCAGAAATACAAATTTTATCTATTTTAAATTCAATCTACAACACAATTAAGTGTGCGAAAAGTGAAGGGATCTGAATACTTTCTGAATATAGAAAAAGTCTTCACAGTTCTTTTCTAGTTTAATCAAATTATCTACTCTTTTGGGAAGACTTAGTACCACTTGTGACTTGAGATCAGCTGTATTGAAGCCCTAAAATTAAATTCATGTAGTGTTGTGAATTAAAGATTCAAATCACTTCTAAAATCATCCATCATATTGAGCATTAAATACATCACCTAAATGCCTTACTAGCCTTGTTGCTCTGTGCTTCTTATTTTAGCTTGTAATATAGGGCTCGTATTAGATTGTGAAACATTAATCAACAAAATCAACATGGGTTTAATGAGCTGAAAATTGACTTTATTGAGAAAATAGATGACAAGGCAATAGTTTTTTTTTTTATTTTGTTTTTTTTTTGTTATTTTGGTTGGAATCCTAAAAGAAAGCGTGCAGCAGCTAAAGCACGATTTACAGCAATATTTAAACTAAAGCAGTGAAGTGGGAAAGCAGTTGGTGTACACAAAGCTTTAGGCTTAAACATATACTATAATATGCTCTTGTTTCGTCTCCATCCTGTGTGTACTGTGTATTTGCATGTTAAGGAGAAGGCTTGTCTAAGTGGTCATATTCTCTAGGGACCTAGAAACTGACAGCAAACTAAGTAAAACCGGTTGTTAAATAATGCATCAGAAGATCTTGTCTGTTACATGAAGTCACTCTCAGATTCTACAAGAGTGAAGTCTGTGTAGTTTATTGTCTGATCTGTGTCTCCCCAGAGAGTGTATGGACCCATCTGATGATCCGTGATGATGCTCACTGAAGGCCCTCTCTGAGCTCAAACACACCATTGTAGGACCCCTTGGATGAAGAAGAGGTGGTGTATCTGCTCCTGGACACTGAAACCATGGTGAAATCTCAGCGGAGCCAGTCAGTGAAATGTCAGAAGCCCCGGAAGGAGAAGGGGAGCAAGGAAAAAGGAAGTGGAGTGAAAAAGGGGAAAGAGAGAAAGAATGAACTGAAAGAAAAGAAAAAGAATGATAAGAAGGAATCACACCGGCGTAGGAAGACTCTGGTGGTGGGCGATGGAGACGCACTGGATTGTTGCGTCCTGCTCACCCGTCTGGAGGAGAGAGGGGTCATGGGTAAAGAGAAGGATGCACCAAAAGTTGGGAAACGAAAGAGCGTTAAAGTAAAAAAGAAGTTGCAATCCAGCTCCTTTCAAAGAAGGACCAAATCTGGCCTAAAGAAAACCTCCACAGTCAATCAACAAGCACTGGAACCAAAAATCAATGCATCTGAAGCCTTACTCATGTTGTCAGCACCGGTCCTTGAGCCCCGCAGGCGGAGGATCGCCTCTCTTAATGCTGAGGCTGTCAACAGCTTGCTGCTCTACAAAAATTATTCTTATAGACAGTCTTCTAATGAAGAACCAGGTAAAGATAGTCTCAATGAAACTGAACATAGAGGTCATAAAACCAAAAAGGTTTCTGCAGGAGGAAAAGTAGCACTAAAAAACCCCCCTAAAAAACAGAAACGGTCATCGGTGGAAGCTCTTGACATCGACTGGTTGAGTTTGTTTGCGCCAACCCCTCGGCGTCAGGCGGGCCTCACTGCCGCAGCACTGCTCAAACTCACCAGTGCCCCATATGGAACCAAACGGCAAAAAAAGTTGGAGCCCAAGTCAGAGAGCGAAGCAGCACCCACGACTCAGGATGAGGTGAGCAGTAAACCCTTGTGTGGAGGAACAACGCAGACCAAAAGAACATCGCATCCCAAACACGAGGAGCAACTAAAGCACAGACAACAGGGTACAGAAAATTCGGTTCATTCCCAGCTGGGCCCAAACATCCAGGGATGTTGTAGTTTATGTAAGACAGAGGCTTTGGATCCCGAGTGGAAAGGTGCCACAGGGGGGCAGGAGTGCCTCAAACACCCTCTCCATTGTGGCTCTGCATTGGGATTCTCCTTGAAAACAATAAAAGAGGAGCAGGTGGAGGCTGAGGTGTCGTCGTGCTACTGCTGCTCCCAGGAGAGGTGTGTCGAGTACTGTCACAGACTGGCCCTCTTCCTGGACGACAAGACCTTCAAGGAACCGGAGGACGGCTCGCTGTCCGACGTGTTCCACCACCACCATCATCATCATCATCACCACCACCTTCAGTCTCCTCATTCTGTATCCCACCCAACAGCCATAACCATCAGCCCACACACATACAGCTGTTTCCCTAGCTACTATGTCCACTTCAGCCACCCAGACAACTCCCCCTCTCCTGTATCACCCCTTGCTTTATGCCCAAGGAGAGACAAGAGACCTAAACTACTCCCCAGCACAGGACCACAGCCCTCAGGGATTAGCCATCCAGTGTACTGCTGCACCTCAGTGGAGGCATGCTATGGAGAGCCCTGCAGGATCAACGGCTACTCCGCTTATACCAGTGTGATTCCAGCCATCACCAGAGGAGGGTGCTCCTTCAACCCCACAGACTGCACCAACTGCAACCACAGAGGAGGTGAGTAGACAAGAGACATTAAAAGGTTTCCGGCAATGTTTCAAAGTTGTTTTGACAGATTCAAGATCAAGATCAAGGTGAGTAAATGTACAATTCATGGCACTAAAGCAACACTGACATCTTCCTCAAGTACCTCAGATATATGTTGATGGACAGCGACTTGGCAGCTTGAACATTAATGTCTTATCTCAGAAATAGCAGGTTGACAAATGTATCTCCACTACCGATTGTCAGATAAATGCGAACACCCAAAGGAAAATTGAAAAAAGAAAAAAAAATGTAGCGGCATACAATGGTGTTCAAACATTTGTGTTAGAAGGCGTAGACCAGAGATTACAGAGCCCCGGTTGAAAGGATCACTCTAGCAAATTTTGTGTCATGCTTTTACAAAGTTGGGAGGTTTGCGAGACAAAGATTAGAAAAAAATTATCAAAATCCCTGCACAGGAGGCAGCGGGATCGTGACTTAATCCCTAGTATAGGTCAAGTCCAAAAATACTGGATCCTCTATTTCCCATAACACAACTCTGTGGTGTGTTTTGTGAGACTTTCCTTCCTTTATAAGTATCCATGTCTTTCAAACTCCATGTCCTTTATATATATTTTTATATATTTTTTTTATATATTTTATGTTTTTTGTCTTATAAATTTGTAACTGTTCTAAATATTGTATCATGACACCATCTAGGTTTTTTTCTCAGACTTTCAAAAGCTCATCTCTTACCAACTTAAATTAAAATAAATAAAGCTGTTTTAACAAGGTGAGTAAAGTGAACTTGTCAGTTGTTATTTTAAGTAAGGGTTTCCTAATAAGTTCAAGTAATAGATGTGCATAAACACACTATAGCTATCAGGATATTTTGCATGCAGTGCCCCCTTTAATGCAGCTGCCAAAGCAGTACAATGTGCTGAGAATAGCTATTATGTCAGGCATTTTTAATTTCCCATTTTGGAATGTCACTTGAGCAGGAAGTAACAAAAAAATATCAGATAAAGGGCCAAGACCTCTTTTGTCTCAGTTTGAATGCAGGCCGCCGGACAGTTGAATACGAGGCCTGTGCAGCTGAAACCTAATGAGCTGATTGTATGAGCTCGAATGTCACCAGCGAGTTACAGTGTTCGAGTTGGAGATATGAGCCAGGCCCGGCAAAAGTTTTTGCAATATCTGTGGTGTAACAATGTGTGAGTGTGTGTGTGTGTGTGTGTGTGTGGTTAAAAACACTTGACCGTGACCTTAAAATGATCCTTGACTACACATGAACTCTCTCACACACACACTCTCTCTCACTTTCTCACTCTCTCTGTCGCTCTCAAACCCCCTTTCTGTGGTCTCCAGCAGACAAAACCAGGTCACGCTGTGAGGGTTGAGAGTCTTGTCTACAAAAGCACTGTCAGCCTTCGTCTCAGCGGAAATCTTGACAAATAGGCCTTTTGCACTGAGGACATTTTGACATGTCACAGCAGGAAAAGCACAGGTGTGAATAACAGATGATGCATGAATTCCGTTTAGCTTCTTCATCCAAAGAACAATGACACAACAGAGATATTGTTAATGCTCTTAGTATCATCTGTGCTTTTCCTACTGTGACAAGTCAAAATGTCTTACGTAGGTGCTGCCATTTCTAGCTCTGTTGCTCTTTGTTGTTGGGGGTGGGACAACTTATTAGCCATATTAGTCCATGGACTTTTGTGACCCCATGTTATTCCCAGCAAATCTCCACCCAACCTCAGCCCGAGTGGAGGTTTAATTAGCCAGTATAAGTACCTGCATTTAGCAGCCAGGAACATCTCTCAGGAGGTGAAAAAGGCTAAAACAACATTATAAGGAGAGTGAGTATTAGAATTGTCTACTTTAAACATTCATCAGATGGACAGAAACATGGCTGCAAATGAAAGCTCACATTGTTCTGGTCTGCTGGAAGTGCAAATATCCAACTGTTGACTTTACTGCTGGTGCTACATTTACAGCTTTTTTTCTCATACCCCCAGCTGTTAAAAAGTCAGTTGTTGCACAGTTGAGGCATTTAAAATACTCACTGTGTTATCTCTACTGTATAAGTACCAGTTTAATGTTAATGGTACAGTCATTTTACAGTATTTACTTTTTGTGCAGTGTATTTCAAAGTGTTTACTGCTAAGGCTGACAAATTGATGTATTGGGGTAAAAAGTTTATTGTTTCCCTCTGAAATGTAGTGATACAGAATAATAAACCAGCAGCAAAGTACTATCCAAGACTTGTAAAGGTCTCAAGTTTAATTCTTGAGTAAAAATATTTCTGACACTCCACCACTGCTTCTATGAATATGTCACTGTAAACCAAGTAGTAATGTTAATGTATTGTATGTAGACCAATGAAGGTTGTAGTTTGGATACAGGGAGATGAGTAGTCACACTGAAATAAATTAACCATCAATTTACCTTAGCAGGCTCTATTTTAACCGTTGTAAGAGCCATATTATAATGTTCCACCTGACTTTTCCAAATATTTAAGGGCTATTTTCAGCAAAACCAGCTTGTGCAGGGTTAATAAGGGTTAATAACAATTAAATGCTGCACTGTTGACGTTGGACCAGATTTTTGTGGGTCAATTGCTTTCAGTTGAACAAAGATATCAATGCACCAACAATGCCTGTGACCACACCTCAGATGGGCGTAAATACCATTGCTGTTTAAACAATGTGGGCCTGGTCAGGAAAATGAAAACTGCATTGGTATGAAACTCTCAGAGACTCTTCTGTTTCACTTTGGGCCACTTTGTGCTGCGTGTAATATAGGGCCCTGTGGTGTCATCACCACAGCTGTATTATGGGAGTGTACGCAACCTGTTCTTGTTATCTCACTCACAAGGGGATGTTAGTGTTTTTCACTGTCAGTTATAATGTACTAGTGTGTGTGTGTGTGTGTGTGTGTGTGTGGCTGCTCTGTTAAAGGCTATAATTGACCTTAATTGATGCTCTGTTTGTTTTTTCTGCTGTTTCAGCGGAACTAATAACAACTGAGTGCAGTACATGTCTCAATTATGTAACCTTGTTAATGGTTGTTGATCACTGTGGCTGCCGCTTAAAGGACTGTGTGCACATGTTTGCACTCTGTCACTCTACTTCACTCTCTTTCCTTTTCTGTTCCTTCCTTAGATGACTACCCATCAACCCTCAATGACCATCATGGCCCTTCTTCCATCCCCATCTCTCCCAGTCCCAGAATCCTTACTGGCTGCCCCGTTCCCACTGTGCCTCCAGCCGGCCAATCAGTGCCCCACGTTCAGACTCCACTGTCCGACCCCAGTCAACCACAGCCTCCGCTGCAGGTGGCGAAGGAGTGCCCGCAGAGTGCCAAGCCGCCCAGTGGGTCAAAGTCTGGCGCACGCAGCACCGACAGCATCAGCTCGACTGTCTGCCCTCTCAACAGGGACAAGAAACAGAAGCTCAACTCTCCTAGCATCAGAGAGCGATCGGTTGCCAAGCAGCCAAAGAATGGCCGCCAAAAAACCACCAATGGCTGGCGGCCGGTAGGCCTGCCTTTTCAGAAAGAGGTCTTCTCTGTGGTATGTAGAAAAATGTCATACTGGTGGATTTTGATGCAGCCATGATGTTGCCACTTAATTAAATCTGGTGTAATTTAACTTGACTAGGAGAGCTTTGGATGATTTATTACACATGTATCATTGTCACTTATTTCTGCATTTTATCCAAGCACCCATTTGTCCACATGTCTGTCAAGACAGAGAATTCATTTAATACAGATTACGTCCTGCAGCGTTTTACTCCACTGTCTCTCACAGCTTATCAGTTTGTAGCTACTGGAAGGGTCAGTATTTCCTGCTGTGTTCCCAGGGAGAGGAAGCTCTGGTCCTGAGGAAGTGTTTTGAGGGAGTCCAGAGGGACAGGGAGTTGATTCGGGTCAGAGACACTGTTCTGCTGAAATCTGGACCCCGGAAGAAGTCTCTGCCTTATGTGGCCAAGATCTCAGCTCTGTGGGAAGAGCCAGAGTCAGGTAGGACAACCACCGTGCACAGTCTCCACTTGCACCTCAAGAGAAGCTGAAGCAATGCAGCCATAACTGCCTTAAGCACCGTAGTGAATGGTGTGTTTCTTTTCTATAGGAGAGCTGATGATGAGTTTGTTTTGGTATTACCGTCCAGAACACACACAGGGGGGACGCAACCCCAGCATACATTGTGAGGTAAGAAGCAATTCCTGTCAGACCTCAGACAGGATGGTCAACAGGTGCTTGTTAAATTCATGTTACTCCAATCAATAATGGGCAAAGGGCTTAGGCACACCACCTTAGCTTCTAACTCTCTCAGGTAAATATAAACAAAATACTGTAAGGCGGTAGCTGTCGTGTTTTCTATAGCACAAGTGTGGAACATACATATGCTGTTCACGTGCAAGTCCACAGCTGTCCACATCTGCATATCTCCTGGAGAATGATCAGGGATATGCACTGTCTTGCTGCAGTAAATACTAACCAGAGCACAAAATATCTATTAATCCGCAGCTGAAAATAGTCCCCATTGAACAGAGCATTTACTATTATTTCAGTTATATTTTTTAAATAAGAACAAATGGTCTTGGGGCTTTGAGATATTGGACTTTTCTTGAGTTTTGCTGACAACAAAAGAGAAATCAATTAACACAAGAAGTTTGTTTTAAACTGAGCCTTTTCACACTCCATACTATTCATTCCAATGAAAGAAAATAATAATAACTTTGACTTTAACCTTGACTTTTGGCCTTATGTCCTTACTTTGCAACAGACTGTAGTAATTGTAATTTTGTGCATCTGCCCATTGTTTGCGTTTGCATCAAAATAAGAACATCAGGCTTCAAGAAAAAGCTTTTCAGATACATTCAGATAACTAGATTCTGTTGTGTTTGCTTCCTGTTGTCAGTTATCGCTCAAAACGAAGAAGTTGCACTTAATTTACTCTCTAGAAACAATAAACCACAAAGTGTAATTTCCCAGCTGCACTAACAGACAAGAAAGACTTCAGAGCAGCATTGTGAGGACAGCAACGAAGCTCTGTCTCAGAGGAAGAAGGAAGGAACATCTTTTCTCCTTTGAATCTGTCTTTACATCTGGAAGTGAAGGTTAGACAGCAGTGCCTGTGTACCACATAGCAGGCAGATGTCATCTTTTAAACTCCAACTTTTAAGCTTTATAGGGTTCAAATGTTGGTAATTGACACTGTTTTTGTTTTCAACACTTAAATAAAATGCAACTTTGTTTCCCTAGAATGAAATCTTTGCGTCCCGCCACCAGGATGTGAACAGTGTGGCCTGTATTGAAGACAAATGCTATGTCCTAACATTGGCACAGTATTGTCGGTAAGAGAGAGGAAGCATTTTTACATGTTGTGGTGACTGTTTTTTTCCTCCAAGCACATTTCTTTTGCAGAAAACATTTTGTTTTTGAAAGATTGCATGGTCCTGTGGAGATAATTCTGCAGTAATGGTTTATGAAGCTCTTTTAAATCCCCTTGAACAGATATTCTTAGTCCTCAGACAGTTTAAAACTACAGAGAAACATTTTTTATTGTTTTCCTGAGTGTTTCTGATTGAGCTTTACATCCTGTGTTGTGTGCTGTGTCCAGATTTTGTGCCTTGGTAAAACGCCGTTGGGAGGGCGTGCATGACAGTGCTGCCTCCCTCGTGGTGCCACCCATTGTTGGCAACGCCATGCCCACCCACCACTGTGTGCCCGATGACATCAACCCAGAGCTGGTGTTTTTCAGTCGACACGTCTACGACTTTCGCTATGGGCGCCTCCTCAAGAACCTGCAGTAGCATCTGACAAGCATGACACATTGTGCTACAGGACGTGAGCTAATGTTACTCTGGATTCATCCTCCACAACTTTAATTAGCTACAAACCTACCTGCTGCCTCCGTGAGAGAGGAACTGGAAGTTTAGGATGAAGGACACATGATCTTGTTTTGATTTGATATCACTTGTTTATACTTAACATGCCACACATTTCTTTAGTAAGAGTAATGGTCTGACATATTGTACATGAGTTATTAAGGCAGTGTAAATGGTTTTTATCATACATGGCTCTCTGGTGTTGTAGCAGATGTGTGAAGAACCTGGAATATACTCTGCTGTAGAAAATGCTACTGTAGCGCTTAGAAATGTGACATTTGATAGATATGAGGAGAAGTTGTTGTTACATGTGAATAATGTTACTGCTTGCAGATATCAGACACAAAATGTCTCCATGATTCGCCATAGATAAAGAAAATCTGAGACATATTGTGCCGAAGCAAAGAGATTTCTGAGTGGCATGAGACTTAAATGCATTAATCATTGGATTTCTCTGTGATTTGGAATCAATCAGTGCTCATTTATTACCAAAAGCTAGATGAGAAGACTGTTCCCACTCTCGTGTCTGTACAGTAAATATAAAGCTACTGCCAGCAACTGTTTAGCACAGCTCAACAAAAATATTGGAAACAGGTAGAAACAGCTAGCAAATCTTTATGCTAAGCTAAATTAAATGAGCTAACTGGCTGCCGGCTCCAGTTACATATTTGCCATACAGACATAAATATCAGAGAAGAAAAGAAGCATATTTCCAACATTTTTAAAATATTCCATCATGAAATAGTTCCAGTGTCCAGTGTTTTAGTGTAATTGACTGTGTAGTAAACTCTGAACACAGCTCTGAAGAAAGATTTTGATCAGAAGATTTGATTAAATCTAGTTTTATTATCACTGATCGCTTTCATGCACGGAAAACAACATGGGAGTTTTTGGCTACATCTCGTCTCAGTTTCTTAGATAATTATAGGTTTTATGTCATATCTTCATATCTGTAACTCTGAAATTCACCTCAGTGGTGATTTTCACACTGCACGACAGACGCACATGCTACAAAGAAAGCACAGTTGAGTTTGTTTGGTTTCGCAGTGTGAATATGTCCAACGAGCTGAGCATTGGGGGGATTTTTGTTATGCCAATGCTGATGAATATTTTACTTTCTCAAAGCTGTTTGCCAGAGGTGTGATTTGACTCCGGTCTGTCAGCTAACTGTATATTTGCATTTACATGTCTGGATGAGTGTCTGATCCTGGCAGATGGCATCAGTTAGTCACCTATATTCTTGTTTCTTCACCGATGAGATGGTGAGTAATGTATTCAGTGTAGCATTTAGATCTGTGATAATGATTCATTCCTATGTCTGAGAGAAGATATGTATTTATTTCTGTACTGAGAAAATATAATTTATTATCAAAAAATAATTTTAAAGAATAGCATTTTAGAGGAGTGGCTTTCATTCCTGATTAGAAAGAAGGTCAACATTGTCTCTCCCTAGCTGCACTGTCTAAGATGAAAAGAGTGTGAGTCATTTGTAATAGTATACCTGTGACTGATTGCGCTTGCTTGCCCAATACAAGCCTATTAAATGTTGCGTTGAGATGTTGAAGTCCTCGAGGTGAATTTAAGGGCATACCTGGAGTATTTGCAAGATTATCAGATACAGTTTAAAGGACACATGCTAACATGTGACCAGAGATTAACGTGCAGGACCAAAACGTACCTTGGCCTCTCCCACCTTCCTGTCATTCTCCTTTCACGTCTCCTCAGATGACAAAGTTTTGCCTCTTCACCTTTAAATGCTGAATGCTACAATGATTTAAATGTACCTTGCCATTAGCCTGTGCCCTTGATCTTGCTGCCTTAGAGAACATTCCCAGCCTTTTATTTAGAAATGTGTACCAATCTCAGCCTGGGGTTATAAAGCTTCTTTGTGTGCTGATCTTGATTCCTAGATGCTTGAAATGCATCTCAGGTCCATCTCATTCATATGATCTGAAAAGAAAAACCGATCCTTGATCAACACTTTCATTATGACACATCTGCACGTTTAATTCAACCCGAAAGTGATGTTTGTATTGAACACCTGAAGATTAGATGGCCATTGAAATAAGAGTTTGACATTTTGGAAAAATAAGCTTATTCACATTATTGCAGAGCGTTACGTAGGATAATAGATACCACCCAGTCACATAACGGCTAAATGGTAAAGCAAGTGAAACATTTGAACCTGGTTCTGTCTGAAAAGGCAACTAAAAACCACCACCTCCAAATATCATAAATTAACAAATTGTATCTTCTCTGACAAAGTGCTAAAACAAGCGTGTTGCAGTTTCACCTTGCTTCCAGTCTTGGGTTAGTCATATTTGACAAACAGACTTGAGAGGGGTCTTAATCTTTTCATCTAACTCTCTACAAGAACATATTTCTTCGAAAATGTCAAACATTTCCCTTAAGTCTGTAGTTTTATCTTTCTCAAATAAGTGAAACTCTGTTTAGCTTGACATGTAACAGTTGAATGCTACTTGGTGTGGTGCAAAAAAAAAAGTCCTTAGAAACTCCTCATATCATTTCTTCAGCATAATCCACTTTCCAACTGTCCATCTGCATGTTCATTATGTTCCAAACAACCACTTTTTTGCCAAAATATTGCTAAAGAAACGTTTTGGCAGAGCTCAGTGGATGGTGATAGCACAACACAGACGTGGTGTACTTTGCCATGAACAGGGAAGAAATGGATTATGTAGTAGGAGTTGGAGTATTTGAGACGATATGTGTTTTTCTCTGCTTTAAAACGTGTCACCATTTGTAAACTTAGTATCCACAAGTGCTTTTCCACATCCTGTTTACTTCTGCATTACTCCCTGTACAAAGATGGGGTAGATTGTTTTTTGTTAACTTTCAAAAACAGAATTCACTATAACAAGTCTCCTCAGATGAATTTATTCATATTGGATCATTTAGATCAGTCAACTAAAATACAGACAGTCATTTCAATCTGCCTTCCTCGGTAAACCAAAGGTAATCAGCCTGTATGAAAATGGTAGAGAGCTCTCTTCACTGACGAAAAGATTTTATTGAATATTGATGCATGATGGATGTAGTAAAGCCCACATAGCACAATACTACAAAGCAGAACTGGGTAAACTACATTTGGTTTGATTTGAATTTCAAATCCGATCAGGTGTTCTGGATCAGTGTTAGAAACCGCACTCAGTTCATGTTATGGCCTAAGGAATCACTCAGCAAACTAACTGTTTAATCAAGATGTGTGATACTTGTGTCTTAGTTGGTCCTCTGTGCCTATTCCCATTAACCCATTTATATTCCAAGCATTTTCCATGAAGACAAGGACGAGCAGTTGCTGTTGTTTTTACTCACCTTCCAAATGCCTTTCATTTTTGTCAAGTGACGCTAGTCTGATCCTGAATCACCAGAAAGAAATTTTTGCACCAAAAAGACAGATCGAGAAGGGAGGCTATTGCAACATGAATTTAACTTCATTCCCAGGTGTATAAAAACCTAAACTTTTGTTCTTTTGATGTGAATTTATGTTCATATTCTTTGCATGGTGTTTTGGAGATATCTTGGAAATATTAATCACAGCACAGATTATTTGTATGATTTCAAATGGACCTCTGTAATATAAGAAAAATATTTAATTGTAATAAATAATATATGAGTTTGAATCTGTTTGAAAGGTTTTTTTTATGGCTCACATCTGGTTTACCTGGCAAATACTCTATGTTGACAGGTGTAGTGATGGTTATTGCCCACATGGTGGCTCTCTCTGCCAATATCTTCATATCTGGCCTGGTTTTATCAAATCCTGGTCTAGATCATATTGCTGATGTGTCAAATACTGTATGAGTGAAAGCTCTACACACAAGGTTCATGTAAAAATATATAGACAATATTAAAAAGACAGTATTGACACATGTAATCAATATTAACCGACCGCTGGCTTGTTTTATACTTGAGGCGACAAACTGTATCCACATTACAAAGTTAATGTTTGTCAAGCTCCTGTTTAATGATTGATTCATTTGATCGATGCTCACACCATAGATCTCTCAACTCTCCCTTGGTAAAGTGCATACTCATTAAATAGTAGATATCTGTTGTTTCTTTATCGGAAAATTATTAGAAATATATGCAGATTTTTTTGATTTTTGAATATTCTGAATATTTATAATGTAATTTACAGCAGGAAACATAGAAAAATAATATTTTATTCACAGTAATTTTCTTTTCTTTTTCTTTTCATTGCCTTGACCTTTTTTTTCCTACTCTTTCCACCTGAATTGATTATGATCCCCATATCGGAAAAGACAAGAGCGTGAGCATCTCAAAAGCAGGGATGAGGAGACATAAATCTTCCAACTTCAATAAGAGGAGTCTGATGAATATGTATGAGTGCTCTGGCACTACTCAATCAGGTTATGAGGTTCTTTAATTGCATGAGGAGGTAAACCACTTGCATCTGTAACAGCAAGCATATGTGGGATAAGAGTGAGAGTTCAGCTGCTCTACTTCACGCAGTTCAGAGTGGAACGTCGTGGAGAGCCACAAAGAGCCGAAACGTGAAAATGAAAAACCTTAATGAACTGTTTCAGCTGTCTGAGATCTAGGATTGGACGAGAATTGTCATTCTTCTTTAGCAGAAGAAAGTAAGTTGAATAGAACCTTCACGTCACTATTACTTGGCCATCTTCCTCAGAGGAACAACAGTGTTTCTGACACAAATTAATCTTGTTGGATGTTGCCAACCCCCATGACCTTTAAGTGGCCTGGTGGATCATTGGCTGCCCTCTCCCTTGTTGTCAGAGGGGTCCGACACAGGTGGCCTGCTTAACAGTGGACATGCCAGACCCACCATCCATTAGGGAATCTGCTCCTGACCCGAGACAACCTGTCACTAAGAGGAGGGGACTCCCTTTCTGGTTCCTCCTGCTCTCTTACTTCAAGTACATGCAGCTAGCAAAGTAACGATAGAGCGAGAAAACACGGAGCTACAAATGCAATAGTGCTTATCCACAATGAGCGGAAATGCTCAGCAGTACCAAAGTAGGTCCACTGGGAAAATAAAGATGGCTACTTACCTGATCCTAGCTCTGACAAAAATCCTGGAGGAAATGAACACCAGCTGTGCAGTCTCTTGAGGATGGTGAAATGTAGCTCCAACTGATTTGTTACAAGGCAACTGACAGAGGCTGTAAGCACAGATACTTGCTAACGTGGACAACATTCAAGACCTGCACGTTCAGGCGAGAAGATTGAAAAGAGAAGACTGCTGGATGACAGGTCCCTTTATCAGGTTGCTTGCATCACCCAGGTTGCACATGACTTTGTGGGTATTATGTCTCGACTTCCTGCCTATTTGCACAATGCATATTGGGTATTAGATACCGTCTCTGGCAGTCAGAAAGAATGAAATGGAACAATCAAGATGAAAAACTGCCCTTTCACCAAAAGCCTGTGAACATATATATATTATGAACAGTTTTGAGATATTGAGCATCAAAGTGTTAATAGAGCAAAACTGAGTTATCTTTTTGTTTTCTAGTCAAAGAATCCAAAAATGCATACATCTTAAAAAAGACATCTCACATAGTCATAATCTGTGAATAAGTCAATGAACTGTCTGCAGAGGAGAATGGGAATTCAAATGGGATTTCCTCACATCATGTAAGACAGCTACATTGTCCTGTACTAAGGATAAATGTAATTCAGTGGCGGTCTTGAGGTGTTTAAGTTACACTTCACTGACTCATTCTTTCATTTTCACTATCCTCTCTCCTCAACTTCTCTCCTACCCTCTGAACAGATGAGCACACAAGCAATGCAGTGAATCACAGGTATAGTGGTTTCACCAGTTGTGGCATTCCACTTTATGGGGGTATTCAGTGTTGTATTTTTCTGCTAAAGTTCACATAAAAGTCACATAGAAAAATCACATATGGTGCAAAATATTCTGCTTGTAATGTTGTAAGAAATAAAAATCGCAACATTACAATGGTATTACTTACATAAGGACTGAGGCTGAATGGTACCTGATTTATTCAGAAGAATTTTTCCTGCACTTGTTTTGGTCTGCACAAAAGGCAGAGGAAGCAATTAAGTTGTTACTTAGCAAGCATTCAGGATTTTCATGCTCCATCAAAACTCTCACTAATTACAAAAAAAACCATACAACCCACGCTTGCCAGACCATAGAGAGAGAAAGAAATACCATACAATAGCAAGTACAAGCCTGTAAATTGTTTTCTTACACTCAAAATGTCCCACAAGGTTTTGTAGATTTTTTTTCCATTTGTTTCTCTGTTTTAGTATTCAATTCAAGGAGCACCTCCTTGAGACAAAGCACAAAACCATCTGTGCTCCCAAAAACAAGACAACTGACATTTGCATGTAAAGACTTTGTTAAGTCTTCCTTCATTTGCATTTTTATGAAGGATGTTCACAACAGTAGAATAGCAGGATACATAAGCAGAGTGTGATCTGCCTTCAACACATTGTATTTGGATGATTTCATGCTCCCGTCTGCAGAGGTGACAACGCTTGTGCTTTCCTGGTATGATATTCTACAATTAGTCTCTTCTTATTGTCTCATTTATCAGCCTGCAGCTCTTCCTTACCTTTACTTTACATGACAAGTCCCAACCAAGTGCTACCTAAACATTTACCCTGTAAAGTGGTCTAAAAAGGAGATCTGAGATTCTAAATGAAAAGTGGTTTCTTCGCCGCCTCCTGTCAGAAACTATTTCTGTGAGATAAAAACTGGGAAGATGACAGAAAAGACATTTAACGAAAAAGAGCCGTTTAGAAAATTCACAATGGGATGCATCAGGTAGTCTCTGCTTTAGAAAATGAATTTAAAAAGACATCACTCCGCTTCTTTGATTGACATAGAATAACCCGACATCTTTGCACACAAACAAAAGAAATGTCTTTGATTGTGTTTGATTGAGATTTATTTTTGCAGGTATCAAAGTGTATAATTGGCTCCACTATACTTTGATCTAACTACTCATTAATTACAATTATCATTAATCTTGTGGCAACAAATTGAAAGGCTTTCAGTTTTTTTTTTCTTTTTCCCTGGAGTATCAGAGTCATGATGACATCATCACATTAATTTAAAAGAATATCTCAAATGTCATCAAAAGGAAATTTTTTTTTAAAGGATCTTTAGCTTTAATTAGTAGTAATATTGTTACATAACATCAACTTAGCGGATGATGAATAAAACAGTTTTTTTGTCATAATTCCATATATTTGCATTTGCTTGATTGGGACGTTATTTACATTTACGATTTAAATTTGATTTAAATGCAGGTTTAAAATGCATATCTACAGAATATAATCAATTTGACGCTAAATTCAAACTCCTGCAAGAATAACATACAGAAGAACATACTGCTGTCTAATGACTGGGGTCATGACAACTTTGGGACTTGGTGAGACAATACAGAGAAACACTGCAATGGTATGTTACGCATTTGACTACTTGTTTTCACTGTTTGATTTTAGATAAAAGGACTCATATTTCAGTAGAGATGCTGTGATCTGTTAGAATCACTGCCACAAGAGGTGTCATGTGGAAAATATCTAATGGACTTACATTGTAGGAAGAGAGATGCCTAAGTCTTTTTTATTATAAAGCAGATCTAACTGTGTGTGAATCTTTGAAACATCATATCGCACATCATATTTTTCTGACAACTGCAGAAGTACAGTATCCAGCAGTAACATACAGTACATTTTCATACAGTTGGTAAGCACAGTTTGTAAATGTAGCCTTAACTGTAAACAGATTTGTAAGACCTCACCTGTGAAGTATAGTTTTCAGACTTCTGGATCTTTCACTGTGTTAACATTCATTCACAACACAAAATATCTTGGTGGGATGATAATGTTGTCAACTGTCTCTCATGGTGTTTCATTCTAATATTTTTACATCTCCTAATATAAAAAAAAAAACAGCACAGATGATGCTTTTTTACTCTATCACCATTTAAATGTTGAAATTTAAAGGTGGCAAATTTTGCAAATATCATTCTGTTCATTAAATGTCACAGCTGCAGCAGAAAGGCCAAAGGCCAAACTCAATGACAGAAACACATTACTCATTCATTATCACAGAAACTCTCATTGTTCATTTTTTTATCCCTCAAGCATGATGATTAAGTTTTGAATGAAAGATGATTTAAATAAATCTGTTTATTTAGTGGAACTCAGCACAATTACACTTGTAACACACATACAATTAACCAAATGCACTCAAGTGGACAGGGATAGCAAGTATTACATTTTATACACATAAATCTCACAAACTTGATGTGGATAATTACAAATGCAGAAGAATATGAATATGTACAACAATCTATTGAAAAACTATAAACTTTATTGTGTTTTATTTGCAAGGACAAGAGTATCATATTTTTCAGTGTTGCATGGACAATACATAAACATCCATACAACTCATAAGTGACTACACACATAAATCCTTTAGATCTAGGCTGATTTTTACTAAATTCAATGATAGAGACAAGTGCTTTTTTTATGACAATGACCAGCTGTACACGCTTTTTAATGAGAGCCAACTCCAATTGAAATCCAGTGTACTTTAAATGAATTGTCCTTTCATGCCATTTTTATGGCAATGTGAAGGCTGCCAAGATTATTATTAAATCTGAAATGTATGTCATTTCTGATGCACAGATTTATAGTCAACTGAGCTGTAGAGAACATCACTGAGTATTATTTTTGTGTCTATTCATCTGAAACAACAACTTAACAGTAGTTGTCTTGAGGAGCCATGTTATTTGCAACAGTACCTGGTAAATCTGCCGCAGTAGTGGTGGTGTGAAGACGTGTCATTCTATGAGACACTGTCAGGAGGCTGGACACTTGACCACGGTCCTCTCCTTTTCTTCTTCTATGAGACATGAAGTGGCGACACAGATAGGACAGGAACTTGTTGTGTAGTGCGGCGTAAATAAAGGGGTTGTAGCAGGCAGAGCTCATGGCAAAGAGGTGACTTGACACCTGGATGACATTTATATAATTCTTGGTCAAGATGGAGAAGTCAGTGTCCAGGTCACGGATCAGGTTCACCACCTGCAATGGTAAATTGTGGTATCAGAGGTATTCATTCTAGGTACATTTGACATTTATTCAAGTCCTTAAGTAATGCATTATTGTCAATTGATGGGCCAATTTTTTGGGATTATTTACTTGCGGCATAAATTCAAAATGTTTGGTTGAGTTCAGTTTAGTTTAAAGTCACTGACTAGTTTATTGTTTGTTGCTTTATTTCTCTTGCTTTACTGTTGAATCAAAAACAAGATCAACTATGCACATTAGTAAATAAGTGAAACATGGCTTATTCTCCCACAGCATTATTGTCCCCATTTCAACCATACTGTTGTGTTACTGCTAAACCAGACATATACAAACAGTGATGTTGTGTAGTGTAACTAGTGACTATTTACAACAAAATATATGATTATGATGATTATGGCTTTTCCTGTCTTAAGCTTATAAGCTTTTAAGAATGTACTGGGCTAACAGGAATGCTAAAAGCTAATTGTTAGCTACTGATTCAGTCAGTAACATGATTTGGTGTAGTCAGTTCACTTCAAGGTTCAAAGGTTCATGTCTACAGATTCAGGGGCCTTCCTGCTGATAAGTAGATGACAAAATCAACACCATTATCATGTCTATGCTGTAAATATGCAGCTACAGTTAGCTTACCTTATCAAGACTGGAAATGGAAAGAGCTAGCCAAGATCAGATCAAAGGAAGTAAAACATCTAACTGCACCTCTGAAACACATTATTATCCAGTTGGATTCATGTGCAAAAAAGGAAGTGTATTAAAGACACGTGATTTTATTAGTGTTTATGTGCTGGAGTCTCCACTGGTTTCCAGGCAAACTCTTTTACATACAAGTCACTGTGTCACCAAGAACAACCAGAGATATAACACTGTAATTTATGGGCTTCAGAGATGCAGAGGTGTGTGTATATATATATATATATATATATCTTCTAGACTCTTGGCAAGACATTGAGTAGGTGCATTTTCCAAAATGTTCAATCTGTCCCTTATAAATCTAATAAATCTCACTTGTTTCACACATGTACCTGTAAGGGGAGCCATGAAAAGGCGAAACAGAGAACAGACACCAGCAGCAGGCAAAAGGTCTTCCTCCTCCGTCTGTTCCATATGACCCTCGCAGATCTCAGCTCTGGACATGCTGCCAAGCTGGATGTGGTCTTCTGCTTCAGCTGATAGGATATAGCACAGTAGGACATGGAGACAGCAGCCAGAGGGACAAAGTAGGAGAAGAAGAGAATGAAACAGGAGTAGATCAGGCGACCTCGCTCCTGGCCGTCCCAGAACTCCTCACACACAGCCATTTGCAGGCCTGCAGCCCGCAAGTCCAGGTAGACAGTGTGCAGCGCTGTAGGTGTGGATAAAGCCAGAGAGGACAGCCAGATTAGGACCACCAGACCCCAGCAAAACCCGCAACCTGCTCTTTTGCGAATGGGATAAGCCACAACAACATAACGATCAACTGCAATGGCCATGAGGGACAGGACTGCTGCGTAGACAGCTGCAGACTGCATTACAGTGACATAATGACACATGTGGGATCCAAATATCCAACCACGCTTGTCAAAAGCATAGGATGCCGTCAAAGGGACACAGAAGATGGACATGACTAGGTCTACCAGCGCCAGGTTGCTAATGAGGAAGTTTGTGGTGTTGTGTCTTTTCTTATTGTGCCAGATGAGAAAAAGCAGGAGAAGGTTCCCAGAGCAGGCGATCAGGACCACAGCTGAGTAGAGGGGGATGAAGAGGAGCTTAAAGTTGAACAGGAGGTCCAGGCCGGAAAAGGACGGAGCAAACGGGGAGGTCGAGAAGAAAGGGAGAGAAGAGTTGCAGCAAGTGGAGGAAAAGGAGGATGAAGAGTCAAACATGGGCGGGGATGGGGAAGGAAGAGCTGGAGTTGAAGAGTTCATCCTGGATGGGTTCAGTGACTTCTGCCAGTCCATAGCTGCAAAAGTCAGAATGAAAAACAATTTATTATGAGATCACTTAAAAAAAACTGCAGCATATTTTGCATATATCATAATTACCACCAGAATTGTCAGGACATATTAATTGAACAATGTTTTGATTGAGCACACAGTGGTATTAACATAATATATAGAAAATGAAGAGATGGCTCACATTTGGACAGACTAATTAGTGACTGTCTCCAAAACTCTCAGTCAATGTCATTAAAAAGCTGAAGCAGAGCTTTGTCTGCCTCAACAATAATATATCCATTTACTTTCATCTTCACATCTTATCCCCTTTCCCTCATCACTTTACATTTCTCACTTTTTTTTTCTTTGCCTCTCCAAATCCTTTTTCAATCTCATCACTGACACATTTTTGTTTTTCACAACCATTCAGCAATCATTCATCCAATTTGTGTGAGCTTCATGTCTGTGCTTTTTCCTCTCTCAGCTCTTTGTAGTCGAACCGATACTCAAAGATTATCATCCTGAACATCTGCCAATACATTTGTAATCTACGCTGACGTCAATTCCACCTTTTGCACAGAGGCTTGTAAAATCTATGTATTTCTCATGGCTGTTACTTAGAAGATTTGGTTTATTAACAAATGAAAAATGCATGACAGAAATGAAGAGGACCGTGAGAGCACTTGAATGGCTTTTCTATTCAAATTTGGAAGATAATATGAGGACACTAGATATCACAACTCCAAAATAAATATATCTCGGGCTGAATGGCATCATTTCATCATTCTCTGGCTACACTGATGCTCATTTTGTCAATCGTATACATTTTAAAAAATTATGAATAGCATTGTGTCTACAAAACTAACAAACAAAAACAAAGGGAAAATCAGTATATACAGGACAGATTTTGTCAAATTAGTCAAATTCCAAATAGTAGTAAATGAAATGAGGAAATGAGGGAGCTGCTTCATTACATGACTGTAAATGACAAAGACTCCCTGGCCTTCTGAAGAGCATGAGTAAGTGCTTATTAATGACCTACTTAGGCTGAGCAAGACCTTCTGACCACAACATTTTCTCATAATGTTAGTTCTCATATTAAATTATATGATTTTTCCAAGTAATATTGGTTCAATCGTGGTCAGTTCAGAACAGAAAATGTGATAGTCTTCTCATGGTGAATTAGCTCCTTGTCTTATTGACATGATCTGATGTGAAGTGATCCATACAACTATGACTTAGCCCATAAGACATAAAGATTATAAATCCACCAATAATTAAATTATCAAAAATATGTTTATTCTCTCATAATTGTCAATTGCCAGAGAATTAAATTTAAGAAAGTAAAAATGAAAAGAAAAGGTACCTCTTAGAGACGTCAGTCAAATTTTGGGAAATTGTCAGTCAGACAGTCCAGCACCTGTTTGTGTCCTCTGTCTGCAGGTGAGCCCTACTGTCGTGCAGCCTTTCCTCTTCACTGCAGCCCGCTCTGATCCAGAATAAAGAGCAGTGCTCATTCTGTCTCTCTCATCATACAGCACACAGTACATGTTCACAGTGAGTCACATGACTTGTCTATCATTTCAATCTCACTCAGTATTACCCCCAATGACCAATCATTTTTCTCTCCTATGACATTCCACTTGGGAACTATAGTGACTCTCTGGTAATAAATAGTGAATTTATAATGAACTTGCCCTGTTTTATGGTACTTTTTTATCTGCCATGGAATCACTGTTATTTTCCTGGTGGGACTTATAATGTGTCTGGGATTTTATGTAGTCAATTTATAGTGACTCTGATTCATTTTATGATATTATTTCTCCTATATTGTCACTTGTTATCACAATTTTATCTTGAAATCGACATTTTAATTGACAAAATTTATAGTGAGGAAAATAAAAATTCACAAATCATCATCTTGAATAGCCTGTGTCCTCATCGTGTCTGAATCATTTTGACTGCTGAATGGTACATGTCCCGCTGTGTGGTTTGTCACACCATGGCCACTTTCATAACTAACATGCCCGGAAACCAACAGGAGAGAGTAGAACAAAAATTGAGCAATTAAGGGACAAACCACGATCTTTCTCCACAAGTACACATTTTAAATATTCATAAAACTAAACCTTATTTAATGATCATGAATCTTGGTACCAGAGCTGCTAAAAACCAGAGTGACTGAGTGACTCATCAAGTAAGGTGCAAAGGGTGATCCAGGACAAAATTAATTAGCATATGAATGAACAAGAGTGATTATGAATGATTTAAAATATTTAAGGATTTATTAGTATTTTATCATGGTTCAACTTTAGAACAAATAATGGTTACTGTCAATATTATAAATTAATAAATAAAGTCAATAAAATTTACTTTTACCTACCTCAATATTAAAACTTTTGTATAAATTCAGCACAGAAGTTGATATCAATTTTTCAGCACAACTTGTATGCAGTTATTGTCACATGACATTATAATGTGTAAATGTTTTAATGATTTTGAAGTCAACATTTTTATATATGTCACACATAAAAACTGTTTCCATTCAAGTTATCACACAGGGCCACCTCGCACACATTACATTTCTATGAAGAGGCCTAATGGATCTGCTTGGTCCGCCTGCTGAGCTCCTTCCAGTGCATGCTCTTCTCCTTTGATCGATCTCGATGGGACAGTGGGTGCTGTAAGTACCTGTGAGCACCTAATTGTGGGCACTGTAATACTGGATAAACACAGGTATGTAACACAGGACAGCCACAGTGGACCAGATAAGCAAAAATTGGTGCAGATAACAATATGTCTTCTCTAACACAAGTGGCCCCAAAATTCATGGTGGGTTTCACAAGGCTACTGAGATATAAACCAGTCAATCTCCTAAAGTAAAGGCTTCATAACATTAAAGTCAGATGTGTCTGTGTCCCAACACAAAAAGCTTGAAGCCCCATTTAGTTGGTTTTCTTTTACAAGTGGTTCCCGCATCTTGTCTGGGACTTCTTTGTCCTGGGTGAAAATGGGTCTTACATCAGTCTTTGATATGATCAAGCAGGGGCCCGTAATTTCCTTGCAAGGAAACCAGTCCTATTACTCTCATTTTAAAGTTCCATGTTAAAAGTGAAATGATTTCCATGTCTTTTTTTTTTAATTATTATTATTATAAACTAGGTCTATGTGCTATATTAATACAGTAAAAGTATCAAAGCTCACAGTCCACAAAGAAATGCAGACAGCCCATATTCAGAAACTGGGCCTTAAAACAAGCCATTAGGACTTCTGTAACTTTCAGTAATGCCCCAAGCCCAGTCCACCCAGACCCAACATTCAGCTTTGCAGGATTTGGTTTCCTGAGTGTTTACTTGAATCGGCTATATTTTAAATCTCTCATAAAATAGTAAGCCAATGAGAAGAGAGCCTTTCTCCTGGTTGGCCTGAGCTGTTGCTAGCAGGTTGAGGAAACTGGAAAAGTGCAAAATATCAGATGATAAATATACACTTTATTTTTTGGAAACCAAAAAATATAAAATAATAGATAAACATTTTTTAACATTTTCTTAATAGTCAGTTTGGGTTGATGCAATATTATTCTAATATAAGAGAGAATTTTCTTCCTTTTTTCAGAGATCACATTTAGTTTTAAATGGTTGCTGGGACTGTTTGTATCAGGGGACATCACAGGGAGATATCTTTATTAACACCTTCCAGAGAAGGAAATTAAATTTTAATTAAGGATGGGTGCCAATCAAATTTTAATTTCCTGCCATTTGGGGACTCACACTTTCTGTCATCCTAATCCAACAAGGCAGAAGTGACAGCTCAAGTGACACCTCAAGTGTTGGAAAGTCACTAACTAACTGTAATTGTAATAAGGATTCTCTGGATTATATGACAAAAGGTCCACTTTATTATGTCAAGATAACTGGCAACTCTGATTTAAAAGAAAATGAAAAACACTGTTGTGTTGCATTCAGTAGATATCACACTTTCAGTCCTCTTGGTCCTGGAAGATAGACAGCAAACTAATCATGGCTCCCCAAAGCTTTTCATGTCAAAGCCCCCAATTAAAACTGACTCACAGAATGAAGTCGTGGCTTCAAATGCTATCTCAGAATTTTCCCATGCTGAGCTGATTTAATTCAGAATTACATTCAATTTAATTTATAAACATTAATACAGTTAAAAACTATTATGGTCTAATGTAACAATTCTGTAATGAATTTTACCATCACAAAGGTTATAACATACTAAGTTCAACTTGGAGCTTTTAGTTTTGTGGGGCTGTTTATCTAAGAAGTTATTAATATTTTGACCATACTTTTTATATCAAGAAAAACACTCATGACCATGTGAGTAGATTTCAATGCAAAAGAGGAAGTTCACTGTCAAACTTTTCGACAAATGTTCTTATTGCTCATATTTTCAACCTTTCAGAGAATTTAAGATTTTTAGATTAATTACTGAAATAAATGTTTCCTTCTTTCTTGAAAATTTCCTTCAACAATTGACTTTTAAGATTTGTGGAATAAGAATTTACTTCTTTGCTTCCAACTAAAGACAATCATTGGGTGACGAAATTGGCAAGTAGTGTGGTATGTGGGTGTAAATACTCTTGCGAGTCACTAGTTTGATTCCCAGCTGGCTGAGGTCTTTCCCCTTCTCTCAGTCCCATTTCCTCCCGCTCTAAGCTGTCAAATATTAAAGGCATAAAATGGCACAAAATAAGTTTTAAAGAAAAGAAAGGTAAACGAAACCCATATACTTAACACCATCTACCATTTCTCTTGCAGTTACTTACATTTGTACTTCTTCAGATGAAGGTCCTCATTCATGTATTACATTGCTGATCCCCTAACCCTGCCCCTTACATCTAAATCACTAATCTCAACTGTACTGTGAATAGAGGTGTACATTCTTCTCATTTTAAGCCAAAAAGAGTCCTCCCTTTAGCAATATGTCCTCACTCCCTGAGTCTAGACTTTAAATTGGGCCTGACAAAAGATACAAGTAAAAGAGCATGCATGCAAACACACATGCAAGGGCACGCACACACACTCCAGTGTCTTGATTTATTCTACCTAATTGCATTTTAGCCAAACCTCAGCTCTCTAACTACATATTACAGCACGCTTGATAATGAGCAGTCAATCAAAAGAATCAATGCTCCTAGTTTTATTGCCACATGGGTAAAACTGAAAAATAAAGATGGTGCACAATATGTTACAATATGGGAAGAAATCAGAGACTATTCCAATTTTAGATGTCACAATTTTTAGAGACAGAAAAATAATGAGTCTAGAAAATAATGCATTGCTTGTGTCATGAGTCTAATTTCCAAGCAGACATGGTCCTTCATCAAACTTTTTATGTGTATTCATGTATTTGTGTCACAGATAAAGTAGTCTAGTCACTACAAAGACTAGATGCTTATTTTGCTGCTAGAAGACAAACAAGCCTAATTTTAAACTCCTTATCTTATATTGTAATGGTGTTGTGTGGATGAAGGGATGAAGAGCAAAGACAAAACATGTGTGACTGAATAAGTACTTAACACTCAGTTGCTGGGGATACAGAGTATGATGACAGGCTGTAATTACTTCTTTGACCACTAATAACAAAGGCTTTGGCCAAAAACAGCAGTATGACATAACACAGCTCGAAATTGCGCAGTGGCTAACAAGTCTCTCTTATTGAATACACTCCAAATTAGCTCTTCTGTCAGTGTTATCATTTTAACACACTCATTTCTCTGGGCTGCGAGTATCATCTTCCTCAGTGTTGCCTCTCTCTCCCTCTGTGTCCTCTTCATTTTGCGTTTGATTTGGTCCCACTGACTCCTGATTTTGTGACGGCCTCAGGAGATATTCCAGCTCCTCTGCACTGATGGCCACCTTCTCAGGAATCAACCACCTCTTGAAGTGTTCAAGGGCACTGGAAAGAGAGGTACATAATAAGTCAGAAGGTCAGTCTAAAGCTCTTTACTGCCTGTGAGGCCCATATTATCCTAACAACACAAAATGGGAAATAAATCTAGACCAGTGTCTAGTCGCAGCAGTTTTTGGAAAACTAGACAGTAATATATATTTTTAAAAAATTCCTCCACAAGGATAACAGTTTAGATGAAGTCCTACCTCTCATCCATGTCACCTCCTTGGAAAAGCTCTGAGGTCTGGGCGTCGTGTAGGAATCTATCCCAGCATTCTTTCTTAGCTTGAGACAACGAGCGCAACATGTCCCTTGAGGTCACATCACTGGACTGGCCCTTTAACTTCTTAAGACGGCTCTCTGTGGCAAAATATGGGCAAAACATATTGTATGTACATCTCACATCAAAGTTATGGTTGACATTTATGAATGGAAGCTCAGGAACAATTTCTAACTAATATTTGGCAAAAATATTGATATATTTCAGTTCACTTTTTCTAACATTTGAAATCTAATGGGAGCAGGTGCTCCATTTTGCAAAATTTGTTATGAAAATATCACTGTAATGTTTTTTGCTTTGTTTGTTTTTTGTCTTTTTAAACAAATTGATAAGAAACATGAAAAATTGTAAGCATGTGGGGTAAGCCAGAAACAACTTCAGATACCACCCAGATGAGGGCACAATAGCTCATGACATAAAATTAGAGGCATAAAAAAATGACATTAGAATTGAAGAAGAATAGTGCAGCTTACGCAACACATAAATATTTAGAAGCCCTCGGTTTCTACTATCTCACATGAAAAGGGTGAACGGTGGAGGACATGATGGAAGACAAACTGAGCTAAATGGGGGCATGAGGCATCCAGTCATAAAAGGGACAAAGAAAAGAAAGACAATACCTAAACTTGCTATGTAGATCTCAGAGTCCTCCATGGGTTCCCAGTTGGCGCTGGGAGAACTAACATTTGTCCCATTAGATTGTCCATTGACCTGCACTCCTACTTGTGCTGCTGGCGTGAAGGAGTCTCTGAACTCGGTGTTTTCCGGTGCTGCCTCAGTTTGCACTTCGGGCAGACTGGAGCAGATCTCGGACCACAGCTCCCCGCTGGTCCGGACCTCCTGTCTCTCAAAGTCATCGGTCATCCTGGTTCAGTCACAGACGGCAACATCAGCTATCAAACTCGCTTAGCGTTAGCCCATGTTTAGTTTTTGTTTTTTTCATGTGGCCTTGCTCTTCAGTAGCATTAAGTCAGACATGTTTTTGGGACATACAGATAAAAGACAGAAATGTAGACAATGCACATTTCACAATGCAAAGCGAAATCACAAACTGAACCCTAATTTATTATTAATCTTAACATAATGCAGCGTCTAACCTAGTTTGTGGACAATGTTGGAGCATTTCAATTATACTTCAAACGGTCTGTCACCAGCATTAATTACAAATATGTCATCTCAACGTCTTACCTGAGTAAAAATTTGCAGGTAAACCGGTATTTCTCCTGTGTATTAAATTAAAGATTAAAGTTTAGCCCCGCTAGCTGACTGCGTCCATGATCCACAAGCTTTAAGGAGCGACGGCCCACTTCCTTATTGTGGGGGCATGTGATTGGACATTAAAACCGCCTATCAAACTGTGCTGTGATGTGATTGGCCAGGCCCGCGGTTCGCATGTGAGGGAGCCAGGAAGTTTGTCTCAGCAGGAAAAAACGGTGGCGAAGGTAAACAAGCTCCCTGACCTCTGTTGAATTATATTATTCGTGAGTGTCGGCTATTTGAATAATTAACATTAGAAATCACAGCCGTTCAGCAAGAGTATGTGTTTATAATGAAACGTTAACATGTTGTTACAACTGCTGTAAGAATCTCTCTGTCCAACTGTTCAGATTAATATGTGAATAATCTGCTTTACAGGCATCTCAATGTTGACAGACCTTTCAGAAATGGCCACAACTGTCCCCGTCATAGTCAGGCTGTTAAATGTTATAGTGCAGTTGTGTGATCTTGAATAAAAGAAACACAATAATCATGTCACTGCAGGGAGACCTAAGATAGGAGATGCGACCAGCATTGCGCCTGGCAGCAGTGGCTTTCCCCATGGGTGTGCTGCTGTCTCGGACCATGGCGTGGATGTCCAGTGGCAAAACACATCCAGAGCTCATCAGCAGGCTGAGGGGTAAAGGACTGAATTCATCATATTTGTTCTTTGACTCCAACCCTTAAAGTACACAGTTTAAAGAAGATTTAGTATGAAAGGTGTTTTATATAGTATATATATTATATACTATATAAAAACACTATATAATACGATATATACCATATATAGTATAGTTCCTCTATAGTGTGGATATTGACCAAGCATGTGGAGGTATAAAAAAAATTATAGGGAATTATTTCACTCAAAATCACTATAAAAAGGGAAAATTGTACATTATACACTGAAATGGGAATGAAATGTGAAATTTTAAATTTGGAAAGAGGGAGGACTACTCGTCTTTTTGCATTTCCTCCTTTTCTTCCTTTAAGCTCTTTGTGACATAGCCACAGTCAAAGTTCAGAAATGTGTAAAGCTACAATGTATCAGAATAACCAAAATCCCAGTGTTCAGATTATTAGCTCATAATTAGTATATTAACAGTATATAGTTTATTATAGTACAGTATATTTAACTTAATTCTGTGCTTTCATTACATCCTTTTATCTAGAAATCCTGTAGAGATGTAGTTTTCCTTAACATACAGATAATAAGATTCATTTTTTTTATGTGGACTCTGTATTTTCATTGTATTGTCGATAGTTGATGGGAAATATCATGTGTTGAAGTCTGTTCCCTCTGAATATTGATCTCCCATGGACTCTCCTTGCTTAGGAATGGTAGAGGTGGTTGCAGCTTGGTTTATAGTTTTGGTCCAGGTTAAAATCAGGAAAATACAAATAGGCCGAGAAATGTACTTAAGCATAACAGAATTCATCCTACAGACATTCCACATTCGCCAGATTTATTAGTTGAGTTCAGCATCATTTACCCTTCTTTCTCCTTTAGATCATGGAGTGATCCGTAGCGACAAAGTATTTGATGCCATGCTGGCTACTGACAGAGCGATCTACTCCAGCGCCTACCCTTATGCAGACTCTCCTCAGTCCATAGGTATTTATTTCTGTCACTCTTAAACACATAAACACACATGCCTTTCAATATGGTAGCAGGTATTTGAGTTAATATATTATGCTGGAGAGTAATGTTTCATGAAAACAAATATGCACGGTTTCTTATCACAGGTTACAGGGCGACCATCAGTGCACCACATATGGTCAGTAACAAACTCTCAGGAAACTTGGTAGAAATAAATGATTCACTTATATACATCCACAATTCACTGAATGTTTCCCTATGGGCCTGGTTTTACAGCATGCTCATGCTTTGGAGCTACTAAGTGATAAGCTAACAGAAGGGGCATCGGCACTGGATGTGGGTTCAGGAAGTGGATACCTCACTGCCTGCTTCGCAAGAATGGCAAGTTCTGTATAAACATATCATTGACTTGATAATTCTCACATGAGTTGGAACAAAATACACGGACAGCAATGACTGGATTTTTCCTATTGTATGCAGACAGGACCCAGTGGTCGAGTGGTTGGCATTGAACACATTGATGAACTGGTTCAAATATCAATAAAAAATGTGCAAGCTGACGACCCAGAACTGCTCTCTTCTGGACGTATCAGACTTGTTGGTGAGTCAAGCAATGTCAAGATTATGCCATCTCAAATTTAGATGTTTAAACTGCACAGCTACACAGAACTATACAAGTCATTCTTACATCTGTCCTCAGTGGGAGATGGAAGGCTGGGTTTCCCAAAAGGAGCACCGTACGATGCAATTCATGTTGGTGCAGCTGCAGCAACTGTTCCCAAGGCTGTAAGGACACACATGGCTTTTACTCTTTTGAAAATTAGTAAGAGAAGAATAGGAGATAAAACATGCACAGTTAAGGTTAAAGACCCTGCTGTAATAAAGTGAATCATAAAATAACTTTCTTATGTCTCCACCCTAACTGACTGAATTTGCTTTGCTTTGAACTGTACCATCACGTCATTGATAGAGTTCTTCTTCTTCCCTCTTTCTGTTAAAGCTCTTGGAACAGTTGAAGCCAGGTGGGCGACTGGTTCTCCCCGTGGGCCCCGATGGAGGCAGTCAGGTGTTAGAGCAATATGATCGTCAGAGTGATGGGACTTTTCTCAAGAAAGCTTTGATGGGAGTGGTTTATGTCCCCCTGACTGATAAGAGGCGTCAATGGCCTGGGTATTGCACAAAAACACTTCTGACTTATTGTTCCAAAAGGAAAATCAGTTAAGGAACACCACTTAATGTAATGACAAAAACCTGCACATTATTTTTGACACGTCTATCAAGTGCCTCAGTATTCTTAAGAGTGCTTTATGCAGTTATGAGTCGCATCCACCTACATCAAATAGCTTGTACCTAATGGCATCCATGCAATCCTTCTCTCCCCAGAGGTGAGCTCTGACTGCAGTGTGGTTGCCTCTGCAGGAGATGGCATTGGTGCTGCGTCTCTGGGGCCCCGTAGCACTCCTCATGGTTTTACTGAGTTCCAGACTTAACAGCCACCTGCCCTGCTGAGTTGTCACCTAGCAACATACAAGGATGATCTCGCTCTATTTGCCTGACCAGATTGTCTTCCAAGAGTGCTGAAAGAGTGAGTGAGTGAGTGAGTGAGTGAGTGAGTGAGTGAGTGAGTGAGTGAGTGAGTGAGTGAGTGAGTGAGTAGTCGCTGTTGGACTAATAACCTTTTTACCAGAATCCATGGAGTCTGTAAGAGGCTGATAAGGATAATCTGGATGACAGAAAAAGGTTGTCTCATTATTATTTTTGGGTAAGTCAGTGAAGTTCAGCAAAGACAAAATTGCAATTGCATCTTAAATCAGTGCAGTCTGTTTAATCCAGATGAATGAATAATTGGTGAAATTGTGTTTAATCTTATGGGAATGCTTTTATTATGAATGCAAACAAATAAGGATAAACCAGAAATATATAATATATAAAGGTGTTTTAAGGAAATTTAGTAAATGAACTATGTAATATATATTTTGTGGTACGAACAGCTTCATACTCACTGTATGTGTAGAACATGTCCTGTATGACTATGTTACTGTCAAACAGAGAAGGCACTGTGCCAAAAAAATTATTAACTGAGGCAATGAACTTTTTGAAACTAAAAACAGCTATAATTATGTGTACACTCATAGGATTTCTTAATAAAACCCACTAAATGGACAGTGTATCGATTGTTGTCAATGTTTACTGAAAAATTATACATTTTTTCATGACTGTGTAAAACTGGACTCAAAGTGAACTGAAATCATGAGAAGCTACAGTATTTTAAAGGAATTCATAATTCACATATAAAAACCCACTAAGATGTTATCACTGTCAACACAAAGAATCATAATCTGAAATATTACTTCTCTTTTCAGTCGTTTCAGTACAACAACACAATGTTTTACACAAAATATATTCTGTATTCTATGAAAAAATAAATATTTTATAATCAAAAGGGAGAAAAATCTGTCAATAAATACATGGCTATGCTTTCAACAACCCGTGTACACATTAAAGAAGTACAAATACACAAAAAAAAAAAAAGACAGATGACAAACATTAATTGTTGCATTCATATTAGCAGTGGATTTCGATACATTTTATTGATTTTATTGATAGTTAAATGACTGATGACTGGAGAGATGTCTACAGACACAGCCCAATAACTTACTTCTTACACAACAAACTGGACCAAAGTGGACACATATTTCAGTGTCATATTAGTTAATTACTGTGGAAACATCATTTGGAAAGTCAAATAAAAAGAATTTAGCATGAAATCTACGTGATTGCATAATGTGAACAGTTGGTGGCGATAATGCTCAATAGGGATTTCTTCTTTAAGGCGAAGAAAAAGGAGAAACGTGAGGGTTTGATTGTTTGGACTACACGCTCATCCGATTGGACTACATATTTACGTCATCAGCGCGCGCCTCGAGCTTGAAGGACCCCTAGCTCGAGCGTGATGCACGTGAGTGTGTCGGTTAGAGGTTTGAGAAACTTAGCGTTTCTTATCCCGGGTCAAACTAAAGTTGGTACGCGTGTAGTTGACATAGCACAAGACTTTGCTTTATCTCGTGTCGTTACTAAACCTCTGAATCGTCCTTTTCATTTCTCGCAGAGTCAACACAGCAGCTCGACCATGGAGCAGGCAGACATTGCTCCGGGGTCACAGGCCCAGGAGGGCAGCCCGGCGTCCGCGCAGGGATCTGCCGCTGACGAGGCAACGGAAACCGGCAAACGTAAAAGCGACGAGCCGTGCGAGCGAGAGACAAGCGGCCGAGGGAAGAGGCGGAGGGGAGCCCGAGGGAAGAAGCTCCGTCCGGGCGAGAGATACATTCCTCCTCCGCAGAAACGGAACCCCGGGGTCAGCTTCAACCAGGAGCATTTCACCGAGACCTCCTACTACTTCGACGGTGGCCTCCGCAAAGTTCATCCGTATTACTTTGACTTCAAAACCTACTGCAAATCCCGGTGGATTGGGAAGAGTCTCCTGGAGGTGTTCAAGAGCGAGTTCAGAGCTGAGTCCATAGAGTATTATCAGAGGGCGGCCAAAGAGGGCCGCATCCGCCTCAACGAGACACCCGTGGAGGACCTGTCTGTGGTGCTCAGGGTCAGTGTTATCACTGCATTTCATATCAGCGACACTCACAGGATCATCGCTTCATGAAGCCACATCTCCACTGGAGATGTGGGTGTGTGTGTGTGTGTGTGTGTGTGTGGGCTCATCCACGCTTCACTAGATGCCACGTATCTGAGCCAAAGGTAGTAAATAATCAGTTATTCCTGGACTTCTCATCCATTTTGAAGTCCATCTTTAGTTCAGATCATTTCCAAGAATGAAGCTTCAATCTCAAACGGAAGTGCTTGTAACTTTAGTTAACCCATCTAAGATCAGCATCAGGTAAAATGTAATGTCCTGAATGTAACATAATGTGTGCATTAATGTCTACTGTTTGCCTGTTATGTTGACAAGTTAATTTCTAAAGTGTTTTTCATTGTAACACAAAATTTTATTGTCCAGTGTTACAAAGCTTCATCAAATCAGATTATCCCCAGAATTATTTATTAAAATTTCAGTTCCACTGACCCATCAGGGCCATCAGTCTGAGCAGCAGAAAATAATTCAAAGGTGATTCTCAAAGGTCTTCTTCCTCTATCAAAAAGTTTGAATGAAGATGTATCTTTGTGTGTTCTTGTACAGAGGAATTAATATTTCACTTAAGATTCATATGATGGACTCAGGTTTAAAAAGTATTCTTATCATTAAATAGGCAACCAAATTAAATTCAATTAGCTTTGAGTTCTGGTTTATGTAGGATTTTAAATGTGCCACAGGAAACTTCCACCTGCAACAAGTTTTTATTCCTTCGTGCCAGTAACGGCTTGTGTCTAAGGCATTGTGTTTTTGGGTTGCCTGAGATCTTGGTAATGCCTTTATTATTACAATAATAAATAAATAATTAATAAATATTCATTGGACTTGAATGAAATTATTAGAATTTCATGGTCAAAGGTCAGAGTAACCTCAAAACAATTTTTTGGCCACAACTCACAAAATCGTACACTAATTATGACACAATTTAAAATGAATGTCTAAAATGATAAAATAAAGAATCTATGTCTAAATGGTCAAAGATCAACTTCACTGTGACATAATGTTCTGCAAAATATTCCTGGCCATTATTCAACACTGCCATTCATATTGTGACCATATTTCCTACACTGTGGCTGGTTGTCAGAAATGTACTGCACGTCAGTAATTCTATTTTTTTTTTTTTTTTTTGTTAATGTTTTCTACTGTCCACAGAGTAATGACCTTATGAGAAACACTGTCCACCGCCATGAGCCACCTGTAGTGGACAGACCGCTGGAGATTCTGGTGGATGATGGTGAAGTGCTTGTGATTGACAAGCCTGCCTCTATCCCAGTGCACCCCTGTGGCCGCTTTCGCCACAACACAGTGATTTTTATCCTGGGAAAAGAACGGGGCATTTCAGAGCTTCACACTGTCCACAGACTGGACAGACTCACCTCTGGAGTGCTGCTGTTTGCCAGAACATTAGAGACATCAAAGAAACTGGACCAGTTGGTGAGAGACAGACAGGTACGTTCAGGGTGGTTTGTACTTAAATTTAGATTTTGGGTGATTAGACAAAAGTAACCTGTTCATGATTTCTGACTATTATTAATACATCAGTGGGGTTTCAAAAATGTACTGTCTTACAGCTTGAAAAGGAGTATGTGTGCAGAGTGGAGGGCGAGTTTCCAGAGGGTGAGTTGATCTGTGAGGAACCCATCTTGGTCGTTTCCTTTAAAATTGGCCTCTGCCGGGTTGATCCCAAGGGAAAGGACTGCCGAACTGTCTTCAAGAGGCTTAGCTTTAACGGAAAAACCAGCGTGGTCCGCTGTTTACCCCTTACTGGCCGTACACATCAGATCCGGGTCCACCTTCAGTACCTGGGCTTCCCCATCCTCAATGACCCCATCTATGGGTCCTCAGCATGGGGTCCTCATAGAGGTAAGGGGGGACTGGTGGGGAAGAGTGATGAGGAACTGCTGCAGTCACTGATAGAGGAACATCAATCCGAGGAAGGTCTGCAACTGACGAATATACCAGATGACGGCATTGGCATCAGACAAGAGACAGAGAAAAAACAGTCAGATTGTATGTCTGAACCTGGCAAGACTGGAGGGAGTAATCGGGCACAGACTGATAAGTGCAGTGGCGACAAAAAGATGGATGGTTGTAGCTCAGGCAGTGAGACAGTAAATAAGGTGAGTCAGGGCTGTACTGACCCAAACAGTAACAGTACATCACTCCAAGAGTCTCAGGGCCCTCGCATATTAAATGGAAATGAAACAGAGGCAACTGACGGTACCCAGAAATTTCCTCTTGGGATGAGAGACCACCTGTGTAATGAATGTAAGATAGTACGACCAGATCCTACAAAAAAGGAGCTTGTCATGTATCTCCATGCTTTACGCTACAAAGGACCTGACTTTGAATATTCCACAAATTTACCTGAATGGGCCAGAGAAGACTGGGTGGAAGTTGACTAGAGTTGAACTGATAAAACGCCAATTTTGACTTATAAGACCAGAAATCGTTCAAGATCTTCAAGGATTCTTATTTTGCTGCATTTCTTTTGATAATTTATCAGAGTTGAAGTCACATAAATATAGTTTACCTTTGGCTCCAAGTTATTCATGATTTAAATACAAGAAGAAAATTGAACTGTATTCTTTCTCATTTTACTTTGAGGGGTGTTTTTATGTCAAGAATTTCGTTTTAATTTCACTTCGGCCTGTAATCTGATACTCGAGCTAACAATGGGGGGGGGGAATAAAAACCAGTCTGCAGGAAAATTAAATGCTTTTTCAGTTTATTTAAGTTTTGTGAAAAATTAACATTAACAGTTGTAAATAACAGTGGTGGCAACCTTTTTTTAATTTCTGCTGTTCATAGAAGGCCTGTGATTTATTTCAATTGTCTCTAAGGCAGATTATTCTGCTGAGTGATTTTTATTTATTTATTTATTTATTTTAAAGTGAAGGCTCTTTGAAGAACTGTGATTATACAGTTAAGATGTCAAAAGCAAACACTTAATACAAAAAAGCTTGAAAATAACCCTGCTCATAGGCACATTTCATATATATTCTTGTCAAGGCTCCACCACCACCAACACTACACCTCCTACACCTCTTTGATTATTACTCAATATTAGGACCATAAATACAGCTCTTATTTTATTAAAGGACACATCCTTTGCACAAAACACATTTTTAGCACATTTTTGTTTCAACCTATTGATAGACGTTTGGCACATGCTGCTCGTGTCATAAATACCATTACTCAAATGGTATTAAGACATGTGCTGTGACATCTCAGCTGTGGGATGGGATGTAGATAAAGGCTTTCTGTTCCTCAGATAACTGTCTGCAGGAGTTTCTCTTAACAGTGGTGCAGCAAGATTTATATACAAATTATTAGCTGTTGAAGCTGTGGCATGTGATGATACGATTACTGCCTTGAACTCAGAATTAGAGCTCACTCCTGCTTCTTTGTAAAGTCTAAGGCATAAACTGACATCCACACATCCAGGAACAGTATGCACCTTAATTCACAAACAGTTTATAAACCCACAGTGTATAGTGTTATATCTCTATTATTAGAAACATTTTTGCCTTTTCGGATCAGTACAGTAAGTAAACATTACATTTCTTTTGGCACTGACACTATAAACAGCATGACTTAAAACATTAATTGCAACCAACCCATGACACTATAAATTACATGTTTCTCATTTTCTACGTCATGGTCACAATGGACGTACTGTACATATCGTCACAAAGTGCAAAATCAACTGACTAGTGACAGTTGTTTGCTACTCTAATGTGATAACTGACTCTTGCTAATATACTGTATGTAATTCTGTACACAGGCACAACAATGCATCTGTTTCTCTGTATATCTCACATTTATCTTTTAATATTCTGAAGTCCATTAATGTATATGGTTCATGAAGGTGTATTCCAGCATGGAGAAAGGCCAACAGTTGGAGGTGGCACTGTATTTGTTAAAACCCAGTTGGTGCAGATGTTAAAAAAAATTCCAGGCACAAAGTAATTTCTGCAGCAGCGAGTGCAGAACCTTTTTTTTTTGCTGACAACATACTGTAGCTGTAGTTTCTTCAAGTGTGACTTTGGTGCAAAATTGTGGCTGGAGAAAAGAAAACCTCTTACGGTCTCTCTGGAAATGCTGGGTTGAACAAGTCATGCTTTGATTAGAACCTTTGCTAAAGAGACTCATGCTTTGACCTTATTTGTGACAGAAACTGTAACAACCTCAGCAGCAACATAAAGAACAACATGCTGTCACATGTTACTTTTGCAATTAGCTTATACTTCCTTTGAGTATTATACAGTGTATGTTCCTTTTGTTTTTCCTTTTTGTAGATTCAGAGCATTTAATGCACAGTGTTTGCAAAGATTCCTCCAACTTTGCTCAACACGCATCTTCCCGTTGTCCGTCTCTCTTTATCCAGACGTCTGGTAAGTCTGGCTTACTGTTGGGTAAAATAACTACTTCCTCACTCTGACTGGTGCGGCCCTTATTGCAAGTCTCATAAACAGTTTCTTTCAGTGAGAGACGAAGCGTATCTCTCTTTCCATTTAGATATCCTGGTTGTAACTGAGCTTCTCCTCCTTCGTGGTGCTGTGTGTTTGAAGGCCCAGGCTCAATGTCGCTGAGGCATGTTTCACAGGAATCCTCCAGACCCTCACAGGAGCTCTGGGAAACGGAGGAGAGGTGTTCATGGTGGGAGTGGTGATGGAGATGCTCCTGTGAGGTTTGTTCCTCTGTGCAGAGAGATGGCTGGTCAATGGTCTCCAGTGTGTGGCTGATTATAGTCTCCTGTATGCTTGATGATGAGGAGAAAGATGCATTGCCCCAGTGTGTCACCCCACCAGGCTGACCTCTGCATGTCTTACACAGCAGCTTGTCCTTCGCGAGGCCCTCTTGTTTTAGCCCCACAGGCCGCAGGGTGTTTTCTTTGTAAGGTGAAGAAGTCTGGAGGGCTGGAGGTGGTTGGTAGTTTTTATGTTGTTGACTGCATGGATCCTCACTCGCCCCATCGATACTGTTTCTTTCCACATCTCTCCCACAATATTCAATCTCATCAGAGAGCACAGATGGACGGTTTGACAGTTTACTGGTGCAGGTGCTGTTCTCAAAGCTGTCACTCAACCGATACGCCAGCGGCTGCAGCTCATACTGCTCTGGCCCTTTGCCCCCACCCCCCCCTCCTCCTCCAGTCTGTTTTGGTCTGTGCTGACGCTGGTGGTTGGGGTAGAGATAGCCACCTGCTTCCTTGTCATAACTCCTCCTCACTCTAGCTCTGCCAAAGTCACCATTAGCAGCCGTGGAGGAACCAGGTTCTGCTGCGGAGCAAGAGGGGAGCATGCCATCAGTCTGGTCTGAAAAACACGGCAGCGTAATCTTTCCACAGTTGTTCTGCGGTCCAAAAAAGCAGCATAGAGACTGGAAAAAGAAGGTTGCAAATCCACATGCTACGCATTTAACCAAAAACAGGAAAATTCCCAGTTTCCTAAACAGCAACGCCGTGGAAGGCAACATGATGATACCCATGGAGAAAAATGTACCAGAAACTATTGCAACAGGACATCCCATTCTTTTAGTGGAGTGTGCTACTTTCCCAATTTTGTCTGAATGAGGAGCCAGACTGTACGATATGCAGTAGTTGGCTATAAAGTCAACAGACAGTCCTGCTGCTGATGATATAAACAGAGCCTCAATGCCGCTCAGCTGCCATTCAAGAAGAACCAAGAGGCCGACAGTGACAAACACACTGCCTCCTACAGCTACAGTCCCATATATGCTCAGTGGGATACTCCAGGTGGTTAGGAGAAGCAAAGCAAATGTAATAGCTACTGAGAAGCCAGCAACTACCAGAGTCTCTGAGCTTAAAGACTGTTGTAGATCAAAAAGAGACAGCTGACTGATGAACCAGCCATTCTTGAGTCCTTGTGGTGCTCCTGAGATCTCTCTGTTAAACCATGTCAAGATTTCTCTATAAAAAACACTGGTTCTGCTGAAATTGAAGCTGTAGAGGTATGTGGTTTTGAATGCCAACACGAGGGCAGCGACCCTGCCATCTGGCTGGAAGTACAGGCCTCCGCTGTGGGCCAGATGGCCTTCAGCGTACCTCTCTGCCAACATCATGCTGAGACAGTTCTCAAAAGCGCTGGGAGGGAAGGGGAAAGGGATGTCATTACAGCAGAAGTGAAGGGCGTCATCACTCTCTGAGCACCGTCTGACAGATACCCAGTGTATTAGCTGCTCCACAAGACAGATATTTTCTGTCATAACATTTCTATCCTCAGGTGATGGAGGGAAGTAAAAGCTTTGGTTCTGGACCCTTCCACACAGGTCCCTTAACCACACCTGAGCGTCTGGTTGGCTCATGTTAAATTCCGGGTCGAGAACCAAAGAGCCATTGCTTTTGGGGTCGAAGTGATCTCCATTATCTGTTGGTTTGACACCCCAAACAAGCTTTAATGTAACAGGTTTATCCTCTCCATTTCTCTGTCTCTCAAACATAAACATGTGGCGATACTCTGCGTCATATCTCTCAAATGGGTGACTAGATCGGAAAAGCTGGGTGACCTTGCTTTCTAAGGTGGGCAGCTTCATACCTGGGTCGATGCAGGACATGTAAGTGCCCCCAGCAGCTAGAACTGCAAACCAGCAGACCCAGATATACCTAAACTTTACCACTCCACAGGGCAAGATTTTTAAAAATAATAAATTTGAAGTGTCAGTAAGTCCTCGTTTTATTTCTCTCAGCTTTTGGCCAAGAGTGAAGAGGCATTTCTTGCGTGAGCTTGTATCCCAGAAGCCACCGGTGTTTTTGGAGCAGCATGGTTTCCACCCCTGCACTGCCAGAGATGCAGAGGACGCCTCTGTGTAGCGTTCCCGCAGAACAAAAGAGCATGGCAGCCACACTAACGCCAGGAGTGAGCTGATGAAAGAGGCAGTTCCGAGATAAACAGAGAAACATCTGATTGCTGTGATGCTGCTGAGATAACCAGAGAAAAACGCAGCGCTGGAGGTCAACCCAGATGCTAGAATCAAATAGCCGACTTCCTGCAAAGCTCTGTGCACTCTCTTCTCCAGGGAGGTGGAGGGCCTCTGGGATAGCTGCAGATTCCAGAAATCAGCAAAGATGAAAACCTGATTGGAGCAACTTCCCAAGAGAATAAGAGCTGCAGAGAGGTTGACTAGGGGGAAGAAAGTCAGACGAAATGCTACTTTATAGAAGAAGTAAGAGGTCAGGAGGGAGCCTGTGATTGCTATTAGAGATAACGCTACTATGAAGAGAGAATGGAGGTAAAGAGCCATAGTGAAAAGAAGACAGACAACAGCTAGGACAGGGTATACTAAATCTTTTGCAAGGTAATGCTTGAACAGTGTCTGCTTGATGCCAAAGTCCATGCCAGTGATGGTCGTATTATTGTAGGTCAGATCCCTGCCCTCAAGAGTGCTCATGTATATCTCCATCATGTGCTGCCCTTTGACAACGGGTAAGAACAGAAGGCTGTACTTCAGTGTGGGGATTTGATATTCAACAGTCTGTGGGCTAAGGAAGTCTTTATCGACCAGGAAGTGCAGGATCTGAAACACCATATGGGACTGTTTGCAGCGGGATGGGACAGAGGAACAGCTGCCATGTTTGGGTCTGTCCACACAGGCTTCCACTAGATGTCCTTCATGATAGTACAGAGCGCACTTCCGTAGAAGGTTCAAAGACTCAGAAACCTGGTGTAAGAGGGAGAAAATGACATTCAGACTCTACAATATCAACATACACCCAGTTTTCTTAGTTTCAAGAAACTGACCTTATTCTATATTTTTCATATTGCCAGCAATTTCCATGAAAAGACAAAAACCAACAATCCCACGTAGAGTCTATAAAAAGATAAGTAGTTTCCTATAACAGCTGAGCCCTGTAGTTTTTAGCAAATGTTTACTAAAACAGGAGTAAATTGCATGTATATTGATAACTATTTTCAGCAGCGGAGTTATACACATTTAGTACACCATTGAGTATTTTCACCAGTAGGATGGTTTATATGGAATTGATTGAAATTGAGTGAATGTTAATTTTGACACATCATCCAGTTTAACAGTTTGTTTGAATTATGTAGTTTTGATTTGTTTCACAACTGTGCACTGAAGAAAAATAATACAGTATATCAGGTTTTATCTACAGTTACTGTTAGTTTCGGGCTTTTCATGGGATTTGTTAACATTGAGAAAAAATAAGAATATAATAATTCAGTAACATGCATCGTCAACTTTTGTTCCCTTTCTCTTCACAGGCAGCTTTCAGGTGAGAAATTCTTAAATATTAACATTATTGTTAACATTATAACATTAATGTTAACAATATGTTAACAATATCTTGTCTGTATCTGTAATTCAAGGTCCACTTTAGACTTTTTTTTCCTGAACATATCCACTGATGAGAAAAAAGATTAACTGGACTTTCCTGCAAGATCATTTGGCTAATACCTTTTCCAAGGTCGAGAATGAAAGTAGTGTAATGTACCAGCCTATTTTAAACCTTATGTTAATTTTAATTTATATGGTAATTTGTATGTTAATTTTTAAAAATAAAAAGAAGACTACAGTACCTGGTGTGAGGTGAGGCTGAGGCAGCAGGAGGCATTAGTGAGAACAGCCAAGTAGTTACCCAAAGACCAGCTCGGACAGCAGCCGCTCCTAGACGCTCCCTCTGCCTCCACCCTCACATGCTGCTGGCACAGGTCCTGGAACTGAGCCTGGGAGCGAATCTGAACCAGACAAGAGAAAGATTTTTTGAATGCATGCCCAGTTTTGAAAAAAAAAAAAAAAAGGAATTCATTTCATATGAGGTAATGTACGAAAAGTAGCATTTTTTTTTTTTTTTTTTTGGAAGCATTAAAATGTGACGTATAGTCAGGGTACAGAGGAGAGGAGAGACTGACAGAGGGTGATGACTAGAAAAATGAGATGAAGGGCTGAGTAGATCATTGCAAACCCTGGATTGCTCCATCTCACACATGGCGTGAATGGCCTTCAGGCTCCAGAGACTGGCTGAGTTTTCTGATCTGAATACCAGCTGAGCCAAACGTTCGCCTACACAGAGACAGACGTACAGTCAGGAAAAACAGCAGAGAATCATCAGCTCATGATGTTCTGAATGGTTAAACTATTTTCCATAATTTAATTTTGTGGGTAATAATTCATAAAAGTAAAACCAGGCAAATAACCAGTTTCTTGTGTATTGTATCCTGCTGTCTGCACTGAATTAAAACTTGAACGCATATAATGAAAGCCCCAGGGCTTGGAGGTGCTAATAAACCCATCCAGGGAGTTTTTAGTGTTTTTGTGGGGCAAACAGAAATATAGCCTTTGATCTAGCAGCACACAATTTCAAAGTAAAATCTGAAATAACCTGCCCTGGGAAAAGCACTGAGCAAACTGTTCTATTTGAAGCCACACTAGAAACAATTATTCGCATATTTTTGCTATCTCACTATTAGTGTAGATTGTTACTGTTGTTTACTATGTTGTATTCTTTTAGTTTGCCAGGCTGCACTGATTATTTCCTGACAAGCTGGTGGAATTCACTTTCAGTTTACAGTATTTGTGTATTTGAAAATTGCTCAAATGCAAAATCAGCACCCATCACATACATAGTTATAATATTTCCATATCATTTCCTGCATCTCTTAGTATACTGAAGCCAACTGTGTTACATAAGATGCTTAATTTAGCAACAAATCTTAAATGCAATGAAGATTAAAATTGTTATTTTGATGTGGTTACTTTCATTGTTTCTGTTCTCAGTGTTACTGAAGTTTGAAAGATGTATAGATCATCAGAGAATGCATAGTTTATTGAAAGGAATCTGGGAACTGATCAGGACTGACCCACCTGGAGCAGCACACAGGAAGGTGTTGGGAGATGAGTCTTTGGCCAGCATCCTCTTGATACGAAGTCTGGAGGTATCTTGTCCACCACTACTGTCTCCATTGACAGGAGCCCCAAAACTATAACGCAGGTAAACCACACACATTTCCACCTCATTTAAACAGATCTTTTTGCAAACAAGTGTAAAACTGATATTTTTAACAAATCAATTATTTAAAACCAGCATTAATTTCTTTGATGATTGATGGGCCGCAGAAACGTTCTCCTGAATGCCCTTTGATTTATGTCATGTTGATTTATTTTTTTCTGCTGAATTATTGGTATTAACTGTGGGAACAGTTCGCTATCAGATTTCAAACCATGATTTATAACACTTTTAGCACCCCTATGCACACACCACAGCATGACCACACTTGCTCAATGTGTGCAGCTCATCTATTTGGAAAGCATCTGTGTGGTGTTTTCCCCCTGTGCAGAAAACCAGCACTCAAACTGAAACTCTCTGCTGACCTTTTACTGAGCTGCTGTGGTAAAGGAGACAGCGTTTTCCCCGGGCCAGTGTTCTCCTGCAGCTCAGACAAGCTGGACTGGCGAACTCCGATGTATGTTCCCCGTGGCTCAAAACCCTGTAAAAAGCATACACAGACACATACACAATCACACACACAGTGACATCAAAGCTAAAGATGCACTGTAAATGCTGGTGCTCATCAAGGCTCTGCAGCAGCTTACTGAATTAATCAGCATCACAAGCATCCTTAAAATAAAACATCACAGTTATAAAATGGAAATCCTTGTATAACCCAACATTCAATTTTTATGCAAATCTTTTTAGATTTCTCATTAATAGCACATTGGTGTGAAACACAATTTTCAGAGCAATTTCTTAATCGTCCTTTGTCCTTTATACCTACATCTCAAAGGTGAAAGATGTATTAAATTAAGATGGCAGCATGATCTAATTCAGAGCAGTCCATTGGATCTGACATGAGACTGAAGTAAATGGTTGTGGCTGAAACTATGAGTCATTAGAGAAATGGTAATTAACACTCAGCCCAAGGTGGTGAGGGAGGTCTGCATTGTAGAGCAGACGCGTGAACAGAAGCATAACAGTACAGATGCACGTGTTGCAAGTACATTTTAGCAACTGTATGCTTTTGTATAAGTGTGTTTGAGTGAGTGTGTGTGCGAGACTCACCAGCAGCGGGTCAGAGAAGTCAGGCAGTGGACCGATGAAGAGTCCAGCCAATGAGCATCCCAGCAGCAGCACAGCACAACCCACCAAGACTGCTAATGGGTAGTCCACTATGACCTGGGAATAACTGCCAAATAGAAAACCACAGAAGAAGCTGTCAGTGGCACTGAGTAAATATTAATTATTATGAAGGAAGTGTGACATGCCATACCTTTGGGCTTTGTAGTGAAAATTGGTTTCAGGACTTACTTTCTAAGGATGCAGTAGACTCCTCCGTCCCTGTAAATAGAGTTTATTATATGAAACACAAAGTGTCATTAAAAGGATAATTTTGGCAAATTTTCTCCACCACTGTGGAGTTTAGTGGTATCAATTGTCTCACAGAAGCAAATTTCCCATAATGTCAAACCATCTCCTTTAAACATACCTTACTGTCACCACATGTCGCTGTGTTGGTTTCTGTGTCCCACTCTCATTTGACCCATGCAGCCAGTGGCATCTCACCGCGCCATGATGTGATGTCTGATGAGCAGAACAGCTATGTCCCACTTTCACCACTACACCTCCTTCAGCATGAAGACCTATTGTGTTTGACTTACACTCGTGGCAGGTGTTTGGTTTGACTGGCCCATGATGGCTGCAGTGGGGGCATTTTTGGGGCTGTGGCGAGTCGTAGGGCCCTGCTCGAGCAGCCTGGGGGACCTAAAGAAGAAAAGAAAAATTGTATACATGTCAAACCCCGTTTTTTTTTTTTCTTTTTTTAAAGATAGTCTGAGTCCATTTTAATGGGTCCCCATACATCTATCCTCCTAACAGCACAGAGACTACTACAGTCAGTGTTCAGGCATACTTGGTGATAAAGCTGGCAGGAGGAAGAGGGTCGGCCGAGGCTGCTGCAGCTGTCACATAGCTCCCCCTCAGAGTGGATGACTGTCAACGGTGCCTCGGTAGAGCACTCGCTGTCAGGAGGGCAAAGAGAAACTGCTGGGATCTCACTGAGAAGGGAAGGAGAGGGGAAGGGAGGGGAGGAGAGGTGAAAGTGACGAACTTCTTTTAAAGTGAAGAAGTTCAGTTTATAAAACTTAGGCATAACAATCTATTTCTCCCACTACACAATGATTGACATCTCAGACTCTTGCCTATATTCTCGTTTCAGCTTCTCCTCATATTCTGCGGAGAATTGAGCGTCCAGCAGAGCTAATGAGGTAAGGAATGGATTTCTAACACACTGTGGCTACTGGAAGCAGCAAGACTCAATTATAAGAGAAGTAGGTGCTGTCCAGGATTATATCATGAGACTGAGACTGAGTGATGACTCATGGGTAATGACAGCAGTCAGAGAGCACTGCAGTTACTTGTGTAATGATACACTTTTCCACTGTAACATATTCCATTGCTATATGTTGCAAGCTCACTTTATGAAACTTGGATAAGGAATTGTCCATTTTTATGCAATACGAGGATAGACATGAAATTCTGTACAGACGGTCATGGTCCCCAGAGGATGTTTACGACTGCCTGTCAGAACTGTTGTCATGGCTGTAGAATCTCAATTTTGTTTCCTATTCTTGCCATTTTCCAATATGCTGAAATATTCCAGAGCATCTATATAAAAGACATGTAAATGCACTGGTGTATTAAAATCTCACCAACCTGAGAGCAGTTGGGTCACTCTTTAGGAGCTCAAGTTGTGCATTTAAATAGAATTTAAATAAATCAAACCCACATAACTTTATAATTATTCAAGTGATCACATCTTTCCCAAAGACACTGAATGTTGGGAATTTTGTGGATAAAATTATGCGAAAGACTTATTAAGAAATATTTTTCCATGTGATGTATTAGTCTTTTGTTTGAGTGTTTCACTTTATATATATATATAACAGCTAAAAGGAGAGTTGGAACAAGTTGATAGATACTGACTATATACACTGTAATATGGTCAATGTGGAAGAAGACAAATTTTCCAACCTTAAAGCTGTGTAAAGGGGGAGACTATATTTTAAGGGGTTAAATATGATCATAGACTTGCCTTTCAAGCAGATTAAAGAATATTTTTTGTCTTTTTCCCCCACATATTTTTATATTTTTTAAATTAAAAAAATCTTAAATGTCCCTTTATTTTGAAGTTCAGAGTAAATAAACAGACCCAACTGAACTAATTATCTGGTTGTGTCTCAGAGAAGAGGCCATGAGGTCTGCATAGTCTACCATATGCTTGTTTTTCCACAGTAGACTGGGTGCTATTGCACTTCCTGTCTTGTGACCATGGCAACGGAGTAAGTCAATAGAGCCTAAATGACCTCACGCGGTTTTATTTGCATCCCATAATAAGTCGCACAAATGATGAGCGGTTGTTGAATTGGTGGTATGCTGAAGCAGAGGGATTATGGAGCTGATTAACGGTGGCGCCCCGTGAACAACCAAACCTCAGTATTTTATCTCCGTATCACAATAAAACTGTAACATGATATAAATAATAAATAGCTCACAGTGTACTCAGTCGCTCTTAGTCGCACTGCAAATGTTTGTCATTTAGTTTAGCCTATTTAGAAGCTGGAGTGAATGAGTAAATACACTCATAAAGACTATGTGGAAGTCAACACAACAACATTACTTCTCTTTGATGGTTTTTGACGGCTGGCCACTGTGGGCACACGCACAAATGAGAAGAGCAATTTGTGGAACTTAGTGAATGAATATTTCAGTGGATGAATACAAATATACATCCAGGATGGTGGCACTGAGCTGCACTGACTGACATCACAGTGGCGTCATGAATCCGTCTATAAGGCCCCTGCAATAGCACTGATTATAAAGCAATTATTAGAGACATCTCTCAATGTTACAGTTCAACACCACCACAAACTACAACATCCAAAATAACCACAAAGCTGAACCAGCACCAGCAGTTTCAACAAAAACATAGGATTGTAGGATTAGATGGCATCAGTTTCAGCGAGGTCACTAACTGAGTGTAGGCAGGGGTGGAAGAAGTACTCACATTCTTTACTCAAAAATAGCAACAAAATGTTATTGGCAAAAAGCACTTTCTGTGATGTTATTGTGGTCAAAGCTGCGTTTGACTGTAGTTGTAAAGTGCATGAGTTGCTTATTTGAAAACTAGTGTCTAAGCACAGCTTCAAGGCTTTTAAAAGACTCCAGCAAGGACACTCAAAGTATCTCTGAGGCTGCAGTCGTGTCAGCGCTCTCTGCTCTGCCTTTAGGCCCCTGTCTTTCACCCTCTCTACAGCACATGTCTCTTTCATCAACTCTCTGGACACCAGTCAGTGTCATGTCCTCAAACATCTTCCAAACTGCCAATCAAGCACACATGTACACACAGACAGACACACACACGCACACACCAAAGACAGGATGAAAGCTCAGTCTGTATGAGGGAGGCAAACTGTTAACCTTAAAAAGCCGAGCTGCTCCTGTGTGGGGGTATTATTAGAGGGAAAAGGCCTTGAGGATGTGCAGAGAGCATCATCTTGGACATACACATATGTGGCCTGTTGCTGAGTTAAAGAGTGGCAGGCCTCAGCTGTTTCCACCCCCACTTTTATGTTTGAAGCCTCTTGGCCATATATATAGGGCTGTTGCATCGAGTGAGTGACAGGGTGACGGCAGTGACCCAGAGAAACAGCATGAGCGAAGCAGGAGGCTGGTGACAGAGACCAGACCTCACAGTCCTTGTGTCAATGAGTGTGAAGCAGAGATTATGTATTACTGTATGATGTGTATGTGTAAAAAGGGTTAAATAAGCACATCAAATCCTATTAATGGTGATGCATTAAAGAAGAAACCATAAAACATAAAAAATGTCGTGATTGCAAACATAAATTCTTAAAATTAAGTTGACAACAGTACATGTGCATCGTTTGATCTCACAACACTACAAACACAGCCATGAGCCAATGATTCAGGGGGAAAAAAACACATAATAGTAATTGACAAATAACAAGAGCAGAAATCATATCCTGTTTATAATCCCATTGTCCACAGCAGAAACACAGCTGGATAGAGTCACTGAACAATACTCACAACGGCCACATGAGGGTAAAAACACGTCCACGTCCACTCACTGTAAATCTATATCTCTCTCTCTTTTTTTTTTTCCTACTCCGCTAATTAAGTTACTCAATAAGCTACAGACAGAATCCCCAGTCAGGAAAAAAACACAACCCACCTTTGGCAAGCCTCTTGAATATCCCTTTCATCTGAGGGAGAATCATCCATCACTATCGCATCCGTGCTTTCTCCTATTATCGAGCGAGCATCCATCTCCCTCCTGGTTCGCCTTTGAAAACTCGGACTAAATATTTAAAGAGGCAATTACGAATCTCCTCTTATTTTGACCCGGGTTAACCCAAGCAGTCCCCCATCTGCCCAGACTGGGTCCACGAGGATCGGAGGCACGCGCTTGTGTCTGAGGCTGCTACTACACAGCAGCACCGGGGCTGTTTGGGTTAATCTGCCCCGAGCTGCGCTCTGATTGGCGGAGCCGCGGTGATGCTGAGGACGCTGCCTGGTCGCTGTCCAACCGGCCGCGGTGCTGGAGCTCGGAGCGACGGATAGTGGACATCAGCGCCTGCTCATCTGGCTCGGACAGGAGCTCCAGCTGCTGTTTAGTGTGCGTTAGAAAGGTGGACAGACACTGATGCTCTGTTCAGTTAAACATGAGCTTAACTGGGACATTCAGCTGCGCATCGCTAAGGCACTGAATAGAGTGAATGTCCTACATATTACTCCTAAGTGATGAAGGGAATTCAGGTTAAAAAAAAACAAACAAACACCAGCCTCAATCAGTTTCTTTTATTTTATTCTGTTTTATTCACCAATCACTAAAGAAGAGGCTTAGACTTTCATTATCCTGTGCAACTACAGACATGCTACCAAATATTAATGACTTCTTTGCAGACAAACTAACATTAACCAGCACTATCATAACTAGCTTTTCAAATTTTTCATCAGCCAAAGGGGATTTTCAAAACCTAGCAACTTAAATGTGGCTCTTATCAATTTCAATTAATCTATGAGGCAATAGAAAATGATTTAAAAATCGTTAACAAAGCTGTTGTTAGGTGTTGTTACACCATGTTGTACTTTGAAAATCTAGATGGTGTCTTATCACAGTATGTTGGAATTAATATCACTTGAACAAACTACAACATTCAATTGCTTCTTGTTTTGCTACTGTAATGCAACTAGGCGCATTAATAAAATAAACAGTTACAATTTACAACTTCTCGATGAAGAATGCCTTATCTGAAAGCAGTATATCATAGTAGTAATTTGGGATATTTATGAGACTACAGTTTGCATTTCACATGCAGAGTGAATAAGTCTACAGTCATAAAATACATTTCTTCCTGAAATGTGTTGGAGTACAGTTATAAAGAAGGGAAACATCAAAATCCTCAAGCAGTAAAACCCATTTTATTTATACTGTCCAGTGAAGACAAAGAGACTCAGAAAAAACATTTTCAAGCTTTCATCTGGTTGAGATGCGGATTGTGCAGAAGGAAGATCAAAAGGAATCTCCTAACAGTTTTATAATACTGTATGCCATTGTTTAATGCATTACTTTAAGAAAAATTGTTTTCCTGTTTCACAAGAAAAAAGGGAGCAAATGAAGTTTTAGTTGTCTTAGAAATTGCTCTAGGTTTTACATGATGACGCAACAAAGAAAGAAAAGAAGAGAACTAAAGAAGAAAGGAGCAAGAATGTGACTTTGAGCAAGTTATTAATAAGAGAAGAGGGAGAGCCAAGGCCAAGCAGCTCAAAAGAAAGGAGAAACCGACACAGCAAACCAGTGTGACTTGCTGCTAATGAGGCGGCCGCTGGTCTGGCTCTGGTTATAAATATGAATCATGGCACTGGGCCCTTGTCTCCGAGGGCCACATTGTAAAAGAAGAAGGTGATTTATTGGAAGAAAAGCAGAGATCAGGAGAAGGAGGGTGTGGGAAAGTTTTTTAGCAGAGATTAAAGTCCTATTTCATGGTTTCAAAAAAGAAGCAGTGACAGTGGAAGGAGGTGTCTTTGTTATCTCAATTATGTGGCCTCGTGTTTTTAGTGCTTCAGTGAGTCATGCTGTCCATCTAACATCTAAGATGACACATTCAAAGCTTTAGATGAGACAGTGAATAAGTCTTAACTACAGGCAATCAGATTTGTGAAGGACTTTCTTTACCTCCTTTGAGCTCAAGTCTGGAGTGTTTTTGTGAATCGTCATGCTCATGTTCAACAAAAGCCTGCTGTGATGGTGGCTGGCACGTAGTTTTCTGTACAGCCTGTGTTGCAGCTGACGTGGCTAATGCCTTGTTGACTTCAGACACTGATTAACTTACACTGTTTAGCTGTCCAGCCTGGCAAACACGCACACACACACACACGAAAAAAACATGCAAACACAGCCTGACAGGCACATACGGGATACCACACACACACATATATATAATGAGAGGCCGAAAAGACTTGGGCTGGCTTCTGGCTGGTGCTGAGGTGACAGCCATGGTAATTTCCTGTGGCAGATTTCTGGGAAACGCTTCATTACAGCTTCAATGCTGCCTCCAGATCTGTGAAACAAATGCAGTTGCATAAGTTGAGATACAACGAGAACTACACCATAAAATACTGCGTGGAAACAAAGCGGAAAGGTTCTGAGGGCTTGTATAGATCTGATGTGTTATTTTGATTCAATTCCTGGTGAAAAAGAAATCAATCTCTAATGGGAGCTTGTATTGGCTCTAGAAACACAAAGGTGTTTTGCTGCCACCTGTTGGGCAGATTGTGTAGGTGGCAGCAGTTACACTTCCTCTGTCTCCCTCAGTGTAAAATGCTTCATATAAATACACGTTTTAAAACTCAGCAATTGGGTTGTGTTAAACAAAATTAATCAGCACAGTGACAAAAGGACTTTATGATTATATTTCAATCAAACTGAATGCAATTCTCCATTTTGATAATGATGCATGTGTTCAATAAATCATGTGGTTTCTTGTCGTGCAGCTGCAGATTTTCCTCAGATTCAACAGCCAGTGACTGATTGTTGTTGTCAAATCAGCTGCGGGAGGCGCTTTAACGCGCGGACTGACGGGGTGACAACAGGAGGTCGAGCTCTCCTGCAAAGTTGTTCAGCGGGTGTAAAGTTACGAGCGCACAGGACACACCTCTAGAGGGAGTTCCCGGGGAGGTGGAAACAAGGAGTTGATCGCTGCTCCTGCAGAAAAGTCAGGAGGAGTCCTTCCACTCGGACTGAGCGGTCGTCGGAGCCCGCGGCCGTGCGTCGTTCCCGCAGCAGTAGCCGTGCCACGAGAGGGGAAATGCCCGAGATGGGCAACTCTTTACGCGCGGCTGCCCTGCTGGCTTTCGTGGTGCTTTCCATCCTGGTGTCACTTTTAATAAGCAGCGTGCAGCAGTTTGGAGCCAGAATATCGCACTTTTCTAACGCAACTCCTGCTGTTGATGAGCAGGAGTCCGCGTCGCTCCGCGGGGCGTTGATTTACCAACTCAACGAGAGGCGCAAAGAAATTATTCCGCTGCTTTTACCCGATCGCGATGATGATGATGGAAACGGACTATCAGGGGGAACTCGACTTTCTCCCCAGCCAGACTCAGTTTTGGATTATAACCTGTGGAATGAGATCACGCATGGTTCCAGGAAAGCGCATATGGATGAAATGGGTTGTGATTCCCTGGTGGACATGCAGGCGGTGGAGATCCTCGGCTCTGGATACACGAAACTGGTTGTCAAAGTGAATATTGCCGGAGGTCAACCCGTGGCTTTAAAACTGGTCAACGAGCAGGGAATAGATATGGGAAAGTGTCTAGAGGATTTTAAAGACCCCCAAGGCTGCCGTGAGCTCGTTTCCTACAAACTGAAGAAAGAAATAGTCCTGTTGCAGAGGCTGCAGCATCCAAATGTCATAAAGGTAAAGCATCTGTCTGCCCTGTATCCATCCATTTGAAACATTTATCCATTTAAAAGTTAAACTACTAAGACAACATTAAAGACTATATGTTTTATGTCGAATATTAACACAACATGAAAGACTGTTTTATTTCAAAGTGAATGTGTGGAGCATCAGAAGCTCCTTCCCACTTCTAAACGTTAAAAATACTAGTGGAAGAGTATTAAGATTTTCCATAATCCATGCACAACTGCTCACATTTTCCTTTGTCTCACACACAGTGAACTGAAAAAAGGGCCTCGTTGGCTCTGCAGGACCTTCCCATGTAATTAAATTAAATTCACTGACCCTCTACTGACCTTTGGGTCCAGTTTGGCAAGAGCTGACAATGTGCCTCTGTCCTCTCTGATATCCCTGGATGCATCTGAAACCCCCTAACACTTATTCACTCAAACTATTACAGCTCAATTTAGAACTAGTTTAAACTTAACAGATAGGTTTGTTTCTCACATCCAGCAGTCGTGTGACAGCGGTGTGTCGGACAGCTCAATGAAACTAAATGTACAGAGCTTATTCCCCTTTAGGCTATAATGTGATTTTATTGTCACAGGCCTGAGCTGCAGGGAGTGAGGCTGGCAGAACATCATGTCCTCTCAATTTACCCCCACACGCAGAACTTATGGAAATAAAGCCTGTTGCTTTATTTAATTTCTGCAGTTAAAAAGAAAAAAGAAGCAGGAGGTTAATCATGTAATTTGACTTGCTGTGTTTATTAACTAACTGTGTAAATCCTGTACCCACCAGCTCAAAGGTCATTGTGCAGGAGATGGAAGAGGCCAGGGAGGAAGAGGAGCAGAGAGAGGAAGAGTCACGGTCATTCTGGAGCAGGGGAATCCTCTCCAGATGATCCATCTGCTTCAGAGTCCCTGGGAGGACAGATTCAGGGTAAGTACTTAAACTCCAGCTTTTTAGCTCTCAACACAAATGCGCTGTCATTTATCCTTTGTACTCGACTACACGCACACTCACATACTGCACGTAAAGCACTCACTCACTCTTCTTGGTAAAAAAAGATGAAGGCTGAAAGATGAGGGAGATGGACATTTGAAACTCCTGGAGGTCTGACATCTGTCCCTCAGTATATTTGATCAGGCCTTGGTTGAAATGGAGATGGGTCCTGGAGTTAATCCACTGGAGGTTAGGAATGTCATCTCCACACACACACACACACACACACACACACACACACACACACACACACACACACACACACACAGCTTCTGCTCAACCCCCATCACAGGTATGTTCTCACTGGGAGACCACTGAGGAAGAATCCCAGTGTGTGTGTATGTGTGTGTCTGTGTCAGTGTATCCCAGTGTGTGTGTGTGTCTGTGTGTCTTCATGCATGGATGTGTTTGAAAGAGAAAGAAAGAATGAGTGGAAGAGCAAAACAAAAACGTCTGTCTGAGTTTGCATGTTTTTGTATTTGGATTAGCAGGAGCAGCATCAGTCTGCAAGTATCATCTCAACTATGGGCCTCATTTTGCTACATCACTCAAACAGCCGTTCATAATACCCCCTCCTCAAGCTGCTCGGCCCCTTTCAGCTACGTTGCATCTGCGCAGACTACAGTAATCCATCGGTGTCTGGTTTCACCCAGCCCTGTTTTTACAGTGCTTCGATCCCACCAAGTGACGTCCAAGAGACTCGCATTACCTAACACTGCAGCTATGTTTGCAGTATGACAGAATCATTTCACGCTCTGTCAGTGCGTGGCTAATGCCTTTATTTTGCCTTTAGTGGCCTACTTATTTTCTATTTCTGTTTTTATTATAGGATTTAAAGAGTACTATAAAAACTGTCTCAGGAAATGGCTTGCAAATGTGGTCAGTGAAATGTCTTAAAAGTAAATAACGCTGTTTTTATGCAAGACTGAAAGTTTTTATATTTTACCATTTTTAGCTGTTATAAAACTTAATTAGATATTGTCACTTCTTCAGTGTTTTTCAGTCAGTTTTTAGCTTGAGAATGAAGAAATGTGTTACTATGCCCAACATTTTAAAAGCTTTTTTATTTGAGAAAAACTGGAAGAAGCTGAAGTGACCAACTTCATCCTCTTTCATGTGATTGGATGAAACAACCTGTTTAAACCTCAACTTGGGCTTTAGGAACTCATGATGGGATTTATGTTTATTATATATCTTATGGCCAAATGATCAATTCAGAAGAGAATTGCCACTGAAAATGATAATGAAATGAAAATGATAAAACATTAGTGTAGCCCAAATTTAGTCTCTAAAATGTTTAAAAATAATAATATCCAATTAAAGTTAAAGTTTAAAGTTTCCAATAACAGCTTTTAATTTCAATTTTATCTAACATGATGCGACGAAGGTCAAAAATATTACATTTAAAATGGGGCAGTATGTTACTCCTGTTACATTTCTGTGCTCATCAATCCAGCTGATCAGGTTTTCTGGCATGTCTGATCTCCCAGGTGTGTCTGGACCTGGTCCGGCTCCTCCACTTCCTCTCTCAGTCTCCTCTGGGCTCTGTAGCTCTGCTGGACTTCCAGCCCCGGCAGTTTGTCACTGTGTCCGGCAAGCTGAAGCTCACAGACTTGGATGATGCCAGCGCAGAAGAGACCCCCTGTCAGATTGATGCAGACTGCACCCTGCAGTTTCCACACAGAAATTTCACTCTGCCCTGCTCGACTCAGGGAGTGTGTGACGGGTTGAATGAGAAGAGGAACATTTACAACGCCTATAGGTAAGAAAAGTGACATTTTTACTATGTGGTAGACATGTGATGGATGGATGAAGCAGTAGCTGAATGGATGATTGCTTAAGTATAGGCTCAGCTGACACCTGAAATGTTGTTGATAGTAAAGACATGTAGCTGAAAATGTCACGGTTTGATGGAGGAGATGTGATAAATATTATTTCCGTGGAAAAAACTGTATTTCCCCTTTTAAAAAGCCTTCAGGTTTTTGACAGCTTTATGGACTGTTTGTTTTGGCACACCAATGTGAGACAAGTCATGTTCTTGGGGAAATATGTGATGGGGCTTGTCTCTCTTTCTGTCTGAATAAGTTGTTTCTGCTTGGCCCCAGGTATTTTTTCACCTACCTGCTGCCGCACCAGGCCCCACCCGGCCTTACACACCTGGTAGACCACATCATGAACTCCACAGGTGAGGACAAGAGATGTCTTGACATGACAAGACACTAACTATTAGAAGATCAGAAAGAAAATCATTCTATTATTTTGGTCGAGTAATGACATGTCTTGGTTCAAGTGCTTCTTTTAATGAGCTCGACAAAATGCTTCACTACATGTAAAACAGTAGTGAATACAAGTTATCTTTTGAGATCAAACAACTAGGATTAGATAGGAGAGCATGAAAAAACACAAATCATCTATATTGGATAATTTCATGCCTGCAGTCAGTTAGATCTTTTATCAGACTTAATGCATTGTGTGTGTCCAGGGGAGCTGAAAGCTGACATCAATCAAACGCTGGAGGCCTTTGAACACATCCTCCTGCTCTACAAGTCTGGCCTGCACCTGGATAACCTGCCTCCATCAATAATCAGAGGTAAGAGGGCTGGAGACTGGAATGAAGCCTTTTTTTTTTTTTTAACAAAGCATAGTGGGCCCTTGCTTGGCCCCTTTTTGATTCCATTTTAGAGAAAACACAACTAACACCACCTTCATTTTCTATCTTAAAAAAAATGAAGAGGGGGGGGTTCTCCTGTTCAGGCTGTTTTGACAGGTTTATTAGGCAGCTGGAATGACAGGACAAGACCAACAAAGTAGGATTAATCCTGCATGTCTCTAGCTCAGAAAGCACAGTTGGCATTCTTTAACAAAACAGTGCTGAGATTACATCAAGTTATTCTTCACATAAGAAGTGTTGTATTTAGTTCTTCTGCCTTTTAAGGATAGTTATATAGAAAATGTTGTGTACAGTTATTTATTTATTTATATATATACTAGTGTATATATATTCTAGTTAAAAGATTTTTCTTTCAAAATGTTTTTTTTTTTTTTGGAAACTTTCCATCTCACTTTTGTATACTTTCAGTATAAGCACCAAAAGTCCTTCACTTTTCTTCTCTCCAGCTTGCCTCCCCTCACCCCTTCCGCCCTTCCACTCAGCTCTATGAAATATTAATAACAGAATGACTGGCCTGCGTTCCTGTGGTGAGATTTTTCCGTCCCCCAGATGCTGGACTGTTTATATAGCAGCGCTTTGTGAATTTAATCACAGATTCAGGGTAAGGAGGCCTGGGCGCTGAGTCTGACACCAGGAGGGAATGTTTTAGCTTAACAAGGAGGTGCCATGAACCAACCCTGCTGCTGCTGCTGAGCGTGTGTGATAAGACCTAAAAAATGTGTGTCTTATACCATTTTGTGGACTTTGTTGAAAGACAGGTCGTTTTTGGGTCGAGGATAAACCTGGTCACATTCTTGTTCTGTTAGTTGAATATAGTTTAGCTTCGTTTATAGTTTCACAAATAGGCTAATTCAATTTTTGGGGCATTAGATGAGAAGATTAACACTTCCACACAGCGTTTGTCAGGTAAATACACAGCTAGTGGCCAGTTAATTTAATTTACCTCGCTGGATGGGAACAGGGGAAAACAGCAAGCCTGTTTCTGTCCAGAGGGCAAAAATAAAAGATGTTTTATCTTGTTTGTTTAAAAGCTCTACTGGTTCACAAGACTTCAGGAAGGTACTGCTACTAGCCAAGTGAGTCCAGGAAATAACCACCAGAAAAAGGGTGAATTGTCATTTGTGTACTTCAGATTTTATTTTATATTTATATTTAACAAACAAGATACATTGTGTTAATTAGATATAGGGATTTTGTTATATTCAGACATCCAGTCCAACTGTTTCCCTGTTTCCAGTCTTTATGTGAAGACATTTTGAATTATAGTTTAACATATTTATACTTAATTCACTTTCTTGCCTGTTGAGTTATAAAAGATAACCACGTACGCTTGTTCAATTTAATCAGATGATATATGTTCATTAGTGCACTTTCGAAGTGTTGGTAGGTGGTTTTTGTTACCCTTAGACAGAGCCGGGCTTGTCTAGCCAGTTGGTACTTGTAGCTTTATATTTACCAGACAGCTATTAGCATGGTGTGATCTTCTAACTGGCAGCTAATAAGTGTTGAAGCATATTTCCCTGAATGTGAAGCTATTACTTAAAAGGAATTGAACAACCAGAGGGGAAAATATCAAAAGATCCTGCAATTGTATATTAAAAAAACACACGGGCTCATTAACATGTCTCCTCTCACAAGAGGAAAAAAAATCAGAATTGCAGCCAAGGACACAAATGTAAAGCTGATAAAAGAAGCCAAATGGCAACAGAGCTCAAAGAAGAAAACAGCATAATAACACAAGTGTGCATGTGTGTACAAAAAAAGATGCTGATCACATCCCAAGTCTTAATTTGAAATTGCTGACAGATGGAGACTCATTGGTAATGTGGATGTAACTTTTCCACAGCTGAGATCATTTGTGATTTGATGAAGGAAGCCAGAATCTGGTAAAAACGGCTGTTGCAGCAACTATTAATTTAGTTGTGTGCTAAAAGGCAAAGATTGAATTTATTCAGGACCAGATCTCTGTTTCAAATCTAAATTTGTTTGATTGTCCACATATTAATATGAAAGGAAGACTGTTTCCTGCTGTTCAACTTGAAGACAAAGCTTGTATTCATATGCCTCTGTGTCCTCAATATTTGAGGCCTGCCACCCTTTAGTTCCCCAGCAGGCCTCATTTTTTTTCTCCCCTGAGAAGGATCCTCTAAATACTCCTTCCCCTTGTTCCCTCTTCTGAGACCCAGAAGACAGATCCTCGTGTCTTTTTCCTCTTAACAATACCCCTACACACACACCAGCTCCTGCCATTTAGGAAGGTTAACAGTTTGTAACAGTGTGCCGCCTCCATACGGACTTACAGACTCAGCTCTTGTCCATTTCTGGTGTGTGTGTGTGTGTGTGTGTGTGTGTGTCTGTGTGTCTGTGTGTGTGTGTGTGTGTGTGTGTGTGTGTGTGTGTGTGTGTGTGTGTGTGTGTGTNGTGTGTGTGTGTGTGTGTGTGTGTGTGTGTGTGTGTGTGTGTGTGTGCGCTTCTGTTCCTGCTAATGTGTAGCAGATGATTTAAGGGCAGATCCACAAGAAGTCTGACTGAAAGAATTATAATGATGAATGTAACGCAAATGTTGAGCAGTGAAGTGATTTTTCTTTTTTTTTTTTCCTCCAGTGCGGAGCAGCAGTTTGTGGGAGAAGAAGTCAAACTGGTGTCAAATTTTGCTTTTTACAAAGACCAGAATATATGTTCATGGTTCTGGTTTATGAACAAAAAAAGTGTTTTTTGGCATTGTTGAAACAATTAGTCATTTAGTACATTGGCAAGAACTATTTTTATATTCCAGCTTTGTTCAAGCAAATTGCCAAAGACTTTCTGGCTCCAGCTTCACTGTAGTGAGGATTTGCTGCTTTTATTTGGCTCATATGAAAGTTAAAGTGGCAACAAAAATTAATAAATTAGTAATTAGTAAATAATGTTTGTACCTTTTTGTGGTACTTTGTGAGCATGTACATCCATAAGGTGTGTAGAAATTTCTTTTTCTTTTTTTTTTCTTTTTGTAATTTGATGCTGTAACTTGGCCAAAAACAAATTATACATTTTGTCACAACACACTAATCCCTATGAAGCCTGTTTTATTATGGTGTAGCTTTTTACTTCAAGTCTGTTAATCTTCACCATAATTATCCCTTTGAGTCAGTAGGAGCTCTGTTGTTGCTTGACGAATATCTTCAACATGTTTTCTTTGCTGCTCTTCTTCATGTTCTTAACTGTATTCTCTTTGTGCTGCATAGGAATCATTAAACTTTCATCTTGTCCTAAGAGAACACTTCAAAATCTTCTTGTACTCTCATGTACTAAAGTGGCATCTTGTCTTTTGGGGTTAGATTACACCATGATGCGAGGTATGGGCACCTCTGGGAACGTGGAGTATCGCTGCTGGCCGTCCTACAGCCAGCAGGGCTGTGTGCTGTCGGTCCACAGCGCCAGAGAGGCTGCGTACATTTGTAACTCCCACTCTCAGTGCAACAGCTTCACTCTGACCGGACAGAAGACCTGGACGGGTTCGTTAAACCACAGATTAATGCTTTTCTTTCTTCTGATCTGTCATCTCATCCAAATGTCAGATGTTATTTCTTATCAAGAAGCTAGGACTTGTATGTGGTTTTCTCTTTTTAATCCTGATAAAACTCATTACTGCACACATTCTGAAAATGGCATATGAAAGATATGTATAATTTTATATATATATATAATTCAAAATCATGTCTGTCACATGACTGAGCCTGCTGAGAAAACAACATACTGTTGACCACTACTTCATCTACTGATGAAGTTTTGAAATGTTCAAATGTACACAGATATAAAGGATATCAAGCCAAAACATGTCTATTGATGTTGCCAACGTGTTAAACATGGCTCTTTTCCTCTCTCTTTTTTTTCCCCATTTTTGCAGGCCGCCTCCTGGCCTCTTTCAGGAGCAGCTTCAGTCATCTGGTGCCTGATGGGACATCAGAGGTGTATGTGAAGAAAACCAAAGCTCCTGAAACGTCTACAGTGTGACGTGAGGAACAAACAGAGCAGACCTGTTTATATCGAGTTGGGGTTGCTATGGAATGGGATGAGAGATAACTCGCAGCCGGTGATGTGAAGCAAAGCAAAATGTTGCGCTTAAGATCAGAAACTGAGTCCTCCTCTGAACATGTTGAGTGCAGCTCAGTTCTGTGGGTTCACAGGAGGAGCGCAGAGGCTGCAGAGGAGGCGTTTGAAGTGAGGCAAGTGAATGTGATGTATTTATAGGGCTTCTGCTCAGTGACTGTTTGATCTGCCTGCCAGCTCACTGCCTCTGCCAACTACTATTTAAAGGGATTTCCCTTCAGGTACAATTAAGGAGGGAGAGCCTTCTGCCCTTGACATGTTTTTTTCTACCTTGTCTTTATTTGCCGTGTGTGTGTTGGCTTTCGTTGTGAGGCAGCGTCCCTGTAGTAGGATTTTTAAGCCAAAGAGGTAATGAGAACAGCCACTGCAGCTCAGCGTTTGAAGCCCGAGGACGAGAAAAGAAAACAAGCTCTTATAGAAATACACTTTGATGTTAATGTGCTGAGGTTGCGGCTGTTTTTTCACGGTTCCGTGGCTTAGCTGCACTATGGTATGAGATGGCAACAAGCATATAAGCATTTACACGTCAACAATGAGCAAAGATGATTAAAACCATTCCAGTCTGCTTTTACACACTTTTGTAAATTTAACTTTATCCTGCTTAGTTCATAAATATTTATATGATCAAATGAAATGTAATTGTTCTTACATGATTGTGCATTATATCTTATGTGCACCTTGTGGGTGAAACTTTTATTTTCAATGAAAAATTATTCACTTCAGTGTTTTCTTTTTTTATACTTCACTAAATGTAACTGTACAGTTTTACAATTTGTAATTCTATAAATGTATTGTTTCTACTTTTTGATATTGTAGTTATTTGCATTTTATTTTATTTAAGCATAGACTAATAGACTTTATTTAAGTGTATAATTAACAGCTGTGTGTGTGTGTGTGTGTGTGTGTGTGTGTGTGTGTGTGTGTGTGTGTGTGTGTGTNGTGTGTGTGTGTGTGTGTGTGTGTGTGTGTGTGTGTGTGTGTGTGTGGTGAAACTTGCATGTGTATACTGACCCGGTTTTGTGTGTTTAACTTCTTTATCTGATTGCATGCCCCCACATCTACAATCTGTAGCCCATCTGAATGGGTGAGATTGCAAACCTACAGGGCTCCGCAGAGTTTGCACAATACTAGAGGAATGCATTCAAATGCCTTGTCATGCTGGGCTCATTATGAGCCTTAATTAATACATGTAAATTAGCTTACTTACCGGCCCTTTCTCATGGTGAGAGAGGCGGTGATACTGTAAGACAAAGACAGTAATCAAGACAATCAGAGCTGAATCTGTGGTTTGCACACGAATGGGCTTGCCATCTGTGCCTGCCAGGAGGAACCTGGTGAGGCTCTGATAATGGCAGACCTGCAGGGTGGCAGACTGAAGGATTTGTAAGGTCAGGACTTGTAGCATCAAAATTCATCAGCCATATACTTTCTGACAGGGGAGAAAGAGCAGAGCAAATAGCTGTGATATCTTGATACAAGCCAGAGATTTCTGTAACATATCATCCCCCACCCTTCACATTTTCCCAGTTAAAAGGAGAAAAACAAATCAAAAACTTTAATCTTGATGCTCAGTTTTGGTACAAAAACATTTAGATTCCCAACTCTGCAGATAATAACATCACATCAGTTAATGTTGTTATTATTGTTGTTATTCAGCATGTGGCTGAAAAAAATAGAAATCAGAAAGAAAAAGTACTGTGGTAGAGCAGATAAAGCAAATTCCTGATAGTTTTGTGGCGATTCCTTTACCATTCAGCCATACCACTACCATTGACTTGAAAGGACATGTCCTGTCTACAAATTACGCTTTTATGGTTGAGACACTGGGGAGGCCTCAGGATCCTCTTTGCCTCATGTTGGCCCCTTTTTGTCTGGACAAAGCTGGCTGATTAGAGTCTGATCATTGAGATAAGGAGTCTGAGTCAGATTAGATAAGACCAAACCAACTCACTGGACCAACACAGCAGGACTGAGCAGAAGGACTGGTTGTGTGGTAAGGGATATAATCCCCCACATGAGAGTAAACAGACTTAAACCTTGATATAAAGAACTACAGAAAGCCACAAAAAATGTGAGCAGAAAGCAAAGGAATAGTCAGAAATGCATTTGGTCCTTATCAGCAGTTAGAGGAGAGGATTGATACTATTAGGATAACTTCGAACAGCTGATTAGCTCAGTGTAGCACAAAAAGTGAAAGGATAGTGTTGGGGTAAATGCAGAATATATAGCTAGCAGCTAATTTAACCAATCACACACTGGGAATAAGGGGGAGCTGCAAGCCAGGCTCTATTGAAAGATAACGCTGCTGTAGTGAGAATTTACTGATCCCTGTCAAGAAATAATGTGATACATAATCCCATGTAAAAAGTCATTTAACATTTAAGATTTTTATACAGATTAAACAAACATATACCATGTTAGCTAGTGAGGTTAAGAGTGAATTGTGTTTTAATTTCCTTTTTAATCTGGGTTTTTGTCTTTGTGCTAAGATAAGATAACTGATTGCTGGGTGCAGTTTCATTACTGTTCAGACATAAGAGTGATATCATGATAATACAGAGTATATCGCTCCAATTTCTTCCACCGATGATCTTTGATTTATTGAATCTTGCTGTGGTTCATCCTCCACGTCAGCTTGGAGAAGAAAACATTTGGTGTCTGACAGTTTGTCTTGGCAATCGTTTTGACAGAGCTAATGTATGTTCTGGCTTTGCACAGAGCTCGCACAAGTTTTTGAAATGAAATCACAAATGCAAGAGGCGATAGCTTCATTAGGTTATTCGGTTGAATGCAGCGTATATTCACAGCACAACAATGCATCTTTCTTCATATTCAGGATGGGTGGAGAGACTGGGGTTGGTGAATCAGCACCATCTTCTGCGGTTGTTCCAGAGGAGGTCTTCAGAGCATAGTTTTTGTATTCTCAGTTGAGTCTGAAAGTATTCCCTTTCTTTCCTGACTTTGTTTATTTAGCTGGGAAGCTGAAAAGGCTGAGCCCATTCTTTTTGCTTGTTTGTTTTTGTTAGTTATGAGTCATATTTTGTTTAGGGATATTTTCACGTTTGAATTGCGGTAAAACATTTAAAACGATCATGTCTTCGTGTTCATGTGCGGTACAGTGCTCCTCTGTTTTTAACCGTGTAATTGACAAGTTAGTCTTTTGTGAACGGTTCAGGGAACAAGTGGGGGAGGAGAAAGATTGTTTTTTTTACTCGGCTCTATACCCCACCATTTCTGTTTTTTTAAGTTTCCAGTTTCACCCGACTTGTTTCCGTCAGGTTTTATTCATGACCTCCATCTGGAAATAATATATGTTCATGAAAACAAGCCATCAGCAATTTTAGGGAAGACTTGTGCGTGTGCGTGTCTGTGTGTGTGTGTCTGTCTGTGTGCATGTGCAAGGAGGGAAACATTAGGGCCTCCTCTGTGGGATTCAGGCTCTACCAATGTAACAGTGTTAGGGCTGCAAGGAACTGAGCTAAGAACCAAAGCTTCCATCATTCTCTCTTAAAATCCTCATGCGATGCATTTGTGGTCTGGCTAAAGTCTTTGATTCAAATGTAAAGTTAGTCATCAAATGTTAGAAACCGCAGCTGCTGGGAAAAATTACGTGTCAGGCAGGTCTTTGGCAAAATGTTTGACCTTGGCTCAGACTAAAAATATGCATTAACTCAGTGAAAGCCTGCATAGTTCTGCAGGAAAGAAGATCTGGCTTGTGTTTGAGTTGCTCGCAGGAGCGTATGCAGCCTGTGACGGGAGAGATAGAGCAGATATTCACTCGACTCCAGGCTCACAGAAACACCTCTGTGCCTGTCTGCCGCCTTGGCTGCGGTACACAGGAGACCAGCCGGTCACACCTGAGAGCCTCTGAAGAGTAGCCAGACATTTAGCCGGCCTGTCCTGAGCACAGAGGCTTCTTAGTTTGCAAGTTGCTGTCTATATATCTAACAGTCTAACTAACTATTTGTCTGTCTGCCTGGAGCTGATAGTATCTCTTTTAGAGACATAATGGCTTTAACAGGCCCTGAAGCAGAGAGCAAGTAGGTGTGTGTGAGGAGGAGAGGTTTTCATTTCTGCTTGTCTGCAGTGAGGGGTAGAGGGGGGTGTGGCTGGATCATGTTTTAAAAGCCCTAAAGTTAACCCCAGTCAAAAGGTTTATACCTACCACTAAAGCCACAGAGGCATCTTGAAAGGTGTAATAGCTCGGTATTGTATCCAGTCTCATGTCTACAGACCTACTGCATAGTCATCTGGTATATGGCAAAACTGATTATTTAAGCACTGCACAAAAATTGGTGTTTAAATTTAAAAAAATTAAAAAACATATTTTACAAACCAAATCATATTTCACAAAATCCTGAAAACCATGTATTTTTGTCATGGTTAGTGTTTTCTCATTTGCAGATTGCAAAACCTTTTTTTTTTTTTTTTCGTTATGAGATCCCCACATGTTCCTCTGCCCTGCATTCCCTCTGACTACATCACAGCAGCAGGCTGGGTCATTTTTCTTTTGAAGCAACCACCCACCCCCCACCTCTCTTTCTCACCAGTCCATCCATCATAGCCAGTCTGTGGAACCTCCTTCAGCCCCACCCATCAACCTTTGCCAGTGCTGCCACAGCCCTCCCTCTCTGTTGGAAACACTCCTTCAGGCCAAAAAAACTCCATCGCCTTACTATTAATTTATGCCTCCGCCACTGCTGTTAAATAGTTCCACTCTATACATAACTCCAGCCCTCCATCAGTGTCCTCTGCCTGCCAGTCTTCCACTGCTCCCGTCTTCTTCCAGCCCACGACTGCTGTGAACCATCTGGAGTTTCCCCTGTCTTTCAACTAGCTGAGACCTGAGGGCAGGTCTGCTGAGGATCAGGAACTGTGTGTGTGTGTGTGTGTGTGTGTGTGTGTGTGTGTGTGTGTGTGTGTGTGTGTGTGTGTGTGTGTGTGTGTGTGTGTGTGTGTGTGTGTGTGTGTGTGTGTGTGTGTTGCTGACTACCGCTGCTTTTTAAATCAAAGTGCCTGCCTTTTGTTGCTTGCTCTGGAATCCCCTCCGTCACACCTCGGCCATTTCTCAGCGGGGGGATTGTTGCCCCCAGATAGAGGAAGACTTCCTCCCCTACAGTTAATCCTCTAGCACAAATACATCCTTTGTCTCCCCAGAGTTACAGAATTATACTCAAATTAAATTAATTTGTGTGTTCAGGACTTTAAATTTAAAAGGTTTTCTCATTTCTTGAAACACACAAACAAGTTCTTGTTCTGCACATAAAATTTGACCTTTTCATTTTGGATACAATGAGCAAACACTTTCCTCAGAGTAATCCTGTTGATCCATAAACTTTTACTTCTCGAATTTTCCAATTTTTGAGCTGTATGAACCTGGGCAATGAGGCATTTTTTTCTTTATCTCTATCAAAAAGACCTTTCTTCCCATTTAATGCAGAATTAATTTAAATTTTTGTCCATAAATATACAGTATGTTTCTTGAAATCAGTGATGTCTCTCTCTTAGAATTGGACATGTTATCAGCCTTGCTGTATTTTTATTAGCCCATCCTCTTTTAATTATATAAATACCTGACAATAGAGTAAGTAATTATATTTCTAATTGTAATACATGTCTTTGGCACGATGAAGTGTAGCTTCAGTTGGCTTGTGCAGGTTGTTAAACCTGTGTAGAGCTGTGAACTGCAGCTCTTTGCCACAAGTCCCCAATTAGGGTTCTGCCCACACAGCCATAAAACAGTTAGTGGAATCATTCAGAGGCTGTTAGATTTAACACTATTAAGAGTTCATTAGTACCTGCATATACAACTGCTGCTGCCATTGGAGGATCATTAACATAGACCCATTAAAACAGGCTAGAGGCCTTTTCCCTTATATTAATTACACTCTCATCTGGCATGTAGTGTATTTTGAATTTACACTCACATTTTACTTTAGCATGTGGTTTGACATTAGTAGCCCAACTCACCTCTGTTGTGGAAAGAAAACATGCCTTAAACTACAGATCTTAAACCTAAAGCCGCAGCTAAACTGATAACAGATTAACGGTCTCCTATGGAGTGGAAAGCCACTTCATTAGCTAACTGATTAAGTACAATTAATTGATTCAATTGTCACTTTTCCAAAATGGTTAATTACATTTAGACTTTAATGTGATTTTTTTTTTTTTTAAAGGGATATATTTATTTAATTATTCTGTCTTTAAATGATTCATCTATTATTAGTTTTACAATACTAGGCTTTTTAAACATAAGGATCATCAGTTGTATTAATTACACAGGTCAATTACACAACAACACACAAACATTACACAACACTTAACAATTGACACCATAGGCTTCCACACTACTGGAGTTCAATACAAAGATAAAGAAAACATAAGTGCAGTGAAGTAATAAAATAAACCAATATATAGAATAACAAGAATAATTATATCATATTACATCAATAATCACAAAGTTACATCAAGCACATCTAATTAAGCAGAGACAGTAGGGAATACTGGAGACCACACAAAGTCTCTCTAGTCATTATCACAGTCCTTCAGTTCTGCTCAGTATCTGCTTAGTATCACTGAGACTGAAGTACACAAACAACGGGGTTGACTGGGGAGGGGAGAGAAAGAAAAACATCTTGGTAGAAAGAGAGAGTGGTTTAGCCAGAGGTCAACTGAGACTGGAGAGAGGAAAACTGAGGAGAAAGGGTGACATATCTCAAAGGTCAGCATCCACTTTGTGAACAACAGTTGCATAAATGTTGCTACAACAAACATAGTAATTTAGTGGATGTAAGATCAAATGTTGAGGAAATACTTTTCATCATCTGTTAACAGTGGTGAATATATGAATGTGTACTATATGTAAAACTCTGGTGGTGAATGGTGCCCCAATAAAAAAAATCAGAAACCAGAGGCTAAAGGAGGTTTTATAGTACCCAGGCTGTTGCAGTGGGCATTTAAACACATTCACAGATTTCCTGCTTCAGCCTGACTTATTCTCATACCTACCTTGGTTTCTTGTGTTTGTGGAAACTTTGCAATGTTTACAACCACTGCAAGTACTGAAAACCTGTATTAAACTACTTTACAGTCTGGTTAAGCATAACTGGACACTGGAGTATATTACCTCAGCTGAAGTAATTGCATGTGATCACTGGTGTGTATAAACAGTCACAGTGGTGGATGGCCGACTTTCTGTTTACCAGAGTGAGAGGGGTCGAGAGGTCTCCTTGGGGTGAAGGCTTAGGTTATGTTTGCAAAAGGGCCTGCAAGCTCTTCTGCAAATAAGAATTGGAGATCAAACATCAAAGCTGGTCCTGGGCATTAAGGCTTGGGTGCTCTGGGCTGGGTGGGTTGTGTGTGTGTGTGTGTGTGTGTGTGTGTGTGTGTGTGTGGTGGTGGTGGTGGTGGGGGTTAAACAGATAATGAAGCAGGAAACCTCTTTACATTTCACCCCGTTGTTCTCTCTCAAATCTCAAGATAACCCTGGTCCCCTAACACTAAATCCTAACTTCTGTGACAAAGGTACTGATGGACGAATCTACCAATCTGACCCCACTTAGTCACATGCTGGACCCTTCCCTCGTGATAATCCTCTCAGTCAAGTGACAAAGGGTCAGCTGAGTTAGCTGCAAAGTAATTCAGGAATGAGTGTGTGGAAAGGTCGGCAGTGAGCTTAATCAAAGCTGCACAGCGTAAAGGAACATTTTTGCACTCAAGTGGACCAGTGACCTGTACAGCATTATGAAGTGCCCGGCGAGCACTTTTCTTTGTCTCCTCTGCTGAAGGATTTAGAATGAGAGACAAAGCAGGTTATGATCTTTGATTTCCCTGCTTTTCAATTTATGTTTCGTCTTGACTTCATCTTGTCAGCCTGCTTACCTGGCTGTCTGCCTTTGCTCTGTATAAACTGCAACTACTCATAAACATGGCTCCAAACTTATTTATAGGAAATAAAACAGACCACTGAGCTTAAGTTTAGCTGTGAGAACTGCAATCCTGAGTTACTTGACCCTGAAAGTTTCTTGGTAACCAGGACACTTGAGGATCTGTACAAACAAAGAATTTCTGCCTACATGAGGGAGCTACTGTTCAATGAGACACTAGTGCCCCTCACAGGAAACAAAAGCTACTACTACCAAAATTAAAGAAAAAAAAAAACTTTCAGTTACAATGCCAGGGTTTGGCCAACCTGTTTCTCAAGGGATAAAAAGTTTACTGGAACTTTCTGTGTTTTTCGTTAGAGCCTCAAGGGATAAGGAGAAAAGTTCAGTAGAAAATAACTGCATAAACCTTCATGGTGAATTTTTTTTTTTCTAAAACTAGTTTTATTTGATTTTCATGGTGAGATATGCGTTGATGTATGAGATCATGAAATCATATCCAAAAAAACGCCTTCTATATTGAAGGGAAACAGTATCCCAAGTGAGAACTGTTCGTTACAAATTTAGTATCCAATAGTACAGAGTGTGATGTTTGATTGGCATATCTGCTGGCCACTGCTCAGATTGTTGAGAGAGGGAGAGAGCAGGGGGTGGACAAGGAGATAGAGAGTAAAGTAAAAAAAAGCTAAACAGAGAGAGAGACCAACAGCTAAGAAGCTAAAACAGAGTTTTACCAGAGTAGCAAACACAGGAAGGCACAGATACTGAAGCAACAGGCTGAGGGGAGTCAGCCAACAAGAGAAGACATTGCCCTTGTCCTTCCTCTGTGGCCATGTCTGACTGTGAGGGGCTGCCAATGGGTAAGACAAAACATAACGTCTGCTTGTCTCCTCCATGGAATAGTGCTCGAATGGATGTTCAAAAGAGATATATGAGGTGCATGTGTTTGAATGCGTGTCTGTAAATTGTTTGGATTTCTAGTTCTTGCATATGTGTGTATGAGTGTTTTCTGTCACTGTGTGTATGTTTGAGGGCGGGGGTCTTTCTCAGCCCATCCTGTTTTAGTCTAAGCCCTCCACTGGGACAGCTCACCCAGCAAGCATTCAGCCTCAAAGAAGAGCTGGTTCACTTTGGGCCCTTATATGGAAGCTTGGAGTGATTTCCCTCTGATTTCATCAAAATAATGTGGAATGACTTTGCAAAATTTTAATCTGAGATATGTAGAGATTGAAAGAGGAGACAGACAGTACAGAAAGGAGATCAGGCTGGACAGAGTTACAAAATTCCTGCTGAATTGTACATCTTGTCAAGTCACTCCCACTGTGGACACAACAGTGCTGCATGTGACCTGGCTGTTTCAGGGCTATGTGGTCAAATGCTACAAAGATGTGTTTTGTGTATGCCCAGGTGTCTGTGGATGTGTGAGGGCTTGTACGTGTGTGTGTGTGTGTGTGTGTGTGTGTGTGTGTGTGTGTGTGTGTGTGTGTTTGTGGCAGCAAAGCATTAAGTGAAGGATCATTTCCTTCAAGTGAAGTCAAGCTGACAAAAGAGCTGAAGCATTACTACCACCCAGGTAACAGAAACAATCAGTTATAAATAGAAACCTTCCCCTTGTCTTGTTCTTTCACTCATGTTTTCATTCTCTTGTTCCCTTCACCTCCTCCTCCCTATCTTCCCTCCCTGTCCTTTTATCCCCTCTTTTTCCTGTTTCCTCTCTGGATCAACCCATGTATGGCTCCCTCTACAGTGTAATTGAACATCACTTAGGAGAATGAGAACTGTTTGATGTTTTCCAGTTACTTAATCGCCTTGGCAACAACCACCAAGTGTGTGGTGATTGTATTTGATAGGCGGCTGACCACACCTCCATTATCATATTATCATTACCATTTGCTAGGAAATGGCTTCAAACTTGTTAAAATGAATCGCTTCATCACATCCTTATTTCACCTCCTGGCCTTCTTTGCTCCACCAGCTGACAAGACAAACTTATATATGATGCACTGAAATGCCCCGGGTGTAGTTTTTAAGTGACAGGTTGAAAGTGTTTTTTCCACACTGGTAATAATATTTCAGTTAATTTTGTGTCTGCTTAGAGAAAAATCTCCAAATGAAATTTATCATTTTCATGGCTGTGCAAATTCAGCCTGTAATATTTTCAACAAGAAGATGCCTCATGACTTTTATTCAAACATTCAGTATTTTTGAAAACTTACTACTTGAATGTAGTAAAAGGGGAACTCCACTGATTTTACACATCAAAGCCAGTTTACAGTCCATGTTAATCTCTCAATTGTGAGTCCAACACTAGGAGACCCACTAAGAATCTGTGGCAGTGAAGAGGTTAACAAAAAGGTTTATACGCTGAGTTCAATCATCTAAATGAAACAGCACTTGTAGGAGATGACCTGTGACCTAGTAGCTTGGGAGTCAGGGAAGTTTTTGGCTTCAGTTGCAGTGGTTTCATTGAGCAATAAACTAAACACATTTTAGACCAAACAAGTCTGTGTTGACAGTACATTATTTGTGTACTGATAGTTTAAATGTTATTTATGTTAGGATTGTTACTGTGTTGTAAAATGCAGGATCTACAGTAAATAAATTGGCATTGGCAATATATAACCATTGGTCCTGACAGACAGGCTTAACCTTTATTGTTCCCAAGTGGACCTTTATTTTGAAATACACATTCAGTTCCCAGTACTGACTTGTTGGCAAAGGACGTTTGTTGCAGTTCAACCAATGTCCTGCAGGTGACAGTATGAGTATATTTTATCTATAGTAGTGATGAGCAGTGAGTGCAGGAAAGGCAAAGTGTTGTGAAAAGTTAAATAGGAAAAAAAGATGAAAACAGGGCTGATAATACAAAGAGAGATGGGGGTGCTAAAGTGGAGAAAATTAAATATGACAAAGGAGAAGTGAGTGGGAAATGAAAAGGTGGCATGCAGGCGTAGAGAGGATGAAAAGGCAGTGGGCGAGGCAGTTGCTGTCGCCAAGCAGATCGGTGTGGTGAAAGATGAAAAGCAACGCTGGCTGCTGCATGTCATATAACTGAGAGTTATGGGGGCATCAGTGGAAGCTGACAAGTCTTTATATGACAGAAAAAATATCAGCATCCAGTTTTCACTGCCTGCAATACAGATGCTATACATGGAGACGTGTGTGATTGTGAGTGTGTGTGAGCATGCTGGAGTGAGAGTGTTGAGTGAAATGCAGATGAGAGACGAAGACAGCGTCATGGCCTTCTGACGTCAGTCCTCCATCTGTGCCCTGAATATGAGGACAAGTAGCTTTGCTGATCTCAAACCTATTTCTCTAGTTAACAAACTGGCTGAAAATGGCTCATCTGTCACACAGGTCTTAGTACAGTTGCCTGCAGTTTTGTGTGTGTGTTTGCACATTTGTGTCAGAGAGGAGCGTGACTGCCACAACATATGCATTAGAGTCAACTCTGCAGCAGCAGACAGCATGTTTCCTCAGCAGGGTTTATTTTAGGCCGTATCGATTGAAGGACTGAGTTGCTCTGACTTTGAAAAGGAGCAGGAGAGGAAGGACTGGCAAGTCCAAGAAGGAAGGTCATTTGATGCAGGCAAAATGAAGAGCGAAGATAAAAACGAATAACATGAAATTGAAAACTTATCAATTCAATAGACAAAAAAGAATTTATTGTGTAAGGCAGTGGGCAGTGGTGCATGAAAAGTGAATAAAAGATAACACTGTGTGCAGAAGGACTATGCCCTCTTTCACCCTTGGTCATGTCCATTTTGTGTATATTCACTGTACACATTTGTTGCATGTTGCATGTTGCTTGTGCAGAGAGAGAAAGAGTAGAGCAGAGTTCTGGGTTGTTCAGGAAATGGGGGGAAGGGTGTACATGGATGTTTCAGCAGCCAAGTCAAATGTGATTAATGTTGTAGACGCTTGAGAGAACACACAGCACACTCTGCGATGCACAGTGTGTGTCCGTATTACACACCATAACACTCTTGGATTCGCATAGTGTAGATTGCCATCTTTTACATAAATGGATCATTGTCACAGTCAACAGACGTTGACGAATTACAACGTCTTCCACTGACCTGCAAGGTGCTGTTTACTGCTTTTTAATAGCCACACTCAAGAGCAACCACATTAGTAGATTCTCGTAGCTTGCAATCCACTGAATTACACCAATCCGGTTCTACTTCTGTGTCCAAGTTATGCCTCATTAACATATAGATTAGAGCTCAGTGTGGTTTATAACCCTTCTCCCCCAATTCTATGGCATCATCAGTGTGAAGGCACGGAGGTCAGGCAGGGTGGAAGGAAATCAGGAAGAGGTACCAAAGGTTGACATAGAAGCAAGGAAAGATCAAATAATATTCACAATATGATTTAATACAGTGTCACAATGGTGTGAATGTCATACTTTTTGTGCAGAACAATACTCTCTGCATGCCAGTTGCCTCCAAGTGCCTGTGCGCTCACTGAAAATCTAATCCTCTTCTCCACACATATGCAATGTCTATTTTGCATGTCTGCCCACTCTATCCTGCAAGACAGAGCCCTCCTCCTTTGCAGTTTGTTCTCTTTTCTCCCTCTGGATTTAAAGGAGTTTTTCCAAATCCAAACTGAGGCTCTAAATATAGAGGGTGTTGTGTGCAGTGCAGATTTTAAAGCTGTTTGAGGCAGATGTGTGATTTTGGGCTACATAAATAAAACTGACTTGACTTGACTCTAGACAGAGACTCATTGAAGGACGTACTGCACAATCTCGACAGAGAAAGGGGTATTGTTATGGTCAATAAAAGATAAAATGTTCATCTCCCAAAGCACATTGTTTGGCTAGATGGTTGTGGAAATATATTCTCTTAAAACTAGGTCATATATTGTATACAAACCCCTGTGGCTCATCTTCAGTTTATATTTGGATTAAGGGTTCGTCTGTTCTGCTTGTGGTAGATGAATTCACTTTAAACCTTATACCTTTAAACTGTTTCACTTTTTGGACTTTGGCTTCTCACATAAGCTTTGTTTTTGTTCATTGTCCGTCAATCTCAACCAGTAGTAGAGCCAGTATTTGAAATGTATTGTATGTATTTGCATTTGCTCCAATATTGGGTTTAAGTTCACATTTAGGACAACTTGTACTTGAATAGTTAGATTATATACTTGTATTAATTCCTGTCTTCATCTGTATGGAAAAATAGCATTTTACACAGAACTCTATGGGAAATCTAAAAAAATAATTAAATCCACTCTTAAGCTTTGTCCTCAAAACTGCAGAAGCACTTTATGGTTTTAAAGCTTCAATTTTTTAACCAAAAGTTAGAAAAAAGGAGGGAAGGATTTATGTCAGACAATTCAGATAGAGTGTCACCAATGAACCTGTGCTATAGGGAGAGCATACTGTGTTTAACCTGTGATTGACAGGGCTATATATACTTCTACATAGGGAGAGAGAAGAGAAGCTGGAGTAGGACCCGTAACACTGCTCTACAGCCTCAGGATTAGAAGCTATTTACAGACCAAGAGCAGATCCTCCTGTCTACACTTGCGTGCCTTCACTGTCTCTCTTCCATATAGTCTTTCTTTGACACAGCATCCATGGAGACTGAACAGGGGACAGGATTAGTTGTGTTTCATGCCTGAGCTACTATACACTTTCACTATCATTCACCTTTAATCCAGTAGGCATTGCCTTGTTTATCTCACAGTGACACATGCAGCACCACATCATGACCTATGTAACTGTTTTTATTTTAACATTTTAAGTGTTGATCAAGCATTTATCAGATCGGTTTTACCCATGCAGTTGAAAGGACACAATGATGACAAAGTAAAAAGCAGTATTGCTGTTAAAATTGTAAAAAATAGAGTTTCTTTTAATTTAAAGTAGCCCTATTGTGACACTAAAAATGTGGTACCATCCCACTTCTCCCTCTTTCTCTAAAATTCTTAAATGTGGGTAAATGTGGGTCTTTGTAGATATTACAGAGTCTGGCAGTGGATTTCTACATGCATAATGTTATTAGAGACCATGTCCAAAAGACTGCACTAAAAACACAAGTGGTGACCCAGTTTTCCTGAATCATAACATCATTATTTGGCATTGCTGCTGCTTGTGTGGCCCACACTGGTGCACTGCACTGTGTTGCTGCCATTTGCCTTTTATCCTGTGGCCTTGTTTCTGTACATTAATGTCACAAAAATATGCTGTGCAATCTATGTAAGTCATTTGCTTCTGTTGGAAACGTCTGCTGAAATATTCAGTTTTAAATTTGATTTTGGTGCAGCAGATGGCACAATAAAGTATTGATACACATTTGCATACAATATGAATTTTTGAATATTTTAGCCATGCCAATAGCTCAAGCAGTATTGATCTGTTGTCCCACCACTTTGGTCCAGACTGAAATGTCAAACATTTATGGTCCACAGAGGTTGAAGCCTACTGACCTTCTCTGACTTTTCTTTAATGCCACCATGAGGTTTACATTTATGGTAATTGACAATTATTGCGTGGATTGACATGAAATTTGGTACATTTATGTCCTCATGATGAATTGTGATAACGTTGGTCATCCCCCGACTTTTACTGATGCCTGTTTAATTCTAATCAATTAAAGTTTGCATGCTAAACATAATACCTGCTTAACACAATAATCATCATGAGCATGTTGGTATGCTAAAGTTAGCATTTGGCTCAAAACACTGCTCTTTCTACAGCCTACATCATGGTTGTCGACTCTTAATTAGTAATAAAGTAATAAGATTGGCAGGTAAGAAGGTAGATGATTTACAAGGATGAGCCACTGAGCATATAATATGCTGTGGGTTTGAATGTAGCATGAGAGTCCTCATAATGTGCCTGATGCAGCCCCAAGTGCTTTTTATTATGCAGAGCTGTGAATAAAACGTTATCACTGGATTCTCCCCCCATTGAAACTAGGTCACATTTCCACCATATAATTCATGATGATAAAAACTTTCAACATAGGCTCTTCTTTATGGATTCAAGTCAATCTTGCTAAACTATTTGTCTCCCCTTCACATACACAGCAGACAGTAGCTTGTCAGTTTCCTACTAATTAATTTTGGACTAGACCTTCTATAAATGCATCATGAGCTGAAATCACTAACACACAGTACACATGCAGTCTCTCTACTTTCACTTCCTGAAGCTAATAATTGCCAACTTGAGGGTACCAAAGTTCATAATTCAGAGTCATAAAACATGGTTTAATCTGGACTTTGACGTCAACACTGATAATTATTAGAAAATTTTCCCCAGCAGGTGGGAAATGATGTATTTACAGCAGTCACTCAGCTGATTTACTCTGCCCTCTCACATTCAATCTGTGTCTCCTTTTCTCTATCTCTGCTCTTCTGCCCAGACAGTTATTAAAAAGAGTGAACCTATCAGTCACGGACAGTATTACATCCTCTGCTGCTCTGGTCTCTGATACTGTTATGAGATGTCACACTGTCACACTTTGAGAGCTGGTCTTGGGTTTATCGACCAAAGCCAAAGGTAAGGTACAATATGAAAAGATAAAACATCAATAATGAAAACCTCATAATGGATTTAAGAAAATAAAGGATGCAGTAGTTTATATGTATATTCAGCAGATATAACATTTAAAAATTAGTGTTTTTCAGTGTCTACAAAGGAACAAGATGAGCATTTACATAACTTTAGTAGCTTTACAGGCCTGTACTCCATTAGTTACTGCCCTGAGCTAAATGCTAATATTAGCATGCTAACATGCTCAAAATAACATTGCCATGTCTCATGGTATCGTGTTTACTATTTTCTCTATTTTAGTTAGCATTCTAGCATGAAAACATTGTCTAATTTATATTATACACAAATACAATATATATTATATGATATAATATTGAACCAAATTCCATTAAAATTCTTACCAAAGCTGCGGAAGCACTTCTCTCATTACTACAACCATCAACCTCCTGGTGGCACTAAGGTTAAATTAGTGCAGCACAAAAGTCATTAGGATTCATCCTCTGGAGTAAATGAATGCTTGAAAAAATTTTGAGGCAATCAACATAATAGTTCCTGAGATTTTTCAGTCTGGACCACAGGACAAACTGTCATCTACAGAGCTATAGACTGCCGTTAGCATGGCCACAAAAAGGTAACTTTGGATATAAAACCAAAGCCCTCCAATCTTTCACTGTTGCTTGTACTGTGAGACAATGAGTTGGCACAATGACCAGACTGTTAATCTCATGAACTCCAGATGAATGTTATCAGCAAAATAAATGAATAACACTCGTTTCATGGTGAGGCTTTTTTGCTCTCTCTTTTTTTCCTTTTGGCTCATACTCTGCTTTGGCACCGGCTCATATTGGGTGACCTTTGCTACCTGCTGCTACATTTGCATTTTAGATTTAACCCATTCATCTCTCATTTTCTCAGTCCATAGAAAATAAATACAAAATCTTAATGCTATATACCCTCCTGTCTGTCTTTATCCATTTCCTTATTTCATGACTAGGACAATTAAAAAGCCTGTTTAAATGTTATTTGATAAAGTTGGCCACTCTGTTATTATCATTTGAATGTTTAACCACACCTTACCCTTAAAACATTGTCATTGGTGTATGTATACAGTTGGACCAGTTTGACTGGCTGTAAAATATTGCATGTGTCCCACGGCTTTGTCCAGATTCAATGTTTATATGAATCAGGTTGAACCGCAGGTTGGATTAATTTGATGTAAAGCACAAAGCAGCCCAATAACCAGGACAGGCACACAGATGGTGGCTGGATCATTCAGGGGATTGACCTTGTTTCCTCCTCAGCTCTGGATTTGATTGTGTATAATCCTGGCCCACTGACAGACTGACTGATCATCTGTGGATAAAACAATGTCAGCAGTTTCTGTCTGAAAAGAAAAAAAAAGAGAAAAAAATGCGCAACCTACTCAGTTTCAATACAACCTTGAAGTGCCTCCAGAAAACAAAAGCTGTAAAAACAGAGTCAGCAGGGCAGGTGAGAAAGCAAAGGAGGTCTGAAGCCAAGTGCTCTTGGGCAAGACAGTGAGCTCCTGCCAGATGTTTTATGGTAAGATAGTTAGCCATATGCTCTGACCCTGCAGGGTGTACAAAAATATATGACAATTAGAGCATTTCTTTTGTTTATGCATGATTTATTTTTTTGTCCCTTAGATTTTCCTTTAGTAGATGCGTGTGTCTGTGCCCCCTCTGGACTCACTGACGGGTGGTATGAATGGGGGAGGCAATGGCGAGGTGTGGAGTGAGGAGGGGTGGAGCAGCAGCAGTTCCACCACCTGCCACCCACTGGGTTGTAAGGTGGGGTTTTGGAGACTCACGGGGGTGGATTTTGGAAAATATACCCCAGTTTTAGCTGCCTCTTCTCATGTAAGCATATGCACAAAGAGACACATACACACAAAAACCAGACCTCTCCCTAATCTAGATCCCAAAGCTTTATAGTAATCTGAAGCCTTTAGACAAAACATCACACTGACTGCGTCTTCAGTACAAAATACAAAGGGTGTTTACAGAGTGGGTTGCTTGTTCTCTGGGTCTGGAGCTGCATGAAATTCCTTTCTGTATCTGTATCAAAACACTGGAAATGGTGGGTTTTATGGTTTTATGGAACATCTAAGGACTAAGTGCAGATAAATGCAAATACTTTGGCAGATATTTACACATTCCAGTTGTAAGAATATTAACTCTAGATGCAGACAAGGAGCTAAGTGTACAAGTGGTGTTAAAGTTGACACTGAAATTGTTATGAAATTGTAATATCCTTGTGATTTCACAAAACAAGTGCTGCAGTGTGCAAACGCAACGTTGACCTTATAGTGCGTCACAATGAGCACCTTGTTTTTCTCACATAATCCTGTCTGCTGCTGAGCTCAGTAGATCTACTGGTGGCTTGATGTTATTGTGTAATAAGTAAAGCAGAGTGCTGTGTTTTCCTAAGGGTGAGGAGAGAGAGAGAGAGAGAGAGAGACAGACAGACAGACAGACAGACAGTGAGTGAGTGCTTGAGATGTGAGGTCAACAACATGGAGGCAGCCGTGAACCATAAAATGATCATGGTTTTACTTATCCACTGTTAAAAAGGTGCTTTACTGCATCCCTTTCATCCTCCTGTTAAAGGTCAAATCTACCCGGGCAACCTTTGAACAAGAAACAAGTCTTGATATTCTGACAGATACCTGTACAGAAAGAGCATCACACCGGCAGATTAGATCTCCTCTGCAGGGGTACTATAAAAACAGTGAGAGAAACAAATGTATTCTTTCACAGTCAGTCCTGCTGCTGTCTTCAGAGCATCTCTGCCTTTGTGTAATTTTGTCGGCTCTGTCTTGTGATCCAGGAAAAAAGGGGGGAGTGTTTTTCAACATGAATATAGGCCACAGACTGTGTCATCTTAAGGCTTATTATTTTTCCCTGCAAGCTTGAATGATAAATAATGCAAAGAGGCCCCCTCACATGTATACACAAAACCCCCAATCAGAATTAAGAAGTACCCAGTTTCCCCCTTTTATTCTATAGGATATCCCCCTTTATCCCCTCACTAAACTCCCACCCTGTTCACTTTTTAATTTGAGCCTTCTTGGTGTACCCCTCACCCTCCTCAAGCACTTCTCTATTTCCTTCCATCCCCTCCCCCTCTTTCCCATTTATTTCTCTCTTTCATCAACCCCCTAGTCTCCCCTTCGTTCTCTCTCCCTCTTGTCCTTGTTTTAAGGATCCCTGAGTCTCTGTGCCGTCTGCACTGGGCCAGATAAGACAGACAGAGGACAGAATGATAATCGTGTTTAGCCACAGTCGCGCTCCCCTGGCTGTTTTCACTTTGTATGTCTGGTGGCAACTGCAGGAAAGATGTCACACCAGTTTCTTATGGTGTGTCCCTGTGTGACTCCATACCATGACATACAGTCTGGGTGTGTGTGTGTCTGTGTGTGTGTGACTGAGTGTATGTGTGTGTGTCTGCACTATATGGCGGCAACTACTTTCCCCTCCTCTTCTACCTTGTCCACTCTACTCCTCTTTTCTCTTCCCTTCACCTTCATTCTGACTCCTCACCTATCTTTTCTCCTCTCCCTCTCTTCCTTTCCACTTCTACCCTTCTTTGTCTCCTCTAGTCCTCTCCCCTTTTCTCCCCTCTTCTGCTCCCCACTTCTCTCCTCTTTCTTCACTTTTCTCCTTCTTTCTTTTTCCCATTACCAACCCCTCCTTTTCTCTAATTCTCTCCCTGGTCCTCACCTCCTCCTCTGTCATCTCCTCCTCTCTCATCTCATTCCTCTCTCTTCCTTTTTCCTCTCCTCCCTCTCTTCCTCTAATCTCTCCTCTGCTCTCTCACCAACCAAAAGGAGGAGGATCTATCTGACAGGCCCTGCCCCCTGTGCTCTAACTCGTCCACACTGTCTGACAGGGGAAGGCTGGGCTGTCCCGAGCATTATCTAAACACTCACCCACACACAACCCCTGATACACACACACACACACACACACACACAGTTAACAGCCTATGCCAGAGCCTCCCTGTGCTCTCAGCTCAAGCCCACTTAAAGCTGTTTTTGTGCTGGAGATCAGTGAGAGCTAACGACACACAGCTGCCTCCGCAGAAGACAGAAGAAGGACAAGAGGGAGGGGAAAAGAGGGAGGAGAGGACAAGCTTGGGGGGGGGGACACAAAACCACCAGCAGCCTCTTAACTCCTTGTCTGTGTGTCTCTGGCGGTCCGGTGCAGTCATTCTTCAGCAGGGAGTGTTTCTCCGCTGTAGTTCAGGACTTTTTCTTGGAGTCAGAAGGGGGGGGAGGAATAAGAGGAGGAAGAGAAGAGGGGTTGGAGTTCACATGACATAATTGGAGTGAATGGGTTGCCATGGTGACTCACCCAGGGAGCCTGACCCGTGCAGAGTGAATGGAGGGAGCGCCTTGGACGCCAAGTGAACGATAAACTAACAGAGGGGAGTCACTAGAGAGAGAGAGAGAGAGAGCAAGAGAGGGAGAGAGGGAGCCAGAGGAGAGAGCGAAGGAGTGGTGGATAACAGAGGGAGCACAGAGGAGCGGAGCAGACGTTGAGAATGGAGGACGGGTTTTCCAGCTACAGCAGCTTGTATGACACCTCATCACTGCTACAGTTCTGCAACGGTAAAACTAACTCATCTGTCATCTTCCTCCATCCCTCTCCTCCCTCAGCAGGCTGCATGTTGTTTATCTGGACTTGACATGTCATCAGCTGACTGGCTAAACTTGACACCAAGCAGAGTTGTGTGTTGTGTTGTGTTGTGTTGTGTTGTGGTATGTTGTTTGTCTGTGTTGCAGGCATGAGCTATTTTGGCTGCAGCTCTCAGGGCTTTGATGAAATGAGTTCAACCTTTATCCTGGCGTGCATGACTTTAACGTTTTCCCTCACTGTTTAAACCAGCCATTAGATGTATAAGAGATGATTTGAATATGTGAGTTAAAGCCTTTGATATTTACAGTAAAAAACAAAGGAAGTTTCTGGAATCAGTGCAAGTATAATGTCAACAGAGCATGACAACCAAAAGAGGGAGGAAAGATGAGGAACAGTCATTTGCTTGCAGTACTGCCCTGATTACTCTGCTTGATGCAATGAAGGGTATGTTATGAATATATTTTTCCCCTTGTGATCGGTTTGCTGAACGAGACACAAGAAGGATGACAGAACAGTGCACTATTTGCTCATGTTCTGCTCTGTGTCCTAATATGATTTCTTTGCTGGCAGAGGGAGAAACCACACTCCGGGCTGCTAATGTTATGGGTGGGAGAGGGTGACTCAGGGAAGAGGGAAAGCAGCATGACACATCAGAATGACATCAGTTTAGGATTTATGTCCAAGAAGCTCAAATTTCCTCTTAAGAAATAAGCCTTTATGTTTGATTCATGACTTTAAATTAAAAACTCAGCCTGAACTACTAACTCTAATATGTCCCACTTGATAATATTCTGTTGTAGCCCATGTATCAACATGTCCTGAAATGTGTTGTTTTTGAACGTATGTTAGCCAGTTGAGTGATACATCACTACTGGCATAGTGACAGTTAGTGAGCCCGCCAAACAAAGGGGATTATCTCCTACGTAATAACCTGTGTCCCTAAAAGAGATTACTGTAGCAGAGGGAGTTTAAACCAGGTTGTAGTTGAGCTTCACTCAAGCAGTTAATGAAAGATAAAATTAAATGTGTATTATGTGCAGGCTGGAACTCCCATAAAATTGCCACCTCCTGTCCACCTCAGTGGGGCATCTGCATTGTTTTTATTGTAGCCTCCATTTAGGATTTTTCATTGTGTACTTAGCAGTTCCAGGGACTGTGTGCTGAAGGTTAGTGAGCATTAACTATCATTGGCAAGGCAGAGAGTAACACAATTGCCATGGATGGATAATGAAAAAATCAATATTATTTACTGTGCTGTGTAAGCACTAGCAGTTGATGGGATGAGGGAATATTATTGTCTAAAAGCGCAAATCAAGCATGTGGAATAGTATAGAGGTGTCTTCTGCCATTGATACTGGTTACTTTACTACTTTCATGAATCACTCATGTAGTGAATCCAGATTTTATACATCACGGATTTCTCTCATTAAATTTATATCAGTCACAAAGGAGGAGATGCAGACAAGGGGAAACAGATGAGAAGCTTATAGTTGAGATATAGATCATATTAGGATGAAAAATATCTACAGTGAAGCAAGATTTTCCTGCCCAGCTTCCCTTGGAACATAAAGACCATAAATGGCACATTACAAATGGTACATCTGTTTCATTTTTGATGTTACGCAGTGCAGGGAACCAGGAAAAAGTAACAAGGGTGAGGCATCAGATTGAATCCATTTCATGGTTTGCGTGTTAGAAAACATAGCCTCCATCCCACATATTACAAAAATAGGTGCTGATTTCTGGTGACCCAAAGTGACAGTGGGAAGAGGGAAGTGTGAATGTGTCTTTCCTGCTCAGGTGCTGTATTCCTATGTGATGAGCAAAGTGCTGACAGTGCCAATGATAACACCTGATGTGGATCGGTTGGATCGACCTGAAAAACAGGTGTAGAAGTGGCTGCACAGTAATAGAAATGCTACAACTTACTCTAAGGAAATTACTGACCTTTAAAACTCTAACCGCTAATTCTAGTGTAGTGGCAGGTACAGCATTTGCAACATTATACTGTGTGAGTTGCCCTTCAGCCTCAGCGGTTTGGTGACAGGCAAAGGGTTTGCCTTCAAAGCAGTGAAATACGGCGAGAAGCTCTTTTTCAAAAGTGGTCTTGTCTTTTATTTACCTAGAGTTGTGAAGAATCCAAGCCATGTTCTGTCCACTTAGATTTAGTTAACTATTCTCCAAGATTAGTTTCTTTTACTTTTTTACAGTGTCATGACTGTGAGCAGAGGGAGAGAGTGTGATTTGTCTGACAGTGCGAGGTTGTTTGTAATCCCTCACAATGTCATGTTTCCTCTCTGTGAGAAAGTCAATGAAATAAGACATGCTGCTCAGGGGCTGTTGCCAGGGATTTTCCAACCTCCAACCCCCCACTTTCTCTCTCTCTGCACTTCACCCTCACACGAGTCCAACACAGACTTAACTTCATGGCAAGGGAGCTATGCCTTGTTCCTTGTTCCAACAGACTGCTTAATTGGGTGAGCCTAGTGTGTGCGCATGTGGCTGATGTGTGCATGTCAGTGGGAGTGTGCTCACACATGAGCAGGACCAGGGTATATGCATGTGTTTGTATGTGTGTTGGACCTGTAGGCCAGAGTGACTTCATTCTCCTCTGCTGCTGTCGTCCAGCTGAACCCAGATACACTCAAAGCAAAAGTCAATGATGTCATTCATTCCCTCTCTCGGCCTCTGTGTTGTGGAGCACCCAACCAGACTAATGTTCAGAGACTAGGTCAGCTAAACTGCAGAAACCCGTGCAGGCTGTAGGCTTTGTTGGGGCTAGCTCAGGCTAACTGAAAATTAGCCCCATTACACACTGGGATACACACACTGGTTACAGCTGATGAGGGAAGTGACTCCTTGAGAGAAGCTTTTTTTTTCTGTGTTAAATTACATTTAGAATCAGCTGGGTCTGGGGGAGAGGACAGATTTGATTTAATTAGTTTTTGTTGTGCAGCTGGTAATAAGATTGTTCTTGTTTTTATAGAATTTACTAAAGTCAGGACGCCAGATTGGCAGGATTATTGTCCATTTTGGTGTTAACGTCACTTTAAAAGCTTGTCCCAGTGTTTGTGTCTGTCTAAACTTTACCAGACCAGTTTTCAAAGCCATTTGAAAATCGCCCTACAAAGAAATTACAGCTTTATTATGTAATACATAATCAAATTCATATGATGTTTTTTTTTTTTTTTTTGCCCTCTCTGCTTATTGTTCATCTTCTACCTTTGAATTTACAAAATTAAAGCAATTTGCTTGGAAGTGGAGTATCCCTGAATGCACCTCTAAGAAGTGTTAGAAGTGTTTTCATTATTTGACTCATTGTTTAGTTTATAACATGACAAATAGTAATGAAAAATACTGATCAGCATCTCCCAAACGCTGAGCCAACTTCTTCAAATGGCCTGACAACGTGTGCAAAACTCAAGCAAATGATAGAAAACTATTAAATAAAACAGATGTTTGAAGTCATGGAAGTGACTCTTTGGCAGTGATTATATTGCCTTTGGTTTTGCTTGATAAATGATGTAATAATTTAGCTGATTAGTGACTTTGTTTTCAGCTCCAATCCCAGGCAAGTTTAAAGTGTAGGTTCACATTTCTTCAAGTCTGTACCAAATCAATACACGTCCATACAGAATGTACAGCACTGCACTGGTTTGCATTAAAAAGGTTGAACTTGGAATTTTTTTGACTGATATGGACAAGTGACAGAATTACACCAACTGCACACATAGCATGCAAATGTACGTATGTGAGTATTTTTTTAAGGTATACTTGAAAAATTTAAAACTATCCTTTTAAATTCTCTGCAGGTTTTCACAGCATACATAAAAGAATGAAAGAGTGGCTGCATGCAAGGCAGAGAATGAGTTCAAAGATGTTTACAAGGCTCTGTTTTGGACAGTAATTGGCATTTATGTTATGTGCATGTGTAATGTGTAGCTATGACATGCACAAACAGCAAAACCATGGGTTAATGTGATTTCTTGTTCATTAGATCCTGATGCACCAAAAGCTCTTGATGTGTTAATAAGTAAATCTGTTAATAAGTAAATCTGGCTCTCTTACAGCACTTTAATACTGATGATCACCCACTCATGTTCATCTCACAGTACCTCGCCTCTCCATCCTAACAAATCCATTCTCCTGCCTTCACTCGTGTAATTCGCTCATTTACCTTTTGAGATAATAATGTCTGCTCAGATTGGGATCAAACATCCCTTTATCTTCCTGCTCCATACTCGTGCTGTACAGCCACGGGCACACTGGCACAGCTCTCACCCCACCAACAATCGCATTGTGGCACAAAAACATGCATGATCTCAGTGGGACAGGATGAAGAGGGTAACAGGGGTAAATGGAGAACAGAAGCCAAAACCCAGCAAAGGAAGGACGTTTTTTACTTGAAAAACAGAATGTTGACTTAATAAAATCTGCATGCAGATGGATGGGATGGACACATGCAGCATGAAGGGAAATTAATAAAAACAGAGGCTCGTTTGATGTTAGTTGGAGGTGTTTTGATCCACAGTAGAGGTGACACGACTCCATCCAGTCTCCACCCCTTTCTTGGCTGTGCATCTGTAGGTGTCGCCATCCAAACCCCAATTGACATGGCACGTGTAGAGGGATTAGGATTAAAGTCTTCACATTACCGACCATTAGCCAAGAAAAGGTGGCAGGGAGGAGGAGGAGGTGGTGGTGGGCGGGGTGACTTGTTTTCCTTAGAAGCTGAAGTTAGGAGCTGAACTGAAACTCTAGCTCAAATATTAATAATCAAACCTTTGTTTAAGACTAAATTTACCGTTATCATACAGTGATAATTCAAAATATATTTTGTGCTATGATCTTCTGTCAAGCTTAATCCCACTTGCTTTACTTCCCCCTATAACTACTTGAAAACTCTTGCCCTTATTCCATTGTCTTTACCCATGTCTCACTTTTTTATTCCTCTCTAATCTTATCCATCAATGCCCCATGAAAAGCCACTGTCAAGATGACCTGATATTTCCATTACTCATGAAAAACTCCAAGATCCAATGGAGAAACAGTGAGAGAGGGGAACATAAAGAAATTATGTCTCTGCCCATATTAATCTGTAACTGTAACATGTATCAGAGCAGCAATATGTTACATATTGATCTAAAAGGGATAACTCATCCACCACAGCTGGTTCATTTAAAGGCTGTTATTGATTTCCTTTAGCTGTGTAAGGGTGAGCACGCATCGCTCTCCAGTTGCTCAGTGTCACAGGATTTCTGGAGATTCCTTCTATGCTTCACTTTACTTTACTTTCTCTCTGACTTTCTCTGTTATATTTTCACCCTCATCCCTTCGTCCAACTCTCCCCCGTGCTTTGTTTGATCTTGAGCAAATGCCCTCAGTGGATCTCAGAGAGGTTTTCTGAGTTCTGTTTTTTTTTTTATCTCCAGATATTGAGCAGGGCAGTTTGGGCTTCTTTAGTCACGAATCATGCTGCCCCCAGTCCTTATCTCCCCCACTTTTTCCCTCCTTTCTCCTGATAATGCTTTGCCCTTTACTTTCTCTTTCATTCTGCAGCATAGTAAGCCATTAACTGCTAACATTTATACAGTGAGTGACAGTGTGTGCTGATTAAACACGGACATGCTACAGCTGTATTAAGTGTCTACAGCAGGTTCCACAGAAGCTTCTTCTACTGCTCTGTGGTGATCATCTAAAACAGCAGATTGTACTGCAGGAGAGTCGAGCTGTGTGTGTTTGAGATCGGTGCAAGCCAGCAGATCTGTGCCTCCCTTTTTGCCAGTTGAAAAGCGATGCCACCTACGTCATGATAAGAGTCTGGTGTCTATGTGGTGCCAGCCTTGATACTCATGTCGCACTCTCTTCATGAATTTTCTACTGGGCATTTCATAGATGAAGACTCGATCAGCAAAGCACCATGTGCCATTATCATATATCAGATCTGATGACATACAAGGTTAGTGAGTAGACTGACATTGCTGAATGAAACTGAGAGACCATTAGAACTATTTTGATCTTCACAATCTCCTTCCCTAACAAATGATTATATGTACAATGTATTTGGGCTGTAACTCACAATTATTTTCATGATCAATTAATTATCTCATTAAATTGTCTTTTGCTCAAGTGTGTGAAAAGCAGTCCAAAACTCAAAGATATTCAAGTGTGCAAACATCTGCAGCAGTCTTTGGCATTTTTGCTTTAAAGGTGAAAGAAACAAGTAATTGAATGTCAAAATAAATTGCTGTTAATCAGTCATCTGATACGATTTAATCAACAAACTGAAATCTCTGTATCTCATGCTTTAAAAGGCACAGGGGAGTCTCACTGGTGAGACAACACAACCTGGAAAGGCCAGTTGGCGAAGCAGATTTCTGCGTTTAACAGCTTATTAGATGGCACAGCACAGTGGTTTGTTATAACCCACAGAGAGGATTTAACAACTCTGGAAAGTTATTACATCAACTCAGTTCTCAGCTTTTTAATTGTGAGGGTTTGCTGGTTTTATTTGTCAGAGCTTCCTTATATTTCATTCTCATTTTACACTGTTTTCTGACATTTTAACAATAAACCAATGAACCAAAAAATCAGTAATCAGTATAATCATACTAATATCAATGTAGGTAAGTTGCAGCCTTAGTCATAACATTTGAGCCTTTGTAAACATGGGAAATATAATATATATAAATATAACCACTGTTGGAAAATATGGGTGATATTGATATTGCAAGATGTCAAATACAGTTTGTTTCTCTGAGATGTTTTTACTGTCTGCACATTGTGTTTTATATTGTATTTTACTCAGAGGAAAGGTTAGGAGTCAATGTGCTCAGCGACTCAGTGAGCCAGCAGGCAGAAGATACCCATTGTTGTTGAAATGAGTATTTCCTCCCCCCTCTCTCTCTCTCTCACTCTCATGCTTGTCTTTTCCTCCACTGACACACATTCACACAACCTCATGCCATGGCCCACTAAAACAATCAGGCATGTAAAACTGGAGTGTGCATTCCTGTGCTAAATATATATACTGACTGTGTGTGTATGTATCTATGAGTGTAACTCATGCTTCTGGCAGTGTGTGTGTGTGTGTCACAAGGTCAGGAGAGGAGACATGCAGGTTGCATGAGTCTTTGAACTGAATGTCATGAATGCATAAAAATATCATGAACAAGCCAGAAACAAAATCGTGTGCTCCAGCAGAAAGTCGGATGCTTTCACTGTACATGGTAACACTAACACTAAATGTGCTTAGCAGAGTGTTAAATTCTACCTGTGGGGGAGTGCGACCAGTAATAAATCACACAAGTCAGCAGAATCCCATAGAGATGCCATTATTTTTAGTCTCTGTGTGTTTCCTGATGCTATAACTAAAGCTATTCTGTCCAGTCAGGACAAGAAAAGAAGAATCAAATTATGGACTTTTTACATATGAAGATCTTCTAAAACACTCACTTATTCAAATGGATTTCAAATTAGTATGCAAATGATTTCCATCAGAAATCATCTGAGTGCACACAGGTATGTATTCCTGCATTCATGTGTGCAGATGCATAAATCTCCCTTTTTAATCTCACAGTACGTCAGCAAACCGTTTAGGATTAATTAAAGATAAATTCAATTACTGTGACAAGTTAAGCGTCAGCTCGATTATATTTATGGTAATTATCTTCATCAGTGTATTGTCTCCAGTGGGACTGAAGTTGTGGCCCATCAGTGTGGTTGCTCCACATCTCTAAACCCTGGCCAAGATTTTATCTGGCCTGGGTTGATGTGAACAGATATAATTAACCTCTTGGTGCCCGTGGAGCAGCTCCCAGAGGCTGCTCAGGACCCTAATTGGTCTCTTACATCTGTTGTTAATGGAAGAACCAAGTGGGAAGCCTCATCTCTCTGTGTGTGTGTTTGTGTGTGTGTGTGTGTGTGTGTGTGTGTGTGTGTGTGTGTGTGTGTGTGTGTGTGTGCATATTGAGCCTGTCTGTAGCAGATGGAGAAGGACAAGACAAGAGGAGAATCCCATTTGAAAATTCCATTAAAAGTCATCTTGACCTCACAGTTGCAGAGATGAGAACAAGGAGGGTGGATATAATTATTTGGTTTGTTTTCCCCTCTGCCATTGTCATTTTGAGTGATGGGTAAACGAGAATGTGCTTCTCTCAGCCCAGTAACTGCATAGAGGATGACGGGTCCAATCACTGGGCTATGGGAAGAATTTAAATGATGGCATGAGTCTGGACCGCTCAAAAATTCAGGCAGAACTGAAAGAGAGCACAACTACAACAGCAAGTACCAGCTCTTTTCTCAAATTAATTTAAGAAAACTTAAATTCGAAAACTTCTTGTTGCAGCCATGGCAGAAATTTGACATCGCCTGAACAGCTTGTTTTTGCAGCTTTATAAGCACATTGATAACCCACTTGGCACCCAGTGAATGATGTGTTTGCCTAACAGCTGTCTTGTGTACATATGGACAAATTATGAGACAAAAGGCCCCTGGGTTTAATAGACATCTACAAGGCTCCACACCTCTCCTACATAGGAACAAGACACCTAGACCACAAGAGTTTGTATCACCATTGTAGGTTTTATGTTGTTGTGTTGATTTTGTGTCTTTTTGGCCACAGTTTTTTCTCTTTGAGGTTGTTAAGTGTCTTTTTGACCTGTCAACAAGAAATGTTGACAGGTCAAAGAGACACTTCAAACTGTGGCTGTGGTGCAGTAGGCCTGTTCACTAATCTGCTTGTAGTCTGCTTAAATTGACAGCTGCCCTCAGCAACCGTCCACTGTGACCACGGCGAAAAATATAATGAGCTTCATAGCTAAACATAGCTGGATGCAGCCATCTTAGGTGTGTTTCAGCGAGATGTCAAAGCTCTGCTAATGAAAATAGACTATATGTAGATACAGACATGGCAGATTTAGTTGAATGACATAACACCAACTAGTAAATCATCAGAAAATAACCCCTGAACATCACGGACGTGTAGCAGTTGGAGGGCAGAATTCAAGAATAGACACCAACATACCAAAAGTGAAACACTTCTCTTCAATCTTGTTGTGTAATGATCTTGTCTGCTGCCAACAGTGCCACTGTATGTTCTCTCTCCTCCAGATGGCAGATATACGATTGGCCCATGTTCAGTCTCTGGCTCAGAGTGTCTCTGTAAGTGTGTGAGACCTTTCTCACACCAAAATGGAAATCTGGTTTCCCATAACAACACTGTTACTGGATGGAACAACAACAGTGCTCACACACATGTTGGATGGAACAAGCGTCCCGCCTCCTGTTCCTTCCTGGTTGTTTGTTACTGAGGGACAAAGCCCTGTTTTATGTGGAGAAAGGTTGAGACTGAGAAAGAGGCTTGTGTCAGAGTCTGGAGGCGCTGCCAAGCGTGACTTAGTGCTTCTGTTCTCCTCCCTAAAAGTCACAGCAATAAGAGATATGTCTTACTTAATCTGTTTATTGTTTGGATTCACTTGGTTGAACTCAGACAGAGATGTCATATAAAGTTAAGCATGCTTTTGTTGCATTTTGAGAAGAGCTTCAAAGTCACTGGTTTTGTGATCAAATTTGCTGTTGTCACAATTACATCCTTGATATATTTCTGTTGTCAGAAGGAAAGAAGTCGTAGTTAAAAGATGGCTCAGGACTTGGAAAGGCTCATTATGGGTTTAGATACTTTACAACATGGTTGGCATCATCTTAAAAGAAAAGGCTAGCAGCATTTTTCTCTTGTGAACAAATCCCATGAAAAGACCAAAATCACCCATGTTTTAGACCATCTACTCCCCAAATATCCCTTCCTGTCTTTATACTTTAACTGTTTGTGCAACTGTGCATCTGTCTGAGCAACTACTGAACACAAGTCACATAAGGTTATTCAAGGTCTTGACCTTTTGTGCATGCAAGGGTTATTTTAACCAACAAGAATTAATCTCAATTTTAAAGTTTTCTTTCCACCTTCAGAGCTCTTTCATCAAAAGGTATGGCTCAAACACAGCTGTATCTTAGGTTTTTGTTCAGCTTTGATGCAGTTGTAGGAAATTGAACAGTAAACAAAGAGATTAAAAGATACATTATTTCCTGTGAATCCTTCATGCGTGTGAAGGTAATTTGAATCCAGCCTCCAACAATGAAAACCTACCACATAGACAGGTAATGGCATATCTTAAAGCTGCCGTGTGTAACTTTTAAAATATTTTTCAGTTGAAATCTGCTCCAAAACATATCATCATGTGGAGAGCTTCTGTCAAAGCCTTGCATGGGTGAGTCTCCTTGAGCAGCCTTGCAGCGGAGCAGAGAAATTTCCTTCCAACGAAACAGAGAAAACCACGGTCAGGGGTGGGAGCTCATGGCTGTCAGTCAGTATGTGAACACACTTCTGGTCTCCTACTCCTCTCACACTGAGGTTTCAAGCTCGTTTTAGCTGCTGGAAACTGTTGCCATGTTGGACTGAAAGGCTAGAAAGCTCCTGATTCTACAAGGATACTTTAGCTTCGGCTTTAGCATGTTGATGCTCTGCATATCGTACACTCTGAAGTTTCAACACAGTTTGGCACTAAAAGGTAACAATTCTATTGGGTTAGCAACTTAGACAAGGATGAATATTAGACAAAAAAAATATAGTCTCACTTTTTTTCCTCTCAAAGTTGATTCATTGCTAATCTCGCTTCAGGACTTAACCCCGTCACAGTTGCATGAGAGAAAGTGAGGCTGCCAAACAGAGAGAGAGAGAGAGAGAGAGAGAGAGAGAGGGAGGTTAGAGACAGAAAGCAAGAGAGAGAATACAAATCCAGTCTGCTGCTAAGCTCAAACCCCCTGAGTTTAGGGATCACTAGCATTGAGCGAGATATGCTTCACATATCCAGCATAATCCCTCTGCCACACCATGAACACTTGCTCTTTGACAAAGGTGTGTTTGTGTGTGTGTGTGTGTGTGTGTGTGTGTGTGTGTGTGTGTGTGTGTTTTGTTTGGGGTATTGGTGTATCTACAGTATGTTTCTGAGTTAAACTAGAGTTATTCTGCCTCAGTGGGTCATGTTTTCCTACTTTCTTTTTTAATCTCTTATCTCTTTCTTTTTCACTTTCAAATTTCTCTCACTGCCTCAGAATGACTCTGGGGACTGTATAAAAGTAGTAGGACAGTAATAGGACAAGGGGGAAAAAATCTGAGCTTGAATTTTAATATGTGCCAACTTTGTATGACACATTAAATTTATATTGCACCATTTAGTGTAATGGGAGAAATAAATCCCCTTGTGATGCACTGTGTACATGAGAATTATCAGGATTTTTGTTTTTGTTTTTGTTTTTTGTTTTTTATTATTATTATTCCTGTAAGGGACTGTTGAAACCTCCCCCTATTCTTACCTCCCCTCCTAATAAATTTATGTACAGCCCCTTAGGAGGCAGACAAAAATACAGGTGGTGTTTGTTGCACCATCTGATTATGCACTCAGCCTACAGCTGGCAAAAAACAGCCAGGTTCTGCTTCCATACATCACTGACTCCAGCATCTCTGTTTTTGTGTAGTGTGTTTCCATTTAGTGTGTCTGTGTGTAAGTGTGTGTAAATGTCATGCTGTATGACCTGAGTTTGACCCCAGGAAGGATGTAACCGATGGGAGGAAGGAAGGGTTTAACATGTCCGTACAAGGACAGTAGGATCTCTTGTGGGGGTCGTTCAGCCTCGTATCATTCTCCTCTTTGACCCACACACACAGACTCTATTTGACCTAACACTTAAACAGCACAAATCCGTCACAGCACTTTGTTTTATCCATCTGTTTTTTTGTGATTCTTCAATGTTGTTGTCTTTTTTGATTTTTTTTTAGACAGCAATTTATGTTACAAGGCAAATATCAAGAAACAATGATGTATCTTCTGCCGTTTGTAGATTTTTACAAAATATGGGAACTTTACTTTAAATATTGTACATTTTGGAAAAGGTAAAGTGCACACACAAAGAGTGTGCACAAGAGAGAATAAAAACAGTAAGACTTGCTAGAGAAGAGAAAAAATAGATTAATCTTTTTTTTTTTTTTTTTAAATCACATTCACTTAACACCTCCACAAAACCTGGTTGTATAAGGCTTAACATATTTGACCCACTTATCCCACAATTTAATAAATGGAGCACAATTCTTAAGACAGAGTGAAAAAGTTATCTTTTCCAAAGTATAAATATATTTTACTATCTATCCAGTCTTTATTCTCTCTCTCTATTGTGGGGGGTTCAGGAAGCAACCAGCATCTTGTGAGTGCTTTTTTACAAGCAGATATCAGGATATCAAGTATGTATTCATCAGGGCATCTTGTTCAGAAAATCAGTGTTTCCTAAGAATAAAGTGGAAAACTGCAAGGGAAGATCAGTATTAAGTATGCTTGTTAGTGATTTGTGAATTTCTGAAGGGCCTTATCACTGGGCATTCTCAGAATATATGCCAGTGATTGGCTTCCTGAAACCAGCAACCAACATTTAGTATCTCCTCCTGCAAAGTGTGCTTTCTGTTTCGGTTTACAATGCTGTTGTTTTGACATGAAAACAAGCTGTCCCTGCCATATCTCTCTCCCTGCACTGTTTTCTTTCTTCTTTTTAATCTCCTCTCAGGTTGTGTGTGAGGGCTTCCCCTTCTCTGATCCACCTCTGTCTATTTATAGCTCCTAAGCTCCGGTCCAGCAGGAGCCACGAGGGGCAGCTTTTAAACCAAAAGTCTGTCTCTCTAATCTGGCCACTTGATTAGCTAATACAACTAATACAACTCCATCAGATTGTCCACTGCTCACTGCAGCTGACACACAGGATTGATGATACTTTAAGTAACTGTTTCTCCTTCTCTTCAATTTTCTTTTTCTTTTTTCTGTCTCCATTTATTTTGCAATTTTTCATTCTGCCGACATGAACCTGATGGATGATTTCAGTTTTACTAAGAGAGAGTCTGGAATTTCTAAATGCTGCAATTGCAAGCCTGTCATTTTTCTTGTCAACTACTCTGCACTATATCAGAAAAACTCCTGCACCGTCATTCACTCTCACAGCTCTCTTGCCTGTCTGTCTCTAAATCACTAAATTAAAAAAAATGAATCCTGTCTGGCATTTGATTATGGTCCACACTTCCATTAGTGAAGCCAGCAGCAGACTGAAGTCAGGTTGTTTAATAAGTGTGACTCATTGGTCTCATTGGAGAAATGGCTTTCCTGAGGCACAGTCTGCAGCAGGCTCGATGGCAGCACACCACCTGGCCATGTGCATTCATGTTATGAAATTAAAAACCATTTGGCAAGGTGCTGCTGAACTGGGGCAGCACTATCTGCAATCAGTTGGTAGATTGATGTCTGCAGCAATGATATCAGCACCAGCTTTTTGTTTCTGGAAAACAGGAATCCTTGTCATAATGTTGTGACAGACAGTTTCCTGCAGACTCTTGTTTCTCTGATCTGTTGGCTTTCTGCAAACACTGGTTGTGGTTTTTCAAAACCTCCCATTGTGGTGCAGCTTAACCTGGCAGCTGAACTTTCCATCAAGTCAATTTAGCTTTATTGTTTCAGTTCCTCTGCACCACTGGGTGAAAAGAAAATACACATAAATCACTGTGGCTGTCAGTGGACTATTATCAAAGTGTGCAGGGATGCTGGAGCACATGTTAATATTTCATGGGATTTTCCTCAAAGGGAATCACTTTAACATAATTTCTCTTTTATTCCTCATTTGTGTGTGCATCCTTACATAAGTCTGCGTATTTGCCAGTGTTTACAGAGTGAGGGAGTGAGTCAGCTAAAAAGCCAGACACAGCCCAGATCAGCACAGGGATGCTGCTGGAGATATTTTATACATGAACTCGCTGTGCATTTCTCAAAATGTGAGAGAGCACCTTCTGCGTTTCCCCTGCATTGTTTTAGTTTTTTTACTCCTTTAGTGTATTGATCATTGTGGCTGATGAGAGTGTGTGTGTGTGTGTGTGTGTGTGTGGGTGGGTGGGGGGG
>CM076661.1:12054043-12084893 GCA_038496675.1 Rachycentron canadum
TATATATATATATATATATATATATATATATATATATAGATATAGATATATGTGTGTGTGTGTGTGTGTGTGTGTGTGTGTGTGTGTGTGTGTGTGTGTGTGTGTGTGTGTGTGTGTTTGGGTTTTTTGTTTTTTTTTACCAACAATGATTAATATACTGTATTGTATTTGTTAGAAATTTGCATTTTTAGTATTCATTGCAATTTGTTCTATGTCATTGTAGCACTGATTGAATGGTTTGTATTTAATTTTCTCTACAAGCAAATATTTGTGGAGGATCTGGACCCCCTTAGTATTTTTTGTTTATTTTGTTAGAGACTCAGATGGTCATCACACCACTTTGTCTGAATTCAGACACATTTAGTATTTGAAACACTATTGTACTTTATTGTTATTTACCGAAGTCAAGCACCTCCTCAGATTTCAATAATGTTACCAGGCAGTTGGGGTTTAACGCAGATTCACAGAGGGAGCACACAGTGCAGATCTGCCTAATCACCAGATGCCTGCTCTCTAATGCATAATGCATCAGACTGTTATTACAAGTCTGCAGGGAAAACACAGCAGTGATTTACATTAATATTTCATCAAACCTCTGTGACATCAAAGTCTTAATGGAAGAGAGAGAGAGAGAGAGAGAGTGTGTGTGTGTGTGTATTATTAATGGAGTGGACCCTGGTGGCCGGTGCTTGGCCTCTATCAGGGTGTCAGGTGGGGAGGTGATAATAATGTGTTAAGTTGGTTTAAACTCAAAGAACAAATAGACAGACATTAAGAACAGGCTCATGAATGAAGGGTTTACTCTAAAAGCAGGCAGCTCTTTGCATTGCACGAGGCGAAAGCTTCAAAGACAAGAATATGAAAGGATAAAAGTGAGCTTGTGTTTTAGACCATTTGCTGTTTTTGTTCCAGTTTTGTTTTTCTCTTTCTGTCCCATTTTCTTTTGGTGAAAAAAAGACATGCTCTGGGAAAGGAAAAACAGAAAAATAAACCTATATCAAAAATGACAGTAAGACTTAAAAAAAAAAAAGAAATTACAGACAGAGAGTATGTGTAAAATCATAAATAATAAAGTGAACAACAGCTCACACACTCACAGACTCTCAACTATTAAAATATTAGAAATGAATTATTGAAAATGCTGCCTATAAAACTTTTCTGGTCTGCATTTATAAATTTGGAAACAGATGTGGATGCATTCATCTGCCAACAATGTTAACCTCCCAGTATATCAATCCGCTTCTACTGGAGTCTCCAGTCTTGGTGAGACCAAAGGGGAATAGTCTAACTTTTTTACAGCTGAAAAACTAAACCCATACCATTTGCATTTCTGTTAGCTTAGTTTAGCATTAAGACTAGAAACAGCCAGCCCAGCCCTGCCCAAAGGTAACACAGTCCTATCTGTAACTGTAAAGCTCAGTTATCAGCACCTTATATCTCTTTTTTTAAACATTTTCAGTCCTAAGTTAACTTAGACTAAGTTAACCATCTCTTGGCTGTAGCCTGGCATTTTACTGTCACGATGTGAGCATGATATCGATCTTTCCATCTATCTCTTGGCAAGAAAACAAAGATTTCCTAAAATGTGAAACTGTCAATCATGAAGGTTAAAATGTTCAGTTGTTGTTGAAACTGTTTCAGAGAGGTGTTGACACAAAATGGTGTTGGAGGATGACACTGCATTAGTTTTAGCCAGATATATCTGCTCTATTTGCCACTAATCCTGCTGTTCATAAAAAATGGCATGTACTTGGGCACGATGGGAGAGCAATAGCTGACTCATATAAGCACTGACTGACTCACAAGGCCACCGTATCTTTAATGCGGCAGCTGAGTGACATTTATCACATCTCTGACATCAGCTCTCTGTCTCTCCTCAGATGACAGTGCGTCAGCAGCCAGCAGTATGGAGGTGACTGACCGCATCGCCTCCCTGGAGCAAAGGGTCCAGATGCAGGAGGATGAGATTCAGCTGCTGAAGTCAGCTCTGGCCGACGTGGTCCGCAGGCTCAACTTGTCTGAGGAGCAGCAGGCCATGGGATCACGCAGAGGACCCACCAAAGGTAACATACAGTGCAGGTGCTTGTGTTTTGTAATGAGTTGATGAGCCAGTTCATCTGGGAAGTGAAGAAGAAGGTCAGCAGGTCCGCTGGTGTTACACTTCTCTTGACATTTATGTTTACAACACACACACGCTGGCTAACACACCCGTTTTTGGTCGGCATCCTTTCTGTTCTTTCCCACTGTCCTCTCCCTTCAGATGATGTCTCTTTCAAATCCTGTTTGATTTCTTTCTCTGGCTGACTAGTTGTCGATCTCCTGTCCTTTCTTCTCCTGGACTGTTTTGTGTTGTTAAATGTACTGTGTGTTACATGTATAGACCCTGTGATGAGAAAGTCTCCCTCAGCAGACAGCAATGTTGGGAAGCCAGGTAGGCTGACTGTGTCTAGTCTCTCTACACTAACTAGGCCTGCTGTTGTGTGTACAAGCAAACACATTTCAGTCACTGCCTGCTAGTACTGTGTTGTTTATAGTATTGAATTTCACCAGGAAACAGACAGTTACTGTCAGTACTGCACTGCCTGAGGTCAATGCACTGTGATCTGAGTTTATAGAGATAATATTGTTAACCTCCTTTTTCTGGTATTTTTGAGTCCAAGAACATTATGTTAGTATCAGTTGTAAAAGTAAGTTGTTAAGCGCATGTTCTGTGTTAGTCATCATTTCTGTTAAAGGACAATTCTCTCTAAAACTCATTAGAAGAAAGGAGCATGATGTATTTTGTTATATTCCTAATAAAAAAAACTCCCTTGTCACATGGACATAATACCAGAAATACCTGAAAATGTAGCATAATCCACCACAAACAACATCCTTGGACTGAAAGTGAGTAGCTTCGTATTGAACAGACATGAGAGTGGTTTTGTTCCTTTCATCTAAGTTTTAGCAAGAGAGTGAGTTAACAATCACATTGCAGCTAAGGTCTGTTTTTTGCACTCAAATATTATCTTCACCCTAGAAGTCTGCACATGAAATCATCTGCACTTCATGCAGATTTTTATGCACAAATGTGCATTTGAGTGATGAAACAGAAACAGATAAAGAGTCTGAGCTGCTGCCAGGTTCAGTCTCAGGGTGGATGGAATTTCAGTTTGATTTGGGAGCTGGACGATGATGACTCAGACTCAGAGCTGCTTTCCCTCATTGTTCTCCACTTTGAGCTGCAGGGAGCCAGCAGCCTGCTCATCTCTGCTGAGGCACAATGATCTGCTTCAGAAATCTTAATGCATGCATGCAGACTGCATATTGACAGTCATGGACACACAGAAATGCACACATTCATCTTCTTTAACATGCTAACTAAATTACAACCTCAGTTTGCCCCTGCTGCGTAATTGCTACATGAAAGATAACAATGAGCAAAATGTGCATTGAGGCCTGAGTGTGCACGTGTGTGTGTGTGCATGTGTGTGTGTGTATGTATGTTTGTATCTCTGCTGGATGTGTATGTGTGTATCTCTGCTGGATGAAACAGTATCTATTAAATATTTATCACTGCAGATAAAGCTGGAGCTTGGATTTGTTACTCTGGGCCTGAGTGGTGTGTGTGTGTGTGTGTGTGTGTGTGTGTGTGTGTGTGTGTGTGTGTGTGTGTGGTGGGGGGGTGTGCGTGCATAAATGTCTATGTATGTGCATGCACCTTTTGTGTTGTCACACCAACTTCTGCAAATGATATATGAATATAAAGAGCATCCATGTAGAAAATATTCTCAATGAAATAGGAAGAATGACTAAATTAAAAGCCTTAAATTGAGCAAATGCTGATTTGTATCAAAGACTCTACAGACTGTATATGTGTATGTGTGTTTATGTCTCTGAAAAGCCTAGCAGCATCACAGTGGGACTATTGTATATGTGTGCTGTTTAAGGCTGCAACAATAATGAGTACACTAAATATCTCACCTACAAATACAATCCATGAAGGTTCAATTTAATTTTAGTTTGGTATTATTATCATTATCATTATAATCACACTCAAGTGGACTTGACACAGTGATAATTACACATTTATTATAGCTAACAGTGGAAAAAGATTTTTCCTTTGTTTTTGTTTTGTTTTTGTTTGGTTTTTTTTGTGATACTCATCACCTTCAGTTGACCATAATTAAGTCAACTAACTTAACACACTGACACTAGAACACTCCTAGTCAAACCATATTTCTTTCCTTTACTGACTGAAATAACAAGAAATAAAGCAATGCATGTTGGGAGGCTTTGCACTTCACCTACTCTATTCTCTAAATATAATTTTATAGATTATGACCTTATTTCAGTTATCATCATGATGATATTATGCAACCTCTGTGACCAGCATGCTGTAACGTCTCACTCCCAGATGTTACTTCATTGTTACTACCGCAGATGATGGCGATCATAGGCCAGTGTTAAGCTTTTGCTGTTGTCCTTTTGCTTCCAGCCAGGCCAATGATTGCCACCTTGCCGTTACGGCCCACAGTAAACAACGGGACCATCCTACCAAAGAAAGGAAGCAGCACACTGCCCTCCCCATCTGGATCTGGATCCAGGAAGGACACCAGCACACCAGCCAGCAAGAGGTGAGGAAACTAAAACTAAATAGTGTCACTGAAATCATTTGGGCTACAAGTCAAAATTAATTGCTTTCTGTCAGCTTCAGAGGAGGCCAGGTTGTTTTCTTTTCAGACATTTTATTTGTTTCAAGATATTTTTTTGTCTATCCCATCTCAGACAACTTCAGCCATAAATTGTCACATTTCTGGCTTTTTATCAGCGAAAGCCACTGACATTAAACATGGCTGATAAACAGAGACACAGTATTGTCATCACTGTCTCTGCTTCCCGCTTACGTGTTTGTCTGTGTTTGTGTGTGTGTTTATACATGAATGTGGAGCACAGGTTATCAATCTTGTCTGTCAGAGCAACAATAGCCTTTTCCCATGTCTGGATGACATTACCATAATCAGATGAAGCTCAGCAGACAGCAGAGACCAGCTCCAGTCCAAACAGATGTTTACTCTCCTGAGGTGTTGTTTCCTTGTTTTTCCAAGTGTGTGCCTTTATTTCTCCCCTAAGGATATTTCATGTCAGTGAGACCTGACACTTTTTTAATGCTTACTTACTTTCACCATGAGATTTATTGAAGAGGACAAAGAAATGGCTCGACAGATGGGGATATAACGAGTATGAGGCTGGTGGATCAAAATAATCAGCAGGACAGTGTTGATGGAGGAAATGTGATTTGGTCTGGTGTATTTCCTTGTTGTACTTAGAGTTAGTGGGTATTTCCCTGAACAGTTTCTATCTTAGCTGACTTGTTCTTGTATTCAAAGACCATTTATCCTTCATACAGAAGAGAGTGTGATACACTGCTCAACACTGAAAAGATCTCTGCATAATTATATTTTCCTCCATGTCTTAAATGTTTGACTCACACTAAGTGTACAGACATTAAATTTCCTGACATTAATTACAGCAGTGAAATCCACAGCTCTCTTCATATAATCTAATTTTGATTTGTGTATATTTAATAATATAAATTTTCATGAGATTGTGGAAATAGACTGAGTATTGTCATGAACAGTCTTCTCTGTTTATCTTTACGGGCTGTGTCATCTGTCTTTTCCATCTTTCCTGTCTGCATGTCTGTTCTCCTGTATTGTCCCTCTCTGATAACGTGTCATTTCCCCAATGATGATATATCCTGTTTATGTCCTGTCCATCTACTGTGTTATGTCCTGCCAGTCTGTCCAGTTTGTCCTCTCTGTCTCGCTCTACCAGAATTCTCTATCTGCCCCTAAGGTGAGCGTGTCACCGAGTTACAGTACATTACTGGTCACAACATCATCGCCGCATCACAGTCATGATGCATGTTAACCATCATCTTCAGTTGCTGTAAATCGCTAAAATGCATGAAAATTGTGACATTTTCATGTTGCTTTCAGCATTTATCTCATCTGTAACATTCACTTTATGTTGTTTCAATCATTGATCTTTGCTGCAGCATTTGTGTTGATTATTGTCTGTATCTGAGATTAGACTAAACAGCAGATTGGTCACAATCCCATCAGTGTTGGCACACACACAGCAGCCTTCCCCAATGCCCTGTGGCCCAATTACTATGATTCCTCATGGGATAACACAGCAAACAACAGTCTCTCTTACTCTCTTTTTTTTATTCTGCTCTGCTCTTTACTGAACAAACACATGCAGGCTCTCCAGAAGGGATAACAGCCACCAGCCAGTTTTAGGATTTGAATAGACTTTTCTCCCATAGGGTGGATTAGGTGACTGTGCCTACTGGCCATTGGATTGCTGATGGAGCCTTTTCATTGTTGTGAATAGGCAGGCTGTCTGCACCACCGATATGCAGATCTGCACAGGTCTGTACTGACTGTATTTGCAATCAGCACAGTCAGTGTGTGGAAAAAACAAATATCCATCTTTCTCTGATAGTGAAGGTCACAGTTTTCTTTTAAAAATACAAACTCATATCAAGACAGATCTGAGCTGAATAATCAAATTAACATGCTTTCAAAAGCTGTTTCTTGGATGAAAACATTACCAGAGGGCATTTTTAGAAAAGCACCATCAGGTAGTTTTATGACCTATTTCTTGTGCCCCTCTCTCTCTGTCCACCTTCCTTCTCACCACAGCACTGTGAGGAGAGCCAACTCAAACGAACATGTGGGAACTCTTACACGGAAAGATTCGGGTGACTCCAAGGGCAACCGAACTCGGGCCGGATCCACCGGCAGCAATTCCAGTGGCAAAAGAATTGACAGGTAACATGGGCATTATGATGAATTGATAGCACACTGCTCGCCTTAACAAGCACTTTCAAATTGATGGCATAGACCAGATGTGGTTTGCTGATTGACAGCTGTGTGTTTACTCATTTACTTTGCAGCAAACAGAGGGATCCAGTGTTCAACGCAGGTAAGATCCAGAGGGTCTTTTATGGCTCCGTGGCCTGACAGTTATGATAGTTTTCATGCTGTGATACAGCCCACTGAGATCCATTACACCAGATGCCACTCAGCAGTTCTCTGTGTCAGACAGTTGTCAATGCTTTTTTAAGGAAAATAAAAAGAAAGAATTATTTATTAACCTTTTTCTATATTCCCAAAACAATAGCGAGAAATGCATGTTGTCAGTTATAGTTGAAATCATGGCCTTGAACTGTTTCCTGGGCACAGAAGACAACTGAAGGCTACTTGAATATCAGTGTCAAACATTCATCCTCTCCATGATCCATTCATCCACCTCATCCATTACTGCATCTTTACATCCATATGTCTGCTCATATTTTCTTTTTATTACACTTTTCTGCGCTGTTTGCATTAAACGTCTGGCTGCACAGTTTCAGGGGTTTTCAGTTCAATTAAATCAAAAGCTAATGCCTATATCCTCTCATTATTTTGCCTGTTCTGATTATGGTGTAAACTTAACTTGATCTTTAGTCACAATGGCTACAATAGAGTAATAATTCTTAACTAGTTTGAAAAATACAAGAATTTCCCTTTACGTAAAGTACATCTGAACGCAGCACTATGTAAATTTTGGTGAGCAGATCACGTGGCATAGATACAGACAAACGTAGATACATATAGATACAGACAAACAAAGGAGACAAGCAAAAGAAAGAACTCAGAGTTTCTGAAAAAGGCAGAGAATGAATTTGACTTCATGTTTCCAGAATCATGCACCTGACAAGTCAACCGAGTCCTACACAGGTTCTTCCAAATGAGAACCAGGAGACTAACACATGGGACTAAATATGTAATGAGACGAGTATTGATCAGAATTTCCATCCCCAGCATGTATTGATTTTTGTGTAAATTGAACTGCTGTTTTTCATTTGGTTTGCACACCTGGTTCAAGATTTCTTGTGTTCAGGCTGTTCCCCCAACCAAGCTTATCTAGTCTCTATAGACTGACAACCACATTTTGGACATTACAACTGGCTGATTCACTACAGATTTTGTTTTTTCAATTCACTGAATATGATCTACATATAAAACTAATATGTGTTCTCTGGATGTTTTCAAACTGAACCCATCAGATTATGGGAAAGACCTGTTAAGTCAGTTCATATCCCTAATAATACATCACGTCCCTGTGAAAGTCTGACCCACTAAAGGTCTATAAATATCTATGCTATCTGGCATATGGTGCTACAGGGATGATTGTTTCTGCCGTATGGCAATTAATTGACATTTGAATTAATTATAAATCAATAATTACCTGTGAAGCAGTGAAATTACGGCAGTGTGGTGGACATTAAACTACCACTGGGTGACAATTAACCATTACACATGATAATTGCAACAGTAAATTCAGCCAATATTATGCTTAGTTGCAATACATGAAGATTACATGTAAAGGGATTTTACTGATTCAACAAACTGTATCATGAGCCAGTGGAAGCAGCAGTGTGCTTTGGGAGTTTAAGTTAAAAGATACTGGAATACTTTCCAAAATACAGAAAAGGTTCATTAGAAATTGTCAGTATGTTATTTTTTTCTCCATGGAGCAATAAACAAAGAAAACAATAAGGCAGATAAATTGAATAATTTACTCACCACATAGGAGCAGAGGGTGGGACATCATCACCCAGGAAACGAGCATCGATTCATTAAGAGTGTTAAGGACAGACGCTGCTGTTCATTAACACAAGGAAGTGCGAGTGCACTCATATTAGGACAAACCAGGAAGTGAGGAAGCCATGCCACCCCTCACCTGGTGCTTGTGTCTTTCTCTCTGTGACCTTTACAAGGGATGCGACGTGTGACCCACTGCAAAGGTAGGCTGACCCCACCCTCACCCCACCCACTCCCCCAATACCCCCAGGCCTCCACAGCTCTCTGAACAATGCAGATGACTTGTTTTGATCCACCTCTGCTCTGATCTGTGCTGCACAAGCAGAGGAGGAAGTCAGGACTATTATTTTGAAAATTTAATTAATGTGCTGGGTTTTTCTGCCTCAGTATTTTCGAATTATATATTTTTTGTGATTCAGTGCAATGATCAGAGAGCTGTCCAGACAGGGGCAGGAGTGGGTCGACAAAGTGTGTGTGCGTGTGCGAGTTATCCTCCCTTTAATTGTTTTGAGACTGAATTAACTAACACACACACGCAAACACCCTGCCTAACCCCCTCTGAACGCTGCGTCAGAGTGTGATTGCAGAGTTTGCGGTTCACTTGTGTGTCACCACACTTGTTGTTCAACTGCAGAAGAAGCTGGTTCTTCACCAGTGCTTCACCAGTCTGTTTGCTCACAGCCTTACTTTCGCTCGTAGGCATTTTATCTTTGTCACCATAGTAACAACACAAAGATTTCTGACACTCGCTTCCTCACAGTCGCTTTGAGTTTTTCTACGAACTCTTTAAATCCTCGCTTCTGAGATTCCTCGCTGCAGTTCAGAGCAAGTAGATTTGCCACAGCTCTTATTATCTTCCCACCCTTAAAATGAATATTTGCATTACAAACACATTCAGTCTCTTTTCTGAGGTAGTTCCTTTTGGAGTCTGTTTGATTTTACTGCTTGTAGTTTTCTCACGCAGCCTGAAGTGTCGTCTGTTTGTGTGTAGGCTTAGTCCCCTTCAGCAAAGTGTTCACAAAGCTGAGGAGAATTTAAAAAAGACTGGCATTAAAGCCAGGTTCATTTCCTTTACAGAATATTGCTGTTTACTCAGTCTTGTTACAGGATAATCAATTCTCTTTAAACAACCATTTTTAAGACAATCTCAGCATTTTAATCCTAAAAGCATCTAGACCAGTAGTTTGCAGCTTTTTTTGCTGGTGACCCCTTAAAATGAATCACGCCCCCTCATAACAGGACACTTACCTGTTTTTTGCTGCCCCCTTAGTTATCTTGTGACCCTTGCATGGATCCTGAATCCCAGTTTGGGAACCACTGATTTAGACCAGCGAGGCAGGATCTTACTTGGTATTTTACTCCAAACATTACAACATAATAAGTCTGCTTGATGATCATAAGCTAGTGCTTTATAATAGGAACCTATTCCCCTAGTTTCAGTTTCTGTCTCTTACAATTTCATGATGGTTTAACTAAATATGATACAAAAAATAGCCATTACATCTGTCTAACTTATTCTACCAACATCCTCTACCCTTTAAATTTCTGGATCCTTCCTGTCCCCTTCCACCCAACCGGTCCTGACATCCACCCTCCACCCTCTCCATCATCTGCTCTTTTCCCCATCTACATTATAGTCACAGTACAGATTTACCTCAGCCGCTCTGCCAAACAGAAGGGGACCAGCGGCAGCCCCGCTGCTTCAGCTGTGACAGCCCATTCAGCTGCCAGCCCCCGACAAACCTCAGAAAACATCAAGGCCAGTGTGGCCAGAAAGGGTGGTGCCACCAAGGTGCCACCGGTCAGAAAGACCCCGAGCTTTAACCTCCAGTTGAGGAAGTCAGGGAGTTTGTCTTCATACTCTGCTCTTGATACACCCAGCTACCGAAGCCCCATTAAATCCCCCAGCCAGTACTTCCAGATTTGTTACTAGTTCCTTTTGGTTTATTTCAGTGAAATATATTATACACTATCATATACAGTGGGAGCTGGTCAGTACAGAAAAAGAAGGTAAAAATTTGGTGTTATGTCACATCTGTACCACATGTCCTCTTATACCAAGGATATTTCAGAGAGATCACAGGTTTTATAGCATCACCTCATAAAAACGTAAACAAGAAAGTAATGGACAAGTAAGCAAGTAAAAAAGTCCCTTACTATCATATTTTCTCTTGTAATAAGTTTTCAAAATAAATGGTTCATTTTGTTTGTTTTGATCTCTTGGTGTTCTCTGCATGATTTATTTTGTTAGCATGTTATAAATTGATGAGGATTTCTCATTATTCCCATTTTCTAAGCTTGGATATGTGTTTTTTTTTTTCCCCATAACATTTACATTTGCTCTGCTTGTGTCTGCATTTTATGTTGGTTAACCTCTGCTGTGAGCTGAATATTTATGAGTTGGAGTTTTTAACAAGTGTTGCAGTTCATTTTGCGTTTTTGTTGTCATAAGAATGTGTTTGAAATGACTAATAAAGTCAGTTCAAAAGCTAATTTCTTTGTGTTTGTAAATTCTGTCATTTGTTTGTCATTTGTCTTGAATTGAGTCTTTATCCCAGTAAATAAAATTCACATTATCTCATTTCACTCCATTCAACACAATCAACAATGTCACTCTTATGTTCACATCATAATAACAAATTGTGTTCCGCTTTAGTGTAATAAACATGAAATCTTGTACCATGAAAACTGACATAATTCTACAAGTCATGTATGTGTTTTTCTACATGTTTATCATCTCATTGCTTTGCTTTTGCTCATTTGATTTTTCTAGATGAAGGTTATGTGAAAATGTATTTGAAGGGTCGTCCCATCACCATGTACATGCCCAAAGACCATGTGGAGAGCTACTGCCTGGAGGCCAGAGGCGAGCTGCCCAGCAACAAACTCAAACTGGACTGGGTGTATCCTTTTACTGGAGATGGAGAAATACCATCTCATGTGTTATTTAGCTGTTTTAAAAAAGCTCAAACACAATAGTACTTCGGATTTGGAAAAGTTTTGAAAAGTAGTCTTCTGTAGAAAATAACCCAGGTTGTCCTGTGATGTAGTTCAAAGAGGAAGCTACAAGTGTGATGTCTCAGATATTCATTTTCACCATGTAGCTCTGCTGCAGTCAGAGCCTGGGCTCATGGCGCTGCAGCCTGCAGTCAGTAATAACCTGCACAAACAGTCAGCAGCTCCTCTTGTGCTGATTTATTTTTATTTTGTTTCATGTGTGGGTTTCTCTCTTCCTTTCATTTTGCATTGAATGAATGAATTTAGTGTCTTGTTCAATTTAGCAAAAACCCAAAGGGAAAACGCCACCAGAGAAACAAAGAAATGATTAACTCTGGGCAGGGAAAGACACACACACTCACAGAAATAGAAATGCGGACTGCATGTGCTGTGTATGTTGAATCAGGTATGATTACACATGGATTAGAAGAATAAATTAGACATATGCACATGCTAGATAATGTGATTCAATGTTGGACATGCATCTTAATTTCTTTTTGTGGTTTCCAGCTTTAATAAATAACAATAATTATCTTAACTTTACACCAGCTGGTTCCAATGTAGGCAAAATAGATCCTTAAGTTTTTCACCCATGGTATTAGGACTGCAGTTTTTTTCATTATTGATTAATCTACTGGTTACTTTATAAGTTAGTCACTTGGAAACAGTGCAAAATGTTCATCACCAAGCTTCTGCCACTTAGACTGGAAGAAGGGAAGGTTTGAGCTCTACTCTACTAAAAGCTCTACTTTGGATATTACTTTTATTTAATTCCTTGACCTTCTTAATATCCAGCTATGGTTACCGGGGTCGAGACTGTCGCTCCAACCTTTACCTGCTGCCCACAGGAGAAACTGTGTATTTCATCGCCTCAGTGGTCGTCCTGTTCAATGTGGACGAGCGGCTGCAGAGACACTACACTGGACACACAGACGACATCAAATGGTAAGAGAACACACACACACACACACAAACTGAAGGACCACATCCATGTAGAGACACTGCTTTCATCATAAACTGCAGGTTGCATCATAACTGGCATCTCTTTCCCCTGTTAGAGTTAACATTTACTCTATTCCCACAATCCTCACCAGCTGTATAGCAGGCCTGTTTAATGGGTGGTCAATGGGCCAATCCTGCCTGTCAATTTAGTCCAACCAGCAAATGATCAGTTGTTTAATTACAAATAAATAGTATTTAACACCTAATGAAAAAGTGAAATACTGATAGGCCTCTCTCTCTTTCCCCCTCGCTCTCTCTGACCCTGTGTGTGTCAGGGTCAGTGGCAGCTTTGCGTCACTCTCTAGAGCAGTGCAGCCCACACAGAAACTAGATCTGATTCTGTTCTGAATTTGTTTTTTTTTACTCCTACAAAATAACAAGAAGTACCAATAAGAGTATAATAAGAGTACTGATAGTAGCTCAAGGGATTTCAAGAAATGTGCCCCCCCCAAACAACTTACCATATACAAACCGCGCTGCTGTGGAAGTTATTCACAGCTTTTCATGTCCTTATATCTAACAAGTGCACAAAAACATGGAACGGTCAGTTTTCCTGTTTACTCCTGCAGAAACATAAGTAAACAAGTTTTCTGTTCATTTTTTCTGTGCACAAACATTAAAGGGTATTTGTAAGACTGATGCACTGATAGCGGCCTTGAGCAGCCACTTTCATAACTCACACTGTTACCACACTCCGAGGTTAATAAAGGTTGAAGTTAATAACCATAACTTTGTATCACAGAACAAATGATGTGTTGAAGACAGATTCTGGCTCCTTTGAAGACAAAGTGTTGCAGTTTTACATGCCCCACAAGTGTTGCACCGCTACACCCAAGAGAAGATGAATTTATCTTAAACTGTTACATTTCCCCTACACATTAGTACAGACAGCGTGTGGTCGCTGCAGTGAAAATCATATTCAGAGCTTTAGAAAGCTCACTCACCACACTCACCTTTCATGTTCTGCCAGCACGTTGCTCATCTTTATTCAAATGGTGCTTTTGAAGTTGAAAAGGCTTTTAAACGTTTTCATGTCTGTTTTTCACGTCGGTCTCTTCACCAGCCTGGCCGTCCACCCCGACAAAATCACCATAGCAACCGGGCAGGTAGCAGGCACCTCTTCAGATGGAAAAGTAAGTGAGATCTCTTATTGACATTTTACTACTGTAGCTTTCAACGTCTGATTTATTATCATAGTGGGGAGTAATGGCTCCGCTATTTCCTTTAACCAATGATGTTCACTGAGCCAGTTCAGGCAATTCTGCTAAATAAACAGACTGAGAAATTGAAACACATTCAGTCTGAGCTGAGTTCATTCTCACTGAATTCAGTTTGCGTTTATCAGCCTTACATCTCTCCTGGTGCTGTGCCCATGTTTGTGTGTGTGTGTGTTTTTTCCTGACAGCAGCTGGCTCCTCACGTTCGGGTGTGGGACTCTGTCAGCCTCAACACCCTCCACGTTCTGGGGCCAGGCTTCTTTGACAGAGCCTTGGTCTGCTTGTCTTTCTCCAAGTCGGTAAGGAAAGTCGACTGACACCTTTAATAAAAAGTTTAAAGCTCCTATTTGACATAGCGAGTTTTCTGACTCTTATGTCAAGCACTGTGTTTACTTCTGTGTTTTAGAATGGAGGAAACACACTGTGTGTCGTAGATGACTCAAACGATCACGTCCTCTCTGTTTGGGACTGGCAGAGAGAGGACAGGCTGGCCGAGGTCAAGGTATGAGTCTTTTTCTAACACACAAGTACACAAACACTTTTAACTTCCTTCCCTGTTGACTGGACTTGTTGCTTGTTTTATGTCCAGTGCTCCAACGAGTCAGTGTTTGCTGCAGACTTTCACCCGACAGACAGCAACATCATTGTCACCTGCGGCAAGTCACATCTCTACTTCTGGAACCTGGAGAAAGGCATGCTGGTCAAGAAGCAAGGGCTGTTTGAGGTAGGTCACCAAAACTTTTCTGCACAGTAGAGCAGTAAAGGTTGATGTAGAGACACTGATTTAATCATGGCATGGAATATATTCATGTGGTCTAGTGAAAATGAAGTAACGTGTCCATATTTATGGTCTTGTAGAAACACGAGAAGCCCAAGTTTGTGCTGTGCGTAACCTTTGCAGAAAATGGAGATGCTATAACTGGAGACTCAAGTGGGAACATCCTGGTGTGGGGAAAAGGTAATACAACGTTCTCTACAGAAAGGCATTGGCACATTGTGTCTGTAAGGGAGATGCCCACCAATGTTTTCCAGTGTTTTCCAGAGTTTATAGGACTTTACAAGGATTAGAAATATTTTTTTTCTCTTCGAAATATCTAAAAAAAATTTGTGGTTTCACCTGACTCAAAGAGTTAAAGTGCCAAAACCTCAAAAAGCCAAATGAAAAATGTGCGTCTATAAAAAAAATGTTTTTGTGGTCATGAGCTCAAAGATGCCTCATTGTGCTGGAACTGTCAGGAGATCAGGGAACAGGATGGGGTCACACTAAGGATAGAACAAGAGCTGGATCTTATGAGCAGAAGAAAAACTTCACCTCTAACTCTCCCTTTTCATTGGCACTATCTCTCTCTGATTTCTCTATTGATCATTCTGTCTGGTTGTCTGACAGACAACAGTTAATCTGCCCTCTTCAAGGTGCCGACCTTTGTGTCCAACCGAACCTTCTCATCCACTTCATCCCATCTCTGTCACGCAGGCACTAATCGTATCAGCCACGTCATCCAAGGAGCTCACGAGGGCAGCATCTTTGCCGTGTGCATGCTGAGGAACGGCACATTGGTGTCTGGAGGTAAAGACCGCAGGCTCATTTCTTGGGACAACAGCTACCAACAGACACAAATGGTGGAGGTGAGAAAAAATTATATAAACAAAATAGTTCAAGGTTACTTTCTTGAAAAATACAAATTCAATGTATAAATCACATAATCTTGAGGGGTTTTGATGCTTAGGGTTGAGACTCTACAGCATCCTGGTGATCTGATCAGCTATAACCTCATTCTGTTAATATGCATTATTAAAATGTTAAACTCCAGATCGAGCGCCTTCTTTTGAAGTAGGTCCTGGTCTCTTATTTGCACCCCTGCCTGAGGCGGCAGATTTTATATTCTGAACACTGCACCACATCATAAATATTACAGAGGATTAAATGAATTTGCCTTCTCTGTGAGATTCATGGACATTTATGGTGATGAGAATCATGGATCACTTATGTATCATTTTCTCTTGAGGAGCAAGTAAAAGATAAGTTGATATTTTTATGGCAGATGTTAAATTCCAGGTGAACAGGTGGTTCTTATATTTTTCCCACAGGTGCCTGAGTTGTTTGGTCCCATCAGGACCATAGCTGAGGGCAGAGGGGAGAGCGTGCTCATTGGGACCACCAAGAACTTTGTTCTGCAAGGCAGTTTGGATGGAGAATTCATGCCCATTACACAGGTAGACGATACAGTGTAGTGCACTATCCCTGCAGTTGCTCTGTAATAAAGGGCTGCAAATAAAAGCAGTTTTTATCATTAATCTGACATTTTTATTTTCAAATGTCTGTCCAGCAGCTCACAAACCACTTATACTCATTTTACAAGGAATCACACAGAAAACCAACAAATTGATTATTAGTTATAATAATTGATAATTAGGTTTCTGTTTCTTGGCTGATCCATTAAACCACTCTCCTCTCCAGGGTCATACAGACGAGTTGTGGGGTCTGGCTGTTCACCCCTGGAAGCCTCAGTTCCTCACCTGTGGATATGACAGGCAGGTCAGCCTGTGGGACTCCAGTACCCATCACCTCATCTGGACCAAGAGCATGGAGGTAATATTAGTCAATACTGCCCCCTGGGCTCAGTTAGAGGAATTACATAGTGTTTAACATGAAATGTCACTGCTAGTGGAAAGGGATGTACTTAGTCGGCTCTGATGACCTTGAGAAACTTCAGGAATTTGACTTGCAGAATAAAAAGTGTGGTTTTCCCTTTAACTTTGCTGTCAAATGAGCATAATTTTTAGCTTATCCTGTTTATTTTTGACCTGAAACATGTTCTACTGTACTTTATATGTCCTGACAGGATGCTGTCCAATCAGCAGGCTTCCACCCATCTGGAGCTGTGGTTGCCATAGGAACCCAAATTGGCAGGTACAGGCCCCATCACCAAAAAGCTTTTATTTCTATATGCTCTCTAAAGAGGTACAGCAGTGCCTGAATGCTTCAGTAATAAAGAAAACAGTCATTGTCAAAATTCAGAAAAAAAGATCAGGTTTGACTGATTATTAAACTGATGAATAAGCAGATTGTTCAGCCGTCTGTCACTGGTCCTGCAGGTGGCTGGTGCTGGACACTGACTCTAAGGATTTGGTCACAGTGCACACAGATGGGAATGAACAGCTGTCTGTTATGAGCTATGGGCCAGGTATGTCGATAACTGCTGACAGTGCATTTCACTGGTCTCACAATCAAATCAAAGAATATTTAAAATGTTTGAGACTAATATTCCTAATATATATAATGTGGATTATATAAAGTTGTTTTTTTTTTTTTTTTTGTTACATGGGAATATTTCCCACTATAATAGGTAGTTTATTCCACTAAAATAGCTCCAGTCCCAAAACATGACATTAAGGGTTACATTTAAACAATATCACACCATGTGGCAGTAATCACCTCAGGGTGTCGGATCACCACAGTATTTGGTGTTCAGATGTGAACAAAGCAGAGGCAAAGTCCAGGTTTGGGCTTTAGACTGTGTATCTAATTTTGTTATGTGTTTGTGTTTGTGTTTGAAGTTATACTTTTGCAGGCTCACTGCTCACCCCACACTGTAACCCTTTCTCCTGACTGTGAATAAATGTTTGTCCAACATGAAAACATCAATTGAAATAGGTTAAAGGCTTCTATAACTGTGACAACTGCCGTAAAACCCAAACTCAAATGAATAAACTGGTTCAGTCTACATGATAAATTAACATCGCAAAATGTTTATAATTTATTGAATTTTGATACCAATGATCCTGCCTGTCTTTTATTTTATTTAGATGGCAACTTCCTGGCCATCGGCTCCCATGACAACTACATCTATATCTACGCTGTGGCAGAAAATGGGAGGAAGTACAGTCGAGTGGGGAAGTGCTCGGTGAGTACCTGTATTTATATTCCCCTCTCAACTCTCCCTTGTCTATTTTTAATTCCTCCCTACGTCAAATTTATATTTAGTTCCCTCCTGCGCTCTTTATTTGGTTTTTGCTCAGTACACTTTGTCCTCACTGTGTGTTGATAGAGAAGCTTTAAAATGATAAATGACAACAAGCTGAGTCATATATTGCTGAGTCGATGTTACCACAATGACTAAGGGTTACTGTATCAAATCAATATTTTTAGGATTATTTGCGCTTGAAAAAACATATTGACTCCACTGCAACAATACTCTAAGGTGTGTTGTTGGAGGAGACATTGTCTAACCTGGTCTGATCTTATCTCAGGGTCACTCTAGTTTCATCACCCATTTGGACTGGTCAGTGGACTCCCAGTATCTGGTATCAAATTCAGGAGACTATGAGATACTGTACTGTAAGTATGATCATTTTCATCCTCTCACAGCCTGTTTATATTGATAATTTGTGTCTAACAGGGTAAAAGGTAAAATCATGCTTAATATTTCTACAACTTGTACATGACAGCAAAGTGTGTGCCTGTCCAAAAACATTAGTATTAAAAATCTATCCTAAAGTAGTTTGAAGGATACAAACTCTGTCAGAGGACAAACTCTCCTGTTAAAACTGAGAAGACTAAATCACTTATAAACTATGGACAGTAAAATATTTGATATCTAGATAAATGTTTTTAAGAACAGATTAATTTCCTGCTCCACAAGAAATATCCCATTAAGTGTGGATTTTCAGTGACAGTAATATGGAGCCAACATGTGTTGACTGAGTTGAAATTTTGCTGTGAAGCGTGTCGACAATTTATTAAAAACATGTCAAAATGACTCATGAGTGTGATGGACCTGCACGATATTAACCATGGCACACAGCAGAGTTGACTTTAATGCTAAGTTATGCTAAACCGCAGTGTGTATTTGGTTTGTGTGTGTGTGTGTGTGTGTGTGTGTGTGTGTGTGTGTGTGTGTGTTTGTGTGTTTTCCAAGGGATCCCATCAGTGTGCAAGCAGGTAGTCAGCGTGGATACCACCAGGGACATCGAGTGGGCCACTTACACCTGCACTCTGGGCTTCCAGGTCTTTGGTAAGAGAGGGCTCCCTTGTCTCACTGCATGATTCAATGTTCATTCAACAGCACTAAACAGGAGATTGTGCTGCATTTCCTCCTTAGGTTTGTGGCCCGATGGCTCAGACGGCACCGACATCAATGCCGTCTGCAGATCCTATGACAAGAGCCTCCTGGTTACTGGAGACGACTTTGGGAAAGTCCATCTCTTCTCATACCCCTGTTCACAGTTTAGGGTAAGATGTGCTTGAGTATACTGTCGTGCATAATATACACCTATACACCAATGCTAAGAGGGAAATGTATGTTTTGTATGTATGTATGTATGAAGGGCTTCTTATTTTTCTTTTCTTTTCAGGCTCCGAGCCATGTTTATAATGGCCACAGCAGTCACGTGACTAATGTGACCTTTCTGTACGACGACAGCTACCTGGTGTCGACTGGAGGGAAGGACATGAGCATAATGCAGTGGAGGATAGTCTGAGCAAGTAGACTGAAACAGAGACTGTCAATTTAACAGCTGCTGGGGACCTGAAACCCAGCTGAAGTGAAGTGAACTGATTTGAACTGAACTGCACTAAACTGAACCGAACCAAACTTAAATGAACTCAGATGAAAAGACGTGGATCTGACTGAACTGAAGTGAGGTGACAGAAGAGGAACTTGTGTCCTGAAGTTTCCTTCTTGATCTGCTCTCACATCCCAAATGAGATGAACTGGCAGAGGTGTAATGTGCAGTTGCTTGAAATACAAAAATCCTGAATATTTCTCATCTTTCTTTATTCACACTACATGTAAAAAAGAAAAAAAAAAAGAAATCTTTCTCTCTCTCTCTCTCTCTCTCTCTTTCTCTCTCATGCACTGTAGCCTAGTCACCAATGACATGACACAAAACAAATCAAACGGATCAAATCCAACAACACAGAACCAAAGGCTCTGACTTTCTGACTGCATTTGCACGGCTTGGCTTTCACTGTTCTTGTATCATGCACACTCCTGCCACAGATAACAGACTGAAAAGGTTTTTTTCAGTGCCTGTTTCAGACCGACTATCATGGAGCTGGAGATCCAAGAACACTGGGACAAAAACTGTGCACAGAAAGAAAGAAGATAGTGATTTTCTAATTGTTAAACTTTCTTTTATTTTGTATTTAACAACTCAGGAAAGCCCTAGTGAAGCAGGACCCTTCCCTGTTAACATTGACATATCAGAGCGAGTCTCTGGCCACCCCAAAAACATCTCACTAAAATATACCAGATACCAGGTTTCTGATTCAACTGTTCGGCCATTACTAATTTTTTGCATCAACTAATTGTGTATTAAAACTACATATACAGTCAGGGCTCATGTTGAATTTGGTACAAGGAAAATAATGCAGTTGGACAGGTAACACACTGCTTGATTTTTTCCAATCAGATGTGATGTTATCACCATTTGGAACAATTATATTATTTTGGGTGACGAAAAGTTAAATGATCTGGATTTGAAAAATGTGGGGGTTTTAACTATTTTTAGCTAAATTATCTGAACATTTTTCAAATGTTTGTGCTACTAGGTCTTAAAATAGATGCTTTTCCTATTATTTATTAATCACATCTCAAATCCATCACTGCCAATATCAGTTTCTTCCCATAATAAAATCCAAATTTGTCCCAGATGTGTAAATATACAGTCTTGAAACAGATAAGAGCAAAATATGGGTGAATATATGCTTTTATTTTTTTTTTATTTTTTTTTTTTTTTTTAATAAGTTGTTGTGTTGTTTCCTTTGCCTCAAGGTGTTGGGAGAATCAAAAACCAAGCATGTATTGGGGGTTTTCGATGATGCGAAGCCTTTTCAAATCTGTATCTCCTTACAGTTTGTTGCACCCAGATCAATTTATGAAGGTGAAAGATGAGACCATTACACTGTAACTGTTTATGTCTGATGTGCTCCTCAGGTGTGCACAATCAGTGACTTGCAAAATATTTAACTGAACTGAACCCTTATGAGGTTTTTTTTAAATTGCACTGCTTCCTCAGCCTGATAAACACACTGCAGGTCTATTAAGCAAATCACCATTTAGCACTTACAGGAGTTTCTCATGAACCAATGTCTTCTCTCTCAACCTTCCACCCTGTGTACGCATCCGGTCAGATCTGTGGTACGACTCGTAGCATGCCACACCATGTCACATCTCGTGGTTCACAAGCCAAAAGTTACTCACATGCATGAATAACTATAACTACTTTAAAGAGATAATTTAATGAAGTTATGCAGTTTTTAGTGTGACCCTAACTGCCACTGATATGAGGTATGTTGGTGTTGTTTTGAAATCCAGACGGGTGACTGATTGTTGGACTTGTCTTTTCAGGAAAACCACTGAAATCTAACATTAAGTGATATAAAGTCACCACTCTACAGAGTGAATGTAACATGATTTGTCTTATCACTTAACACTTGGGGCTGCAGAACAGCCGACCATTGGACACTTAACATTTGTCTGAAAGTAAATGCAACATAAAATTCCTATGTTTGTGTCTTATATTTCCACTTGATACTTTTTTTTGTTTTTGGTTTGTATTCTATATTTAAAGTGTAAGTTCCTGAGTTATGAGTAAATATAGTGCACTTTTGTCTTCCTACAAGATTTATATTTCTTAATCACATACTGGTGAAAGCATTTTGTGGATCATAAGTGGAATAATAGCTTCTATAGAGCATTGTGTGCCTTGAAGTCTCAGGGTGGGGTTGGGGGGCGTCAGTGGGCTGCATGGATGCGTCTTCTCCGCAGGTGGGCAGCATTGCGCCGATCCACTCCCCTCCTCCTCCTCCTTTTCCTCCTCTTCCCTCGCACACCGTATTAGCATTTCCCCCAAATCTCTCCACCTCACCAAAACACTCCGAATGGGAAGAAAATATGGCATGAGGGAGGCGGCGGCTGACGACCACCGTTTACCGTCTTCTACCGAGCACGAACTCCGGCTGAACATGGACTTAAGGAGACGCAGCAGCGCGCGTGGAGAACAGGGACAACGGAGCACAAAGCCGACAGGAGAAAACGCTCTGGTCTTCGCTTAGCGTCCCCGCAACACTGCACATCATCGTCAGCCAGTGACAATATTTCCACAGACGCACACAAGGGACACGAGGTGGAGGGAGGCTGGTGGGGCTGATCCAATCCTCCCCACGTACTGTCTGCACAGAAACAAAGGCGGGGTGGTGGTCCATTTTCATCAGCCTCATCAGTGCCATCAGCTCCGGGTGAATAAAAGACGAGAAAATGAGGTAAGCGGCGGCGGCACCATGCGCTCGGTTTGACGCGTCATGACAGATGCGCACCGACACTCAGCCCTCTGCCTCCAGCCTGCATCTCTATTTCTTCATTTTCCTTATCAGAATGCACAAAATGTATCGAATACTTTCAGGACCTTAGACATCTTATGGCTCATTTCTCTCCTTGTACGGACAATACTTGGAGCATCCAGGGGCCCACCCACCGGGCCTCAGCTTCATATGAGCCCGGTCCTCCTTTATCATCCGCTTCATCATTACCAAACACAAGGCTTTCATATGACTTCTGTTGTTTTCTCGTCTATTGTCAACGCCGGACCCGCCCGCATTTTGTATTGAAAGCAGGGTTTGGTCCAGTCCAGTGTTGTCATGGAAACGCCAGCATCATGTATTTTCTTCAATTGGTGAAATAAGGTGCTGGTTAGGTTGATCATGACTGATGCACCGGCCAGTGTGGGTTCCTGCAGGGGGGAATTGGATAAGTGGGGGCGCTTATAACCATTGCAGGAAGAGGAGGGTGTTTATTCTGGTGGTTGCCAGGCAGGTTATCAGACCCCCACCCCCAACCCCCCTCCTCATACACACACCTACATAAGCCTACTCCATGACGAATCCACTCATATACATTCAACCTCAAGAAAATGTGTGTAACGATGGCATCCTCATTCTATATCCGTGCTTATGGGTGGTATTTTAAGCCCACTCCCTGCTTATGTCCCCCAGCAGCAGAGTCTCTCTGTTCTGCTCTATTTATGAAACAGTCCTTTTTATATGTCCCCCCTGCTGCCTGTAGTTTGACTCCTCCATGTCTCCATAGCGGCAGCCTGCACCATTCTGTTTTATAGCTTCAAATTTACTCTGACAGCTCTGCTGAGATACAGTGCACTCTCCTTGCTTTTGCTGTAGCTACTGTGCTTGCCTGCGAAGTGTGTGTGTGTCTGGGTGTGTAGCCCCTCAGAGAGGAAACGGAGATGGAGAGAGAAAGGGACTGAGAAGGAAGTAGTTCAAAACAGAAAAACATAGGTGCTCTCACATCTGGATATCTTGAGAGAAGTGCTGCTTTTTTTTCATCACGTCTTGATCCAGATAATTCAGCCCTTTCCTGTGACCTCGTTCAACTCAAAGGCAGCAGCAGAACTATTTCACTCTCAGACAGTCAACATGTAAGATTCATATTCTCCAGTCCAGTTGGATGAACGCATCGTTTCCTCCTTTCTGTAAAGCTGTACTATGTGTCACGTCCTGTGTGTATGTTTTTCTGCCAGGGGCTGATCTGGTCTTTGACTCAAGCCCCAAAGGGAAGTCTTAAATTTCCACAAAGCAACAACAAGGTGACCTCACTTTTCTTTAGCATAGTAAAGGAGAAGGTTTATTTCAATGAGATGATTTGTTCAGCATCACTGCCTCCATTGCAACATTTATGTAAGGGTGCACATGCATTTATGTTCGTGCACATGAGTGTGTGAGTGTCAGATATGAGTGATGTTATTTTTAGTCCTGCAATGTTACTGGTTTTATGCGATGGCTCCTCTGTGCAGTCAGACAGGCTGCTGCCATTTGGTTGGTTGATTGCTAGTCGCTGTGTTTGTAAGAGAAGTCGAGTGGTTTGAAAGAGAGAGTGTTTGAGGGCAGGAAGCAAGGAAACTGTCCTGTACTATTAATGCAAGATGATTTCTGCAGCGCTTGTTGTGGTGACTCATCGTAGGAAAGGTAGAATGAGCGAGTGCAGCCAGTGGAAGGTAAAACGCTGAGTTATGCATCTTACTGCAGGCTGCTGCTGATCAGAGAGCAGCACCACGTGGGCAAGCGTCACCACAACTCCAGCACTCAAATCTCCTCATTGATTTATTATACTAGATCAGTCTGGATGTCAGAAAGACCTTTAACTACACATTTCTGTACATTACAGTGGTTTGGTTCAAATACTATATATATCAAAAGAAGCCAACAGATCTTAAATGTTGTCTAAACACAAGCTGCTGTATAAGATTTTTTTAAATCAGGAACCATCTGATCAAAATTGTGCATCTGCTGGCCTGTTTTTGGTACGTGGCACTTCAGGCTGATTTTTCTCATTTACACCAAAAAGGTATTGATGTTAGTTACGCAAAGCGAAACATGGGTTACTGTTTTAGATTCAATCCAAATTAGCAACATTCCTTAGTAGTAAAATGTCTGATAGTCAGCACTTGTCAAGGCAAAATGAGACAGCTTACAAAGCACCACAAACTGCAGGTGCGCCGGTCAGATGTTTTACATATTTGACTGTCTATAAAATCATGCCAGCATATGCCAAACACAGACACCCTGCTGGTAAAATTTATATTATGAGTTATATGAATAATAAACATTCAGAGGGTTTGCATGCACCCTGAGATCACTCTTATTTCAAAAGGAAAATTGTTTGAAAACTGACTAGTGAAGTACAGTAAGCATTTTTTATTAATAGAGAATACAGAGTTGTGCATATGCGTATAGTTTTCTTTCAGTTCACAAACAGGGGTTATAGCCTTCAAGTGGTCCTAAGATAAATATGAAGAGTCCCATGGAGGTTATTTATTTCTATGTCAAAAATTCCTCAATTATTTGTTTTTTAGGCTGCCCCCTCTCTTTCCAGTGACTACTCATATGTATTTTTGACAATAATCTTTTTTTTCTAGATCAAGCTTAAACAGGTGGAGTGAAAAATTTGATGGAGGGGACTAAGCCCTCTTCAAACCATAGCCCCTTTTACAGTGGTTATAACACCTTCTGACATCTGGCTTTTGTCAGCAGTTTGAAAGGGCTGGTTCAAATAACTCTGCAGTAGTCACGTGTATTTAAGCTCCGATCTGCAATGATGTAAACATGACACCCGGATTAACAAATTTTCGCCTTTTCCGTGCTTCTGAGCACACAACAGTGTGAACAGACCTGACACCTTGCCAGCACGGTGCTGAGACAACATAGCTACACCCTCTTCTGAGAGTGAGCTTGAGGCTGCGTTCAGTAAGTTTTAGAAACCCACAATGAGAAACCAAAATCATGATTCAACTGTTCAGTTCATAAGTACAAAAGTATAATTAATTCAGATTTCCAGCCACCATAAACCAGCATGGAAGCATGGTGGCAAATTCTTACATTTGACCCAACCAGTTCAGGCAGACCGTGACCCATCCCGAGTCTGGTTCTGTTGGAGGTTTCTTCCTGTTAAAAGGGAGTTTTACTTCGCACTGTCACCAAGTGCTGCTCTGTTTGTCTCAAAAGCCCTTTACAGGTAAGGTGTTGACCTTACCTGTAAAGGGCTTTGAGATAATGAATATTATGATTTGTCGCTATATTAATAATATTGAATTGGACCGAAGTGGTCATGAAGTCATGTGGTCATGAAGTCAGATTATCTGTCTGTTTCTGTTCCATCATTGCACCATCTGTGCTGTGACTGTTGTCTGACTGATGGGCTGAAGTTGCCGATCTGCCAGTTTAAACCTCTGGACAGAACAAGGTAAACCCTGACAATAGCTCTGGCCCTGAGTCTTTGGGAAGACCTAGGGAAATAATTTTTTTGCTTCCACCCACAATAATTAAAAATGTGATTGGTGAATTTACAATTTTCTAAACAAATACATGCAGCTATGGAGGCTTAAAGCCGTCTGTTCTTTCTTCAAAGTCCTAACCAAAGAGTGAGCCAGCTCTCCTTTTCTCTGGCTACTCAACAAAAAAGAAGAAACTACTATTTTCCTGTTTCTATGGTTTTACAGTTTCTGAAGCAAACTTGACAGAAAATGAGGCTAAAATTAGAATTAGAAGAGAATAATTATTATTATTATTAAGGGATTGAATATAACATTTAAAATGCTCATATATTGGGTTTCCTCTGAAGTCCTAGAAGGCCCTGAGGGTTTCCCATTGATGTATACACTTCATACTGTAATCAGGTCATCTTCTTGCAGATCACATGCATCTCACATAGGCTTTGTGTCACTGAAGATTTGATGGGGCCCATTTCTCTCAGCTTTCACTCTGTAGGCTTTGAATGCAGCACCCAGCACTTCAACTTCATCTCACTAGTTTTTCTTCTACCATTACTAAACACATACAGTGTCTTATGCAGCCTCACAAGCCACCATATTCCTGTCACCGTTTTTACAAACCCTTTTTATTTACCCTTCAGCCTCCATTTTAGATCCGGGGTCTGTTTCTGTTGCATGTTTCCTACTATTTTCAAACCCCACAAAGCCTCCTAATCTTTTTCTGGACTGGGTCGCTCTTTGTTTGTTTCCCACACCTCAGCGCACTGTGGCAAAGAAGCTTAATAGTCTCTAAGTTTGCTTCAGCCAGATGGACCATCCGGGTGGCAAATTCTGATAAAACCACAAGGAAACCACAAAAGTACTGCACTAGAAGAATAAAACCTTTGTAGCTATAATACAAAACTAATCATCACATCTGTTCCTGCAGTGGACCTGGTTTTAAACTGGAATGTTGTGTATGTTTCTAAATGAGGGAACTGTGTGTTTCTGTTTTTTTCCCCCGCGCTCGCTCATTAATTGGTGATTAAAGGTTGTGGCTGACATGCATTTTTTAAAGAGTTCAGTTACTGTAAAATGCATTAAACGTTTTTCAGAATTTTACACCCTGAAATAAGTCGGGTGTAAAAACACTCCAGTTTCCCATAAAGTCTAACATATAATTTCCATCCAGTGGAAATGACTCCTCTGAGGTTGAACGACAGCACTGAAATCCTTGAAGCAGAGAGAAGTGACTGGTCTGCACTGGTCACATGTTCTCTTTCTCTCTCTCCCTCTCTCCCTCTCTCTCTCTCACATTCCCTTACTCTGTTGCAACACTCCTCATCTCTCCGGCTCACTCCTTCCTCCTGCTCTCTCGGTGTCTCTGTCTTATTGTATGTCTGCTATGTTGGCGTAGTGGATCTTAAGAACAGGATGTGAACAAGGGGGGGAAAGGTTGCATTTGCTTCAGTGTTGGCCAGCATGTGTACGGCACTCTCCTCTCAGGCTGACACTTCCCCCTCTCCTCCATAATCTCTCCCCCTTATACCTGCTTTCATCCTTTGCTTGAGGACTGTGCCGTCTTCTCCAGCAACATGTATTCCCTGGACGATTTTGGGTAAGGCAAAACAAGACTCCTTATCATCACCTCTTTCTCTGTCTCTCATAGTTTTTGTGCTTTGGGCTTGTGTGAGTAAAACTGGCTTTGGAGTGTGTGGTAACGATGTTGCTCCCTCTCTCTCTCTTTCTCTCTCTCTCTCTCTCTCTCTCTCTCGTTTCTGTTAAAAGTGCGGCTCAGCTTTCAGACCACAGGATCTGTGTGGTTCGTCAAACAGCAATTGAAAACCTGCATTTCTCTCTCTGTGTAGCTCTCAGCCATATTGTTCCAGCTGCTGTTTAATAATGCAACTGGTTTGAGTTGGAGAAAAAGCAAGGAAAAATGGGAGAGGAAAGTCTCCTGTAGGAGTTGCTGACTTTCTCTTGTCTGTCTCCTCCTTTCCACTCGTCTGTCTGTGTTTTTTCTGGAGCCAGCTGTTAGCCTGATTGGTTACCCTTTAGCAATCTGTCATTGGTTCTTCAGTTTTTTCCTGGGAAGAAGGAATGAGTTTCTCTGTGTCTGTCAGTGTGTCTGCTCAGCTGCTCTCGCTTGTTCACAAGATTGATCCCATCTGACTCGTTGCGTGTTTGTGTGTGTGTGTATGTGTGTCTGTGTGTGTGAGAAAGACAGGAAGAAAGGGATAGAGAGCGTTAATCTCTGAATGGCTGAATGAGTGGGACTATCAAAAGCCAGATGATACAAGGATAGAGGGGTCTCTGTATAATATGACCTGCGCAGATTACAGCAGGGTATGGTGATTTGTTAAAGATCAAATACAGATGTGGGGCAGAAGAGATAACATCAGAGGTTTACACTTGACCGCATGCACTCGAGTAATCTACTGTAAAGTACAGAACATCAAAGGGAAAACCTCTCTACCTCTCCCTCACAGTATGTTCATTATTTGTGTGGCACTGCTCATATTAAGGCTACAGGTTTGCATAACTCTTCGCTGACTGGTAAATCACAGAATTATATCAGATATGGACAGGGTGATGCTTAGTTGTGTTTATCTTGTGTTCCCTTGTGTGTCTGTCCAATACACATCCTTGGATGTATTTTCTCCAAACGGAAGCAGTGTTTCCCTTTAAGGATCAGGATTAGTGACAGGAGAGCAGAGATGGGGGAGGGGTGGCAGTGGAGTGGGGGGTTGCTATCCATATTGTACTATATATGACAATTAACCCGATGGCCAACTGGCATCTATTGAGGTATGTAATGAATAAGTGATGTCATTATGGGGGTCAGTATGCTGATTGCTGATGCTGTAAATATGCCACCAATAAATTATTTCCACGTTTCAAGACGATGATTTCAAATCAATCTTCCATCAAGAATCAGTGAGTGTCTATATAAAGATACAATACATCAATATATAACCAGTGTTGTGACATGAGAAAAGATGAGTCTTAACTTGATTTAAAGGATGCATTTAACCAACAATAAATACCTGCTGAGCCATGATAACAACTTAGTATTAATATCTTTGCCCACCCCTCTGGTTTTAGATCAAATATTTTAGGAAAGTGACAGAGAAAGGTTTCTGTCCTTATACCCTCATAATCTGATGAAAGTTGGCCCCTTTTTTTTATTATTTAGCTTCTTTCACAATCATTTTATGTTTTGATGCACACATCAGTAAAAATATTCTGCAGAGCAAGAGGTGTTACCTGCTCTTGACACAATTGACACCAAAGCACACCATCACATTGTCAATACTGAATAATGTAATCACACTTTTCTCCATGACAAAAATTAAGGCTTAGAGAAAATCAATCACTTTACTACCAGACATAAGAGAATTGAAGGGAAATAATGAGAATAAATCTGAGATAATCTTTAGTTTCTAAAATGAGGTAACACATTTTGGAGTACATCCACTCTATGTCTTAATTTTAAAGCCTGGCTGTGTTACTGTGATGCATTTTTTTATGTTTTAATGGTTTTTTTTTGTGGGGGGGGTGTAAAGGCTGTCTGAGAAGAATCTTAGACATGCAGTGCCATTGCAGTTGTTGCTGTTGCAAACATTTATGTTTGGTATCTCGACAGCTGACACAAAACATCTTCAGAGCCAGAAAAAACACCAAGACCATTTTATTAGGATTCACTGGGACTGGTGTGTATTTCCACAAAGTATTTCATAAGAAGCCTCTGAGAACAAAAATAGTCAGTTATGTCTTTTAGTAATCACCTGGATAAAGTTGAGATAATGTGAATTTCCATATCCTCTACTGTTGTATTCATTTTGTTTATAGTGTGCATGTTTATCCATAACCCAAACTGTAGCTGTAAACAGTAAAAACATTTAATAATTTTAAGTATACTACATGTACCATGCCAATTAAGCTGTATATATTTTTAGACATATCTCCGACAAACATAACTCACTCCCCTGGGTCACGGAGAAAATAGTCACATCCACATTTTAGCATGGTAGATGCTGAATGTGATCACTTGCCCTGGAGCAGTTGACCGTTGCCTGTAGTCATTATATAAATGTTAGTTCACAGACAGTGTTCCCACCTCAGGGAACGACAGGGCCTCGCCTGTCACAGATCGAGCTAGTCAAAATTTGCTTGACCTGCCACAGAAGTGTCCTGCAGTCCAGCTGGACATTGAGCCACAGACAAGCCAACGGTAATTCTGCTTGGCACCGAGAGCCCAGCTCAACCAATCCCTGATGACTGTGACCCTCATTTAACCAATTACAAATGGTATTTTCTGATGCCCAGTGGCCAGTCATGTCCCCACAGACGACATGACTGTGTTGTTGGTGTGTTTTCCTGTCAGTACGGCATATGAGGTCAACTATAAGAGCGGAGGCCAGTGAACTGTAGTCAAAGTTCAAAGAGTAATATGCTGTCATACTCACAATGTGTGTGTGTGTGTGTGTGTGTGTGTGTGTGTGTGTGTGTGTGTGTGTGTGTGTGTGTGTGCATGTGTGTGTGTGTGTGTTTCTTCCCATGTGTGTATGAAGGCTGGTCAAGGCTGGTATTTGGGAGCATAATGAGTCCAATAATGGTATATTTGCTCAGTTATAATTTTAACATAAACAATGCAGATGTAGATACGGATTCTTAATTGTGAGTAAGATACAGACTAACAGATAAAGTCCTAAACTGCCTGGTACATATTAACTTGTCACCATTAGAGAAACTAAAATATAGAATTTCAACATATTGTGACATTTCTGTGATGCAGTTTCTTGATCTGCCATATTCACCACTCCCTATATATTTTCTGCCAGCTAATATCAGCTGATCTATCCATCTAGCTCTAGTTTAAATACACGTGAAAATCACTCTGACTAAAGTGAGCTCCCCCCAAGCCAACAATCAGGCTGATGACTGGCAAACTGCCCCTCGTGTGCATCAAATTCTGATTGAGCGTTAGAGTTAATCAATCACTCAGTGGATGTTAATGGACATTTAGCACGCACACCTCTTGCAGTTAATGTGTGTAGTGCATGTTTGGTGTACATTCACCCGCTGCATCATCGGTCCTCTGAGGCAACGGGCATCCCAGTCAATAGGTGCAGACAGACACAGTGTGGAGTACTGGTTGTTCATTCAGCCTCTGCTTAATAATTGGCAGCTATGGCAACAGCAGAGTGGCGTTGGGGTTGGGGGTCGGGG
>CM076661.1:12085280-12127926 GCA_038496675.1 Rachycentron canadum
TTGTCAGCAGTGCAAACAACACACACACTCACTAAACTCTACTGTGTGGGTGGATGGGGGGTAGAAGCTGTTTGAGACGGATATGAGGTAATCTCCCTTGGGTTAAGAGTATGACAATAGCACAGAGGTTCAGTGTCACACACACACAAGCACTTGCTCATCTGTTATGCGGTCAGACAGCAGGCTGATCAATGACTTCATCTCTGCCAGTCTGTCCGTCAGTCATCTCTTTGTTCATCACAGTGGATGCAGCAGCACAAGAATTCAGACCCAGTGGACGAAATTTTTAGGTGGATTTTTTTGTGTTTTTTTTGTTCGGCCATCACTTTTTGTAATTTATGTCACGGGCTCTCAGCAGGAGGATTAAACTTCCTTTGATGATTTGCTGTTTTAAGGCAATGGAGCAGCACAGAAGGGAGTTTTTGTCATAAAAGTTGCTTTTCTGTTTACCAAAATGGACATACCTCGGTTCCAAGTGTTGCGTTACTGCCTCCCTCAGAGTGTCAGTGACTCAGGATTGTTTTACAGCCACATTGCTGCCAGGTTTGTGCAAATACTTTGTTTGGCACTGTGAGTATATGTATGTGATCATGTTTACTTCCAGTACATGTCAATAATGAGTGGTGTTTAATGTCAAAGGCAGGAAGTAAAGTGAAAGCAGAGAGAAATTCAAGCATTTTTGGATGATTGTCATGATTCAGATTTTGTTTCACTTGACAGGTGATAGTTTGTGATGGTTTGGTCAACAGGGTTTCATTATTATATGTAAGGAAAGATGTGTGGTTTTCCTGCAGCACAGACGGGCAAATCTGTATTTTTAATCAGAGCTAAAATACTAATCTTTAATCTTAATCTGGCCTCAATAAGCATGTGTCATTTAGACACAGAATTGAGGATTGGATTTGGATTAGTTATTGTGAAAATGTGCAAATAATTTGATTTGGCACAAAACTGCAAACAACACTTTTTTAGTATCACGTAGTATCAAAAAAGTGTCTTAAAGAAGTTTTGACTCTGTTTCAGTGATTATCTTCTTATCTTTCATTCCGCCAAGTCGCATCCTTTCAGTCAAAGCCAGCGATGCAGGCCACTGTCAACCCTACAGCGAGTGTCTTCTTTATTCTAAAGAGTCCACAGCCTCACATAGGCCGTCTCAGAATAGCAGGGCTCTATACATGTTTAATTCACACAAGTATGGAAGATAGCATGGCTTCTGGCTAAAACGGCAACCTTCTGGGCCAGTGGCCTTCTGTTTTTCTCTCTCTATCAGCTGCTGGAAGAGAGAAGGATGGAGGATAGAGGGAAGGGAGGAAGAAGAGAGAGGGGATGGAGGTTATGTCTCTGCTGTGCTCCCAGATGAGAAGTGTTGGCTGTTATCATAAGAGATTTTTTTATATGATTTTTGCATCAGGTGATTAAGTTGTCTAATCAACTTAAAGTTAATTAATCAACTTAAAGTTAATTAAGTTGATTAGACAAAAACAATTATATTTGGTCATTTCATCCATGATTATTTTTCCATCTCTTATAAAGGATTATATAACAAGATTGCAATACGGAAGTGCATATACTGTAAAAGGATTTTGTTGTCTAGTTTTGATCCAGTGTAAAAAAAAAAGTCATAGTAGTAGAATTACGATATGAAGAATAATTGCCTAAAGTGCACAACATATAATATTACAGTAAGGAAATATGAAGTTTAATAAGTTAACATGGACATGGCTGATTCTTTTATCATGTTTTGTGTTTTTAAATGAAAAAAAGAAAGCCCTCAGCACTTTATTCCTACATGCAGTATGTACTGCAGTGAAGTGCAATAAGTCAAAGAATTTCAGAATATAGGTCATACATTCGCCATTACTCTGCTGTGTGTGAATTAAAAGCAGCACTGCAAACTGATACATCATGGCTTGAGACTGAGCATTTTGCACACAACAACCGGGACATTTAGCTAAGAACATAAGCACATTAATGTGGTTTGCATTAATGCCATTAAGACCACAGTACTCCGCTCTCTCTCGTTCTCCCTCTCTATCCCCCATTTGGGGCTTAATTGTAGCCCATTCTGCACTATTGCGCCAGACTTAGTGTATCAGCAGGGCAGGGGTTAGATAAACACACTATGGTGTAGTACAGTGGTCACAATCTGGATGACATTATGAATCAGGGACACTGAGGCTTTCACACTGTATAGATTATGAGTATATGAACTGCTGTTTGACAGAGATTATATTTTTATGCCATTAAACCTTAGTTTTAAAGTCTTATAATTCTCATTATTGTGGTCTTAATCATGATTATGATGAAACCATATTCTGCTTTCAGTAGTAATATTCTTAACGGAAGGTCTCATACATATTCATACATATAGTAGAAATACAAATGCAGAGTTTGGTTGAATGTGGCAGAAAATTGTACTTTGGTGCAGTTTAAGGAAAAAGTGCAACTCTGAGTATTGGCAGCTGAAAATCTGCAGTGTGTTTATACCTAATTTAAAACATTAAAAAACAACTAAACTTAAAGGAATTGGTTACCTTTTTGTTTTCTTTTTTGGAGTTGGATACCAAGTTTGATATCAACCTCATCTCTGTACAGTAATGTGACTGGCCGTGACCACTGCTGGCTATGACTTGGCCACCCCACTTGCCACCTCACCTTGAACCATATTTCAGGTCACTCAGCTCTGGAAGCACTTGAGATTTAATAACAAGAATATTTATAAACAAGGGGAGTAAAAATCATCTGGTTTGAGGTAAAATGGCTCGATCTGACTATATGTTCATATTTACGGCTTTGGAGTTAACAGTAGGCAGGTGTGTTATTAATATATATTAACGATAGATAATGCTATAATGATCGACTGTGATACTAGGCAGCTGTCAATCACAATTAAGTTTGATAGATGGTCTCACAGCTTTGGATTGATGATCACTGGTGCGATATGTTGTTTCAGGTTGGGGGGGATTTACCGTATACGACAACATGTAGATTTGTAAATTTTAGATGTGTTGCTGGGCAGACTACAGACACAGCCTGGTTAGCTGTTTCCTGCTGTTTCCAGTTTTCCGGTTGCTATGCTAACTGGCTCCAGACATTTACGGTGAAACAAAAAATCATGGTATTAATCTTCTCATCTAAGCCTTTGCAAGAAAGCAAATAAATTTTCAAAATGTAACTACCTTTTAAAAGGGAGTTCATAAAAAAGCATAAGAAGGTTATATTATTTAAATCCAAATGGCAGATATAATTGCCTTTAGCAAGGCTCGATAATTCATCACAATGAACCACAAGAAGTCCTTTAAATTTGTTTTCTTTGTCCTTGATGCCGCTAATGACACTGCAAGGTCGTTGTTTTAAATGGACTTGCATGCTAGCAACTTTGTGAGGCTATACTTTGGCACAGCAGTTTTTTTTTTAGCATAATGCTAAAGCTATCGTGGCAGCATGTTCACAATGGCTGTGCTAACATAGCTGGGGTTTCAGAGGGTATGTTTACGGACAGTACAGATTTATGGGAATTTTTACCAGATGACGCTTGGGAAAACGTTGAGGGCTCACCCATTGTTACAGTTTATCCTGACAGGAACATTAATATGGCTGACTAGTATCAACAATACTAGTCGGCCACATTGCCAACATCCTACAGTACTGAAAATATATGGGAATATATATGAGACATGCATGATAAAAGGTATATACTATACTAACTGCATATGGCTATATTTGACTCTTCTGTGGTTTTAATTACCGTGGTCCTTTTGGTTTCGCAGCAGTGCTCCACCACACGTGGCAACATTTCTAATATCCCTGAAATCTGGCATCTGTCATATATCTCGCTGTTTCTTCCAGATAGGCTAACTGTGCTTCGTTTGCTCACTTACAAATCACTAGGCTTCACACTGTTTCGTAGCTATAAAGTTGGTGTGTGCTGTTTTTAGCTCCCGCGGGCCTCCTTCCCTCTGTGTGCCTGTGAACAGTACTTTCCCCGTGGAGCAGATTAGAGGTCTTGTACGAGAGTTAAGTCCCGGTTAATTTAGATTTAAGACTGCAGTGAGGTAATGAGCTGCCTGCCAGGCTCTGTCTATAATCCAGTCAGTCAGACAGACCTCTTCCTTCTGGACCCCCACCCCCACCCAAACACACACACACACACACACACACACACACACACACAGGCATCCATACTGTAAATGTATACACCCCCACCCAAGCTATACACGGGCGGTGGCTGTGCCCTGCCCCAAAATTCCCAGTGAACCCTGGAGGCTTTAATCCTCATGGTGAACGTAATAATAACAGACAACTAACTGAATCCATACGCAGTCACCAATCTGTGTGTGTCTCTTTGTGTTGCCCTAAGCTGGCCCTTCACTAAAAATATCAGTGACTTGTTATTTTGGGTGTATGCACAGTATGGGTACCATAATGTACTGTGAGGGGGTGTATAATTATGTATTGCCTTTCCTGTTTGAACAAAGATTTGCAGCACATCACAACATAGAGCAGAGTTGAAATCGCTTTTGGAGACTTGTGTTTTATATTTCACAGTAGTCTGGTAGGTTATTTGGCTTGTCCACATCTCTCCTTCTGTCCAGCATAAACACAAACAGGATGGATAATTTAGAAGCTGCTTATTTGACAGATTTAAGTATATTAGGTTGGTGTAGACATATTTTGCAGTCTCTCATCTCTCAAGCCAGATATAGCTATATATTCCTCTGCCAGAGGATCCCATTGTTTATTTATTAGATATTCCCTGAATTGATTTATAAATGCTCCCTGACACTGACTGTACATCTCTTTTAGCATACAGCACCAACCTGATATGTATAAAACTGTGTAATTATCACTCCTGCTGCATAGAAAGTGTCTCTGGATACTTTCCTCTCTCTCAGCTGGTCTTCGTTGTACAGGAGGTTGTGATTTTCATGGTAGTTAATTAGCATGAAATGAACTCATTAATTGGATAAATCAAGTTGTAACCAGCTGTGCAGATCAACTGCTGCACCCCGATGATGCAGCAAACAATCAGGGGTAATCCATTTTCTGTTTGTGTTCATTAAACTGTCTGGTCTCCTTTCATTATTTCACGCACGTTTAGCCTTTATTAGCCAGTTGAGCTTTAAGAGAGACATGAGAGACCAGGGGCACAGAGACGGCCTGTTAGATTAGCTGGGTGTCTCATAAAGCAGCAGATGTGGTAGAAAAGTGCATCTTCTCTTACACTGTAGGTGTGTAATTATCCTTAAATTCTTGAAATATAGCTTATGCAACTCTACCTTTTTCTGGACTTTACTGCTGCTGTGGCTACAAGTGCAAGTATTTGCATTGCAATATTTACCATCAATGGCAACGTGTAGTTTATACAATCAGTCACCCATCAAGTAGTTAATTATATTTGAAGCTTGTATATGACTATATAAGCATAAGGAAAATTGTACAAAAACTGAACTTTGTCATGTAATACACTGTTACACTGCTTTTGAATCCATGCTTTGTCATGACTATGTCTTTGCTGACTGTACTTGTGTGAAGCTTTAGCCTTTGGTCGTGCTTTTTAACATTTAGCTTCATGACAGAAACAAAGGCCCTATGTATCTGAACTGCTGCCATGACCTGGTCGTGCAGGACTGTGTTGAATGACTCATCATTTGTTCGGGTCTGTTCGGGTGCCTTCCACTGTGAACCAGCAGGATGAAACAATTACCCCAGCAACAAAAGTTAATTGCCATGATAACAGAAGCTCTGCCCTACGGGTGCTACCCAGAGAGAACGCCTCGTACACCCCACCACCCCAACCTCCTATCTCAATATGCCAAAGAAACACTTTTCCAGCATCCAATGATCTAATCATGTAGTTGTTGAATCTCACAGAAACATGAAACTACTGTTCCTAATATGTTCCCATTTTGTATACGCAGGATCAGATTCAGGCATAATTTCTTCCAGCACTGAAATTTCGACTAATGGATGCACCTGGAAGGAAAAAACACAGTCATGACACTCAAAGCATGCATGTGTAGGATTTATTTGGAGGGTTGGGAGGGCAGGAGGCGGCACATATGTCTGACCATGTGTGCAGGAAAGTGCTCTGCTTAATTCAAAAGCATGGGAATGTGGCCTCCTTTTCATCACTCTCCTATGAGGCTTATTTGACATAAGGAAGTGCTTGGTGTGACAGAAACCTTCATATCTTCTCTGCTCTTGTTTTTCTCTCTGCTGTCTACTCATGTCTTTCTCACCCTGTACTCTGCACTTTTTTCTTCTCACCCTTCCCAGGCTGCCTTTGAATATTATTCTGCTTCCACTGAGAAATCTTCTTAGTCCAGCAAAAGGTGAAATGCTCAGACAGGAGCTGTTGGCCAAATCAAGTCAAGTTGATCCCTTTTTTCAAGGATGAACCAGACTAGTGCTTCACATTCTGAGTACATGCGTTTTCTCTGCACCAACACAAATATGTTATCAGCTAATGGCAAAGAGGAGTTTTGAGTTCAAAACAACAATTCAAATATTTGCACTCATCTCATTATCCTGTCGATACAGTGGCAGAAAAGCAAAGTATTTATTTCTTTATGCATGAGCTGGTCGTGTGGAAGTGCTCATGCATTTTTTAAGATGCAGTATGTGGTATATGTAGTATGTAGAATACACAAGTGGGGAAAATACCAGCAGGCTGAAAGCCTCAGAGGACTGGAACGAAAGTGGGAAACTGCTCAAGTGATTAGTCAGCTGTATAGGGCATATACATGTACACTCCACCTTTCATACCCATGGACCAATCTATATCTTTATATTGACAAGAGATCCGTGTCTTTTAAATAGGTTATTCATAGTGATAAGTCCACAGAGAAATATCATCTGACTGAGCATTTTAGCATCTTTTAGCTAATTGTTTTGCTTTTCCAAAACCGCTTTTCTCTTTACTTTTAACTTTACTTTTAGCTGCAAACCTGCTGTATGCTATCTGCAGCAAACTGCTGACAGAGTTATCAACTAGCTAGCTAGTAAACATAGTGGAGCATTTAGCAACAGAAGAGACAAACATTTCAATTAAATGTTGAGACCAGAAACACAGATTAAAGGACTATTGGACTATTCACAAACAATTGAATGCTAATGTTGCTTGGCATACAAGTTAGCAACTGTTTGCTATCAGATCAGCTTTATTAGGTAATATTGTTATGTTTACTGTTCTGTTATCCCAAAGTGCCCAAATACAGCAGTTTCAAAGGACTAGAACAGGGTTGAATTTCTCTATCTTCCACTGATACCCTTTTATTTTACTTAAAGCTTTTCATTTTCTATCGGTGTAGGAAGAGGTAAATCTCCAATTACCTACATATAATCATGCCATTTTGTCACTGAAATTTTCATTGTTTCTAATTCTAATTGCAGATAAAAATGTTTTCGATTACTTGAGTTTGACCTTTGGTTGTTCCAATTTTTGCGTTTTCCTGCTCTGAACATCTGTTTGATTATGATCACATTACTTTAATGTCATTGATTGTGATTTTCGTCGTGCTGACCTTTTTCATATTATGCCTTATTGCCTGCATCACCTCCAACACAAACACAGTCATTCTGTGCTTAACCTCCTCTTTTTCCTCAGTCACACTTTTTTTATTTTTTTTATGGCTGAAAATCCATCAAGTAACAAGCATTAGAGAAAAATGGGCCTCTGTTTTTTGTTTTTTTTTGTCAGTAGAAGCAGCTGTGATGTTCAGCAGCTATCATGTGCTTTACTGTGCCTTGTCTCGTCTTTGTCATGTGATCCAGAGCGTCTGCCTCCCTCAGTTACAACATCACACACAGAAGCATTTAGCAGCATTTATTTTTACTGACATTGTTTGAGCTGCTCTGTGAAGGTCTAGTTAAGTGCTCATGCAAAGGAACTAATTAACTTGTTTTTTTGCTCGTCATCTAATGAAGTATTGGTTGAGCAACATGTCATATGTAAAGAAGGAGTAGACGAGACATTGGCTTTATTTCTGACTGCTAGAAGAGAACTGAAACCGTCAGCATCAGGCTTGAGGCACTCCTCTGGCCCAAACTGCTCCAGAAATAGGGCCTGTTTTTGTAAGAGGATCCATCACAGAGATGCACCCCCCCCTTCTTTCCCAGTGAGACTCTGGTGGTCTGCAGAGTCTCTGAAGTGGGAAGAAGTGTCTGTTGTGTGATTAGAGAGTCTGTTTAACGTATTTAGAAACATGATGTCTGTAGTTGTCCCTCACGGTTTTGCATTTAGGGTTGAAGCTTCCTCCCAAATTTAGAGGCAGTGAACTTTTCACTCTGCTGTATCCTCCTGCCTGGCTTATCAGTGATGAAACTAATTATTATTTCCCTCTAAAAAGGACAATTATTTTCTGCAGTACGATGACATTTACATAAGGTCCAGTTTGGATCATGTGCTATATTTGAATGAAATTGAGGAACGAACTTCATATTCAGATCTGTTTGTGTTAATCAGAAATGTTTCCTGTTTGATTTTGAAGTTCCTGTTTTTCCATGTATTGTGTAACCATTTTCCAACCTCCAGCATCTCACTTTTGTTTTACTTCTACCCTTTTTCAACATCCAAACATGAGACTACACCAAGCCGTCTCTTTTATTCTGTGGTTTAACTGGTGGCTAAATGTCTGTAAATTGGAAACATTGTCACAAATAATTTGTATTTCGATATTTTCGATAGGATCTTGCTGCTGGAAAACATGACAACAGTTGTGCAGTCAGGAGTGATGGATATTTGACAGAGGGAGGGTTTGTAATCGTAGGAGGAGTTGGTGAACTTCAACTGTCAAAAAGGCTGTAAATGCTTCTCCCTGAGGAGCGATGACTTACTGTCACTGTGCAGTTTATACTGAGACTTTATAATATTATTGCATGGAAGTAAACATCCGAATACAGCTGCCATGTGTGAAACATTGATTTTTACATAAATTACTTCACTCTGAAATGGAAGTAAGTTGATATTCTTTTATTTTGTTGCATCATGGACATATAACAGATCACATTCTGAATCCCTTTCAACCAAATGCATATTATTATTTTTGTGAAACTAAGTACTTCAAATGCTCAAAAACCAACATTAGAACAAGTCTGTGTCACTCCCTTAAAACCCTGTCTATAATAATAAGCTATTCATTGGGAAAGGTGGAGACAGTGAAGTATAGCTGCTATCTCATTACTGTCTGCAAAGGAACCAGAGTTGATGAGGAACAGGAGCAGGAAAGTGAGAGGAAACTGACTGAGGCCAGACCATGTATTGGTGCAGTCCATGTGGGGGGTCTCTCAGGTGTCACACTGTCTTCCTCCTACAGAGCAGCACATCGAAGAAGGTGGGGGGGGTCACATGTTTGTATGTTGACATGTTAATGTCCTCAGGGCCTTGGAAACAAGTCCCAGCCTAACCTCGTGTGTCGGCCAATTTACATATCTGCTTCCTAATTTTTATTATTTATTCTATTTTTGTTGTTAATGTAATTGTGCTAAATTGCAAGGGGTATAACATGACACTGTGTTATATCATTCAGCTCAGGCTTTTTTCAATAGAAAACAGCCCATTATACTTTAGGTTCCTCACTCTAATAATAATAGACTGTTTATTATGTGCGTTACTGTGTATTATGGGATCTAGACAGGTCAGGGAAATCCCCAATGTATCAAGTATTTTCCAGCTGACTCTATTTACTTTGCTTTTACTTTTTTTCTCACATCTTCTTCATGCAAACTGTTAGCACTGTAATTCACTGACAGTGAGCACATCACCAGTGCTCCTTGGTTTGCTTTTCCTGGCCCTTGCACCTTCAGACTGCTAATGTGCCAGAGAGTCAGTCCCTGAGCTGTTGAAAGTGAAAATTAGACAAGCAGTTACTCACTTCACATGTTCTGCTGGTTCATGTCACCTCTGCCACGTCCATGTCACCTCTCCACCTTGGTCATGTGTTTCCATACTGAGGCTATTTTAACACCTTGGCTACGGTGCCATGGTTGTCACATGACACATATGGTTTGTTATGAACTTTTACAAACTCAGGCTGTATCTCTGAATCTATGCTTCCTCGTAGCTGTGTGAACGTGTGTGATGTGTGACTTTTTATTTGCTTTTTACCAAATGTGTCTCCAGCTGGTAATACACTTACTGATCAAACACTTTATCATTATGTATCATTATGCAACACATCACACACACCCTTCTGCTAGGATACCTATACACATTTCTTCATGTGCTATAATAATTCAGCCACACCACAGCGGGGGGGGGATTTACCAAGGCCGAGTTTTGGGTTTTGTTTATTGCTTTTAAAAATGGCAACTCATGCTCTCCTCGTATTCTTGCAGTGACTGCATGATATTTCTAAAGTAGCATCTTGTGGTGGTAACTGCAAAGAGGTGTGGCTTCACAAAGACCACTCAGCTAAACAGATAATTACACAGTAACTCAGTGTTTTTAATTTATTGAGCACCACCACATTTAATAGTATGAGGAGTAAAAGTGCAGTGGAGCATCTCTGTAACACATTATTCACCACTGCTGAGAGGGACGGTTATTTTCTATTCCATTAGCTTTCATAACTTGGTTTCTCGTAAAGGTCTTCTTTCATTATTCTTCTTTAAAAACATGACATGCTGAGGTGGAAATTTGAGTTTTATCTGGGTTTTGAAGTCTTCTGTGGCAAAGGGTAAGGTCAGGTTGCTTATTTTCACTCCGTTGTAGGAGCTTTGACTGACTGTAGATATTTTCAATTTTTTTCTTTCATTGAATCTATTATCTAGCACCAGGTCTAAAAATAGCACTGTGCACATCTACTGTTTTGCAACTTCTTGAAGTGTTTTGTTGTTGAATGATGACAAAATGATCAGCATTGACTTTCTCTCTATAACTGTCTCCACAGTAATGTGAACTGAAATACTTTCTCTTTCCTTTTTTCTTTCTCCAGTGAACAGAGTATCTGCCAGGCGCGGGCCTCTGTGATGGTTTACGATGATGCCAGTAAGAAGTGGGTGCCCATCAAGCCAGGGCAGCAGGGCTTCAGTCGCATCAACATCTACCACAACACTGCCAACAACACCTTCCGAGTGGTGGGCGTCAAACTGCAGGATCAGCAGGTGAGAGATGCAAGGAAATGATCAGCACTACATGAGTGGTGATGAGTCTAATGACTTCAGAAATCTGGAGCTCCACATTTATATACATCAGTCCTCATCGTTATCCTTTAAATGTTCATAAATCACAAATCTGTGATGCTTAGTGGTTTATGGTTTACAGGATTTATGAATTTTGTGATGAGCCATTACTGTGGTAACTGTAACTGTTCATGGAATCAAAATCCAATCTTTTTTGGTGAAATTACAATCCATGCCTTTTTAGGAAAATTTGTTTCTTTGTCACATGTTATGGATTTAGTCTAAATGGTTGTTGAAAACCTTATCTCTTAAACGGACTGACTCCACAACATGATGCCAGTTGTTCATGGGTGAGACAGCTGAAAAAGTCTCTTTTTATCAACGTCGACACTTTTTTTTTTTTTTTTTTTTTTTTGGCATCTTCAGCGCTCTGGTTCTGTTGAGGTTAGAAAATGGTGCAGTGAAGCAGAGGGACACTGGAATCAAATCTCCAAGCAGCTGGTAAAATGTGGGGGAGAAGCAAGAATCTCCATTCACTTCTTCAACACCAGCTGTTGCTGAACATTGAGTGAAATACTTGATCAACAGTTGTCCAGACTTAACTTATACTTAATTCCCTTATGATCTGCATGTTATTAAATCTACATAACATTTTATTTCACAGCTTCATTTTCCTTCTTTCTTGAAGGTGGTGATCAACTACTCCATAGTGAAGGGCCTGAAATACAATCAGGCCACTCCAACCTTCCACCAGTGGCGTGACGCTCGTCAAGTCTATGGGCTGAACTTTGCCAGTAAGGAGGAGGCCACCACCTTCTCCAACGCCATGTTGTTCGCACTTAATGTTCTCAGCTCACCTGACAGCGGAGGTAAGGCCTTATAATATGTGTTCATTAGTTTTTATTTTTATCTATCTGAAAATTCAATCACCATTTTTCTCTAAGCATCAATGTCCCGATTTGTATTTGGCTTCCTGGCAGGCCATCAAGTTATTCTGAGACATTTTCTAAATGTTTCAGTGAGTCATGTTGAACAATTCATCTCCACAGAGATATGGGGGATGGAAGTTTTTGAATCGTTAGCTTGAGTTGGAAACCTGCTGATGTTTTCCAGTGGAGCTTTAAATGGATTTCAGTTTGAATTACCACAAATAGAATTTGGTTGTCATCTGTGATCAATTTAAATTCAATTTTTTTCTCTTAAAAGAATGTCAGGTAACCACAATCCAATAATCCACACAAGCGTGACCACGTAGGCAAAGTTTTATGTATATTTTCTCAGCAAACCCTACTCTTTGAAACAGAATGTAAATTGTGATATCTACAGCACAAGCACTGATGATGAATGAAAAGACAACATTCAAGCAACACACAATAATAAAGAGTTATTGATTATACTTGTGTCAACATCTAGTAAGCTGAGACTTAAAGCCTATGAAGTGTAACCACTAAACTAAGCTGTAGTACCCTCTGCTGGTTAATAATATATACTGCAGCTACACAGCTACACTGCACATGAAACCAAACAATTTTAACACTCTGGAAATTTGTTATATTATCCTCATTTTAAGATTTGGTTTTATGGTTTCACCTGTACTGGACAGCTGATAAAGAGACAGAAAGGAGTGAGTGAAGAGAGAGTGAGTGGTTTGACATGCATCAAAGCTGGAATCAAACCAGGGACATTACAGTTACCTTGTTTGATTCTGAGCCAGAAGCCTTTTTAAATGGACGGTGAATAAAATCTGTTGGAAGTAGTCTAAAGCGTGTTTGGTTTAAGTCTAACACACACCTACTCTTAGTTTACTAAATAGCTTCTGACCAGCTCTGGTTACAAGCTACTTATAAGTTGTGTGTGAGAATATCTGTGAGTGTTTAACTGCGGTGTCATCCCATCCCATCCTTGTGACTCTCCCATTAGTGGCTAAAATATCCCATACGGAGCCTTAGTGTCGTCCCCCACCGTGCTCACATGGCAGCCCTCCTTTTTTTGGGTGCATTTGGATGTGGCATCATGGCCCTCGTCATGCAAGGCAAACGTATCTCTGTTCATGGTAAACACCTCCTTATTCGTTGTTTATGCTGTTTATCATTAGAAGAAGTCGTATTTATTCATTAGTGCACTGTGGACTTTAGGAAGGTTTCTCACTATGTTGACTCCAGAGTTTTCACCTGGTGTCCTTAGGCGGGTTTCATCAGCCATCATCATCCTCAGTAAGTGTTGTGCTGTTGAGTATGTTCACTACCCATGCATGTTTTCCATGGTAACAGACTACTCTTTAAAATGGCGGAAAGTTGAGCTACTGCCATTTCCTCACTATGAAAAAGAGGCAGTTTGTTTGGATATGTAGGTAATTCTGCATTGTGCTGTTGAAATTCTGTAACTGCTGTCAGGCTGCCACAAAGGGCTGCGTATCAGTCATTTCTTGAAATGACATTGTGCACATCACAGAGATGGAATTATCAATAAATTAATCAATTAGCTGTTTATTTAATCAGCTGACTAATCCTTTCAGTCATTTTTCAAGCAAATGCTGTGAAAAAAATATTTTTTGTTGCCAGATTTGCTGCTTTTATTTGTCCTGTATCTTTGTAAACAGAGTGAGTTTTTGACTTTTGGTTCAACAAAACATCTTGGGCTCTTAATTTGTAGGGTTTCTCTTTTTTATTTATTTTGACACAAGACAATAATGTAGTGATTCATTGAAATGAAATAAGTGGACTGGTCAATGATAAAAATAGTTATTAGTCACAACCTTAAAATTTCTTTAGTTGTATTCCCTTCTACCCAAACAGCAGGTAGAGAACAGCATGAGGCTCAACAACTATCTGCTCAGACTAGAAGAGTAAAATTATGTAATGAATGAACTAATGGCATTTTGCACTTAAATTATTAAGACAGATAATCCTCAGCTGGAAGCTCTCATCACTGATTTGGGGGAATTGGAGTTGGGTAAAGTTGTCATTTTAAAATGAATTGTGTGATAGTGTCTCTTTGCTGCTACATTTATAGAGGCTTATGTTTGTAATTCATTGTCTTTTAATCTAGTGTAAGAATGGCAGAGTACAGTCAAGATTAATAATTAATTTTTCTTTGAACACTACAGCTCACATACGCACACACTCACAATGGTTTCCTGAGCTCCAAATAAAATGCTTACAAGTCTGATCAAGCCCTCTCCTCCCCTGGGCTTCCTGTTCTTCCTTGACCTTCACTGTGGCAACTGCCAGAGCTGTACACCGTGCAGCATGTTAGCAGTAGAAACAGAGACACACATGCATGGATACACATGCTGCAGCCCAACTGTCTCCTTCAAATCTACCTCGTTAATGTCTGAAGGAGGATAGTGAAGTGCTGATAAAAAGCCTCAGGTTGGGCTTAAAGACTGAATTTCTGAGGTCTAATTGGAGTAGATCATACTGCAGACTAGTTGATGAAAGGAGGAGCAGATAGGCAGTAGATGCAGCATCTAATGAACTTTTAGATGCTGCGAACTATCTGTAGCTTGATACAGAGTCTCTGCAAAAAGGGGTGGATTTCTGCTGTCTCCTATCAACTTCCTCTTTGCATCTTATTTATTGTGAGCAGAAAGCTTATTCTACATCAGTGCTGCTCTAAAACACCTAATTAGACCTGATGAAAGCAAACTGATAATTACTTCAGTATCCTCTTTTTTTTTAGCGAGAGAGAGTTTCTTTGTTTTTAAACCTCAGAATATTTGCTAAATTTAATTTACAGCTATGCCAACAGAGCACATAATTACCATGAGCTAACAAGCAGAGTTCAAGGGAGTGTGAGGGAGCGAGGGAAACAAGACGTCTTCAAGGCATCTCTTCGTTACTCTGCAGCACAACAAAAGAGATCTACCAACCAGGACGGCCATGGCAGAACAAACTGAAGTGTGTCATTATCAGCAAGTGAAACCTGCATTTTACGAGCTTATTTACTTTCTGTGTGATGACAGTAATCTCCACTTTAGTGAATACGCTTTTATGCACAGGAAAAAACATTGCAAAAAATAAGCAATAAAGGAAGAATAACACAGGAGTGATCCTTCTTCCTGGACAGAAATGCAGTATGTACATTTGGGAAAAAGTAACAGTAGTAAAATAATATTCCATCCATCCATCCATTATCTATACTGCTTATCCATCAGGGTCGAGGAGGGGCTGGGGCCAATCCCAGCTGATATTGGGTGAGGGCTGTGACGCAGCAGTGCTCACCACTGTGCTGCCCAAAATAATAATAATGTGAAACAAAATTACAGTAAATAATACGCATAATATATTTTTTCATTTTTATATGTAGGCTACAATTTTTCTTATTATCAGGCAGTGCTTGACTTATAATAGTAGGAAAATATTAAAGGGAAGGGAAAAAATGGGCAACATTTTATTTAAAGCTCTAGCTGATAGTCAGAAGGACACATTTTCTGTAAAATACCAAAGACTCAAGTGAAAACTATGCATTGAATTTAGTTGGGGAAGGACACCCAAAAAAAATTATTACAATCTAGTTAGAATTGGGATCATAACTTTTAGTCCGGTGTGATCCAGGCTGTGCTTTTAAAAATGCCTCTTGTTGACAGCCCCCATTGCCCCGCCCGCCACCCTCATGCTCTAGACGCGGCGAACGGAAATATCACCCGTGGATGTTCTTGATGTCACGGCGGGTGCTGAAGTTTAATGACTGGTATTCCGGTGATATGTGATAAGTGCTCTCCCTGATGCTCCCTGTTAATAGCCACCCTAGAATCTGGGGAGTGAAGATTGACTGTAGTTGGTCAACAAGCGAAGTGCTAAACTGAGATGGTCATGTCATCTGATGTTAATTATTTAACATTTAGTACCAGCTGTTAACCTGTTGCCTGTGTTGAGCAAACATTATCAAACACTGTTGACATAGTGACATAAACACTGATAAATTATCTTTTATTGAAAGGATTTGAAGGCTCTTGGTATTTCTGAGCTCTGAAACCCATTAGCTATATTCAATATGTCTTGATTTGTTTGTTTTGAGTGTTTATATTTGCATGATCTCTTCTTGTGTTGTTCTCAGTGCTGCTGTTTATTCCACTCTCCTTGGTTCTTTTCCTGCTGTGGTTTATAGTTGAGATTCCTGTGGCTGGCAACATGTTGAGCAAATTACATTATAAACAGCTTGTTGGCTCTCAGAGACAAAGTCACAGTACCTCACATGATGCCAGCTGCTGTGTGCTCATTCAGTAAACACAGCTTCCTGTACTTACTACTGGACCTGTTCTGTTTAAGATAATTGTAATTTTCAGGATTTTCCTTGCTTTAAAATTTTAATTACTGATGCTGTTGCACCAAGAGATTTTAAATAAAAGTAACTTCAAATTTAGGGTAAGAAAGTTTCTTTACTTGTTTTGCCCTGCTATGAAAACCATCAGCAACTAGTTAGAAAACAAGTTTCAACAGTGTGGGGCAGTTACAGTGGCACAATACTGAATAAAAACAATTAAGAAACAGCATGAAACAAAGCTACTGATGCAATTTCATGCTGTCACAGCATTAAACAAACAAAAGTTGCATAAAAAAGGACAAGAAGATGAGGGGAAAAAAAGAAAAAACAGACAGACTGGTCATCCGGAGAGGTTCCTTTTAGTGAAGGAGGATGATGTAAGAAGAGGGAGAACAGGAAGAAGAGAAACAAAGGGACAAAGCAGATGACAAGATTGAAGAAGAGAGGGAAGTCAGAGGAGATAAATAAAAATCAGCAACACGGAAGTTATCACAAGCAGCAAATCAAAGTTATTCACATACTTTTGCCTATATATTGCATTTTGATCTTGAGTCATGAATATGTGGATTGATACTGAGTTTTCCTTCCATATGGTTGATTGTTTTTTCCTGTTCCCTAGGTCCAGTCGTCCAGCGCCAAAATGGGCCCTCCTCAGAGGAAAATGAGGCACAGAGGAGGTATGATTTCCCTGCAGAAAATCTAATTACACACTCGAAATCTAAAAATCCCAAGCATGTGGAACAAGACATTTGGAAGCCTAGGGTTTTTTTTGTACTGTCAATAGCGTAGATAAACCCAGTTCTAGTGAATGGGTTGATTAATACACATTTGATGCTCTGACAGCAATATATTTATAGATGGTGATGAATTTCTTCTCCTACCGCTAATTCAGTTGCACCTTAATCCATTGAAACCTCTAGGGTACATTGGGACATTTCAACCTTCAGTTTTCTTGTCTGAACACTGACGATAGTGTTGCACACAGAGATAGTCTGTCCACACACTCGGCTTGATTTGTGAAGACGCATTAATTAAAAAGTGCAGGTTTTACGAGCAGTTACCATCCTTGCGATTCATAGGATGATGGAGCAACATCAGATGCAGGCGCACAAGGAGAGGGAACGACGGACATCAGGATCAGGTGAGGCTTAAACAAACATGCCCACACCCAGCAATATAAACAAGAAAAAAATCTGACACCCAACTTACTCATGCTGCTCTGAAGACCAAAATGAATTGAAGGCTACATAGCAAATGGCCCTAGCTGCACAAACGTTTTAGACAAAACGGTCAATAAAAGACCTCATGACATATACCAGGTGTCAGCAAGCAACCTTGATGGGGAGAAAATGGATATTTGCTGGGCTTTGTCTGTTGTTTTAATGAGGGACGTTATCAGCGTTGGGTCAGGCAAAGCACATTTTACTTCACCAAAGCAAACAGGTGACTTTATCAGTAATAGAGATTCCCAACCCTGATACAGCAGGTAAATAGGTTTCCCCAGTGTTGTTTGTGTTAGTGTTTCCCGCTTTAGTTTCAACCACTACCCCCCCAGTCTGTATGCCCTTATGCTTTTTTATCCATGCAAACATATAAATGTTCAAGTCTGCCCCTTAAATAAACATACAGACTTAAACATCCTCCTTTGTCCCTGCTGTCAGTGACAATATCAGTACCCCCCTGTCCCTGCAACATGCTCTACTGCCATCTCTTTCTTCCAGCTACTGTTGGGGGGAAATTCCTTATGCTTTCTGATCATGGCTCAGTCATGTTGCATTCTGCTGCTTGTTCTTTTTATGATATTTTGATTCTTTCTTATTTGCTATTGGCTTCTGTTTTTGGATTGCTCCTGATTTTCTCATCTTTACACTGCTTGGTTTGCTCAGTTGGTTGCTTTTCATTCTCACGTTTTTCTCTTTTCTGTTTTCCTTTGTTTGTTGCCCTCCTTCGTCCTCCTCTTCGTCTGCATCTCCTCTTCCTCTCTCTCCTCTCTCTGTCTTTCTCTCTCTGCCCGTCACAGTCGTTTCCACTCTCCAATATAAAGTCTCCACCCCTCCCACCCACCCAGACACTCCTCCTGAGTACAGACAGCACAGAGCTAGCACACTGCCACCCTCCTACGTCCGTGTGGCCTCCTCCTCTCCTCCCTCCTCTGCCTCCTCCTCTCCCTCTCAGGAGAAAGAGGTAGGGGCAGCTAGGGACAAGGCCCAGCTCTCCTCCCAGCTCTCTACCTCACTCGCCTCAGCCTTTTCCCCAGTCCAGGCAGGAGTGACCACCCAGGGCCGACAGGTCCGTCAGATCCCCCTGTCTCCTCCCACAGCAGCCCGCCACCTACACCTTCAACAACAGCAGCAACAAGACATCATGCTCCCCCCTAAACATGGCACCTGGTCAGCCTCTCATATGCAGCAAATGTATGCCCAGTTGCCCCCCTCCTCTTCCCCACCAGTCATGATGGCCATGCCTGTGAAGCAGGGTTTGCCCCCACAGCCCGTCCTCCCGGTGGCCCACCCCCTCCCGCCCTTGAGCACTAGGATGAAGCCCCCTCCTCTTGACCCAAACACCATGACGGGCCCTCACCAGTACCCTCAGCATCAGCCTCACCCTCACTCCAACGGCCAGCCAGACGACTCCTACTCTCCTCATTCTCAGCATCTGCCACTCACCCCTCAGCTTTGCGAGGCCGTCCCCCTGCCTCCTCTGATAGGTCACACAGCCCCAGGCCCCGCCCCCAGCCACCATGCCCAGTACCCATCCACTTTCCACCCTCAGCAGCATCAGCAACAACAACAGCAGCAGGTGTACCACCAGCAGGCCCAGCCCCTCACCAACACTTCCTCCTCCTCCTCGCCCCCCTCTTACACTGCAATGTCTGATGGGGGCTCACCCAAGAAGACCCCCTCCCCCGTCCCACAGCAGGTCCCCATGGCCAACAGCAGTAAGTATTAGGAGGAGAGAGGAGGAGGTAGTCTCTCAGCAGAGGAATGTTACATGTGTATAGTGTTTGTGTATGTGTGTGTGTAGGGTGGATCATGTGCATTCAGTCTAAGGAATGTACCTCACCTATGACCTTACACCCAGTGAAAAACTTTCCTGTCAAGAGTGTAGGGATGCGCACACACTCTTGATCTGCCCCACCCAGTTGTACCTACAGGGTGAGAAATGCGGTCATTGTTAGTAGTTTTAAATTATCACATAACCCCCAAGGCAGCAGTTCTAAACTTCAGTATGATGACAGCTCTAATCCTGTGTGTGTGAGGCTGTGAGCCACCCTGCACAATAACAGGACCCTGGAAGCAGCTAAATGACATTGTTAAAATTTTATTTACTGCTGTGATTTTTCTACTGGGACATGTCAAAATGTCTTCCCATCCTTAGCATTGAAGCAAAGCAACAAAGAAATGTTTATGGCCATGTGGTTATATGTTTTTGCTGTCAAGTCAGCTAAAGTTATTCCAGCTCAACAGGTGTTTCTTTTGTGAAACACCGGAAGAAAAAGACAAAAAGCTCCTCAGACAAGCAAAGAGCGACGATGGCTGCATTACAGGGCTGCTCCTTGTGAGATAGTGAGACTTGTAGACTTGAGCCAGAAATAAGCTGCAAAGGGATTTCAACTCAATAATAAATGTGATGACTTTCTTCAAGATTTTGCTAACTTGTCCAAAACGTTTAAAACCTCCAAGATTAGTAATTATGTAAAAATGGGCTCATTTGCAATGGGTGTCAACAACCTCAAGTAAACCTTAAAGTCAGAACTGAAATCTCAGCCAGCATTTCTTTTCAAATTCAATGTACTGTAATACAGAGCCAACACAACAAAATGTGTCACTCTAAATACACATTTTCAACGTATGACATTAAGTTTTTACAATAACTTCCATAAAACCTTAGTTTTCCATTTATTAATTATGCTTTGTCGCTTTTATTTTATCATTTAAAGTATTACTAATAGTGTCACGTGGTAATGAGCTTGCAAAGACTGTTTGTCTTGATAGCTTCTCTTTATGGTGCATTCAAGGATATTTTGTTGTTTTAGAAACAAGCTATGTTGCAAACAGACACAATCTCAAGCTGTTGCTTCATCTTGTATCTTTCTCAGATATTTTAGTTACAAACTGGCACTTTATGAACTACAGAGGTGTCATTTTGAAAATTGCAATTAAATTCCCATGAGACAATAATGCAGTTTGAACAAAAATAAGAATACGTGTATAGAAAAATACATAAATTTAACCATGAGGAGGTTTCAAGTCTCTATCTATGTTTTTCACTTAAACAAAAGGAAACCAGTAAAGTATGAAATCACTTGGCCAGTTCCCCATCTGTTAACCTGACACTTCACCAAAGAGCCAATGTCCTTTCTCAACCAGTACCTCTAGTGTGCAGATTATTTGCATTTTACTTTGTGGTCCTGCCCTGTGGCCAGCTGCCTTGCACAAAGCAGGTGTTAGATGTTGGTTACACAGGGAGAGTCCAGCATATCATTCCTGAGATGGTGCTCAACCAATCTTCCAGAGGGAGGCAAAGATCAATAAACCGATACAGCCATTAACTGATCTCTAACTCCGCCCCTCCCAGGCCCCCCTGTCTCTGCAGGTCACCCATCCATGCTTTCTGTGGCGCCTCCTCCAGCTGCAGCTCCAGCACCCATGGCTGGACCCCCAGCCCCACCACCACCCCCAGGTCCACCACCCCCAATGGCGGTGCCCCCACCCATGCCCCCTCCACTGCCCACTGGTGGAGGGCCTCCAGGGGGGCCGCCTGGGGTCCAGCACCAACCCTCGGGACTGGCTGCAGCGTTGGCTGGAGCCAAACTGCGTAAAGTACATAGGGTGAGCCTCACTGGTTGAACCTCAGGGGGTGTAGATCCAGTCCTTTTAACAGTAGTTTATTCTTGAAGCCGTGTTATTTATGGACAAAAGGGAGACAAAGAGGAGCCATGAACTGAAACTCATTTTATAATGTTTTCCTCAGGATGAGAGCAGTCCCCCCGGGTCTGGTGGCAAAAGTGACTCCAACCGGTCTAGTGGTGGCAGTGGTGGTGGTGGGGAGGGCCTGATGCAGGAGATGAATGCCTTACTAGCTCGCAGGTTAAAAACTAAACACAAAAACACTTCACTTTTCCCATAAACATGGAGATAAATAAGAAATACCTGTTCTTCCAGCCACTCTGTCACATTATACTAACATCTTCTTTTGGTCTTCCTGGTTCTGTTCACCTATTTTATCCTGATCACAATCGTTTTGTACAAGTTAATGAATTATCTCTGTGTGTGTATCTCACTGTTTACTCACATCCTTATTCTTCCCTGTCACAGACGGAAAGCTTCAGAGAAACCTGATGAAGTAAGTTTTAATGTGAGAGTACGGGGAGCATGTTCATCTAATTTATTGTCAAGAGCTGGATAAGATGAATCCCATTCTTATGTTTGTATGTAAAATATTAAGCTGGAGCCAGGAAACAGTTATCTTAGCTTAGCATATAGACTGTAAGTAAAGGAAAACGGCTCGCTAAAGACAACTTGTGGCTTTTTTTTAATCAGGTGCACAAAACAGAAAAAGTCCAACATGTGACAAAAAAATCAGCTTGATATTTTTTCACACTTCAGTTTTTGTAGAAATTGAACAAACTGTGCTTTAGCAGTGCTGAAAAGCAGATTTTGTAAACTTCAGACAGAGCCAAACTGATTGTTCCTCCTGTTTCCAGTCTTTGTTTTAAATAGCTGGTTTGGTGGCGGCTCTGTATTTAAAATCAACAGTGAAAGTGGTGCCATTGTGAACGTTTCCATTAAGGTGCCATTTGAAATTTAACCTGTTTGGGAATCTTACAGCAAAGCAGATTGACACTTGTGAGATCATTACTTTTTTTTCTCTTTCCTGCAGGATGACTCCAGTGGTCGGGGGCCAGGTCAGCAGAATTCAACAGGTAAAGACCAACCTCCTACCCACATTATTGTATAACACACCTAATGCATAATGAAACGACATGATATTGCCTGCTCTGCTCTGCCACTGTTTCAGAGTTGTTTCATTTTAGGTCATTTATTCTTTCCCTCTCTCTAGATGCTGTGAAGAAGCCATGGGAGCGATCCAACTCTGCGGAAAAGTCCTCGCTGGTGTCCAGGTCAGCAGATAAGAGGAGGAGGGAGTGTGACCTGAATATGCAACAGATGTGAAACCTCTGGCTTATTTGTTATTGGTTGTATTGGTGATACCAACTAACACCCTCTTTGTGTTGCAGAGTGAGACCCATCGGCAGCACTAGTGAATCAGACACAGAGTTTGACAGGATGAAACAGGTCGGTATAGTTCTCCACTGCACACACTACACATCCTGTATTGCTGAAAAGAAACTCACAAGCAGATCTTGTCCTGCAGGAAATCTTGGATGAAGTTGTACGTGAGTTGCATAAGGTGAAGGACGAAATCATTAATGGTAAGCAGTGCAGTTTTTACAGTGTATATATCTGTAGCCTGCAGTGCCTAGCATGTTTAATCTTTAATCTTTTCCACACAGTAGTTTTTACAACTCACACTCAATAAAATATTTCATACTCATTCCAACAATAAAAAGCTAGTTGAGACCTTTGATATGAACAAACTGAATGCCCAGTCCAGTAAGAGCGCAAAAAGCCTCCCTCTCTTTAAATGGTGCCTTCTTTTCTTGCAGCCATCAGACAAGAAATTGGCAGAATCAGTACATCCTAATCTCATCTGAGCAACAGCAGGAGGAGAGCGAGAAGAAGAGCTGGAGGAGGATGGACATGCAGATGCACAGACACGAGGACCAAGGAATGTTCTCTCAATGTTTCTGTGATGATGCAAGTTGCAGAGATGTTGTGCCAACATTTGAGTCTGCTGGACAGCGAAAATGAAAGTTTAAAAAAAAACAACAGATGAGATGAGAAGGAATAAGTGAGAAAGAAGGGCAGAAGAAACGAACAGATAAAGAATGGTTAAAGGACTTCCGAACTAAACAGAGGATGAAAAATAAACGAAACGATGAATTGAGGGATGGACGAACATTCGTGCTGAGTTTGGTGTTGTGGTCCTCTCTGTGCACCTATAGACTCAGTCAGCCCAGTGTTGCAACTCTTTGTTCTCTGTTCAGTCCAAGTCATGAGAAGAAAATATTTTTGTTTTCTAAGTTTTTACTGTTTTATTATTTAAAAACTGTGGTGATAATGATGATGCTGTTGATGACAATGAGTATTTTATTCATATTATAGAAGGAGAAAGGAATCTTGCACACCATTTATGTCAGCCTTTTATATTTTCTATTATTATTTCTTGTTCAGTTTATCCCTAACTATTTGATGATAACAAGCACAATTTGGGCAAAATGGTGCTGCAGACTCACCTGCCCTCAACTGGCATATTTAAAAAAAAAAAAGAAACAGGCTTTTTATGACCTTGTTCATACTGGTGTAATGTGTCTAACCTTTTCTCTCCAGAGCTGATGGAAAACATGTTAATGTTTGAACTACAATTAACCACTTAAATTACCTCTTTCCTCCACATTCAAACCGTAACACATTACAAACAAGCAAAAAGATTTTTTGCCATTTAATCAAATAACACACTCTTGCTCTTACAACTCCAGTGTGACCGAGGTACACATTTCTGTCTACTTGTTCAGATGTGTGAGATCGTTGAAATTTGGGGATCATTCAAAAAACAGGCCGATAACTGTAAATGTGCCACCTGGTTTTAAATAGATATAAAACAATGTAGTACTATCTATTAGTCATCCTATGCTTTGTGAACCTACCACGTATGCATGAAACCCCCATCTCTATGAATTAGTTTTTCATTTGGTTTGACAAAAAAATAAATAAATAAAACTCAAAAAAAAAAAAAAAAAAAAAAAAAAAAAACCTCACAAACGGTGGTACATTTATTATAGTGGTTTGTTTCCATGAAGATTCCCCTGTCTATATATGAGATGTTGAACTTGATAATGGTAGCAATGTGAAAAAATGAAGGGGGTTGCTCTGGCAATATGCAAATTTTACCTAGATAAGAATGTGCAGAAAGTGAATGGTAGGCCTATGTGATGGTAGATAAATGTGTCTTTGCAGGAAGGGTTTGGTTGAATATCGGATGTTGCATTCTATCCACTCTGTCCGCTCTCAACTACATTCTGATTTAAAAGCTGAAAGTAAATTCATTCAAACAAAAAACCAACAGCTGTGTCAACCATCTACACAATATCCTGTTCTGTGTGTGTGTGTGTGTGTGTGTGTGTGTGTGTGTGTGTGTGTGTGTGTGTGTGTGTGTATGTGTGCGTTCACTCGTGTGATTTGGGGGTGAAAAAGTTTAAATGGTTTAAACATAAATTCTGTTAAAATAAAAGAAAAGGACACATCTGGTAACAAAAAACAGACAAAGTCAGCCACAAGTGTGTATTCTTTATAGTTATATGTTCTTCTAAAGATCGTTCATTTAAATAGAAACAAAAGTTATTAATTACAACACACAGATCAAGTTGTATTTACAGTGGAGAGATTAACAAAGCCCTGACAATACAGTAGCCCCTTAAAAAAATATTTGTATTTTTATTCATCAGTCAAGGGTGTTGATTTGCTTTGGTTTATATTAAGAGGCTTTTAATGAGTGAAGATCAGCATCTACTCATGGCTGCCATTTTTTCCGATGATGCTGATGTTTGGATGATTTCTTTTCTCCTCATGGCAGCATGAAAAAAAAAAAAAAAGATTGGTACTCAGCTTAATAAGTCACACTTTTTTGCTTGTCAGGAGTTGCTGCCTCAGTTGCTGGTAGCAAACTGTAAATTCAAGAATACACCAGCAAAGTAAAACTGCATGATCAGAAAGTAAAAGTGAACACAAGAAAAGTCTCAGCAACACAGACTTTATATTTCATGAACATTATAAACTACAATCAAGCCCATTCATTAGTCCTGACAGTCTCAAAAAACAAACATTTAAATCTCACCAAAGTTACATTTGCCTTGTACGTTGCTTCTGTTATTTTTATCTTTACCCTTTAGATATAATCAAACTGTTCACACCAGGAAAGAGCTGCAAACAAGCAGAATGGGGCATCACTGAAGAAAAGGCTCCTCTTACTGAAGGGTAAGTTTCAATGCTCATTTTATACTTCAGCACTGCTCTTCGTGATAGATTTTCAATTGTATTGAGTTGTCCAAGAGGCATCTGATTTTCACATTTGGAAATTCTTATCTCAGTCTTCTGGGAACAAGAAAATGTCATTGTTGCAACTGTGGGTCATTTCTTTATAGCAGGAATAAAGCATGAATAAGAAGTGATGTAAGGAAACCATCTAGTATATCTGCACATGCTGAATTCCCATTTCTATAAACTGTATATATACAACTGATAATGTGCACATTCCTTTGCCAGATAAGTAACTCAGGTACAGGACTCATACAACAGCACATAACAGCAACAGCACATAAATGACAACTTCACACTATGTGGAAAAACAACAACAACAAAATTAACTAGAGAATATTTAATAGTGGTCCATAGCTTCACATTCCTGTTTACTAGGAAGTATAATCAGTCACAGATCTATTCCTGCTTGCTTAGTTTGTACTCCCGTTTGATTCTGGCGTAGGGGCCGATGTTGTCATCGAACACAAAGTCCCATAATACCCGGGTCCAGGACGTGTGTTGAGGCAGGGAGTCATAATATTCTGCTGCAATTTGCTTGACCTGTCAACAACAAAAATAACTGAGAATGAGACCTTATAAAAGAATATGGTTGCAATTCAGAAATACAAAGCTAATCTAAATTGCAAATGGAAAAACCGTCAGATGCACAATGTACAGTCAAAGGTCTGATTCACTATGGCACCACATTTCATTATAGATACAGCAACTAGGGATAATAAAAAGCTGATATTTCACACCTTTGTTGAACAGGAGCAAGACAACACATTACATTGTATCTACTGACAATTCCAATTACTAAAAATAGCAGGAGGTACAATGTTTAAACATGTTAAAACACATTTTTATAACAAAGTGTATTTTAAAAAGAAAATATATATCACTTGATAGTTCAAAAGCAGATGTTTTAAAACCAAACAGGTAAATTTTCCCTCTGTTAAGAATAAAAACAGCTCATAAACTAAAGAATTTCCTGACAAACTGGATTAGGTTCATTGGTCACTGTCAGCTGTGTCATAAGGTAAATATCTCACTTTGAATCTATTCACGCTCAAGTAGTGCAAGAGAGGCAGCAGTTAATCAGTTACAAAACCTGTCTTTCATCTGATAAATATTTGCAGTTGATAGAAAAAAATGTGGCATTTGCTAATACCATTTTGTTTAGATTCTGAAAGACAGGAGAAGCCTGTTTTATCTGCCAATGCCTGGAAGAGATGTAAGTGTTGTAACTGTCCTCATTCTCTACCACTATACTAATAATAGTCTCAGGAAAAAAAACAGCTGGAGTCCAGAGATTGCCTGTTGAAAATGTAACGGTCTCACCTGAGGTAGTTTACTGCCTGGTATGCTGGGGAAGTCATGGTGCTCCATGTGATACCCGACATTGAAGGTGATCCAGTTCAGTGGTCCATAGTAAGAGTAGGTCTCATGTCCCTTCAGGAACATATAATGCTCAGCTATGAAATGTCCAGAGATAGGATGCAGTCCCATACAGAGGATAGATCCTGCAATTAAGTAAACAATGGGCTTCAGCCCCCATAGATGATAGATAATTAAATCTACTGTAAGCTGAACTACTGCGTTCTGGATCTCCAGCAGACATACTGGTTTAGGATTCACCACCAAAGGGCGCAGGGCATAGAAAAATGGCTGGAGGAAGAGCCACAGGACCTTCCTGGCTGGGGTACAAAAGAACCATCCCTCAAAGTCTGTAGGGATATCAACATCTAGCTGGTCGCCTCCCAGATATCGATGGTGGTCTATGTGGTACTTCTTGAAAGAGGCGGAGTAGGGCAGCCCAATGGGCAGGTTGGCCCACATGGCAAACCACCGGTTCCACTTTGCCAACTTGTTGCCAAAGGCCACATTGTGAGAGATATCATGGATAGCCAGAGTTAGAGAGTGGTTGATACAGCCTCCAAAGGCGTAAGCCCAGAAGAAGATCCATTTCCAGGAGAGGTTGTGGACTAGGTAGCACGCCAGGAGCTGGGTTAGGACCATGCCTGATACCACCCACTTCAGCTGGGGGTCTGGACCCATCAGAGACTTGATCTCTGGATACTTGGCTGAGGACAGAAGCAGAAAGAAAGAGGCCAGAGATGAGAAGATTGTAGAATAGGAAGAGTCAGAGCAATTAAGGATAAGGGTCCAGAAAAAACAGAATAACCAAAGTAAATGAAAAAAGGAAGTAGTGAATGGAAATGGTAGATAATGAGATATAAGAGTTTGTGTCATTATTATCATTATTATTATATAGGATGTAAAGAAATTAAAATATCTCTCATGAATACAGCAGAGAGAGTTCTTTACCAAGACTAATTCACTGTCATTTTCATAAGGTTGATCTCATATATATCAGCATGTCATGCTGTGACACGATACTGCGTATCCCAAAGAACACAATCAAGCGTATTGTAAGGTACCAGCCCTTCTCCTGGGAAAAGCCTGCTGACAAAAGTCATCTTTAATTGGCAGAGGTTTTGTTTTGCTGAGGGACATGAGATACAAAGGAAGATACACAGGAGTGGTTCAAAAACATTTACTTGGTTTGCTTCCTAAGACGTTTAAACCGTGATGCATTCATTAGGATATACAGGCTGTGATTTGTTGATGACCACATGACCACACCTTGCAGCAAACTACTTTACATCCATCCAAATTTCAAGTGCTACAGGATATATCCCATCATGCATCAGAGGAAAGACAGCAATCGACCTTTAGGTGATGGCACATGCAAATATGGCCTCCCTCTTTGGTTCAGCTCACTTGTGTAATACCCTTGTGCAAACTGGGCTCATCTGAACAATAAAGACACATAGCTGGGATTCAGTGATAGTGATGTAGCTTTCTCCTTGACTACACCCTCTTTATCTAGTTAACATTAAGCCAAGAGGAATTCACTACTGCTCCATTAAGTTTTCCTATTTTTCTATCAATATCAATATGTTATCTTATCTGTCAATATGCTGTTCCAACATAATATTCAGAATTTCTGCAGTATATTTGAACTTGCCTACAATGTGTCTGTTCCTTGTGCTATTTTTTGCCACATTTATAGCCCATACATTTCTCAGGTGCTGGTGTTGTAGCCCAGTTAAATCAATAACCAGACACCATAAATGCTCTGTTTAAACTGCTTAAAGTCACAGCAGCAAGCTGTACAGCCATTGCCAGATTTCAACCTCACTATGTCACAGAGACAACAAGTTATTTCACTTACTGTAGCTATAAGGTTTCAGCCTTGGCTTTCAACTTAAAATGATCTGAGATTCAGCAACAAGCTATGGGTCAAAGCTTTGAGTCAAGTGCATGCATCATCAATGCAATCATGCATTGTTTTGAAACTCTCTTGAACTGGTAAAATAATATCACTATGTGGTGTCATAATTAATTTCTGTGTCCTCACAAACAACAGCTAGAGTCAATGTCCTTTGAACATGGAGAATAATATAAAGTTTATGACATAAGAATTGAAACTACACCTACAGACTACAAGACTAACCAAACAACAAGCCATTCAATTCATAAAACCACATCTAAATCAAAATAACTCATAGGGTGATGTGACAGGAGGCACAATGACCTCTGACATTCATATCCTCAGTCTTTCCCCTCAGGGCAGGGCAGAGGATAATTAAAACAAAACACTTTAATAATTCAAGGCCCGGCGGCAACAAACAGCCCATCACCTTCTGGATGCTTCTTTCACACCAGAGCAACCATGCGACTGCCGGACAAAGCCAGTATCAAATATACATCAACAGTTTTAGAGCACGTTAAGCTAAAGTGTTTAAATTGAATTACATGATGAATCATATAATCAAAGCAGCTTATGCAGATTTCATATCCTTGAAAAAGTAGGAAAATATATAGCTTGAACACAAAGTTTAGATAAATATTCAGTTGCATTGATGAATTAATCATTTAATGGTGGAAGATGCAGTTTGAGGTGGTTAAGTGAATGAATGTCATTATTTCAGGGATCCTCCCAGATCCCCTAACAAAGCCTGTCTTCACACTTCACACATAGCATTGTGTCTGTGTTTGTCATGAGCCTGGACTGTGTCTTGTTACCAAGCAAGCCTAGAGGCATTGTCAGCTGCACCTGCTATCAATACAGGTCAGAGAAAAAGATGACAGACAGGCAGCCTGGTTTACACAAAAGAGCAGGTTGATGCCTTCTGTTTTTTCAAACACAACCAAATAATCTCGAGGTTAAGATCACGATTAGGACAGAAACAATGCATTTCTTTCACAGCTATTTCACAGCTATCTGAGTACACTTTAACTTCATGTGTTTTGCTCTGACAGGGGAGGGAGGTGTCCTGACAAAGTTTATCACCTGTCTTTGCTTCTGGCGTCTCTTTCTAAGAATAAGTGACTGTTGCTTCCAAAACGTTGTGGAAATAGTGGAGATAATGTAGCCTCAAAGTCCGAGCCAGCTGTGACAGCAGTCAACGTGAGTCACGAGTAATATGCTTCAAAGTATGTGTCTAATCTGTAATGGGATGTATACTGAACTTTTGTGCACTGAATTAAAATAAAAATAAACATCTTTCAGTTCTTCACCTTAAAAAAGAAATTTTAAATGAATGTTTCCACTTGCTAAAAAACAAAATACAGAGTGTAACTTCCACTTATATGTAAGTTAATTGTTCCAGAATTAAGTGTCTGTAAGGGGGGTTTGAGTTTCTACACTTGCCCTGCATCCATTGTTGACATGGTTTATTAGGCAACAGCTAGTAAACAGGTTTAACCGGCACCCATTCATAGTCAGAAAAAACCGCACGCTTTAACTTATTTCACAGATTAAACAGACGTGTAGCTCATCAGATTCCACAGTGTTGACTCAACTTATTTGATCTCTTTAATTTCTTACCTAGTATTTCTTTTCTTCTTGAAGTGTGCGGCTGGTCACTGTAGACCCATTCAAAGTCGCCTCTTCCACCTGTCTTCCCCATGACTCTCCTCTCTGTGTACCAGCCGCCCAGCTCTGTGGCGTTATGTGTGTCAGAGCTTCACGGTATCGGGGCACACCCACTCATACAGGTTGCAGGTGTAAGGTGTGACCAGAGGCCCCGCCCCCGAGCAGAGGGCAGGACACAGTCGGTTGTGCAACCGTCCAGTGTATGCTCCCCAGCATGCAAACAGCATCTTGGTATTATTTCAGGAGAAACTACTACAGTCATATCACCATGTATTCATATGTACAGGGATACTATTCTCACTGGGATTGTAAAATTAATATTAGAAATGCCTCAACTAGGCAACAATTTGTTTAGTATTTATTTATTATATACCAGAGCAGCTTCTTTTTATGTTGTTTTATCAGCATTGCATAATATTATTGGTATTCATTTTGTATTTTCACTATATAAAATATGAATGTTTGAATTATTTAATTAGGCCTATTATAAATGACAACATAGCAGAAAAACAATATTATTTTTTAATTGTTGAGAACTACAGAGAAGTGTTGTCTATTACCACCATAAAGCAGCAGCATCCAAATTGTAAAAATTGACTTAGGTTCGCATAAATGTTTGGTACCTCTCTGCATACACAGTAAACTTAGGCAAAAAGTGATACATTTTCAAGCAAAATGCAGCCAAGCAGCTACTGGTTCCAGCCTCTTTTTTGTTTGTTTTGTTCTATTGGCTTTTTTTTCTCAAAATGTTCACTATTTTGTCATTTTATAGGATAATTAATCAATAGATTAGTTTAAGAAATCTGTCATCGAGTGAAGTCATGAAACAAGTAAAGGAGCTGGAAGTCAGGAAAAGTTAGTAAGTAAATGTGAGGACATAATGATTAATATGACCAGAAGGAAACTTTCTTTTTTTCTCATAAATAAATAAATATACGAACTGTTAAATCACTATTTCCCCATTCACAATATTCACATTTATTTCGTTTTTATTGCCGCAGGTCGTTTGAAATGACTTCGCCAAATCACGCGAGACTTCATAACTAGAGCATTGTGGCGACGAGAGTGCAGCAGGGTAGAGTTGTTGTCGGAGAGGGAGGAGGAAGGCTCAGAGTAGGCAGAGGGGAAAGATATACTGGGGGAAAAACAGCACATTAAATAGGAGGAAATATAAAACTTAGCATGGCATCGGGGGACACCCTGTACATAGAGGCGGACGGGTCAGAAATGCCAGCCGAAATAGTGGAACTGCACGAAATCGAAGTAGAGACAATCGAGACAACAGTTGTTGGAGACGACGGTGAACACCAGCCTATGATCGCCTTACAGCCTCTTGACACGGATGATCCGAACTCCATTCACCCGCACCAGGAGGTGATTTTGGTGCAAACGAGGGAAGAGGTGGTGGGTGAGGACGACTCTGAACTGCACACGGACGACGGTTTCGAGGACCAGATCCTCATCCCAGTGCCCGCCGTGGAGGAGGACTATATCGAACAGACTCTGGTAACTGTCGCCGGGAAAAGCTCGTCGACAGGCCGGATGAAGAAGGCTGGAAGCGGAAAGAAAGCCGGCAGAAAGAGCTACCTGGGCGGGGGAGAAATGGGTCGAAAGTGGGAACAGAAGCAGGTTCAGATAAAGACTTTGGAGGGGGAGTTTTCAGTCACTATGTGGGCATCGGGTAAGTTCAGAGTCCGGAGTGAATTCCTGCAAGCTGGCCCCTCGCTTTGTTCTCAGCGTGTGTGCCGTCAGACGGGGCCGAGTTGGGGCCTTGTCGACGGCTAAAGTGGGAACTATTTCCCAACTCTGAGCCACTTAAACCCCATTTGAAATGTTTTTGTTTTTATGGGAAGCCATGTTTTATGTGTCGATGGGCGCCGCCATATTTCCCCGGTCTAGAAAGTATGGCGGCCCGAAAAAATGGCGTTTATTTGGCCGACGAAGATGGCGGCGAGAGTGGGAGCGAGTGCAGCTGGCTCCGCTAGGCCGCTGTGGCGCAGTTCAGTTCAACTGTAACGGTGGAGGCGGTGCCTTCATGAACCCCTCATACATTACATTTCTGAGTCTTTAAACGCACCGCATGAGTCCACGTAGTTTAATAAGTGCAGTGAAGACAAGCGAACTGACTCCTGTGTTTGAAAGTATTTGCTCCACTCATTGCCAGTGTTGTGCATCAGCCATGAAAGACATTGTTTAATTTAGACGAGGTGTACTTAATGCATTTTTTTGTCCTGTGACTTTATGAAACATTGAGTGCTTCAAAATATGAGGTGCACAGTTTTTTAAAAAGTAATATCGTCCTTATTTCCATTGTCCGTTTTGGATATATTACACTTGTGGGCATGTCAGGAGTTTGGTTTGTAAACATGGCAGCATGAAGTTTCAAATATTGTTTCACCCTCATGAAGAAATTTCAAACTAATAATTAACTTGTCCTGTCAGGAAGAAACACATGGTAAAACAAGTATTTAATGGTATATTCTTCATGTTATAAAGCAACATGAAACATTTGGTGTTTCTGTTGAATACAGACTATATATATATATAATGTATGTATGTGTGTGTAAACTTTACTACTTAATGCCACGGGTCTGTTTATAGTGTTTGACTAATTTTTGCCTGATTACTATTAATGAATTATTTAATTTTGAAGTGGAACAATAATATATCATGAAACTGATCCATCTATCAGAAACATACTTTTTTTTTTCTTACTATTAGTACTGAATTAGTAACGGTATAAAGTGATAGGAACTACTGGGTAACGTAATAAAGCTTTAGCTCTAAATGGCTTTAATCGGTTCTTTTCACATGTTCTGGTACTGATTCTATTCCTCTCATTCAGATGACAAGAAGGACATAGACCACGAGGAGCAAATTACAGGAGAAAACTCACCTCCAGATTATTCAGAGTACATGACGGGGAAGAAGCTTCCTCCAGGAGGCATCCCAGGTATTGACCTGTCAGACCCCAAACAGCTGGCGGAGTTCGCAAGGTAAGTGAAGCCATATTCAGTGGGCCATAATAAAACCAGCATGTTCATACAGTTTGCTTCACTTAAAGATAATAAAGCCAGCTTTATTAAAAACTGTAGTGTAAAGCATTTCATATGATCTAATGAGAATATGCAGCAAAATTGTCTTTCTTCATGCAAATAATTGGCTGTGGCTTGGTACTCTGTGTACTGTTTTTTTAGGAAAAGAATGTCAAGATCTGCCTGATTCAGGACTGTGGACAGTGATGTATTTCTTTTGCAGAATGAAGCCAAGAAAAGTAAAAGAAGACGATGCACCCAGGACGATAGCCTGTCCACACAAAGTGAGTGCAGTGTTGTTTCCCACCCCAGTGAAATGTAGGTAGAAGTTAGATGAAGACAGTTTACTCAGTATGTAATTGATATCTGTATCAATCTATATATATAATGATATCACCTCCTTGAGATAATGCAGGCATTTGTGTAATTGGTATAAAGAACATTTCAGCCTCCTACAATGACATGATTCAGTTGTTAAAATTACACTGTCAAGTGAGCAAGTCTCGAGTGATTCACTTAATCTTGTTTCTTTCCCTCACAGGGATGTACTAAGATGTTCAGGGACAACTCCGCCATGAGGAAGCACTTGCATACCCATGGGCCTCGTGTGCACGTCTGTGCAGAGTGTGGCAAAGCCTTTGTGGAGAGTTCAAAACTGAAGAGGCATCAACTTGTACACACAGGAGAGAAACCTTTCCAGGTGGGTTTCTTCACTATTTGTGTGTCAGTGTCACCTGACACACCAATAACTGCACTATATATAGATATAGCGTGGTTATGTTAACCTTGCTATTTCCAACTCAAGTTACTTAAGCTATATGAATTTTGTGTGTGATTTATTTTTTGTGTGTGTGAGACACACAGCACCATTAACACAGTCTCTCTCATCTCCAGTGCACATTTGAGGGCTGTGGCAAGCGGTTCTCTCTGGACTTTAACTTGCGCACACATGTGCGTATTCACACTGGAGACCGCCCATATGTGTGCCCCTTTGACGGCTGTAACAAAAAATTTGCTCAGTCGACCAACCTGAAGTCTCACATCCTCACACATGCCAAAGCCAAAAACAACCAGTGAATCAGCCCTGAACCAGGCTAACAACCACAACAACGTGAGCATACACCGGAGGATCTGACTGTATATCTTCGCTCCTTGACAAACTAATGTCCCGTGGCCTGCTTTGTTGTGAGATAAGAAGTCCCCTTTGTATCGTCTCTAGATAAAGATTTAAACAGAGAAATTACCTTTTCTCAAACTTTTTGATATACACCTGGAGGGTTTGAACAATGAACTCGTGAGAACCCCACCTCCCTCAGGCCTCCTACCCAACTTTAGCGCTACCTGGATTGAACAATTTATGGTTTTCTTCTTGTGAAGATGTTAATTCATGGATCTGCACCTAAAAACTTATTTATACCTTGACACAGCCAGTTAAAAAGTTTTTGCAATGTAAGTTAAATTTGCGTCAATCCTCAGAAATAACACCTTTACAATTTTGTACTTCTCCCCGAGTGTGCATATTGTACACTTTTTGACATAAGCTCTGTGGTAATGTATGTAGTAAGATTGTCCCTGTAGCTCCTCTTGAAGAGATTTCAGTTTGTTTTACCTCTCCCTTTCCCCTTCATGTGAGTGTGTTTCACGGGCGGATTGGTGGTCTTTGCATATTCTCATTTTGTACAACACAATATCAGAATCGTGTAGATAATAGCCATGTAATTTTCAATAGTGATCACTGATTAAAATGTTTTTTCCCTTGCACTACCACAAAAACTGTCATTTGTCCGGTCACAATTATAACTCAACCTAAACTATACACCACTTTCTGTTAATCAGTTATTTTAGTAGCAGTGCCATTTAGACAAATCCTGAAGCAGCTCCAAAGACGGTAAATGATAAAGCAACTGAAGTCACTACCAGCTCCTGTGGTGCTGTTACATTTTCCTTAAAATGCTTTAGAATTATACCTATAAGAATGTAACATTTTAAAGAAACTTGAACCCATGGAGAGAGGATGTCACATTAACACCATTAAATAATTTCATTTAGACAGTGTAAATAGTGTCTATTTTTCTAGTTTAATGGCAACAGAATGTCACCAGCATTCGAAGTTGCTCCCAGCAGTTGGGTGAATTTCCTCTTTCAGTTAAAATTGAAAAACGAGGAAGTGGAAAAATTCTGGTTGCAGAACTTCTGTATGTACAGAGTTGATAATGTTGTCACATTTTAAAGCTTGAATTTAGCATCAGAGTAGTTCAGTGTGTCACAATGAATATAAACACATCGCCAACTAATTCTTTGCCTATAATAAGACACCAGACAACAGTAGAAACTGGAGGGAACATCAGACTTTGCATTGCAAATTAAAGGTTTCCTTTTAATGTTGTTTAAAGAGATATTTTGTACATTTATCAGGCATCTGGTACAAAAACTGCAGCATCCAGCTTTCTCTCTCTCACACACACACACAGACAGACCTTTGTGAGCTCTAATCCTGAGCAATCAAAGGACATTTCCAAGTAAAAGTCCAGCTTTAATAAATTCACAAATAACAGCACAGGCAGTCTTTAACACATTTAACAAATCTGATTTGAGGATTAACATGGCTAAAAGATATTTTTTTAAAAAAGTGCAACAATGGTGGTGGGTAGAACTGCTGAGTCATTTTAACCCACATATTACAGTGCAATTTCAGTTTGTTGCTGTAAAGCAAAAAGTCAAATCAAGTTCTGAAAAAAAAAAAAAAAAAAAATTGCAAATACAGACTGATATTTTTAGAATCACATGCAAACTCAATTTGTTCCTAAATGACATTTGTACCTAGCTCATCCCTGCAGAGTAGTGGCAAAACAAAAACATGGCCATTTCATTTCAACAACAAACCAAATGTGTTCAGTTATAAGTTCTTTTCCCTTGATCTGGTGAAATAATTGTATTCAATATATTTTTGATTAGATAACACTCTTACTATTAAAAAAAATATGAAAATAGGCCTAAGTATCTAAAATGTGTGCAATTTGCGTTTCAGTGTGATTTTATGTTCATAAATGTAGGCTTTATGCATAGCCACCAAAATCCACGCTCCCCATTGTTTTGTATCTAGTGGCATGAATTTAAAGCATAAGATTTGTGTATTAACCAAGCTGCTTGTTTCAAAGATTCACAGAGAAATCTGGGTCAGTTAAAATGCAATGAACAGCAAAAACAGGTAACTGCAGTGTAGCATCAAAATCCCAATCTACAACCATCCCTGACCTAAAAATATTCAAGAGTATGGTTTTGAGCCTTTTGAAAAAAATGAAGTATGCTGATAAAGAAGTTGTGTATCATTAAACTGACTGAAGTAATGATGACAGATAAAAACCTCCCTGCAGATTTAAATAATGCAGTGTTTCAACCTTAAATGAACATGAACAAAACAAAGAGGCATAAATCTATAGTGTAGGCAGTTTCCATCCTTTACACCATTCTGTCTTTGGCATCAGGCACCTGGTCTAGAGTTTGGATGTGTATATAGTACCTGCTCTTGTGAACTGTAGGTGTTCACTAAGCTAACAGAGCAGCCAGTAGTGCAGGGTAGTTTGGTGTCCCCCAGCCTGTGACAGGGTCCCACGATGGTGCAGCACAGAAACCTTTCCCCTGAACCTGCTCGTCCAGACAGCCCAGGTGACAGCCTTCGGTCACCTGGAGGCACGAGAGCAGAACATTTAGGTACAGTGAGCACAAACTGCACTGCCAAAGGGTTTCTATATTTTAACCTCTCACTGAATAAACACATTTGCTGCCTCCACCCGAGTGAGAAATGTGTCACAACACTCAAGAATAAAAGTAAAATATCTTACTAAAGCAAGAACAAATGTTGGTAACAATATAACATTGCTCATGTTCAAAACTTAAAATTAAGTGTTAAACATGTACTTTACTAAAAATAATTTCACTCACATCAAATAGGGCCTGTCCTTTGAGCTTGTAGAGGCGAGGGTTTAGGAAGCCCAGGACAGGCAGGCCCTTCAGCAGCCGATGATCATTGATAAGAGACAGCATGCCTCCGACCACAGGGGTTGAAGCCTGGGGGGATGAAGAACAATGAATGTCTGCCTTTTCTCCTATCAATATATACTGTATTATTACAGTTGGGTTACTTTTTATCTTATGAGGCTGTATGTCTAATCTATTACACTGTAACTTCTCTGGTCACAAAACAAAGTAAGTTTGATATACTTTACCGAGGTCCCAGACACCCAGGGGACGGGCACCCTGTTGATGACCACCCAGTAATTATCAGACAGGGCAGCCATGTCTGGATAAGCCCTGCCACTGACATTGTAATATGACTGAGGAGGAAGGGTTGCTGCCACAGTCTTCAGATACCCCTCCACTGCAGTGACCTGTAGGAGCACAAATATACAACATGTATGACACTGCCTGCAATTACTGAGCATTAAAAGAGCTGATGATCTAATATTATTGTTACCTGGTAGTCAGGCATCTTGAAGACGTTGCTGAAGCCTCCTCCACTGATGTAATCTGTGACTTCATACGTGACTTTATATGGGTTCTTGAAGGAGGTTCCTCCAACTGTGGTAACATAAGGGCTGCGAACAAAACACAAAGCATTGAGTATTAGATATTTGTTTTTTACAGGATAAATTATTTGTTCAGTTTTTCGTTTTCTATAATTTTGTTCATAGCATACATAATTTTTTCTCCAAAGATTACAATATCATCAATATAATAACACAAGAGGAGATCCAGTCCTTTGCCATCGAAATGCAGAAACAGGTTATTTGTGTTTTACCTTGAGGCTGGAAAACTGGGCCTGAAGGAGTTTTGTTCTTTCCCCATGTGTTTACAACCAGCACCACTGTCACCTGAACATTAAACACAGTTAGAGAGTTTACAAAAAATGATGTAACAGGTGATCATGCAGCATATCTTACTGATAAATATTACTGTTTGAGTACTGTTGTAACTGATGGAAAAATGAAACATCTTTCCAATACCACCACGGCGTCTTAGGTGTTTTATTTAAAGTCAACAGTGGTGTATTCATGTTTCAAAGGAGATAGTGACAATAAGAATGGAGCAAAGCCGTTGCAGTCAGTTGACACATTGTCAAAGAGACCAAGGCTGTCTTATTTTTGTTACATAATCAGCTCTCTCTGTCTCCCTGGCCTCAGCTTTCAGTTCCCTATTTATTAAAGTATTGTGTTCAGGTGTCTTGTATCAATGACAACAGGAATTTTCTTGTAACTGATCTGACCAACTGGATTAAAAACTAAAGTCATAGTATCTAACAGGGGACAAAAGGTCACAAAAAAACTGATGTGTGTCATGTTTTCACGGGGAAGACAAAGAAAGGCTTTCTTAGTTCACAGTCATATTTTTTAATATGGATTAGATGTTATTTGTGAATGTCCTTGAATGTCTCTGTGTGTTACAAATGCACTTTACTGACCAGAGGCAAAGAGCAAAGAGATTCCCCTGACACCGGCCTTCATGAACTCTGTGTTGATGCGCATCATGTAGGCAGTAGACAGGCTGTCTTCATCATCACCGTAGCTGATTGTGTGAACCCAAGGCAGGTCAGACATGTTGCTGAGCAGGAGCATCCACTGGAGGAAAGGCTCCTGGGACTCATGACGGCCTGACAAACAAAAGAAAATGTAAATGTGCATGTGTATTTTTATAGCACTGAAATGTGACAATGAGTTGTAAATACACTTATTTATAGCAAATGTTTTCTATACCTTGACATCTTTACTTCATGCTCACAGAGTATGAACAACAGAACACATATGCAGACATATGCATACATGTAACTATGGCTTCTCTCTGTCCTACAAACCTGGGTTGGTGAAGACCCAAGTGGAGATGTTTGCCCCTGTGCTCATGATGTACTCTATATCCAGACTGGCCTCAATACCGGCCTTTCCTCCTCCCTGAGTGCCTACAACTCGATCCACTTGAGACAGATGCTGGAAGCTCCCACCAAACATGCTCATGAACTCAGCCAGGTCTGCCGGGTGATAGTACTGCTCCAGAAACTAACATTGAAAACAGATAACTAAAGTGAGTACACCAGCTTGTTGTGAGCATGAAGTGTTAAAGCAACACCAAGCGTTTTATTGTGAGCTGAATGAGAGAGGGTCATACCTGAGCTACAGCCTGGCTGTTGTTCTGAGCTGTTCCCACATCAGCTGCTGTCAGGTTGTAGCGGGTCCTCAAGATGGCAGGAGTCACTCCCAGGTGAACTCCTTCCCTCGACTGCTCTTGCTCTTTACCGAGTTCTTGACCTTTAGGAGGGAGACGATGAAGCCCCCCAACTGTGGGAAAAATGGGAAGAGAAATCAGTATTTGTCCAATAATTTTAGCCTTTATTAAAAATCCTAAACTAAATATACAAAAAAAAAAACATTCTAGATGACAGAGTAACATTTTTAATATGCTCACCAAAGTCAAGGTGCTGGTGAACATCATCATGAACAGAGTACGGAGCTGAAGACCTCACTAGAGACTGTCCGTCTCTGACATAACGGTGGAACCTGCTTCCTGGAAGCAGCGTTTCTGCAACCCTTGACACAGAAGCCAAGCAAAGACATTCAGAGCCTGACTGTGTACAAATCCACTCATGCAACATTAACCTACATAAACCTCCAAGTATGTGTTTAAGAAACTCATTGACTTGCATTTAAAATTGCTATACCTGAAAGTAAGTTACATTTACTGCTGCTGCCAAATTTCAAGTGCTGACAGTGATTTGGGGAATTTGTTATTTTTCTTTAATTCCAATAAGATTTGCCTAGATTCATGAATTGCAGAATTGCAGCTTGCATTTCAAGGTCTGTTTGATTTGAACCAACAACCACAGAAAGAAGAACTACATCACAAGAGAGGAGCAAGGGTTGTGCATGATTTTTACACAGAAGGAGCTGTCGCAGAAAGAAAGAAACAAGTTCTGTGTTGTAACTGTGTCAAGTAAGAAGTAAGCAGAAAAAAATGTTGCCAAACAAGATATGCTTACTCTGCAGTCATGGTGCACTGTAAAAAATCCTGAGTGTGAACAGTGAGGCAGTTTGTAATCCCATGACTCTGCAGCCAGTGATGCACCACCTTGTGGGTCATTTCAGATGGACAGACAAGGGAGGCTACTTCCTCCAGGGTGAGGTATTTACCTGTGGAGAATGAAACAGCTCTCTGTTCGTGTTGTGCATCTCTGCTTAACAAGTGTTTTTTTTTAGTGTTGCTTAAGGTCAGCCAGCAGTGACCTACCATATTGAGCTGAGTCAGGGTCTGACACCAGTCTGAGTTTTTCCTCCAGCAGATTAACATTCTGCTGCTTCAGGGCAAAGGTCAGCTCCAGCTCCTCTGTAGGATCCACCCGACCAACGTGAGCCCAGTCCTCTGGTATCCTGAAAAAAGAAAAAAACATTTCATGACCTTTGACTCTGACATGTTGCGTGTTAGTGTTACAAACATCCATTGTCTTTGTGGCTTCTTATCCTTTACAGCTGCCGACCAGCCTGTTGAATATACATTGAATCACTGACTTTGTTGCGATTCTACACTCAACTAAACCTTTATGCAAACTTAACTTCACACTAACTTGAGTATTTGGACCAAATTTTAGTTAAAGTACTTTCTGGAATTTGTGTCTCTCACACTCACTGTCATGCAGTTCACAAGATCTTTAAAAGGTTTTAAAGAGGCCAAAGCAGAACAGACCTTCATCTGAGTCAACTTCATAGATTTCTGCTTTTGTGTGGATCTAGACTGTCTGTCAGGGCTGTTGTGTATCTACAAGACCAAGTCAATAAAGCTTCATTCAAGATGTCAGAAGAGGTTTTGAACAAGTGTTTGCTCACAACACATCTTGGTCATATTCCAGATATCCACTCCAGACCAACGAGCTGAATAACAAAGGGATGGAGAAGGTCAGCCTGTTGGGAAGAGGCGAAGAGACAAAGCCTTAAAACATGTTATATATGTCCACATCAATGTAGCCGAAGATATACACAACAGTCATCGTGTCTTATTTCACGGCAATGAGTAAACAAAGTCTTATGGTGACTTAGCGAGTCAAACTAAACGCCTTACACACAGAGATTAAAAGGTCTGGTGACTTTACGCCCATGACAAAAAAGATGTTATCTTAAATGTTATTTTCAGCAGCTTTAAGCTCGTGTGAAGACTTTAACCTGCCATGTTAGCAGCAGCTTTTTATCTAGGTCACCACAACCGGGGAAACACACACAAACGGGCGCTACACTGCGAGCCGTCAAGTTAAAAGAGGCGACGTTTTTTTGTGACTATTTTATTTCCTGGGTATGTCTGAGAGAAAGGCTCCAACTCGTAAGTAAATTTAAGGGACTCACAGCGCGTCCATCGTGTCCTCCGCTGTCACGGTAAACTCCGCTGCTGCGTCCGGTGGGCGGGGCTTGTAGGCGCAGCGGTCACGTGACGCGTTCCCACGTGATCAGCAGCACTGATTTTTTTTTTCCCTTAAAAATAGCTCATCGACAAAGCTGATTTATCAGTTTAATTCACCCACAACGAGGTCAAACGCCATGTTTTTATGCCCTTAATGTTTTTCAAAGAAAGTCTAAATACACATATATACATATATGGTTATTTATATATACACACACACATATATACACATATGTGTGTATATATATATATATATATATATAAAACGTGTATATATATATATATATATATAAAACGTGTGTGTATATATATATATATACATACAATCTGGATTCAGAGAACACCATAGCACTGAAACAGCACTGGTAAAAGTCTCCAACGATCTTCTTATAGCTTCTGATAGAGATCTGGTCTCTATACTGGTACTTCTGGACCTCAGTGCTGCATTTGACACCATTGACCACAGCATTCTGCTGCAGAGACTAGAACATGAAATCGGGATTAAAGGCTCTGCCCTAAAATGGTTAAAATCATATTTATCCGATAGGTTTCAGTTTGTTAGTGTTAACAATGACAATTCAGAGTACAGCAGAGTTACGTATGGCGTACCACAGGGCTCAGTTTTAGGGCCAATTCTTTTCATTCTTTACATACTTCCATTAGGCGATATAATCCGGAAACACTCAATCGACTTCCACTGTTACGCA